>JAVIAB010000124.1:48353933-49567806 GCA_032433765.1 Megaustenia siamemsis | reverse complement strand
AATTTTGAAAACATTGACTGTCTGTCTATTTGAATGTCTAATCTGCAATTGTCTATCCCTCTTTTCTTATTAGGATTTTAAAATGCTTTTATTTTCACATCAGGATTTTAAATGTTTCTTTATTAATACTGCCACTTTTAACTGCATTTTCTTACACATTAAGATTTTAAACTGCGTTTTTCTTCATGCTAGTATTTTAAATTGTCTTTCTGGTCATTCTAGGACTTTTAACTGTTTAAATATTTATGCTAGAAATATAAACTCTCTCTCACTCTCTTAACTCTTTTATTTTAAACTTCATGTTTTATAATCATATCATTTTAAATTCTTGTCTTTCATCGACCGGAATTTTTTTTTTTTTGGTATTTGCTTCTTTCTCTCTCTTAAAATACAGATTTTAAACTGTCTCTTTCCATCTCTCAATGCTATGTTTTAGTTGTAATTGCCTTTCTCTACATCGCCAGCCCATAAATTTGAATTTTCAATTGCATAGTTGTAGTTACCTTGTGTTATTGACATCTCGCTCTCTAACATTCTCTCTCGTTGTTACAATATTTTCAAGTTATCCTACTCGCGACTCAACAGCCAAGTGACCAGAATGAAATAAATTATTAATAATTTCTTTTTAGAATGTAAAATTAACGTCATCCTTTTTCACACGAGAGGCAGCTTCTACCTCAGTAAGAAAACACAGCTATTTAATGTCGCTGTGCAGTGACAATTTATTTGAAATTACGGGAAATTGTAAATAAAATGTGTATTTAGTTATGTAGACTCTACTGCTCCTGACTGGCTTGTTTGGGTAAAGTAGCTGTTCACACGTTTAAGTTGTGCTTACAGCATGAGCTCAAAACATGCACCACAAGCCTCTTCATATTTTTAAAAACCTTCTGGATAATGACCGGTGATATTTGTTGGCTCTGAGTGACGATTACTGTCTTTAGATCATTAACTGTCTGCAGATTGTTTTGATGAACTTTATTTTTTCAGCCCCCCCCCCCCCCCCCTTTAACAATTAGGCGGGGTTAGGTCTGGTGAAAGAGCACGCCATAATCCAAGAGATAAAATGCGACTTTGAAATACGTTTTCTTAATAAGTTTGTTGCAGCTGTATGTGTTGTTGCCCCAAACTGCTGAAACCAGGTTTCTTTACAATTTCCCGCTCTGTAAGGTGGTCTATGAATTATTCCAGGATTAAAGTACGGTAACGTTCTGAGTTGGTTGTTGCATTGACAAATTTTTCCCTATTATCGGCATGCGACTTTCTGATCGTTAAGCGGTACTTAATGTAATTCATGCGGGTTTTTACTGCATCACACACGATTGTTCATACTTGGTGACGTAATCCTGTAGATGAAACCGTGCCTCATCTGTGAAGAAAGTCACGTCAAGGACTTCATCACCTTGTTCAAAGATAATGTTCTGAAACCACATGCAGTAGTTCCAGGAATTTTTTGTAACTGCAACTCTCTCTCTCTTAATGTTAGGAGTTTAAACTGCCACTCTCCCTCTCACAGTGACATGAATTACGTGTAATTGTCTATCTCCAACCCCACTCCTTTTTTTCTAGAACAATTTTGAATTTTCAACTGCATAGTATTTTTCCTTGTGATATTGATATTTTTCTTTGTCTCTCTCTAACATTTTCTCTTGTCCTTACAATATTTTCAAGTTATCTCTTCTCGACTCTACAGTGAAGTGACAAGACGGCACAGCTTTTGTAAATGAACTTGTTTTGCTCCTCTAAACTACAAAAATGCTTAGAAAATTAAACAGTTGATTATCAGCTAGGAAGAATACAATTTCTTTGAAGAATGTATATTCAAAAGCTGCACAATATTTATAGGCACGGTTCTTTTCTTAAATACCAAACTGAAATGCAAGAAAATGTTCTACCGTTGAATAGTTGATGAAAATATTAATATATTCATGTCTGCTTTAGAAATTAACAGCTATTTTCTTTTATTTCAAGGGAAGTAACAAATAAAATAAACATTAGCAAAATAGAGTATATGTAAAATTATCTAATGCATATTAATTTAAGTGGCACGATTTTGTATATTACTTTCAAAAAATTAATTTTTTGTCATAAAATATATGTACTCCTTAAAAATGTTTGTAAAAATTGACTATTTCTAAACAATCAGTCTAAAAGAAATGCAACTTTTTAAAATAATTTTTTTGCAAATATCATAAAAGTAGTAATATCTTTTCACGGTTAAAAGTTATCTTCCTTTACTTATGTTTTACTTTCACCGAAAGAAGTAAAGAACCACGCTCTATGTAACACCGCATACTACAAGTCCAGTTTTATCAACTAGAACTTGATTCTCAGATTACAAATTTTGAAAACATTGACTGTCTGTCTATTTGAATGTCTGATCTGCAATTGTCTATCTCTCTTTTTCTTATTAGGATTTTAAAATGCTTTTATTTTCACATCAGGATTTTAAATGTTTCTTTATTAATACTGCCACTTTTAACTGTATTTCCTTACACATTAAGTTTTAAACTGCGTTTTTCTTCATGCTAGTATTTTAAATTGTCTTTCTGGTCATTCTAGGACTTTTAACTGTTTAACTATTTATGCTAGAAATATAAACTCTCTCTCACTCTCTTAACTCTTTTATTTTAAACTTCATGTTTTATAATCATATCATTTTAAATTCTTGTCTTTCATCGACCGGAATTTTGGTTTTGTTGGTATTTGCTTCTTTCTCTCTCTTAAAATACAGATTTTAAACTGTCTCTTTCCATCTCTCAATGCTATGTTTTAGTTGTAATTGCCTTTCTCTACATCGCCAGCCCATAAATTTGAATTTTCAATTGCATAGTTGTAGTTACCTTGTGTTATTGACATCTCGCTCTCTAACATTCTCTCTCGTTGTTACAATATTTTCAAGTTATCCTACTCTCGACTCAACAGCCAAGTGACCAGAATGAAATAAATTATTAATAATTTCTTTTTAGAATTTAAAGTTATCGTCATCCTTTTTCACACGAGAGGCAGCTTCTACTCAGTAAGAAAACATAGCTATTTAATGTCGCTGTGCAGTGACAATTTATTTGAAATTACGGGAAATTGTAAATAAAATGTGTATTTAGATATCTAGACTCTACTGCTCCTGGCTGGCTTCTTTGGGTAAAGTAGCTGTTCACGAGTTTAAGTTGTGCTTACAGCATGAGCTCAAAACATGCACCACAAGCCTCTTCATATTTTTTAAACCTTCTGGATAATGACCGGTGATATTTGTTGGCTCTGAGTGACGATTACTGTCTTCAGATCATTAACTGTCTGCAGATTGTTTTGATGAACTTTATTTTTTTCAGCCCCCTTACACCCCCCCCCAACCCCTTTAACAATTAGGCGGGGTTAGGTCTGGTGAAAGAGCACGCCATAATCCAAGAGATAAAATGCGACTTTGAAATACGTTTTCTTAATAAGTGTTGTTGCAGCTGTATGTGTTGTTGCCCCAAACTGCTGAAACCAGGTTTCTTTACAATTTCCCGTTCTGTAAGGTGGTCTATGAATTATTCCAGGATTAAAGTACGGTAACGTTCTGAGTTGGTTGTTGCATTGACAAATTTTTCCCTATTATCGGCATGCGACTTTCTGATCGTTAAGCGGTACTTAATGTAATTCATGCGGGTTTTTACTGCATCACACACGATTGTTCATACTTGGTGACGTAATCCTGTAGATGAAACCGTGCCTCATCAGTGAAGAAAGTCACGTCAAGGACTTCATCACCTTGTTCAAAGATAATGTTCTGAAACCACATGCAGTAGTTCCAGGAATTTTTTGTAACTGCAACTCTCTCTCTCTTAATGTTAGGAGTTTAAACTGCCACTCTCCCTCTCACAGTGACACGAATTACGTGTAATTGTCTATCTCCAACCCCACTCCTTTTTTTCTACAACAATTTTGAATTTTCAACTGCATAGTATTTTTCCTTGTGTTTGATATTTTTCTCGGTCTCTCTCTAACATTTTCTCTTGTCCTTACAATATTTTCAAGTTATCTCTTCTCGACTCTACAGTGAAGTGACAAGACGGCACAGCGTTTGTAAATGAACTTGTTTTGCTCCTCTAAACTACAAAAATGCTTAGAAAATTAAACAGTTGATTATCAGCTAGGAAGAATACAATTTCTTGGAAGAATGTATATTCAAAAGCTGCACAATATTTATAGGCACGGTTCTTTACTTAAATTCCAAACTGAAATGCAAGAAAATGTTCTACCGTTGAATAGTTGATGAAAATATTAATATATTCATGTCTGCTTTAGAAATTAACAGCTATTTTCTTTTATTTCAAGGGAAGTAACAAATAAAATAAACATTAGCAAAATAGAGTATATGTAAAATTATCTAATGCATATTAATTTAAGTGGCACGATTTTGTATATTACTTTCAAAAAATTAATTTTTTGTCATAAAATATATGTACTCCTTAAAATGTTTGTAAAAATTGACTATTTCTAAACAATCAGTCTAAAAGAAATGCAACTTTTTAAAATAATTTTTTTGCAAATATCATAAAAGTAGTAATATCTTTTCACGGTTAAAAGTTATCTTCCTTTACTTATGTTTTACTTTCACCGAAAGAAGAAAAGAACCACGCTCTATGTAACACCGCATACTACAAGTCCAGTTTTATCAACTAGAACTTGATTCTCAGATTACAAATTTTGAAAACATTGACTGTCTGTCTATTTGAATGTCTGATCTGCAATTGTCTATCTCTCTTTTCTTATTAGGATTTTAAAATGCTTTTATTTTCACATCAGGATTTTAAATGTTTCTTTATTAATACTGCCACTTTTAACTGTATTTCCTTACACATTAAGTTTTTAAACTGCGTTTTTCTTCATGCTAGTATTTTAAATTGTCTTTCTGGTCATTCTAGGACTTTTAACTGTTTAAATATTTATGCTAGAAATATAAACTCTCTCTCACTCTCTTAACTCTTTTATTTTAAACTTCATGTTTTATAATCATATCATTTTAAATTCTTGTCTTTCATCGACCGGAATTTTGGTTGTTGTTGGTATTTGCTTCTTTCTCTCTCTTAAAATACAGATTTTAAACTGTCTCTTTCCATCTCTCAATGCTATGTTTTAGTTGTAATTGCCTTTCTCTACATCGCCAGCCCATAAATTTGAATTTTCAATTGCATAGTTGTAGTTACCTTGTGTTATTGACATCTAGCTCTCTAACATTTTCTCTCGTTGTTACAATATTTTCAAGTTATCCTACTCTCGACTCAACAGCCAAGTGACCAGAATGAAATAAATTATTAATAATTTCATTTTAGAATTAAAGTTATCGTCATCCTTTTTCACACGAGAGGCAGCTTCTACTTCAGTAAGAAAACATAGCTATTTAAAGTCGCTGTGCAGTGACAATTTATTTGAAATTAAGGGAAATTGTAAATAAAATGTGTATTTAGATATCTAGACTCTACTGCTCCTGACTGGCTTGTTTGGGTAAAGTAGCTGTTCACGAGATTAAGTTGTGCTTACAGCATTAGCTCAAAACATGCACCACAAGCCTCTTCATATTTTTTAAACCTTCTGGATAATGACCGGTGATATTTGTTGGCTCCGAGCCGAGTGACGATTACTGTCTTCAGATCATTAACTGTCTGCAGATTGTTTTGATGAACTTTATTTTTTTTCAGCCCCCTTACACCCCCCCCCCCCCCAACCCCTTTAACAATTTTGCGGGGTTAGGTCTGGTGAAAGAGCACGCCATAATCCAAGAGATAAAATGCGACTTTGAAATACGTTTTCTTAAAAAGTGTTGTTGCAGCTGTATGTGTTGTTGCCCCAAACTGCTGAAACCAGGTTTCTTTACAATTTCCCGTTCTGTAAGGTGGTCTATGAATTATTCCAGGATTAAAGTACGGTAACGTTCTGAGTTGGTTGTTGCATTGACAAATTTTTCCCTATTATCGGCATGCGACTTTCTGATCGTTAAGCGGTACTTAATGTAATTCATGCGGGTTTTTACTGCATCACACACGATTGTTCATACTTGGTGACGTAATCCTGTAGATGAAACCGTGCCTCATCAGTGAAGAAAGTCACGTCAAGGACTTCATCACCTTGTTCAAAGATAATGTTCTGAAACCACAGGCAGTAGTTCCAGGAATTTTTTGTAACTGCAACTCTCTCTCTCTCTCTCTCTCTCTTAATGTTAGGAGTTTAAACTGCCACTCTCCCTCTCACAGTGACACGAATTACGTGTAATTGTCTATCTCCAACCCCACTCCTTTTTTTCTACAATAATTTTGAATTTTCAACTGCATAGTATTTTTCCTTGTGTTATTGATATTTTTCTCTGTCTCTCTCTAACATTTTCTCTTGTTCTTACAATATTTTCAAGTTATCTCTTCTCGACTCTACAGTGAAGTGACAAGACGGCACAGCGTTTGTAAATGAACTTGTTTTGCTCCTCTAAACTACAAAAATGCTTAGAAAATTAAACAGTTGATTATCAGCTAGGAAGAATACAATTTCTTGGAAGAATGTATATTCAAAAGCTGCACAATATTTATAGGCACGGTTCTTTACTTAAATTCCAAACTGAAATGCAAGAAAATGTTCTACCGTTGAATAGTTGATGAAAATATTAATATATTCATGTCTGCTTTAGAAACTAACAGCTATTTTCTTTTATTTCAAGGGAAGTAACAAATAAAATAAACATTAGCAAAATAGAGTATATGTAAAATTATCTAATGCATATTAATTTAAGTGGCACGATTTTGTATATTACTTTCAAAAAATAATTTTTTGTCATAAAATATATGTACTCCTTAAAAATGTTTGTAAAAATTGACTATTTCTAAACAATCAGTCTAAAAGAAATGCAACTTTTTAAAATAATTTTTTTGCAAATATCATAAAAGTAGTAATATCTTTTCACGGTTAAAAGTTATCTTCCTTTACTTATGTTTTACTTTCACCGAAAGAAGTAAAGAACCACGCTCTATGTAACACCGCATACTACAAGTCCAGTTTTATCAACTAGAACTTGATTCTCAGATTACAAATTTTGAAAACATTGACTGTCTGTCTATTTGAATGTCTGATCTACAATTGTCTATCTCTCTTTTCTTATTAGGATTTTAAAATGCTTTTATTTTCACATCAGGATTTTAAATGTTTCTTTATTAATACTGCCACTTTTAACTGTATTTCCTTACACATTAAGTTTTTAAACTGCGTTTTTCTTCATGCTAGTATTTTAAATTGTCTTTCTGGTCATTCTAGGACTTTTAACTGTTTAACTATTTATGCTAGAAATATAAACTCTCTCTCACTCTCTTAACTCTTTTATTTTAAACTTCATGTTTTATAATCATATCATTTTAAATTCTTGTCTTTCATCGACCGGAATTTTGGTTGTTGTTGGTATTTGCTTCTTTCTCTCTCTTAAAATACAGATTTTAAACTGTCTCTTTCCATCTCTCAATGCTATGTTTTAGTTGTAATTGCCTTTCTCTACATCGCCAGCCCATAAATTTGAATTTTCAATTGCATAGTTGTAGTTACCTTGTGTTATTGACATCTAGCTCTCTAACATTTTCTCTCGTTGTTACTATATTTTCAAGTTATCCTACTCTCGACTCAACAGCCAAGTGATCAGAATGAAATAAATTATTAATAATTTCATTTTAGAATTTAAAATTATCGTCATCCTTTTTCACACGAGAGGCAGCTTCAACTTCAGTAAGAAAACAAAGCTATTTAAAGTCGATGTGCAGTGACAATTTATTTGAAATTAAGGGAAATTGTAAATAAAATGTGTATTTAGATATCTAGACTCTACTGCTCCTGGCTGGCTTCTTTGGGTAAAGTAGCTGTTCACGAGATTAAGTTGTGCTTACAGCTTTAGCTCAAAACATGCACCACAAGCCTCTTCATATTTTTTAAACCTTCTGGATAATGACCGGTGATATTTGTTGGCTCCGAGCCGAGTGACGATTACTGTCTTCAGATCATTAACTGTCTGCAGATTGTTTTGATGAACTTTATTTTTTTTCAGCCCCCTTAGACCCCCCCCCCCCCCAACCCCTTTAACAATTTTGCGGGGTTAGGTCTGGTGAAAAGCACGCCATAATCCAAGAGATAAAATGCGACTTTGAAATACGTTTTCTTAATAAGTGTTGTTGCAGCTGTATGTGTTGTTGCCCCAAACTGCTGAAACCAGGTTTCTTTACAATTTTCCGTTCTGTAAGGTGGTCTATGAATTATTCCAGGATTAAAGTACGGTAACGTTCTGAGTTGGTTGTTGCATTGACAAATTTTTCCCTATTATCGGCATGCGACTTTCTGATCGTTAAGCGGTACTTAATGTAATTCATGCGGGTTTTTACTGCATCACACACGATTGTTCATACTTGGTGACGTAATCCTGTAGATGAAACCGTGCCTCATCAGTGAAGAAAGTCACGTCAAGGACTTCATCACCTTGTTCAAAGATAATGTTCTGAAACCACATGCAGTAGTTCCAGGAATTTTTTGTAACTGCAACTCTCTCTCTCTCTCTCTCTCTCTTAATGTTAGGAGTTTAAACTGCCACTCTCCCTCTCACAGTGACACGAATTACGTGTAATTGTCTATCTCCAACCCCACTCCTTTTTTTCTACAATAATTTTGAATTTTCAACTGCATAGTATTTTTCCTTGTGTTATTGATATTTTTCTCTGTCTCTCTCTAACATTTTCTCTTGTTCTTACAATATTTTCAAGTTATCTCTTCTCGACTCTACAGTGAAGTGACAAGACGGCACAGCGTTTGTAAATGAACTTGTTTTGCTCCTCTAAACTACAAAAATGCTTAGAAAATTAAACAGTTGATTATCAGCTAGGAAGAATACAATTTCTTGGAAGAATGTATATTCAAAAGCTGCACAATATTTATAGGCACGGTTCTTTACTTAAATTCCAAACTGAAAAGCAAGAAAATGTTCTACCGTTGAATAGTTGATGAAAATATTAATATATTCATGTCTGCTTTAGAAACTAACAGCTATTTTCTTTTATTTCAAGGGAAGTAACAAATAAAATAAACATTAGCAAAATAGAGTATATGTAAAATTATCTAATGCATATTAATTTAAGTGGCACGATTTTGTATATTACTTTCAAAAAATTAATTTTTTGTCATAAAATATATGTACTCCTTAAAAATGTTTGTAAAAATTGACTATTTCTAAACAATCAGTCTAAAAGAAATGCAACTTTTTAAAATAATTTTTTTGCAAATATCATAAAAGTAGTAATATCTTTTCACGGTTAAAAGTTATCTTCCTTTACTTATGTTTTACTTTCACCGAAAGAAGTAAAGAACCACGCTCTATGTAACACCGCATACTACAAGTCCAGTTTTATCAACTAGAACTTGATTCTCAGATTACAAATTTTGAAAACATTGACTGTCTGTCTATTTGAATGTCTGATCTGCAATTGTCTATCTCTCTTTTTCTTATTAGGATTTTAAAATGCTTTTATTTTCACATCAGGATTTTAAATGTTTCTTTATTAATACTGCCACTTTTAACTGTATTTCCTTACACATTAAGTTTTTAAACTGCGTTTTTCTTCATGCTAGTATTTTAAATTGTCTTTCTGGTCATTCTAGGACTTTTAACTATTTAACTATTTATGCTAGAAATATAAACTCTCTCTCACTCTCTTAACTCTTTTATTTTAAACTTCATGTTTTATAATCATATCATTTTAAATTCTTGTCTTTCATCGACCGGAATTTTGGTTGTTGTTGGCATTTGCTTCTTTCTCTCTCTTAAAATACGGATTTTAAACTGTCTCTTTCCATCTCTCAATGCTATGTTTTAGTTGTAATTGCCTTTCTCTACATCGCCAGCCCATAAATTTGAATTTTCAATTGCATAGTTGTAGTTACCTTGTGTTATTGACATCTAGCTCTCTAACATTTTCTCTCGTTGTTACTATATTTTCAAGTTATCCTACTCTCGACTCAACAGCCAAGTGATCAGAATGAAATAAATTATTAATAATTTCATTTTAGAATTTAAAATTATCGTCATCCTTTTTCACACGAGAGGCAGCTTCTACTTCAGTAAGAAAACAAAGCTATTTAAAGTCGATGTGCAGTGACAATTTATTTGAAATTAAGGGAAATTGTAAATAAAATGTGTACATGTATATTGAACTGTCATTCAAAGGACAATTGTCATGAAAACTTAGAGGAAGGAATTTTTTGGGCAGGGGACTCTGATGAATTGTAATATAAACACACTCCGCACGTACAATCCCAAATGAAGATATAAAATCATGTCATCGCCTCGGTTAAATGATGTGTCTGTAGAATGTACGGTGCTAGTGGCATATTTATTTTACCTTCGGCATTTTTTTTTTGGTTTATTTTATGGTCAGCATTAAGCCAGACCATTTTTTTTCTATCCAACGATAATTGTGTGGTACCCGTTTAAGACTTGGTATTCCTAGAAAGTATTTCATTAGATTTTAGAAGTGGTAGAAAGAAAAACCTATGACAGCATGTTACGGCGTGTATCATATGTGTACCATCGAGCAAGATAGCATACCTAATGGCGCTTCATAGTTGTAAAACTTTGATGTGGAGACGACACAAAACCATCACTGTATGAAATCAAAAAGCTTAGTATTAAAATGTATTAACAAAAGGAATGAAACCAGTATGAAATCTTAGTCTTACGCAATAATGTTGACAATCTAATTTTCCTACTTTAGAATTTCCCATCACTGCGCAAAGCGAAGAAATAACATGTTTAAAATAATATTTAAAAAAACCTCTCTTTGGCCAGTATGGGGATCGAACCCACGACATTCGCGTTATTAGCACGACGCTCTAACCAACTGAGCTAACCGGCCTACAGAAACGTGGCAGTGTAGACAAAATTATACGGTAAGCACTCAGCTGAGAACGGTCAGTGACCCACAACTGATTGCGCGTGTCAGGATCGACGAACAGATCCAGTCATTTCCAAAAATCCCAGTAAATCACTTTGTGCCTCACTATTGAATACGGTCTTCTCCTTCACCCCATACCCTATGGAGGGTCATTGGGGCAGTACTGTCAGACTTCGTGAACATCTCTTGATCTTGTTAGTCCGTATGGATTTGATATGGATATCAAAAATGACTTAAACTATGATCATAATAAAGGTATAATTCAAAACCTACAAGTGGATATCAAAGTTGAAGGAATAGACCTGGAGACAGTTCAGATCTACAACCACCTTGGACATACTCTAACCAGTGATGGGAAATGTACAACTGAAATAAACAAAAGAATGGGAATGGCAAAAAAGCAATTTTAATGCCTTGGAAAATGTACTAACGTCTACATAAATAGCACCAAGAGTAAAACTAAGAAAATCAAAATTCTGTATCTTCTAAACATTTCTGTATGGTGCCGAAACATGGACACTAGAAAACACAACAGAAAATCATATGCACACAGCTGCCAGGGGAAAACAATTATTAACACACGCAATTCAGTTCATAGTCTCTAAGGACTTCGCCATAATTGAAAGCTTGTGGACGCAAGAAAAGATGGACAAGCCAGCTGATGACAGACATCTTGCGCTACCACAGCAAGAGCAGAGCGGAATGGCGCTCCATGGTAGATAACATTTTATGCGAAGAAGGCACTCGATAATGATGATGACGGCGATGATGGTGATGGTGGTGATGATGAGTATCTCTGTGAATTTATTCTCTTGAAGACACTCGTGAATACCACGAATCATATTTTTACGTTGAGAGGCACGTTGATGCAGGAAAGACGACAAATTATAATTGTGAACATTCACAAAATGTCGCCCTTGAAGTTAATCTTCTAGCTCTTCCAGTACATTGTGCACGTGAATGTTTCTACAGTTTAGATATGCTTATTTTTCATCAATTTTAAACAGAGTACATGTGTAGGTTACACTTTCCGCTTCTTTCCACTAATATTATTTGCTTTTAGCCTCTCGGGATGTGAAATACGAGTCTTGACACCAAAGATGTCCTCATTAAATTTGACTCTGAATGCAACGATATTATAAAGCCACGCAAACTCATAATAACATTTATATTTCTGAAGGTGCTATCGTTTAATGGAGAGGATTGACGATGTCTGCCAGTAGTACAACACCCCCCCCCCTCTCCCAACCACATGGTTATGGGATGAAGAAAAAAAGGAGGATAATGTAAAAACACTATTCTCGGCCGTGCTACGGAGTTCGTGTGTCAGGGTCCTCATACGAGATTCTCCAGGGGAATATTGAATCAACTATGAATTCGTCCAGTGCTCAGTTTGTATGATCAGTCTCGTTAGTGCTTTTATCCAACTGAGCCTTAACGTCAATCTATCCCCGTTCGTCCCCCCCCCCCCCGGCCAAACCAATTAAAATATTCTATCTTTTTGGCATTTTTCCATTACAGGAATTCCCCCCCCCCCCCCCCCACGCACTTTCCGAGCGTGCCTATAGTACAAGAAATAAAGGTCACTTGTCCTGCGCAAATGTCTCGAGTGTTCGGGTCTGAATTTTTATTTGACCTCCAAAAGTAAAAGAATGTTTTACCTTACCGGGGTTCGAACCCACTTTTTCTAATTCGGAGCCCCACAAGTTATCGATTCGACTACCAGCTCTCTTTTTCTCTCAATGATTGAACATGATCACTTGGACCAAACCAAGATTTCAGACAGCACATGTGGTGAAAGCAGTCAGAAACTCAAAGCTGGCTGTTGGTGCCTGGATCAATGGACCAAAGAACATAACTAAGGTCCTAATCCACATTCATTTGGTATCCCTGGAAACAAACTAACTAGTATGGCTAGACGAACAGAGATTGCAGAAAAATACAAACCTAGTACCAAATGAAAAAAATATCACACTAAAATATTTGGTAGGCCGAAAGGCGATACTATAAAAACTTAACCTAACCAAGACACAAATGCGTCTATTTAATGTATTTAATTTAATTTTCTTAGAGGAAGGAATTTTTTGGGCAGGGGACTCTGATGAATTGTAATATAAACACACTCCGCACGTACAATCCCAAATGAAGATATAAAATCATGTCATCCCTCGGTTAAATGATGTGTCTGTAGAACGTACGGTGCTAGTGACATATTTATTTTACCTTCGCCATTTTTTTTGTTTATTTTATGGTCAGCATTAAGCCAGACCCTTTTTTTCTATCCTACGATAATTGTGTGGTACCCGTTTAAGACTTGGTATTCCTAGAAAGTATGTAGTTAGATTTTTAGAAGTGGTAGAAAGAAAAATCTATGACAGCATGTTACGGCGTGTACCATATGTGTACCATCGAGCAAGATAGCATACCTAATGGCGCTTCATAGTAGTAAAACTTTGATGTGGAGACGACACAAAACCATCACTGTATGAAATAATAATAAAAAAAAAAAGCTAAGTATTAAAAATGTATTAACGAAAGGAATGACAGCAGTATGAAATCTTTGTCTAACGCAATAATGTTGACAATCTAATTTTCCTACTTTAGAATTTCCCATCATTGCGTAAAGCGCAGAAATAACATGTTTAAAATAATAATATTAAAAAAAAGCTTAGTATTAAAAATGTATTAACGAAAGGAATGACACCAGTATGAAATCTTTGTCTAACGCAATAATGTTGACAGTCAAACTTTCCTCAAGGTTACGTCTTCGACATTAGAATTTCCCATCTTTGCGTAAAGCGAAGAAATAACTTATTTAAAATAATAATAATATAACAACAAATATTCACTTTGGCCAGTATGGAGATTGAACCCACGACATTTGTGTTATTAGCACGACGCTCTAATCAACTGAGCTAACCGGTTTACAGAAACGTGGCAGTGTAGACAAAACTACACGAACTCACCCGGAAAAGGGAGCCGCGATAGCTCAGTGGTTAGTGAACTGGACTACAAAGTACAAGAGGTAGGGTTCGATTCCGACCGACGGCTTCCTATTCACCTAGCCTTTAATGGGTACAGGATTTTTTTCTGGGAAGGTAAAGTGGCATGGGCGTAATACCGACAATATTACCCCAAAAATCATGTTCCGAAAGTCTGTAAAATATATGGTCATTAACACCATATTCCCTATACGCCACTCAGCGCGTCGGGGGCGCTTTACTTTTGTACTTTTATGCTGCTATTGTGTTCAATATTAATAACAGTTTCATATTCATTTAAGAAAAAAATATCACATCAGGAATATTTTTTTTTGAACTTCTCGTTTTTGAAGAGCATGATAGTTCTAGTGTATACGACATATCATCATCATTGAGTGCCGTCTCCGCATCGAAGGTTGACTATCATGGAGCGCCATTCCACTCTTCTCTTGCTTTGGTGGTGCCGATTGTCAAAGGCTGACTTGCCCATCTTTAGATGTTACTCGTCCATGTTACTCTTGGTCTGCATCTGGCTCTTTTACCTTGTATTTTCCCTTCCAATATTACTTTTATTAGGCTGCTGTGTCTCTTAACATGACCCAAAAATTTCATCTCTCTTGCTCTAATTCTGTTTAGTAGTTCTCTTTTCACTTTTAGTACTTTTAAAACTTCATCGTTTGTTTTCTTTTCTTTCTATCCAATTCTACCTGTTTTTTTTTATAAATCCACATTTCAAAGGCTTCAATGTTGTATTCTGTTTTCTGGTCTAATGTCCATGTTTCTGCACCATACAGGAATATTGAGAACATGTAACATTATGATATTCTTAGTTTTAGCCCTGGTGTTATTTATTTTGATGTTAGCATATTTTTCAAGGCATTGAAAATACTTTTTCCCATACCTATTCTTTTATTTATTTCAGTTGTACATTTTCCATCACTGGTTATAGTATGTCCCAGGTAGGTGTAGTTCTGAAATCTCTAGATGTATTCCTTCCACTTTGATATTTAATTGTAGGTCTTCAGAATGTTCTTTGTATATGATCATAGTTTTAGTCTTTTTGATATTCATATCTAGGCCATATTTTTTGCTTGTCATGTTTATTACATTAAGTAATTGTTGTAGATCTTTAGGATTTTCTGCTAGTAGTACAGTATCATAATACAGTATATACGACATATACACTTCAAAATAAGGTAACGTCAGAACGAAAACTGAGAACAATAAAATGATATACATTACTCAACATGTTTGTGTGCTGCAATAAGAGAAAAAATAGTAAGAAAACATTGAAAATTTGAAAAGTTCATTCATAGTAAACTGTGCAGGGCGAAAGAAGTGTGCTTTTTGTTTTGTTTTGTTTTGTTTTCTTGAAGGTGGTGGGGCGGGGTTGTTGGTGGGGAGGGGGTTGTGAAAATAATTCAATTTTTAAACAACTGAAAACGAGGATAAAAAAGAAATCTTTTAATCATAATACTAAATTTCAATTGTGTAGTTAGTACATATGGAGACACATTGATTTTAGAAATTCATTAATAAAGGGACACTACAGGATAAACAAAGTATTGGAAAAATTATTGAAAGTCATCTGATAACATCAAAACCAGTGACAGAGTACGAAAGTCAATCTACATAAGCGTTAGATTTTATCTTGTTATTGCATAATTATGATCTCACAACAGGCCGGTTAGCGCAGATGGTTAGAGCGTAGTGCTAATAACACGAATGTCGTGGGTTCAAGCCCCATACTGGCCAGCGTAGTCGTTTTTTTTATATTTTCGTATGTCAGTTGTTATATATACAACGCACACAATTCCACGGGTTGCCATTATTATTATACAAACCTATGCAGCTGTTGTGTTCAATAATAATAACATTTTCATATTCCGTGTGTTGGCGTCTAACATCATCATCATCATGTGCCATACCGGTTGGCGTAGGCGATCATGTTCCTCCACAATCTTCTATCTACAGTGCATCGTTTCAGTTCTTTTGTTGACATATGGAAGTAATTTTTTTTCTTCATTTTGTTTCAGTATGTTTATTTTAGTACGTTAAACAGTTTACATGTTTTACAGTTGTTGTCCCATGTGACGAAAAATGACTTTCACGCCAAGGCAATTTTTGATTGAATAAATCATTATTGTGGCCACACTTCTCTTCGATTTCTACGCTACCACTTGCATCTTAATCCATGAGAGTTTATATTGACCAAAATCAAAATAACCAGTGATTGCATATAACACCATGTTTAAAATATGTGATGTTAAAACTTTGGTGCTCGATACCCATTTAAAGATAGATAATGACTAAAGTAAGAAATGTGAAGAACATGTGCTCAGAGAAGATTAAGGAGAAGAGCAGTGAGATGGTTAAAAAATTGCTCAAGATACAAAAATTTTGGAACCTCTTATATTTTTCAGATTCCCAATGAAACAGGCCACAGGTAAATCTCTTTGAGTGACACGCACCACCCAATGTATCATACAAATACTCTTTTCTGAAAAACCAGCGAATTAGTTTAAATCATTCTTACGTCATTCAAATAAAAAGTTCAGAATGAACAACATACTCTGTTCTGGTGAGGTAGAATCTTATATGAAGCAGAGAAATTGCCGTCTTCTCTATGCAGTACGGATAAGTCTTGGAACAATCAATAACACTGACATTGTCATGTGGGATGTAACATCGTAACACCGTTAAATTTAATGTCACTTGTCCACAGTATGTTTCATTTCACAATTTATATAAGAAATACTTATATTTGCAGTATCCACATTACCTTTGGAATTAGTGTTTGCAATTTCTTAAGTCGGGGAAAAATGAATTCTCCGTGCAAAAACATTCACAGAAATATACCAATCAATTTCTTTAAAAAAAACTATGTTGAGTTTTCGGTATAAATTAGTGAAAGTACTATAGTTTAAACAGAACATTTTTATGTACAACAAATACCAGTCCGTGATGTCGGAGAACAAGGTAACGATGATCAGATTTATCCACAGCCATTATCCTCTTTGCATACAAAACATTTGTACAATAAGTATTCATGACCAATTGGTGTGAGAGCTCGGACAAAGGAATTGTCAACACTTTCATGACATTTTAATTTTCAGAAAAAAAGATAAGATTAAGAATATTTTTTTTTAACTTCTCGTTTTTGAAGAGCATGAAAGTTCTAGTGTATACGACATATACACTTCAAAATAAGGTAACGTCAGAACGAAAACTGAGAACAATAAAAATGATATACATTACTCAACATGTTTGTGTTTTGCAATAAGAGAAAAAATAGTAAGAAAACATTGAAAATTGGAAAAGTTCATTCATAGTAAACTGTGTAGGGCGAAAGAAGTGTGCTTTTTGTTTTGTTTTGTTTTCTTGAGGGTGGTGGTTGAGGGATAGTGTGTTAGTGGGGAGGGGGTTGTGAGAATAATTCAACTTTTAAACAACTAAAAACGAGGATAAAAAAGAAATCTTTTAATCATAATACTAAATTTCAATTGTGTGGTTAGCACATATGTAGACACATTGATTTTAGAAATTCAATAATAAATGGTAGACGTGTTTTTTTTATATTTTCGTATATCAGTTCTTATATATACAACGCACACAATTCCACGGGTTGCCATTATTATTATACAAACCTATGCTGCTATTGTGTTCAATAATAATAACATTTTCATATTCCGTGTGTTGGCGTCTAACATCATCATCATCATCATGTGTCATACAGGTTGATGTAGGCGATCATGTTCCTCCACAATCATCTATCTACAGCGCAACGTATCAGTTCTTTTGTTGACATATGTATATGGTATACGACATATACACTTCAAAATAAGGTAACGTCACAACGAAAACTGAGAACAATAAAATGATATACATTACTCAACATGTTTGTGGGCTGCAATAAGAGAAAAAATAGTAAGAAAACATTGAAAGTTTGAAAAGTGAATTCTTAGCAAACTGTGTAGGGCGAAAGAAGTGTGCTTTTGTTTAGTTTTCTTGAGGGTGGTGGGGGGGGGGGGTTTGTTGGTGGGGAGGGGGTTGTGAAAATAATTCAATTTTTAAACAACTGAAAACGAGGATAAAAAAGAAATCTTTTAATCATAATACTAAATTTCAATTGTGTAGTTAGCACATATAGAGATACATTGATTTTAGAAATTCATTAATAAAGGGACACTACAGGATAAACAAAGTATTGGAAAAATTATTGAAAGTCATCTGATAACATCAAAACCAGTGACAGAGTACGAAAGTCAATCTACATAAGCGTTAACTTTTATCTTGTTATTGCATAATTATGATCTCACAACAGGCCGGTTAGCGCAGATGGTTAGAGCGTCGTGCTAATAACACGAATGTCGTGGGTTCAAGCCCCATACTGGCCAGCGTAGTCGTTTTTTTTTATATTTTCGTATGTCAGTTGTTATATATACAACGCACACAATTCCACGGGTTGCCATTATTATTATACAAACCTATGCTGCTATTGTGTTCAATAATAATAACATTTTCATATTCCGTGTGCTGCCGTCTAACATCATCATCATCATGTGCCATACCGGATGGCGTTGGCGATCATGTTATTCCACAATCTTCTATCTACAGTGCATCGTATCAGTTCTTTTGTTGACATATGGAAGTAATTTTTTTTCTTTATTTTGTTTCAGTATGTTTATTTTAGTACGTTAAACAGTTTACATGTTTTACAGTTGTTGTCCCATGTGACGAAAAATGACTTTCACGCCAAGGCAATTTTTGATTGAATAAATCATTATTGTGGCCACACTTCTCTTCGATTTCTACGCTACCATTTGCATCTTAATCCATGAGAGTTTATATTGACCAAAATCAAAATAACCAGTGATTGCATATAACACCATGTTTAAAATATGTGATGTTAAAACCTTGGTGCTCGATATCCATTTAAAGATAGATAATGACTAAAGTAAGAAATGTGAGGAACATGTGCTCAGAGAAGATTAAGGAGAAGAGCAGTGAGATGGTTATATAATTGCTCAAGATACAAAAATTTTGGAACTTCTTATATTCTTCAGATTCCTAATGAAACAGGCCACAGGTAAATCTGTTTGAGTATCACGCCATACCCAATATAAATATTCAAATATTCTTTTCTGAAAAACCAGCGAATTAGTGGAAATCATTCATACGTCATTCATATAAAAAGTTCAGAATGAACAACATACTCTGTTCTGGTGAGGTAGAATCTTATATGAAGCAGAGAAATTGCCGTCTTCTCTATGCATTACGGATACGTCTTCGAACAATCAATAACACTGACATTGTCATAAGGGATGTAACATCGTAACACCGTTAAATTTAATGTCACTTGTCCACAATATGTTTCATTTCACAATTTATATAAGAAATACTTATATTTGCAGTATCCACATTACCTTTGGAATTAGCGTTTGCAATTTCGTAAGTCGGGGAAAAATGAATTCTCCGTGCAAAAACATTCACAGAAACATAGCAAATAATTTCTTTACAAAAACGATGTTGAGTTTTCTGTATAAATTAGTGAAAGGACTATAGTTTGACCAGAACATTTTTATGTACAACAAATACCAGTCCGTGATGTCGGAGAACAAGGTAACGATGATCAGATTTATCCACAGCCATTATCCTCTTTGCATATAAAACATTTGTACAATAAGTATTCATGAGCAATTGTTGTGAGAGTCCGGACAAAGGAAAAGTCAACACTTCCATGACATTTTAATTTTCAGAAAAAAGATAAGATTAAGAATATTTTTTTAACTTCTCGTTTCTTGAAGAGCATGAAAGTTCTAGTGTATACGACATATACACTTCAAAATAAGGTAACGTCAGAACGAAAACTGAGAACAATAAAATGATATACATTACTCAACATGTTTGTGTTTTGCAATAAGAGAAAAAATAGTAAGAAAACATTGAAAATTGGAAAAGTTCCTTCATAGTAAACTGTGTAGGGCGAAAGAAGTGTGCTTTTGGTTTTGTTTTGTTTTGTTTTGTATTCTTGAAGGTGGTGGGGCGGGGTTGTTGGTGGGGAGGGGGTTGTGAAAATAATTCAATTTTTAAACAACTAAAAACGAGGATAAAAAAGAAATCTTTTAATCATAATACTAAATTTCAATTGTGCAGTTAGCACATATGGAGACACATTGATTTTAGAAATTCAATAATAAAGGGTAGACGTGTTTTTTTTAATGTTCGTATGTCAGTTGTTATATATACAACGCACACAATTCCACGGGTTGCCATTATTATTATACAAACCTATGCTGCTATTGTGTTCAATAATAATAACATTTTCATATTCCGTGTGCTGCCGTCTAACATCATCATCATCATCATGTGCCATACCGGTTGATGTAGGCGATCATGTTCCTCCACAATCTTCTATATACAGTGCATCGTATCAGTTCTTTTGTTGACATATGGAAGTAATTTTTTTCTTCATTTTGTTTCAGTATATTTATTTTAGTGCGTTAAACAGTTTACATGTTTTACAGTTGTTGTCCCATGTGACGAAAAAGGACTTTCACGCCAAGGCAATTTTTGATTGAATAAATCATTATTGTGGCCACACTTCTCTTCGATTTCTACGCTACCACTTGCATCTTAATCCATGAGAGTTTATATTGACAAAAATCAAAATAACCAGTGATTGCATATAACACCATGTTTAAAATATGTGATGTTAAAACCTTGGTGCTCGTTAACCATTTAAAGATAGATAATGACTAATGTGAGAAATGTGAAAACCATGTGCTCAGAGAAGATTAAGGAGAAGAGCAGTGAGATGGTTATAAAATTGCTCAAGATACAAAAATTTTGGAACTTCTTATATTCTTCAGATTCCTAATGAAACAGGCCACAGGTAAATCTGTTTGAGTATCACGCCATACCCAATATAAATATTCAAATATTCTTTTATGAAAAACCAGCGAATTAGTGGAAATCATTCATACGTCATTCATATAAAAAGTTCAGAATAAACAACATACTCTGTTCTGGTGAGGTAGAATCTTATATGAAGCAGAGAAATTGCCGTCTTCTCTATGCAGTACGGATACGTCTTGGAACAATCAATAACACTGACATTGTCATGTGGGATGTAACATCGTAACACCGTTAAATTTAATGTCACTTGTCCACAGTATGTTTCATTTCACAATTTATATAAGAAATACTTATATTTGCAGTATCCACATTACCTTTGGAATTAGTGTTTGCAATTTCTTAAGTCGGGGAAAAATGAATTCTCCGTGCAAAAACATTCACAGAAATATACCAATCAATTTCTTTAAAAAAACTATGTTGAGTTTTCGGTATAAATTAGTGAAAGTACTATAGTTTAAACAGAACATTTTTATGTACAACAAATACCAGTCCGTGATGTCGGAGAACAAGGTAACGATGATCAGATTTATCCACAGCCATTATCCTCTTTGCATACAAAACATTTGTACAATAAGTATTCATGACCAATTGGTGTGAGAGCTCGGACAAAGGAATTGTCAACACTTTCATGACATTTTAATTTTCAGAAAAAAAAGATAAGATTAAGAATATTTTTTTTTAACTTCTCGTTTTTGAAGAGCATGAAAGTTCTAGTGTATACGACATATACACTTCAAAATAAGGTAACGTCAGAACGAAAACTGAGAACAATAAAAATGATATACATTACTCAACATGTTTGTGTTTTGCAATAAGAGAAAAAATAGTAAGAAAACATTGAAAATTGGAAAAGTTCATTCATAGTAAACTGTGTAGGGCGAAAGAAGTGTGCTTTTTGTTTTGTTTTGTTTTCTTGAGGGTGGTGGTTGAGGGATAGTGTGTTAGTGGGGAGGGGGTTGTGAGAATAATTCAACTTTTAAACAACTAAAAACGAGGATAAAAAAGAAATCTTTTAATCATAATACTAAATTTCAATTGTGTGGTTAGCACATATGTAGACACATTGATTTTAGAAATTCAATAATAAATGGTAGACGTGTTTTTTTTATATTTTCGTATATCAGTTCTTATATATACAACGCACACAATTCCACGGGTTGCCATTATTATTATACAAACCTATGCTGCTATTGTGTTCAATAATAATAACATTTTCATATTCCGTGTGTTGGCGTCTAACATCATCATCATCATCATGTGTCATACAGGTTGATGTAGGCGATCATGTTCCTCCACAATCATCTATCTACAGCGCAACGTATCAGTTCTTTTGTTGACATATGTATATGGTATACGACATATACACTTCAAAATAAGGTAACGTCACAACGAAAACTGAGAACAATAAAATGATATACATTACTCAACATGTTTGTGGGCTGCAATAAGAGAAAAAATAGTAAGAAAACATTGAAAGTTTGAAAAGTGAATTCTTAGCAAACTGTGTAGGGCGAAAGAAGTGTGCTTTTGTTTAGTTTTCTTGAGGGTGGTGGGGGGGGGGGGGAGGGGGTTTGTTGGTGGGGAGGGGGTTGTGAAAATAATTCAATTTTTAAACAACTGAAAACGAGGATAAAAAAGAAATCTTTTAATCATAATACTAAATTTCAATTGTGTAGTTAGCACATATAGAGATACATTGATTTTAGAAATTCATTAATAAAGGGACACTACAGGATAAACAAAGTATTGGAAAAATTATTGAAAGTCATCTGATAACATCAAAACCAGTGACAGAGTACGAAAGTCAATCTACATAAGCGTTAACTTTTATCTTGTTATTGCATAATTATGATCTCACAACAGGCCGGTTAGCTCAGATGGTTAGAGCGTCGTGCTAATAACACGAATGTCGTGGGTTCAAGCCCCATACTGGCCAGCGTAGTCGTTTTTTTTTTATATTTTCGTATGTCAGTTGTTATATATACAACGCACACAATTCCACGGGTTGCCATTATTATTATACAAACCTATGCTGTTATTGTGTTCAATAATAATAATATTTTCATATTCCGTGTGCTGCCGTCTAACATCATCATCATCATGTGCCATACCGGTTGGCGTAGGCGATCATGTTCCTCCACAATCTTCTATCTACAGTGCATCGTATCAGTTCTTTTGTTGACATATGGAAGTAATTTTTTTTCTTTATTTTGTTTCAGTATGTTTATTTTAGTACGTTAAACAGTTTACATGTTTTACAGTTGCTGTCCCATGTGACGAAAAATGACTTTCACGCCAAGGCAATTTTTGATTGAATAAATCATTATTGTGGCCACACTTCTCTTCGATTTCTACGCTACCATTTGCATCTTAATCCATGAGAGTTTATATTGACAAAAATCAAAATAACCAGTGATTGCATATAACACCATGTTTAAAATATGTGATGTTAAAACCTTGGTGCTCGATATCCATTTAAAGATAGATAATGACTAAAGTAAGAATGTGAGGAACATGTGATCAGAGAAGATTAAGGAGAAGAGCAGTGAGATGGTTATATAATTGCTCAAGATACAAAAATTTTGGAACTTCTTATATTCTTCAGATTCCTAATGAAACAGGCCACAGGTAAATCTGTTTGAGTATCACGCCATACCCAATATAAATATTCAAATATTCTTTTCTGAAAAACCAGCGAATTAGTGGAAATCATTCATACGTCATTCATATAAAAAGTTCAGAATGAACAACATACTCTGTTCTGGTGAGGTAGAATCTTATATGAAGCAGAGAAATTGCCGTCTTCTCTATGCATTACGGATACGTCTTCGAACAATCAATAACACTGACATTGTCATAAGGGATGTAACATCGTAACACCGTTAAATTTAATGTCACTTGTCCACAATATGTTTCATTTCACAATTTATATAAGAAATACTTATATTTGCAGTATCCACATTACCTTTGGAATTAGCGTTTGCAATTTCGTAAGTCGGGGAAAAATGAATTCTCCGTGCAAAAACATTCACAGAAATATAGCAAATAATTTCTTTACAAAAACGATGTTGAGTTTTCTGTATAAATTAGTGAAAGGACTATAGTTTGACCAGAACATTTTTATGTACAACAAATACCAGTCCGTGATGTCGGAGAACAAGGTAACGATGATCAGATTTATCCACAGCCATTATCCTCTTTGCATACAAAACATTTGTACAATAAGTATTCATGACCAATTGGTGTGAGAGCTCGGACAAAGGAATTGTCAACACTTTCATGACATTTTAATTTTCAGAAAAAAAAGATAAGATTAAGAATATTTTTTTTTAACTTCTCGTTTTTGAAGAGCATGAAAGTTCTAGTGTATACGACATATACACTTCAAAATAAGGTAACGTCAGAACGAAAACTGAGAACAATAAAAATGATATACATTACTCAACATGTTTGTGTTTTGCAATAAGAGAAAAAATAGTAAGAAAACATTGAAAATTGGAAAAGTTCATTCATAGTAAACTGTGTAGGGCGAAAGAAGTGTGCTTTTTGTTTTGTTTTGTTTTCTTGAGGGTGGTGGTTGAGGGATAGTGTGTTAGTGGGGAGGGGGTTGTGAGAATAATTCAACTTTTAAACAACTAAAAACGAGGATAAAAAAGAAATCTTTTAATCATAATACTAAATTTCAATTGTGTGGTTAGCACATATGTAGACACATTGATTTTAGAAATTCAATAATAAATGGTAGACGTGTTTTTTTTATATTTTCGTATATCAGTTCTTATATATACAACGCACACAATTCCACGGGTTGCCATTATTATTATACAAACCTATGCTGCTATTGTGTTCAATAATAATAACATTTTCATATTCCGTGTGTTGGCGTCTAACATCATCATCATCATCATGTGTCATACAGGTTGATGTAGGCGATCATGTTCCTCCACAATCATCTATCTACAGCGCAACGTATCAGTTCTTTTGTTGACATATGTATATGGTATACGACATATACACTTCAAAATAAGGTAACGTCACAACGAAAACTGAGAACAATAAAATGATATACATTACTCAACATGTTTGTGGGCTGCAATAAGAGAAAAAATAGTAAGAAAACATTGAAAGTTTGAAAAGTGAATTCTTAGCAAACTGTGTAGGGCGAAAGAAGTGTGCTTTTGTTTAGTTTTCTTGAGGGTGGTGGGGGGGGGGGGGGGGAAAGGGGGTTTGTTGGTGGGGAGGGGGTTGTGAAAATAATTCAATTTTTAAACAACTGAAAACGAGGATAAAAAAGAAATCTTTTAATCATAATACTAAATTTCAATTGTGTAGTTAGCACATATAGAGATACATTGATTTTAGAAATTCATTAATAAAGGGACACTACAGGATAAACAAAGTATTGGAAAAATTATTGAAAGTCATCTGATAACATCAAAACCAGTGACAGAGTACGAAAGTCAATCTACATAAGCGTTAACTTTTATCTTGTTATTGCATAATTATGATCTCACAACAGGCCGGTTAGCTCAGATGGTTAGAGCGTCGTGCTAATAACACGAATGTCGTGGGTTCAAGCCCCATACTGGCCAGCGTAGTCGTTTTTTTTTATATTTTTTCGTATGTCAGTTGTTATATATACAACGCACACAATTCCACGGGTTGCCATTATTATTATACAAACCTATGCTGTTATTGTGTTCAATAATAATAATATTTTCATATTCCGTGTGCTGCCGTCTAACATCATCATCATCATGTGCCATACCGGTTGGCGTAGGCGATCATGTTCCTCCACAATCTTCTATCTACAGTGCATCGTATCAGTTCTTTTGTTGACATATGGAAGTAATTTTTTTTCTTTATTTTGTTTCAGTATGTTTATTTTAGTACGTTAAACAGTTTACATGTTTTACAGTTGTTGTCCCATGTGACGAAAAATGACTTTCACGCCAAGGCAATTTTTGATTGAATAAATCATTATTGTGGCCACACTTCTCTTCGATTTCTACGCTACCATTTGCATCTTAATCCATGAGAGTTTATATTGACAAAAATCAAAATAACCAGTGATTGCATATAACACCATGTTTAAAATATGTGATGTTAAAACCTTGGTGCTCGATATCCATTTAAAGATAGATAATGACTAAAGTAAGAAATGTGAGGAACATGTGCTCAGAGAAGATTACGGAGAAGAGCAGTGAGATGGTTATATAATTGCTCAAGATACAAAAATTTTGGAACTTCTTATATTCTTCAGATTCCTAATGAAACAGGCCACAGGTAAATCTGTTTGAGTATCACGCCATACCCAATATAAATATTCAAATATTCTTTTCTGAAAAACCAGCGAATTAGTGGAAATCATTCATACGTCATTCATATAAAAAGTTCAGAATGAACAACATACTCTGTTCTGGTGAGGTAGAATCTTATATGAAGCAGAGAAATTGCCGTCTTCTCTATGCATTACGGATACGTCTTCGAACAATCAATAACACTGACATTGTCATAAGGGATGTAACATCGTAACACCGTTAAATTTAATGTCACTTGTCCACAATATGTTTCATTTCACAATTTATATAAGAAATACTTATATTTGCAGTATCCACATTACCTTTGGAATTAGCGTTTGCAATTTCGTAAGTCGGGGAAAAATGAATTCTCCGTGCAAAAACATTCACAGAAATATAGCAAATAATTTCTTTACAAAAACGATGTTGAGTTTTCTGTATAAATTAGTGAAAGGACTATAGTTTGACCAGAACATTTTTATGTACAACAAATACCAGTCCGTGATGTCGGAGAACAAGGTAACGATGATCAGATTTATCCACAGCCATTATCCTCTTTGCATATAAAACATTTGTACAATAAGTATTCATGAGCAATTGTTGTGAGAGTCCGGACAAAGGAAAAGTCAACACTTCCATGACATTTTAATTTTCAGAAAAAAAGATAAGATTAAGAATATTTTTTAACTTCTCGTTTTTTGAAGAGCATGAAAGTTCTAGTGCAGCGGTCGTCAAACTGTGCTCCGCGGAGCCTAGGTGCTCCGCGAGCCCATCCTAGGGGCTCCGCGGATCGGACATCATTTTCATCATCAACGAGTGCCATGCCCGTCGTAGGTGATATTTCTCAACAAACAATTTATCAACTTCGCCGTTTTTGTACCACAATAATGTCTAATTATTTCTCTCTATGCCCAAGATGTATTTTCCGCTCTTTTCAATGACAGTTAGCAACAATGTTTTATTCAAATTTATTCGGTGTAAAGTCGCGTGTGTGTGTGTGTGTGTGTTGTGGCCAAGTGGTTGACTTTCCTTTGTTCTTGAAAGGGTGCCGCAAACATCAATCAAAGAAAATTGGCGCCGGATAGGCTCACTCGTTCGGACTTTCTCTGCCCGCCCCCACCTCCCACCCATCCAACTCCGTCCCGCCATACGCTTTGATCGAGAGAAGAGCATTCAAGTCGCACCAGTGAAAATAATATTCAGTTTGGACGTTTGTTTTATCGAAGTCAGTTTGATTAAAACCTTGTCTCGTGTCAGTGCTCTGTTGTCACAATGGATAATTTTGTAAGTAGGACTATAAAACGTACCATCTCTGACGATTCATGCAGTTCAAAAGACGCAGAATTGAAACGGGGGAAAAAGCGTAAGTATGACGATAGTTACTTGGATTTCGGATTTACTAGCACTGTTGTAGAAAATGAGGAGTGCCCAAAATGTGTTATTTGTTTTAAAGTTTTGGCCTGTGCAAGCATGCATCCCAGTAAATTGAAACGACATTTGCAAACAGTCCATAGTAGTTTAGTGAACCGACCACGTGAATTCTTTTCTCAGAAGTTAAAAGAAATGAATCAACAAAAGGCAACTTTCACAAAACATGCGACGATTCCTTCAAGGGCTCTTCTTTCATCTTACAAAGTTGCTTATCTAGTAGCAAAGAACAAGAAACCTCACACCATTGCAAAAGAACTTATCTTACCGGCCGCAGTTGAGATGGTGACTGTTATGATAGGTGAGTCTGCTGCCAAACAACTGCTGAATGTGCCCTTGTCAGATAACACTATTAGTCGTCGAATTCATGAGATGGCTGACGATGTTAATGACCAGCTTATTCAAAAACTACGAGCTGATTTTGCTCTTCAGCTGGATGAAGCCACTGACATACACAGTGATGCATACTTAATTTGCTATGTTCGGTTCATAGATGACAATAGCAAGTTTTGCGAGGAACTACTTTTTTGTAAAATCATAAAATCTGCATGCAAAGCAGCAGATCTGTTTCAAATACTTGATTCTTTTATTGAAGAAAATAGAATTAACTGGGAGAATTGTGTAGGAGTGTGCACAGACGGAGGTCGTTCAATGTCTGGATGCTATTTACTGGGCTGCAAGCTTTGATCCGCAAAAAGTCTCCTTTCTGTGTTTGGACTCATTGCATTATTCACAGGGAAGCACTGGCTTCAAAAAACACCTGCCCGGCCCTTAATGAGGTTGTTCAGTCCATAATCGAAGTAGTAAATTTTATTAAAATGCGACCACTTAAATGCCGGTGGTTTGAGCAAATGTGCATTGATATGGGAGCCACACATACTTCCTTGCTCTATTATTGTAACTCTCGATGGCTTTCACGTGGAAATGTCGTGAAAAGGGTCTATGAACTGAGAAATGAGCTTCATTGCTATCTTGTTGAAGAAAAGCATTCTAGTTCAGGAAAGTTTGTGGATGACGACTTTGTTTTGAAGTTGGCATATCTACTTTGTGATATATTTGAAAAACTAAATTCGTTAAACATGTCCCTGCAAGGTACTGAAACGCACATACTACAACTGTCGGAGAAAGTTTCCGCCTTCAGAAGAAAATTATTATTGTGGAAGGAAAAACTGGTCGACAAAGATTTTAGTTACTGTTTTCCAACTCTACATGCACTTTTAGTTGATAATGATTTGAGTTTAAGTGAAGAACTAACAGGTGTGTTTGTAGGTCATTTAACACAGCTCATTGCTTATTTTGACAAGTATTTCTCAGGAGAGGCAGACCAGTATGATTGGATTAAAAACCCGTTTAGTACAGCACTACCCACAACTCTCACTTCGAAAGAACAAGAGCAATTGATTGATATTTCATCAGACGCAACTTTGAAAGCAAGATTAGCTTCCTCATCACTACCAGAATTTTGGAGCTTTGTAAAGCAAGAATTTCCAGAAGTAGGCAAGAAGGCCCTCCGTGTATTAATTCCATTTGCGACTACCTACTTATGTGAGACCGGTTTTTCGGCACTGGCAGCTATAAAAACCAAATACAGATCACATTTGAACGCTGAGAAAGAGATTAGAGTGGGAATTTCCAAACTTGTGCCAAGATTTGAGGACCTGGTGAGGATGAAGCAAGCTCATTCTTCCCATTGACTTTATACAGCAAATAAATATCACAATGTAAGTTGATTCACTTATACTTTTATTACATAAATATAATAACCTGTTAAATATGCCGTTAAAATGTTCTTAAAAGTTTGGGTTTTTTAACATTGTAATTTTTGTTGATATAAGGTGCTGCCGCGGTGATTTGTGGTTAAGAATTAGGGCTCCGTGGGTCGAAAAAGTTTGACGACCGCTGTTCTAGTGTATACGACATATACACTTCAAAATGGGGGCCTCGGTAGCCTAGTTGGGAAAACCACCCGACTGGACTACCGACGTTCGGACAACCCGTGTTCGATTCCCGCTGGGAGCAGTGTGAATTGTACTCGTGGTTGGAAAAAAAAATACCCCTACGGTCGACCCAGCCGTTGGCAGAAATGGGTACCAGGATATTATCCTGGGAAGGTGAGGAATGTCGCTTCGCATCTGAGTTTCGATGCTTGAGGCTACACTATACAGAAATATCCGAACATTTCTGGATAGGCGGCCGAGCACATATGGGTGTAAACTCGCGTGCTAAGACGCCGGTTCAAGTCTCGTACTTTACCTTTACCTTTACACTTCAAAATAAGGTAACGTCAGAACGAAAACTGAGAACAATAAAATGATATACATTACTCAACATGTTTGTGTTTTGCAATAAGAGAAAAAATACTAAGAAAACATTGAAAATTTGAAAAGTTCATTCATAGTAAACTGTGTAGGGCGAAAGAAGTGTGCTTTTGGTTTTGTTTTATTTTCTTGAGGGTGGTGGTTGGCGGGGGTCGTGTGTTAGTGGGGAGGGGGTTGTGAGAATAATTCAATTTTTAAACAACTGAAAACGAGGATAAAAAAGAAATATTTTAATCATAATACTAAATTTCAATTGTGTGGTTAGCACATATGGAGACGCATTGATTTTAGAAATTCAATAATAAAGGGTAGACGTTTTTTTTTTTATATTTTCGTATGTCAGTTGTTATATATACAACGCACACAATTCCACGGGTTGCCATTATTATTATACAAACCTATGCTGCTATTGTGTTCAATAATAATAACATTTTCATATTCCGTGTGCTGGCGTCTAACATCATCATCATCATGTGCCATACCGGTTGATGTAGGCGATCATGTTCCTCCACAATCAACTATCAATAGTGCAACGTTTCAGTTCTTCTGTTGACATATAGGTATATGGTATACGACATATACACTTCAAAATAAGGTAACGGCACAACGAAAACTGAGAACAATAAAATGATATACATTACTCAACATGTTTGTGTGCTGCAATAAGAGAAAAAAATGGTAAGAAAACATTGAAAATTTGAAAAGTTCATTCATAGTAAACTGTGTCGGGCGAAAGAAGTGTGCTTTTGGTTTTGTTTTGTTTTGTTTTGTTTTCTTGAAGGTGGTGGGGCGGGGTTGTTGGTGGGGAGGGGGTTGTGAAAATAATTCAATTTTTAAACAACTGAAAACGAGGATAAAAAAGAAATCTTTTAATCATAATACTACATTTCAATTGTGTAGTTAGCACATATGGAGACACATTGATTTTAGAAATTCAATAATAAAGGGTAGACGTGTTTTTTTAAATTTTCGTATGTCAGTTGTTATATATACAACGCACACAATTCCAAGGGTTGCCATTATTATTATACAAACCTATGCTGCTATTGTGTTCAATAATAATAACATTTTCATATTCCGTGTGCTGGCGTCTAACATCATCATCATCATCATGTGCCATACCGGTTGATGTAGGCGATCATGTTCCTCCACAATCTTCTATATACAGTGCATCGTATCAGTTCTTTTGTTGACATATGGAAGTAATTTTTTTCTTCATTTTGTTTCAGTATATTTATTTTAGTGCGTTAAACCATTTACATGTTTTACAGTTGTTGTCCCATGTGACGAAAAAGGATTTACTCGACAAGGCCATTTTTGATTGAATAAATCATTATTGTGGCCACACTTCTCTTCGATTTCTACGCTATAACTTGCATCTTAATCATGAGAGTTTATATAGACCAAAATCAAAATAACCAGTGATTGCATATAACACCATGTTTAAAATATGTGATGTTAAAACCTTGGTGCTTGTTACCCATTTAAAGATAGATAATGACTAATGTGAGAAATGTGAAGAACATGTGATCAGAGAAGATTAAGGAGAAGAGCAGTGAGATGGTTATATAATTGCTCAAGATACAAAAATTTTGGAACTTCTTATATTCTTCAGATTCCTAATGAAACAGGTCACCTGTAAATCTGTTTGAGTATCACGCCTCACCCAATGTATCATACAAATACTCTTTTCTGAAAAACCAGCGAATTAGTAGAAATCATTCATACGTCATTCATATAAAAAGTTCAGAATGAACAACATACTCTGTTCTGGTGAGGTAGAATCTTATATGAAGCAGAGAAATTGCCGTCTTCTCTATGCATTACGGATACGTCTTCGAACAATCAATAACACTGACATTGTCATAAGGGATGTAACATCGTAACACCGTTAAATTTAATGTCACTTGTCCACAATATGTTTCATTTCACAATTTATATAAGAAATACTTATATTTGCAGTATCCACATTACCTTTGGAATTAGCGTTTGCAATTTCGTAAGTCGGGGAAAAATGAATTCTCCGTGCAAAAACATTCACAGAAATATAGCAAATAATTTCTTTTAAAAAACGATGTTGCGTTTTCTGTATAAATTAGTGAAAGGACTATAGTTTGACCAGAACATTTTTATGTACAACAAATACCAGTCCGTGATGTCGGAGAACAAGGTAACGATGATCAGATTTATCCACAGCCATTATCCTCTTTGCATACAAAACATTTGTACAATAAGTATTCATGAGCAATTGGTGTGAGAGCCCGGACAAAGGAAAAGTCAACACTTCCATGACATTTTAATTTTCAGAAAAAAAGATAAGATTAAGAATATTTTTTTAACTTCTCGTTTTTTGAAGAGCATGAAAGTTCTAGTGCAGCGGTCGTCAAACTGTGCTCCGCGGAGCCTAGGTGCTCCGCGAGCCCATCCTAGGGGCTCCGCGGATCGGACATCATTTTCATCATCAACGAGTGCCATGCCCGTCGTAGGTGATATTTCTCAACAAACAATTTATCAACTTCGCCGTTTTTGTACCACAATAATGTCTAATTATTTCTCTCTATGCCCAAGATTTATTTTCCGCTCTTTTCAATGACAGTTAGCAACAATGTTTTATTCAAATTCATTCGGTGTAAAGTCGCGTGTGTGTGTGTGTGTGTGTTGTGGCCAAGTGGTTGACTTTCCTTTGTTCTTGAAAGGGTGCCGCAAACATCAATCAAAGAAAATTGGCGCCGGATAGGCTCACTCGTTCGGACTTTCTCTGCCCGCCCCCACCTCCCACCCATCCAACTCCGTCCCGCCATACGCTTTGATCGAGAGAAGAGCATTCAAGTCGCACCAGTGAAAATAATATTCAGTTTGGACGTTTGTTTTATCGAAGTCATTTTGATTAAAACCTTGTCTCGTGTCAGTGCTCTGTTGTCACAATGGATAATTTTGTAAGTAGGACTATAAAACGTACCATCTCTGACGATTCATGCAGTTCAAAAGACGCAGAATTGAAACGGGGGAAAAAGCGTAAGTATGACGATAGTTACTTGGATTTCGGATTTACTAGCACTGTTGTAGAAAATGAGGAGTGCCCAAAATGTGTTATTTGTTTTAAAGTTTTGGCCTGTGCAAGCATGCATCCCAGTAAATTGAAACGACATTTGCAAACAGTCCATAGTAGTTTAGTGAACCGACCACGTGAATTCTTTTCTCAGAAGTTAAAAGAAATGAATCAACAAAAGGCAACTTTCACAAAACATGCGACGATTCCTTCAAGGGCTCTTCTTTCATCTTACAAAGTTGCTTATCTAGTAGCAAAGAACAAGAAACCTCACACCATTGCAAAAGAACTTATCTTACCGGCCGCAGTTGAGATGGTGACTGTTATGATAGGTGAGTCTGCTGCCAAACAACTGCTGAATGTGCCCTTGTCAGATAACACTATTAGTCGTCGAATTCATGAGATGGCTGACGATGTTAATGACCAGCTTATTCAAAAACTACGAGCTGATTTTGCTCTTCAGCTGGATGAAGCCACTGGCATACACAGTGATGCATACTTAATTTGCTATGTTCGGTTCATAGATGACAATAGCAAGTTTTGCGAGGAACTACTTTTTTGTAAAATCATAAAATCTGCATGCAAAGCAGCAGATCTGTTTCAAATACTTGATTCTTTTATTGAAGAAAATAGAATTAACTGGGAGAATTGTGTAGGAGTGTGCACAGACGGAGGTCGTTCAATGTCTGGATGCTATACTGGGCTGCAAGCTTTGATCCGCAAAAAGTCTCCTTTCTGTGTTTGGACTCATTGCATTATTCACAGGGAAGCACTGGCTTCAAAAAACACCTGCCCGGCCCTTAATGAGGTTGTTCAGTCCATAATCGAAGTAGTAAATTTTATTAAAATGCGACCACTTAAATGCCGGTGGTTTGAGCAAATGTGCATTGATATGGGAGCCACACATACTTCCTTGCTCTATTATTGTAACTCTCGATGGCTTTCACGTGGAAATGTCGTGAAAAGGGTCTATGAACTGAGAAATGAGCTTCATTGCTATCTTGTTGAAGAAAAGCATTCTAGTTCAGGAAAGTTTGTGGATGACGACTTTGTTTTGAAGTTGGCATATCTTTGTGATATATTTGAAAAACTAAATTCGTTAAACATGTCCCTGCAAGGTACTGAAACGCACATACTACAACTGTCGGAGAAAGTTTCCGCCTTCAGAAGAAAATTATTATTGTGGAAGGAAAAACTGGTCGACAAAGATTTTAGTTACTGTTTTCCAACTCTACATGCACTTTTAGTTGATAATGATTTGAGTTTAAGTGAAGAACTAACAGGTGTGTTTGTAGGTCATTTAACACAGCTCATTGCTTATTTTGACAAGTATTTCTCAGGAGAGGCAGACCAGTATGATTGGATTAAAAACCCGTTTAGTACAGCACTACCCACAACTCTCACTTCGAAAGAACAAGAGCAATTGATTGATATTTCATCAGACGCAACTTTGAAAGCAAGATTAGCTTCCTCATCACTACCAGAATTTTGGAGCTTTGTAAAGCAAGAATTTCCAGAAGTAGGCAAGAAGGCCCTCCGTGTATTAATTCCATTTGCGACTACCTACTTATGTGAGACCGGTTTTTCGGCACTGGCAGCTATAAAAACCAAATACAGATCACATTTGAACGCTGAGAAAGAGATTAGAGTGGGAATTTCCAAACTTGTGCCAAGATTTGAGGACCTGGTGAGGATGAAGCAAGCTCATTCTTCCCATTGACTTTATACAGCAAATAAATATCACAATGTAAGTTGATTCACTTATACTTTTATTACATAAATATAATAACCTGTTAAATATGCCGTTAAAATGTTCTTAAAAGTTTGGGTTTTTTAACATTGTAATTTTTGTTGATATAAGGTGCTGCCGCGGTGATTTGTGGTTAAGAATTAGGGCTCCGTGGGTCGAAAAAGTTTGACGACCGCTGTTCTAGTGTATACGACATATACACTTCAAAATGGGGGCCTCGGTAGCCTAGTTGGGAAAACCACCCGACTGGACTACCGACGTTCGGACAACCCGTGTTCGATTCCCGCTGGGAGCAGTGTGAATTGTACTCGTGGTTGGAAAAAAAAATACCCCTACGGTCGACCCAGCCGTTGGCAGAAATGGGTACCAGGATATTATCCTGGGAAGGTGAGGAATGTCGCTTCGCATCTGAGTTTCGATGCTTGAGGCTACACTATACAGAAATATCCGAACATTTCTGGATAGGCGGCCGAGCACATATGGGTGTAAACTCGCGTGCTAAGACGCCGGTTCAAGTCTCGTACTTTACCTTTACCTTTACACTTCAAAATAAGGTAACGTCAGAACGAAAACTGAGAACAATAAAATGATATACATTACTCAACATGTTTGTGTTTTGCAATAAGAGAAAAAATACTAAGAAAACATTGAAAATTTGAAAAGTTCATTCATAGTAAACTGTGTAGGGCGAAAGAAGTGTGCTTTTGGTTTTGTTTTATTTTCTTGAGGGTGGTGGTTGGCGGGGGTCGTGTGTTAGTGGGGAGGGGGTTGTGAGAATAATTCAATTTTTAAACAACTGAAAACGAGGATAAAAAAGAAATATTTTAATCATAATACTAAATTTCAATTGTGTGGTTAGCACATATGGAGACGCATTGATTTTAGAAATTCAATAATAAAGGGTAGACGTTTTTTTTTTTATATTTTCGTATGTCAGTTGTTATATATACAACGCACACAATTCCACGGGTTGCCATTATTATTATACAAACCTATGCTGCTATTGTGTTCAATAATAATAACATTTTCATATTCCGTGTGCTGGCGTCTAACATCATCATCATCATGTGCCATACCGGTTGATGTAGGCGATCATGTTCCTCCACAATCAACTATCAATAGTGCAACGTTTCAGTTCTTCTGTTGACATATAGGTATATGGTATACGACATATACACTTCAAAATAAGGTAACGGCACAACGAAAACTGAGAACAATAAAATGATATACATTACTCAACATGTTTGTGTGCTGCAATAAGAGAAAAAAATGGTAAGAAAACATTGAAAATTTGAAAAGTTCATTCATAGTAAACTGTGTCGGGCGAAAGAAGTGTGCTTTTGGTTTTGTTTTGTTTTGTTTTGTTTTCTTGAAGGTGGTGGGGCGGGGTTGTTGGTGGGGAGGGGGTTGTGAAAATAATTCAATTTTTAAACAACTGAAAACGAGGATAAAAAAGAAATCTTTTAATCATAATACTACATTTCAATTGTGTAGTTAGCACATATGGAGACACATTGATTTTAGAAATTCAATAATAAAGGGTAGACGTGTTTTTTTTAATTTTCGTATGTCAGTTGTTATATATACAACGCACACAATTCCAAGGGTTGCCATTATTATTACACAAACCTATGCTGCTATTGTGTTCAATAATAATAACATTTTCATATTCCGTGTGCTGGCGTCTAACATCATCATCATCATCATGTGCCATACCGGTTGATGTAGGCGATCATGTTCCTCCACAATCTTCTATATACAGTGCATCGTATCAGTTCTTTTGTTGACATATGGAAGTAATTTTTTTCTTCATTTTGTTTCAGTATATTTATTTTAGTGCGTTAAACAGTTTACATGTTTTACAGTTGTTGTCCCATGTGACGAAAAAGGACTTACTCGACAAGGCCATTTTTGATTGAATAAATCATTATTGTGGCCACACTTCTCTTCGATTTCTACGCTATAACTTGCATCTTAATCATGAGAGTTTATATAGACCAAAATCAAAATAACCAGTGATTGCATATAACACCATGTTTAAAATATGTGATGTTAAAACCTTGGTGCTCGATACCCATTTAAAGATAGATAATGACTAATGTGAGAAATGTGAAGAACATGTGATCAGAGAAGATTAAGGAGAAGAGCAGTGAGATGGTTATATAATTGCTCAAGATACAAAAATTTTGGAACTTCTTATATTCTTCAGATTCCTAATGAAACAGGTCACCTGTAAATCTGTTTGAGTATCACGCCTCACCCAATGTATCATACAAATACTCTTTTCTGAAAAACCAGCGAATTAGTAGAAATCATTCATACGTCATTCATATAAAAAGTTCAGAATGAACAACATACTCTGTTCTGGTGAGGTAGAATCTTATATGAAGCAGAGAAATTGCCGTCTTCTCTATGCATTACGGATACGTCTTCGAACAATCAATAACACTGACATTGTCATAAGGGATGTAACATCGTAACACCGTTAAATTTAATGTCACTTGTCCACAATATGTTTCATTTCACAATTTATATAAGAAATACTTATATTTGCAGTATCCACATTACCTTTGGAATTAGCGTTTGCAATTTCGTAAGTCGGGGAAAAATGAATTCTCCGTGCAAAAACATTCACAGAAATATAGCAAATAATTTCTTTTAAAAAAACGATGTTGCGTTTTCTGTATAAATTAGTGAAAGGACTATAGTTTGACCAGAACATTTTTATGTACAACAAATACCAGTCCGTGATGTCGGAGAACAAGGTAACGATGATCAGATTTATCCACAGCCATTATCCTCTTTGCATACAAAACATTTGTACAATAAGTATTCATGAGCAATTGGTGTGAGAGCCCGGACAAAGGAAAAGTCAACACTTCCATGACATTTTAATTTTCAGAAAAAAAGATAAGATTAAGAATATTTTTTTAACTTCTCGTTTTTTGAAGAGCATGAAAGTTCTAGTGCAGCGGTCGTCAAACTGTGCTCCGCGGAGCCTAGGTGCTCCGCGAGCCCATCCTAGGGGCTCCGCGGATCGGACATCATTTTCATCATCAACGAGTGCCATGCCCGTCGTAGGTGATATTTCTCAACAAACAATTTATCAACTTCGCCGTTTTTGTACCACAATAATGTCTAATTATTTCTCTCTATGCCCAAGATGTATTTTCCGCTCTTTTCAATGACAGTTAGCAACAATGTTTTATTCAAATTTATTCGGTGTAAAGTCGCGTGTGTGTGTGTGTGTGTGTTGTGGCCAAGTGGTTGACTTTCCTTTGTTCTTGAAAGGGTGCCGCAAACATCAATCAAAGAAAATTGGCGCCGGATAGGCTCACTCGTTCGGACTTTCTCTGCCCGCCCCCACCTCCCACCCATCCAACTCCGTCCCGCCATACGCTTTGATCGAGAGAAGAGCATTCAAGTCGCACCAGTGAAAATAATATTCAGTTTGGACGTTTGTTTTATCGAAGTCAGTTTGATTAAAACCTTGTCTCGTGTCAGTGCTCTGTTGTCACAATGGATAATTTTGTAAGTAGGACTATAAAACGTACCATCTCTGACGATTCATGCAGTTCAAAAGACGCAGAATTGAAACGGGGGAAAAAGCGTAAGTATGACGATAGTTACTTGGATTTCGGATTTACTAGCACTGTTGTAGAAAATGAGGAGTGCCCAAAATGTGTTATTTGTTTTAAAGTTTTGGCCTGTGCAAGCATGCATCCCAGTAAATTGAAACGACATTTGCAAACAGTCCATAGTAGTTTAGTGAACCGACCACGTGAATTCTTTTCTCAGAAGTTAAAAGAAATGAATCAACAAAAGGCAACTTTCACAAAACATGCGACGATTCCTTCAAGGGCTCTTCTTTCATCTTACAAAGTTGCTTATCTAGTAGCAAAGAACAAGAAACCTCACACCATTGCAAAAGAACTTATCTTACCGGCCGCAGTTGAGATGGTGACTGTTATGATAGGTGAGTCTGCTGCCAAACAACTGCTGAATGTGCCCTTGTCAGATAACACTATTAGTCGTCGAATTCATGAGATGGCTGACGATGTTAATGACCAGCTTATTCAAAAACTACGAGCTGATTTTGCTCTTCAGCTGGATGAAGCCACTGGCATACACAGTGATGCATACTTAATTTGCTATGTTCGGTTCATAGATGACAATAGCAAGTTTTGCGAGGAACTACTTTTTTGTAAAATCATAAAATCTGCATGCAAAGCAGCAGATCTGTTTCAAATACTTGATTCTTTTATTGAAGAAAATAGAATTAACTGGGAGAATTGTGTAGGAGTGTGCACAGACGGAGGTCGTTCAATGTCTGGATGCTATACTGGGCTGCAAGCTTTGATCCGCAAAAAGTCTCCTTTCTGTGTTTGGACTCATTGCATTATTCACAGGGAAGCACTGGCTTCAAAAAACACCTGCCCGGCCCTTAATGAGGTTGTTCAGTCCATAATCGAAGTAGTAAATTTTATTAAAATGCGACCACTTAAATGCCGGTGGTTTGAGCAAATGTGCATTGATATGGGAGCCACACATACTTCCTTGCTCTATTATTGTAACTCTCGATGGCTTTCACGTGGAAATGTCGTGAAAAGGGTCTATGAACTGAGAAATGAGCTTCATTGCTATCTTGTTGAAGAAAAGCATTCTAGTTCAGGAAAGTTTGTGGATGACGACTTTGTTTTGAAGTTGGCATATCTTTGTGATATATTTGAAAAACTAAATTCGTTAAACATGTCCCTGCAAGGTACTGAAACGCACATACTACAACTGTCGGAGAAAGTTTCCGCCTTCAGAAGAAAATTATTATTGTGGAAGGAAAAACTGGTCGACAAAGATTTTAGTTACTGTTTTCCAACTCTACATGCACTTTTAGTTGATAATGATTTGAGTTTAAGTGAAGAACTAACAGGTGTGTTTGTAGGTCATTTAACACAGCTCATTGCTTATTTTGACAAGTATTTCTCAGGAGAGGCAGACCAGTATGATTGGATTAAAAACCCGTTTAGTACAGCACTACCCACAACTCTCACTTCGAAAGAACAAGAGCAATTGATTGATATTTCATCAGACGCAACTTTGAAAGCAAGATTAGCTTCCTCATCACTACCAGAATTTTGGAGCTTTGTAAAGCAAGAATTTCCAGAAGTAGGCAAGAAGGCCCTCCGTGTATTAATTCCATTTGCGACTACCTACTTATGTGAGACCGGTTTTTCGGCACTGGCAGCTATAAAAACCAAATACAGATCACATTTGAACGCTGAGAAAGAGATTAGAGTGGGAATTTCCAAACTTGTGCCAAGATTTGAGGACCTGGTGAGGATGAAGCAAGCTCATTCTTCCCATTGACTTTATACAGCAAATAAATATCACAATGTAAGTTGATTCACTTATACTTTTATTACATAAATATAATAACCTGTTAAATATGCCGTTAAAATGTTCTTAAAAGTTTGGGTTTTTTAACATTGTAATTTTTGTTGATATAAGGTGCTGCCGCGGTGATTTGTGGTTAAGAATTAGGGCTCCGTGGGTCGAAAAAGTTTGACGACCGCTGTTCTAGTGTATACGACATATACACTTCAAAATGGGGGCCTCGGTAGCCTAGTTGGGAAAACCACCCGACTGGACTACCGACGTTCGGACAACCCGTGTTCGATTCCCGCTGGGAGCAGTGTGAATTGTACTCGTGGTTGGAAAAAAAAATACCCCTACGGTCGACCCAGCCGTTGGCAGAAATGGGTACCAGGATATTATCCTGGGAAGGTGAGGAATGTCGCTTCGCATCTGAGTTTCGATGCTTGAGGCTACACTATACAGAAATATCCGAACATTTCTGGATAGGCAGCCGAGCACATATGGGTGTAAACTCGCGTGCTAAGACGCCGGTTCAAGTCTCGTACTTTACCTTTACCTTTACACTTCAAAATAAGGTAACGTCAGAACGAAAACTGAGAACAATAAAATGATATACATTACTCAACATGTTTGTGTTTTGCAATAAGAGAAAAAAATAGTAAGAAAACATTGAAAATTTGAAAAGTTCATTCATAGTAAACTGTGTAGGGCGAAAGAAGTGTGCTTTTGGTTTTGTTTTGTTTTGTTTTCTTGAGGGTGGTGGGAGGGGGGATGTTATTGGTGGGTAGGGGGTGGTGAGAATAATTCAATTTTTAAACAACTGAAAACGAGGATAAAAAAGAAATCTTTTAATCATAATACTAAATTTCAATTGTGTAGTTAGCACATATGGAGACACATTGATTTTAGAAATTCATTAATAAAGGGACACTACAGGATAAACAAAGTATAGGCAAAATTATTGAAAGTCATCTGATAACATCAAAACCAGTGACAGAGTACGAAAGTCAATCTACATAAGTGTTAGCTTTTATCTTGTTATTACATAATTATGATCTCACAACAGGCCGGTTAGCTCAGATGGTTAGAGCGTCGTGCTAATAACACGAATGTCGTGGGTTCAAGCCCCATACTGGCCAGCGTAGTCGTTTTTTTATATATTTTCGTATGTCAGTTGTTATATATACAACGCACACATTTCCACGGGTTGCCATTATTATTATACAAACCTATGCTGCTATTGTGTTCAATAATAATAACATTTTCATATTCCGTGTGCTGCCGTCTAACATCATCATCATCATGTGCCTTACCAGTTGGCGTAGGCGATCATGTTCCTCCACAATCTTCTATATACAGTGCATCGTATCAGTTCTTTTGCTGACATATGGAAGTAATTTTTTTCTTCATTTTGTTTCAGTATATTTATTTTAGTACGTTAAACAGTTTACATGTTTTACAGTTGTTGTCCCATGTGACGAAAAAGGACTTACTCGACAAGGCAATTTTTGATTGAATAAATCATTATTGTGGCCACACTTCTCTTCGATTTTTACGCTATAACTTGCATCTTAATCCATGAGAGTTTATATTGACCAAAATCAAAATAACCAGTGATTGCATATAACACCATGTTTAAAATATGTGATGTTAAAACCTTGGTGCTTGTTACCCATTTAAAGATAGATAATGACTAATGTGAGAAATGTGAAGAACATGTGATCAGAGAAGTTTAAGGAGAAGAGCAGTGAGATGGTTATATAATTGCTCAAGATAAAAAAATTTTGGAACTTCTTATATTCTTCAGATTCCTAATGAAACAGGTCACCTGTAAATCTGTTTGAGTATCACGCCTCACCCAATGTATCATACAAATACTCTTTTCTGAAAAACCAGCGAATTAGTGGAAATCATTCATACGTCATTCATATAAAAAGTTCAGAATAAACAACATACTCTGTTCTGGTGAGGTAGAATCTTATATGAAGCAGAGAAATTGCCGTCTTCTCTATGCAGTACGGATACGTCTTGGAACAATCAATAACACTGACATTGTCATGTGAGATGTAACATCGTAACACCGTTAAATTTAATGTCACTTGTCCACAGTATGTTTCATTTCACAATTTATATAAGAATTACTTATATTTGCAGTATCCACATTACCTTTGGAATTAGTGTTTGCAATTTCTTAAGTCGGGGAAAAATGAATTCTCCGTGCAAAAACATTCACAGAAATATACCAATCAATTTCTTTAAAAAAAACTATGTTGAGTTTTCGGTATAAATTTATGAAAGGACTATAGTTTGACCAGAACATTTTTATGTACAACAAATACCAGTCCGTTATGTCGGAGAACAAGGTAACGCTGATCAGATTTATCCACAGCCATTATCCTCTTTGCATACAAAACATTTGTACAATAAGTATTCATGACCAATTGGTGTGAGAACTCGGACAAAGGAAAAGTCAATACTTCCATGACATTTTAATTTTCAGAAAAAAAGATAAGATTAAGAATATTTTTTTAACTTCTCGTTTTTTGAAGAGCATGAAAGTTCTAGTGTATACGACATATACACTTCAAAATAAGGTAACGTCAGAACGAAAACTGAGAACAATAAAATGATATACATTACTCAACATGTTTGTGTTTTGCAATAAGAGAAAAAATAGTAAGAAAACATTGAAAATTTGAAAAGTTCATTCATAGTAAACTGTGTAGGGCGAAAGAAGTGTGCTTTTGGTTTTGTTTTATTTTCTTGAGGGTGGTGGTTGGCGGGGGTAGTGTGTTAGTGGGGAGGGGGTTGTGAGAATAATTCAATTTTTAAACAACTGAAAACGAGGATAAAAAAGAAATCTTTTAATCATAATACTAAATTTCAATTGTGTGGTTAGCACATATGGAGACGCATTGATTTTAGAAATTCAATAATAAAGGGTAGACGTGTTTTTTTTTATATTTTCGTATGTCAGTTGTTATATATACAACGCACACAATTCCACGGGTTGCCATTATTATTATACAAACCTATGCTGCTATTGTGTTCAATAATAATAACATTTTCATATTCCGTGTGCTGGCGTCTAACATCATCATCATCATCATGTGCCATACCGGTTGGCGTAGGCGATCATGTTCCTCCACAATCATCTATCTACAGCGCAACGTATCAGTTCTTTTGTTGACATATGTATATGGTATACGACATATACACTTCAAAATAAGGTAACGTCACAACGAAAACTGAGAACAATAAAATGATATACATTACTCAACATGTTTGTGGGCTGCAATAAGAGAAAAAATAGTAAGAAAACATTGAAAATTTGAAAAGTGAATTCATAGCAAACTGTGTAGGGCGAAAGAAGTGTGCTTTTGTTTAGTTTTCTTGAGGGTGGTGGGAGGGGGAGGGGATGGGGGGGGGGGTTGTTGGTGGGGAGGGGGTTGTGAAAATAATTCAATTTTTAAACAACTGAAAACGAGGATAAAAAAGAAATCTTTTAATCATAATACTAAATTTCAATTGTGTAGTTAGCACATATTGAGACACATTGATTTTAGAAATTCATTAATAAAGGGACACTACAGGATAAACAAAGTATAGGCAAAATTATTGAAAGTCATCTGATAACATCAAAACCAGTGACAGAGTACGAAAGTCAATCTACATAAGCGTTAGCTTTTATCTTGTTATTGCATAATTATGATCTCACAACAGGCCGGTTAGCTCAGATGGTTAGAGCGTCGTGCTAATAACACGAATGTCGTCGGTTCAAGCCCCATACTGGCCAGCGTAGTCGTTTTTTTTATATTTTCGTATGTCAGTTGTAATATATACAACGCACACAATTCCACGGGTTGCCATTATTATTATACAAACCTATGCTGCTATTGTGCTCAATAATAATAACATTTTCATATTCCGTGTGCTGGCGTCTAACATCATCATCATCATGTGCCATACCGGTTGGCGTAGGCGATCATGTTCCTCCACAATCTTCTATCTACAGTGCATCGTATCAGTTCTTTTGTTGACATATGGAAGTAATTTTTTTTCTTCATTTTGTTTCAGTATGTTTATTTTAGTACGTTAAACAGTTTACATGTTTTACAGTTGTTGTCCCATGTGACGAAAAATGACTTTCACGCCAAGGCAATTTTTGATTGAATAAATCATTATTGTGGCCACACTTCTCTTCGATTTCTACGCTACCATTTGCATCTTAATCTATATGAGTTTATATTGACCAAAATCAAAATAACCAGTGATTGCATATAACACCATGTTTAAAATATGTGATGTTAAAACCTTGGTGCTCGATACCCATTTAAAGATAGATAATGACTAAAGTAAGAAATGTGAAGAACATATGCTCAGAGAAGATTAAGGAGAAGAGCAGTGAGATGGTGAAAAAATTGCTCAAGATACAAAAATTTTGGAACCTCTTATATTTTTCAGATTCCCAATGAAACAGGCCACAGGTAAATCTCTTTGAGTGACACGCCCCACCCAATGTATCATACAAATACTCTTTTCTGAAAAACCAGCGAATTAGTTGAAATCATTCTTACGTCATTCATATAAAAAGTTCAGAATGAACAACATACTCTTGTTCTGGTGAGGTAGAATCTTATATGAAGCAGAGAAATTGCCTTCTTCTCTATGCATTACGGATACGTCTTCGAACAATCAATAACACTGACATTGTCATGTGGGATGTAACATCGTAACACCGTTAAATTTAATGTCACTTGTCCACAGTATGTTTCATTTCACAATTTATATAAGAAATACTTTATATTTGCAGTATCCACATTACCTTTGGAATTAGCGTTTGCAATTTCGTAAGTCGGGGAAAAATGAATTCTCCGTGCAAAAACATTCACAGAAATATAGCAAATAATTTCTTTAAAAAACCGATGTTGAGTTTTCTGTATAAATTAGTGAAAGGACTATAGTTTGACCAGAACATTTTTATGTACAACAAATACCAGTCCGTGATGTCGGAGAACAAGGTAACGATGATCAGATTTATCCACAACCATTATCCTCTTTGCATACAAAACATTTGTACAATAAGTATTCATGAGCAATTGGTGTGAGAGCCCGGACAAAGGAAAAGTCAACACTTCCATGACATTTTAATTTTCAGAAAAAAAGATAAGATTAAGAATATTTTTTTAACTTCTCGTTTTTTGAAGAGCATGAAAGTTCTAGTGTATACGACATATACACTTCAAAATAAGGTAACGTCAGAACGAAAACTGAGACCAATAAAATGATATACATTACTCAACATGTTTGTGTTTTGCAATAAGAGAAAAAATAGTAAGAAAACATTGAAAATTTGAAAAGTTCATTCATAGTAAACTGTGTAGGGCGAAAGAGGTGTGCTTTTGGTTTTGTTTTATTTTCTTGAGGGTGGTGGTTGGCGGGGGTAGTGTGTTAGTGGGGAGGGGGTTGTGAGAATAATTCAATTTTTAAACAACTGAAAACGAGGATAAAAAAAAATCTTTTAATCATAATACTAAATTTCAATTGTGTGGTTAGCACATATGGAGACGCATTGATTTTAGAAATTCAATAATAAAGGGTAGACGTGTTTTTTTTTATATTTTCGTATGTCAGTTGTTATATATACAACGCACACAATTCCACGGGTTGCCATTATTATTATACAAACCTATGCTGCTATTGTGTTCAATAATAATAACATTTTCATATTCCGTGTGCTGGCGTCTAACATCATCATCATCATCATGTGTCATACCGGTTGATGTAGGCGATCATGTTCCTCCACAATCATCTATCTACAGCGCAACGTATCAGTTCTTTTGTTGACATATGTATATGGTATACGACATATACACTTCAAAATAAGGTAACGTCACAACGAAAACTGAGAACAATAAAATGATATACATTACTCAACATGTTTGTGGGCTGCAATAAGAGAAAAAATAGTAAGAAAACATTGAAAATTTGAAAAGTGAATTCATAGCAAACTGTGTAGGGCGAAAGAAGTGTGCTTTTGTTTAGTTTTCTTAAGGGTGGTGGGAGGGGGAGGGGAGGGGAGGGGAGGGGGGGTTGTTGGTGGGGAGGGGGTTGTGAAAATAATTCAATTTTTAAACAACTGAAAACGAGGATACAAAAGAAATCTTTTAATCATAATACTAAATTTCAATTGTGTAGTTAGCACATATAGAGACACATTGATTTTAGAAATTCATTAATAAAGGGACACTACAGGATAAACAAAGTATTGGAAAAATTATTGAAAGTCATCTGATAACATCAAAACCAGTGACAAAGTACGAAAGTCAATCTACATAAGCGTTAGCTTTTATCTTGTTATTGCATAATTATGATCTCACAACAGGCCGGTTAGCTCAGATGGTTAGAGCGTCGTGCTAATAACACGAATGTCGTGGGTTCAAGCCCCATACTGGCCAGCGTAGTCGTTTTTTTTATATTTTCGTATGTCAGTTGTTATATATACAACGCACACAATTCCACGGGTTGCCATTATTATTATACAAACCTATGCTGCTATTGTGTTCAATAATAATAACATTTTCATATTCCGTGTGCTGGCGTCTAACATCATCATCATCATCATGTGTCATACCGGTTGATGTAGGCGATCATGTTCCTCCACAATCATCTATCTACATCGCAACGTATCAGTTCTTTTGTTGACATATGGAAGTAATTTTTTTCTTCATTTTGTTTCAGTATGTTTATTTTAGTACGTTAAACAGTTTACATGTTTTACAGTTGTTGTCCCATGTGACGAAAAATAACTTTCACGCCAAGGCAATTTTTGATTGAATAAATCATTATTGTGGCCACACTTCTCTTCGATTTCTACGCTACCATTTGCATCTTAATCTATGTGAGTTTATATTGACCAAAATCAAAATAACCAGTGATTGCATATAACACCATGTTTAAAATATGTGATGTTAAAACCTTGGTGCTCGATACACATTTAAAGATAGATAATGACTAAAGTAAGAAATGTGAAGAACATATGCTCAGAGAAGATTAAGGAGAAGAGCAGTGAGATGGTTAAAAAATTGCTCAAGATACAAAAATTTTGGAACCTCTTATATTTTTCAGATTCCCAATGAAACAGGCCACAGGTAAATCTCTTGGAGTGACACGCCCCACCCAATGTATCATACAAATACTCTTTTCTGAAAAACCAGCGAATTAGTTGAAATCATTCTTACGTCATTCATATAAAAAGTTCAGAATGAACAACATACTCTGTTCTGGTGAGGTAGAATCTTATATGAAGCAGAGAAATTGCCGTCTTCTCTATGCATTACCGATACGTCTTCGAACAATCAATAACACTGACATTGTCATGTGGGATGTAACATCGTAACACCGTTAAATTTAATGTCACTTGTCCACAGTATGTTTCATTTCACAATTTATATAAGAAATACTTATATTTGCAGTATCCACATTACCTTTGGAATTAGCGTTTGCAATTTCGTAAGTCGGGGAAAAATGAATTCTCCGTGCAAAAACATTCACAGAAATATAGCAAATAATTTCTTTAAAAAAAACGATGTTGAGTTTTCTGTATAAATTAGTGAAAGGACTATAGTTTGATCAGAACATTTTTATGTACAACAAATACCAGTCCGTGATGTCGGAGAACAAGGTAACGATGATCAGATTTATCCACAACCATTATCCTCTTTGCATACAAAACATTTGTACAATAAGTATTCATGAGCAATTGGTGTGAGAGCCCGGACAAAGGAAAAGTCAACACTTCCATGACATTTTAATTTTCAGAAAAAAAGATAAGATTAAGAATATTTTTTTAACTTCTCGTTTTTTGAAGAGCATGAAAGTTCTAGTGTATACGACATATACACTTCAAAATAAGGTAACGTCAGAACGAAAACTGAGACCAATAAAATGATATACATTACTCAACATGTTTGTGTTTTGCAATAAGAGAAAAAATAGTAAGAAAACATTGAAAATTTGAAAAGTTCATTCATAGTAAACTGTGTAGGGCGAAAGAGGTGTGCTTTTGGTTTTGTTTTATTTTCTTGAGGGTGGTGGTTGGCGGGGGTAGTGTGTTAGTGGGGAGGGGGTTGTGAGAATAATTCAATTTTTAAACAACTGAAAACGAGGATAAAAAAAAAATCTTTTAATCATAATACTAAATTTCAATTGTGTGGTTAGCACATATGGAGACGCATTGATTTTAGAAATTCAATAATAAAGGGTAGACGTGTTTTTTTTATATTTTCGTATGTCAGTTGTTATATATACAACGCACACAATTCCACGGGTTGCCATTATTATTATACAAACCTATGCTGCTATTGTGTTCAATAATAATAACATTTTCATATTCCGTGTGTTGGCGTCTAACATCATCATCATCATTTGCCATACCGGTTGATGTAGGCGATCATGTTCCTCCACAATCATCTATCTACAGCGCAACGTATCAGTTCTTTTGTTGACATATGTATATGGTATACGACATATACACTTCAAAATAAGGTAACGTCACAACGAAAACTGAGAACAATAAAATGATATACATTACTCAACATGTTTGTGGGCTGCAATAAGAGAAAAAATAGTAAGAAAACATTGAAAATTTGAAAAGTGAATTCATAGCAAACTGTGTAGGGCGAAAGAAGTGTGCTTTTGTTTAGTTTTCTTGAGGGGAGGGGGAGGGGAGGGGAGGGGAGGGGGGGGTTGTTGGTGGGGAGGGGGTTGTGAAAATAATTCAATTTTTAAACAACTGAAAACGAGGATACAAAAGAAATCTTTTAATCATAATACTAAATTTCAATTGTGTAGTTAGCACATATAGAGACACATTGATTTTAGAAATTCATTAATAAAGGGACACTACAGGATAAACAAAGTATTGGAAAAATTATTGAAAGTCATCTGATAACATCAAAACCAGTGACAAAGTACGAAAGTCAATCTACATAAGCGTTAGCTTTTATCTTGTTATTGCATAATTATGATCTCACAACAGGCCGGTTAGCTCAGATGGTTAGAGCGTCGTGCTAATAACACGAATGTCGTGGGTTCAAGCCCCATACTGGCCAGCGTAGTCGTTTTTTTTATATTTTCGTATGTCAGTTGTTATATATACAACGCACACAATTCCACGGGTTGCCATTATTATTATACAAACCTATGCTGCTATTGTGTTCAATAATAATAACATTTTCATATTCCGTGTGCTGGCGTCTAACATCATCATCATCATCATCATGTGTCATACCGGTTGATGTAGGCGATCATGTTCCTCCACAATCATCTATCTACATCGCAACATATCAGTTCTTTTGTTGACATATGGAAGTAATTTTTTTTCTTCATTTTGTTTCAGTATGTTTATTTTAGTACGTTAAACAGTTTACATGTTTTACAGTTGTTGTCCCATGTGACGAAAAATGACTTTCACGCCAAGGCAATTTTTGATTGAATAAATCATTATTGTGGCCACACTTCTCTTCGATTTCTACGCTACCATTTGCATCTTAATCTATGTGAGTTTATATTGACCAAAATCAAAATAACCAGTGATTGCATATAACACCATGTTTAAAATATGTGATGTTAAAACCTTGGTGCTCGATACACATTTAAAGATAGATAATGACTAAAGTAAGAAATGTGAAGAACATATGCTCAGAGAAGATTAAGGAGAAGAGCAGTGAGATGGTTAAAAAATTGCTCAAGATACAAAAATTTTGGAACCTCTTATATTTTTCAGATTCCCAATGAAACAGGCCACAGGTAAATCTCTTTGAGTGACACGCCCCACCCAATGTATCATACAAATACTCTTTTCTGAAAAACCAGCGAATTAGTGGAAATCATTCTTACGTCATTCATATAAAAAGTTAAGAATGAACAACATACTCTGTTCTGGTGAGGTAGAATCATATATGAAGCAGAGAAATTGCCGTCTTCTCTATGCATTACGGATACGTCTTCGAACAATCAATAACACTGACATTGTCATGTGGGATGTAACTTCGTAACACCGTTAAATTTAATGTCACTTGTCCACAGTATGTTTCATTTCACAATTTATATAAGAAATACTTATATTTGCAGTATCCACATTACCTTTGGAATTAGCGTTTGCAATTTCGTAAGTCGGGGAAAAATGAATTCTCCGTGCAAAAACATTCACAGAAATATAGCAAATAATTTCTTTAAAAAAAACGATGTTGAGTTTTCTGTATAAATTAGTGAAAGGACTATAGTTTGACCAGAACAATTTTATGTACAACAAATACCAGTCCGTGATGTCGGAGAACAAGGTAACGATGATCAGATTTATCCACAACCATTATCCTCTTTGCATACAAAACATTTGTACAATAAGTATTCATGAGCAATTGGTGTGAGAGCCCGGACAAAGGAAAAGTCAACACTTCCATGACATTTTAATTTTCAGAAAAAAAGATAAGATTAAGAATATTTTTTTTTAACTTCTCGTTTTTGAAGAGCATGAAAGTTCTAGTGTATACGACATATACACTTCAAAATAAGGTAACGTCAGAACGAAAACTGAGAACAATAAAAATGATATACATTACTCAACATGTTTGTGTTTTGCAATAAGAGAAAAAATAGTAAGAAAACATTGAAAATTGGAAAAGTTCATTCATAGTAAACTGTGTAGGGCGAAAGAGGTGTGCTTTTGGTTTTGTTTTATTTTCTTGAGGGTGGTGGTTGGCGGGGGTAGTGTGTTAGTGGGGAGGGGGTTGTGAGAATAATTCAATTTTTAAACAACTGAAAACGAGGATAAAAAAAAATCTTTTAATCATAATACTAAATTTCAATTGTGTGGTTAGCACATATGGAGACGCATTGATTTTAGAAATTCAATAATAAAGGGTAGACGTGTTTTTTTTATATTTTCGTATGTCAGTTGTTATATATACAACGCACACAATTCCACGGGTTGCCATTATTATTATACAAACCTATGCTGCTATTGTGTTCAATAATAATAACATTTTCATATTCCGTGTGTTGGCGTCTAACATCATCATCATCATTTGCCATACCGGTTGATGTAGGCGATCATGTTCCTCCACAATCATCTATCTACAGCGCAACGTATCAGTTCTTTTGTTGACATATGTATATGGTATACGACATATACACTTCAAAATAAGGTAACGTCACAACGAAAACTGAGAACAATAAAATGATATACATTACTCAACATGTTTGTGGGCTGCAATAAGAGAAAAAATAGTAAGAAAACATTGAAAATTTGAAAAGTGAATTCATAGCAAACTGTGTAGGGCGAAAGAAGTGTGCTTTTGTTTAGTTTTCTTGAGGGGAGGGGGAGGGGAGGGGAGGGGAGGGGGGGTTGTTGGTGGGGAGGGGGTTGTGAAAATAATTCAATTTTTAAACAACTGAAAACGAGGATACAAAAGAAATCTTTTAATCATAATACTAAATTTCAATTGTGTAGTTAGCACATATAGAGACACATTGATTTTAGAAATTCATTAATAAAGGGACACTACAGGATAAACAAAGTATTGGAAAAATTATTGAAAGTCATCTGATAACATCAAAACCAGTGACAAAGTACGAAAGTCAGTCTACATAAGCGTTAGCTTTTATCTTGTTATTGCATAATTATGATCTCACAACAGGCCGGTTAGCTCAGATGGTTAGAGCGTCGTGCTAATAACACGAATGTCGTGGGTTCAAGCCCCATACTGGCCAGCGTAGTCGTTTTTTTTATATTTTCGTATGTCAGTTGTTATATATACAACGCACACAATTCCACGGGTTGCCATTATTATTATACAAACCTATGCTGCTATTGTGTTCAATAATAATAACATTTTCATATTCCGTGTGCTGGCGTCTAACATCATCATCATCATCATGTGTCATACCGGTTGATGTAGGCGATCATGTTCCTCCACAATCATCTATCTACATCGCAACGTATCAGTTCTTTTGTTGACATATGGAAGTAATTTTTTTTCTTCATTTTGTTTCAGTATGTTTATTTTAGTACGTTAAACAGTTTACATGTTTTACAGTTGTTGTCCCATGTGACGAAAAATGACTTTATCGCCAAGGCAATTTTTGATTGAATAAATCATTATTGTGGCCACACTTCTCTTCGATTTCTACGCTACCATTTGCATCTTAATCTATGTGAGTTTATATTGACCAAAATCAAAATAACCAGTGATTGCATATAACACCATGTTTAAAATATGTGATGTTAAAACTTTGGTGCTCGTTACCCATTTAAAGATAGATAATGACTAATGTGAGAAATGTGAAAACCATGTGCTCAGAGAAGATTAAGGAGAAGAGCAGTGAGATGGTTATAAAATTGCTCAAGATAAAAAAATTTTGGAACTTCTTATATTCTTCAGATTCCTAATGAAACAGGTAACCTGTAAATCTCTTTGAGTATCACGCCCCACCCAATATAAATATACAAATATTCTTTTCTGAAAAACCAGCGAATTAGTGGAAATCATTCATACGTCATTCATATAAAAAGTTCAGAATAAACAACATACTCTGTTCTGGTGAGGTAGAATCTTATATGAAGCAGAGAAATTGCCGTCTTCTCTATGCAGTACGGATACGTCTTCGAACAATCAATAACACTGACATTGTCATGTGGGATGGAACATCGTAACACCGTTAAATTTAATGTCACTTGTCCACAGTATGTTTCATTTCACAATTTGTATAAGAAATACTTATATTTGCAGTATCCACATTACTTTTGGAATTAGTGTTTGCAATTTCTTAAGTCGGGGAAAAATGAATTCTCGTGCAAAAACATTCACAGAAATATACCAAATATTTTCATTTAAAAAAACGATGTTGAGTTTTCTGTATAAATTAGTGAAAGGACTATAGTTTAACCAGAACATTTTTATGTACAACAAATACCAGTCCGTGATGTCAGAGAACAAGGTAACGCTGGTCAGATTTATCCACAGCCATTATCCTCTTTGCATACAAAACATTTGTACAATAAGTATTCATGACCAATTGGTGTGCGAGCTTGGACAAAGGAAAAGTCAACACTTTCATGACATTTTAATTTTCAGAAAAAAAGATAAGATTAAGAATATTTTTTTTAACTTCTCGTTTTTGAAGAGCATGAAAGTTCTAGTGTATACGACGTATACACTTCAAAATAAGGTAACGTCAGAACGAAAACTGAGACCAATAAAATGATATACATTACTCAACATGTTTGTGTTTTGCAATAAGAGAAAAAATAGTAAGAAAACATTGAAAATTTGAAAAGTTCATTCATAGTAAACTGTGTAGGGCGAAAGAGGTGTGCTTTTGGTTTTGTTTTATTTTCTTGAGGGTGGTGGTTGGCGGGGGTAGTGTGTTAGTGGGGAGGGGGTTGTGAGAATAATTCAATTTTTAAACAACTGAAAACGAGGATAAAAAAAAATCTTTTAATCATAATACTAAATTTCAATTGTGTGGTTAGCACATATGGAGACGCATTGATTTTAGAAATTCAATAATAAAGGGTAGACGTGTTTTTTTTATATTTTCGTATGTCAGTTGTTATATATACAACGCACACAATTCCACGGTTGCCATTATTATTATACAAACCTATGCTGCTATTGTGTTCAATAATAATAACATTTTCATATTCCGTGTGTTGGCGTCTAACATCATCATCATCATTTGCCATACCGGTTGATGTAGGCGATCATGTTCCTCCACAATCATCTATCTACAGCGCAACGTATCAGTTCTTTTGTTGACATATGTATATGGTATACGACATATACACTTCAAAATAAGGTAACGTCACAACGAAAACTGAGAACAATAAAATGATATACATTACTCAACATGTTTGTGGGCTGCAATAAGAGAAAAAATAGTAAGAAAACATTGAAAATTTGAAAAGTGAATTCATAGCAAACTGTGTAGGGCGAAAGAAGTGTGCTTTTGTTTAGTTTTCTTGAGGGTGGTGGGAGGGGGAGAGGAGGGGAGGGGAGGGGGGGGGGGTTGTTGGTGGGGAGGGGGTTGTGAAAATAATTCAATTTTTAAACAACTGAAAACGAGGATACAAAAGAAATCTTTTAATCATAATACTAAATTTCAATTGTGTAGTTAGCACATATAGAGACACATTGATTTTAGAAATTCATTAATAAAGGGACACTACAGGATAAACAAAGTATTGGAAAAATTATTGAAAGTCATCTGATAACATCAAAACCAGTGACAAAGTACGAAAGTCAGTCTACATAAGCGTTAGCTTTTATCTTGTTATTGCATAATTATGATCTCACAACAGGCCGGTTAGCTCAGATGGTTAGAGCGTCGTGCTAATAACACGAATGTCGTGGGTTCAAGCCCCATACTGGCCAGCGTAGTCGTTTTTTTTATATTTTCGTATGTCAGTTGTTATATATACAACGCACACAATTCCACGGGTTGCCATTATTATTATACAAACCTATGCTGCTATTGTGTTCAATAATAATAACATTTTCATATTCCGTGTGCTGGCGTCTAACATCATCATCATCATCATGTGTCATACCGGTTGATGTAGGCGATCATGTTCCTCCACAATCATCTATCTACATCGCAACGTATCAGTTCTTTTGTTGACATATGGAAGTAATTTTTTTTCTTCATTTTGTTTCAGTATAACGTGGAAATAACTTGCGTCAAAGAATCCCAATAACGGTCTTGAACAGCACTAATGTGACGTAAAGCACAGATGAAGTCTGGACGGTGGAATGTCTCACTCACAACACTTGATTCGTCAAAAACGGACTGTTGTCGACCTACGACCTCGTCTTAGCGACACTGATGTATCAAGCATATCATCATTTTGACTTTTACGCAGAAAAGTGCAAAGAAGATCCGAAATTAATCAGACCCTGGGTGCATTTTCTGCAGCGATCGAGAGGACGTGGACTAGATCCGCCATCTTGTAGACGGAAGTCTCATTAATGTAAACTACTTCGTCAGTCGCAGTTTTGTCTCTTTGGGGAAGTTGCTTCGTGTATTGTTCGTCGTAGACTGTTTACACTTGAGTAATCAGACATAAGTCTAAAGGTATCGAGATTATGAGTTTGGCGACATTGTGTCCTACGTCATCGTATTGGTTCCCTAAACCGGCCGTGCGCAAATCTTACGGTCTGCTGTTTGATGTGCAACAAGAATAAATTGACGACTGACTGTGTGTCTATATGTTCGGAATTGGAGTCATCAACGATGGCCTAACATCATCAAGTGCTACGATGATCATCATTTTCGGGAGGACGTGACTTACCGGTATATGGGGATAGGCGGCGGGAACAAATGGAGGCTATGCATGAAATGTGTTCCTTGTTGCAGTTTCCTCATATTACAAGTCGCATGTCTGTGTTAGTCACCTCTAGTGACTCGGGCAGATGGTGCTCGTAAACCTGGGAAGGCCGACCATCTAAGGGCAGAATCCCCCGACAGAAAAGATCAACTGCTGCCTTGCAGGAAGATTGGGGACAATCAAAGGCTAAGGAAAGCAAACCTGAAAAAATGCTGGCTGAAATCGGATGCACTGGGCCACTGGCGCAGAACACAGTGCAACGTATTAACGGGTGTTCAGTCAGAGTGGATCTGACAGACTCTAATTGTGATGTTCTGTCTGTGGGGGCGATCAACACACTTAGCCTGACAGCTGACTTCATATGAGAGTCTGGAATCCTTACTCTGATTGAGTCCTGAACGCAGAGAGAGAGAGAGAGAGTTTCAGTATGTTTATTTTAGTACGTTAAACAGTTTACATGTTTTACAGTTGTTGTCCCATGTGACGAAAAATGACTTTTTCGCCAAGGCAATTTTTGATTGAATAAATCATTATTGTGGCCACACTTCTCTTCGATTTCTACGCTACCATTTGCATCTTAATCTATGTGAGTTTATATTGACCAAAATCAAAATAACCAGTGATTGCATATAACACCATGTTTAAAATATGTGATGTTAAAACTTTGGTGCTCGTTACCCATTTAAAGATAGATAATGACTAATGTGAGAAATGTGAAAACCATGTGCTCAGAGAAGATTAAGGAGAAGAGCAGTGAGATGGTTATAAAATTGCTCAAGATAAAAAAATTTTGGAACTTCTTATATTCTTCAGATTCCTAATGAAACAGGTAACCTGTAAATCTCTTTGAGTATCACGCCCCACCCAATATAAATATACAAATATTCTTTTCTGAAAAACCAGCGAATTAGTGGAAATCATTCATACGTCATTCATATAAAAAGTTCAGAATAAACAACATACTCTGTTCTGGTGAGGTAGAATCTTATATGAAGCAGAGAAATTGCCGTCTTCTCTATGCAGTACGGATACGTCTTCGAACAATCAATAACACTGACATTGTCATGTGGGATGGAACATCGTAACACCGTTAAATTTAATGTCACTTGTCCACAGTATGTTTCATTTCACAATTTGTATAAGAAATACTTATATTTGCAGTATCCACATTACTTTTGGAATTAGTGTTTGCAATTTCTTAAGTCGGGGAAAAATGAATTCTCGTGCAAAAACATTCACAGAAATATACCAAATATTTTCATTAAAAAAAACTATGTTGAGTTTTCTGTATAAATTAGTGAAAGGACTATAGTTTAACCAGAACATTTTTATGTACAACAAATACCAGTCCGTGATGTCAGAGAACAAGGTAACGCTGGTCAGATTTATCCACAGCCATTATCCTCTTTGCATACAAAACATTTGTACAATAAGTATTCATGACCAATTGGTGTGCGAGCTTGGACAAAGGAAAAGTCAACACTTTCATGACATTTTAATTTTCAGAAAAAAAGATAAGATTAAGAATATTTTTTTAACTTCTCGTTTTTGAAGAGCATGAAAGTTCTAGTGTATACGACGTATACACTTCAAAATAAGGTAACGTCAGAACGAAAACTGAGACCAATAAAATGATATACATTACTCAACATGTTTGTGTTTTGCAATAAGAGAAAAAATAGTAAGAAAACATTGAAAATTTGAAAAGTTCATTCATAGTAAACTGTGTAGGGCGAAAGAAGTGTGCTTTTTGTTTTGTTTTGTTTTCTTGAGGGTGGTGGTTGGGGTATAATGTGTTAGTGGGGAGGGGGTTGTGAGAATAATTCAATTTTTAAACAACTGAAAACGAGGATAAAAAAGAAATCTTTTAATCATAATACTAAATTTCAATTGTGTGGTTAGCACATATGTAGACACATTGATTTTAGAAATTCAATAATAAAGGGTAGACGTGTTTTTTTTTTTATATTTTCGTATGTCAGTTGTTATATATACAACGCACACAATTCCACGGGTTGCCATTATTATATACAAACCTATGCTGCTATTGTGTTCAATAATAATAACATTTTCATATTCCGTGTGCTGGCGTCTAACATCATCATCATCATCATGTGTCATACCGGTTGATGTAGGCGATCATGTTCCTCCACAATCATCTATCTACAGCGCAACGTATAAGTTCTTTTCTTGACATATGTATATGGTATTCGACATATACACTTCAAAATAAGGTAACGTCACAACGAAAACTGAGAACAATAAAATGATATACATTACTCAACATGTTTGTGTGCTGCAATAAGAGAAAAAATAGTAAGAAAACATTGAAAATTTGAAAAGTGAATTTATAGCAAACTGTGCAGGGCGAAAGAAGTGTGCTTTTTGTTTTGTTTTGTTTTGTATTCTTGTTGAAGGTGGGAGGGGGGGGATGTTATTGGTGGGGAGAGGGTTGTGAAAATAATTCAATTTTTAATCAACTGAAAACGAGGATAAAAAAGAATTCTTTTAATCATAATACAAAATTTCAATTGTGTAGTTAGCACATATGGAAACACATTGATTTCTCTCTCTCTCTCTCTCTCTCTGCGTTCAGGACTCAATCAGAGTAAGGATTCCAGACTCTCATATGAAGTCAGCTGTCAGGCTAAGTGTGTTGATCGCCCCCACAGACAGAACATCACAATTAGAGTCTGTCAGATCCACTCTGACTGAACACCCGTTAATACGTTGCACTGTGTTCTGCGCCAGTGGCCCAGTGCATCCGATTTCAGCCAGCATTTTTTCAGGTTTGCTTTCCTTAGCCTTTGATTGTCCCCAATCTTCCTGCAAGGCAGCAGTTGATCTTTTCTGTCGGGGGATTCTGCCCTTAGATGGTCGGCCTTCCCAGGTTTACGAGCACCATCTGCCCGAGTCACATTGATTTCAGAAATTCATTAATAAAGGGACACTACAGGATAAACAAAGTATTGGCAAAATTATTGAAAGTCATCTGATAACATCAAAACCAGTGACAGAGTACGAAAGTCAATCTACATAAGCGTTAGCTTTTATCTTGTTATTGCATAATTATGATCTCACAGCAGGCCGGTTAGCTCAGATGGTTAGAGCGTCGTGCTAATAACACGAATGTCGTGGGTTCAAGCCCCATACTGGCCAGCGTAGTCGTTTTTTTTATATTTTCGTATGTCAGTTGTTATATATACAACGCACACAATTCCACGGGTTGCCATTATTATTATACAAACCTATGCTGCTATTGTGTTCAATAATAATAACATTTTCATATTCCGTGTGCTGCCGTCTAACATCATCATCATCATGTGCCATACCGGATGGCGTTGGCGATCATGTTATTCCACAATCTTCTATCTACAGTGCATCGTATCAGTTCTTTTGTTGACATATGGAAGTAATTTTTTTTTCTTCATTTTGTTTCAGTATGTTTATTTTAGTACGTTAAACAGTTTACATGTTTTACAGTTGTTGTCCCATGTGACGAAAAATACTTTCACGCCAAGTCAATTTTTGATTGAATAAATAATTATTGTGGCCACACTTCTCTTCGATTTCTACGCTACCATTTGCATCTTAATCCACAAGAGTTTATATTGACCAAAATCAAAATAACCAGTGATTGCATATAACACCATGTTTAAAATATGTGATGTTAAAACCTTGGTGCTCGATACCCATTTAAAGATAGATAATGACTAAAGTAAGAAATGTGAAGAACATGTGCTCAGAGAAGATTAAGGAGAAGAGCAGTGAGATGGTTTAAAAATTGCTCAAGATACAAACATTTTGGAACCTCTTATATATTTCAGATTCCCAATGAAACAGGCCACAGGTAAAATCTCTTTGAGTGACACGCCCCACCCAATGTATCATACAAATACTCTTTTCTGAAAAACCAGCGAATTAGTGGAAATCATTCTTACGTCATTCATATAAAAAGTTAAGAATGAACAACATACTCTGTTCTGGTGAGGTAGAATCTTATATGAAGCAGAGAAATTGCCGTCTTCTCTATGCATTACGGATACGTCTTCGAACAATCAATAACACTGACATTGTCATGTGGGATGTAACTTCGTAACACCGTTAAATTTAATGTCACTTGTCCACAGTATGTTTCATTTCACAATTTATATAAGAAATACTTATATTTGCAGTATCCACATTACCTTTGGAATTAGCGTTTGCAATATCGTAAGTCGGGGAAAAATGAATTCTCCCTGCAAAAACATTCACAGAAATATAGCAAATAATTTTAAAAAAAAAACGATGTTGAGTTTTCTGTATAAATTAGTGAAAGGACTATAGTTTGACCAGAACATTTTTATGTACAGCAAATACCAGTCCGTGATGTCGGAGAACAAGGTAATGATGATCAGATTATCCACAGCCATTATCCTCTTTGCATACAAAACATTTGTACAATAAGTACTCATGAGCAATTGGTGTGCGAGCTCGGACAAAGGAAAAGTCAACACTTTCATGACATTTTAATTTTCAGAAAAAAAGATAAGATTAAGAATATTTTTTTTAACTTCTCGTTTTTGAAGAGCATGAAAGTTCTAGTGTATACGACATATACACTTCAAAATAAGGTAACGTCAGAACGAAAACTGAGAACAATAAAATGATATACATTACTCAACATGTTTGTGTTTTGCAATAAGAGAAAAAATAGTAAGAAAACATTGAAAATTTGAAAAGTTCATTCATAGTAAACTGTGTAGGGCGAAAGAAGTGTGCTTTTTGTTTTGTTTTGTTTTCTTGAGGGTGGTGGTTGGGGGATAGTGTGTTAGTGGGGAGGGGGTTGTGAGAATAATTCAATTTTTAAATAACTGAAAACTAGGATAAAAAGAAATCTTTTAATCATAATACTAAATTTCAATTGTGTGGTTAGCACATATGTAGACACATTGATTTTAGAAATTCAATAATAAAGGGTAGACGTGTTTTTTTTAATATTTTCGTATGTCAGTTGTTATATATACAACGCACACAATTCCACAGGTTGCCATTATTATTATACAAAACTATGCTGCTATTGTGTTCAATAATAATAACATTTTCATATTCCGTGTGCTGCCGTCTAACATCATCATCATCATGTGCCATACCGGTTGGCGTAGGCGATCATGTTCCTCCACAATCTTCTATATACAGTGCATCGTATCAATTTTATTTGTTGACATATGGAAGTAATTTTTTTCTTCATTTTGTTTCAGTATATTTATTTTAGTGCGTTAAACAGTTTACATGTTTTACAGTTGTTGTCCCATGTGACGAAAAAGGACTTTCTCGCCAAGGCAATTTTTGATTGAATAAATCATTATTGTGGCCACACTTCTCTTCGATTTCTACGCTACCATTTGCATCTTAATCCATGTGAGTTTATATAGACCAAAATCAAAATAACCAGTGATTGCATATAACATCATGTTTAAAATATGTGATGTTAAAACCTTGGTGCTCGATACCCATTTAAAGATAGATAATGACTAAAGTAAGAAATGTGAAGAACATGTGCTCAGAGAAGATTAAGGAGAAGAGCAGTGAGATGGTTAAAAAATTGCTCAAAATACAAAAATTTTGGAACCTCTTATATTTTTCAGATTCCCAATGAAACAGGCCACAGGTAAAATCTCTTTGAGTGACACGCCCCACCCAATGTATCATACAAATACTCTTTTCTGAAAAACCAGCGAATTAGTGGAAATCATTCTTACGTCATTCATATAAAAAGTTCAGAATGAACAACATACTCTGTTCTGGTGAGGTAGAATCTTATATGAAGCAGAGAAATTGCCGTCTTCTCTATGCATTACGGATACATCTTCGAACAATCAATAACACTGACATTGTCATAAGGGATGTAACATCGTAACACCGTTAAATTTAATGTCACTTGTCCACAGTATGTTTCATTTCACAATTTATATAAGAAATACTTATATTTGCAGTATCCACATTACCTTTGGAATTAGCGTTTGCAATTTCGTAAGTCGGGGAAAAATGAATTCTCCGTGCAAAAACATTCACAGAAATATAGCAAATAATTTCTTTAAAAAAAACGATGTTGAGTTTTCTGTATAAATTAGTGAAAGGACTATAGTTTGACCAGAACATTTTTATGTACAACAAATACCAGTCGTGGTGTCGGAGAACAAGGTAATGATGATCAGATTATCCACAGCCATTATCCTCTTTGCATACAAAACATTTGTACAATAAGTATTCATGAGCAATTGGTGTGCGAGCTTGGACAAAGGAAAAGTCAACACTTCCATGACATTTTAATTTTCAGAAAAAAAAATAACATTAAGAATATTTTTTTAACTTCTCGTTTTTGAAGAGCATGAAAGTTCTAGTGTATACGACATATACACTTCAAAATAAGGTAACGTCAGAACGAAAACTGAGACCAATAAAATGAAATACATTACTCAACATGTTTGTGTTTTGCAATAAGAGAAAAAATAGTAAGAAAACATTGAAAATTTGAAAAGTTCATTCATAGTAAACTGTGTAGGGCGAAAGAAGTGTGCTTTTTGTTTTGTTTTGTTTTCTTGAGGGTGGTGGTTGGGGGATAGTGTGTTAGTGGGGAGGGGGTTGTGAGAATAATTCAATTTTTAAACAACTGAAAACGAGGATAAAAAAGAAATCTTTTAATCATAATACTAAATTTCAATTGTGTGGTTAGCACATATGTAGACACATTGATTTTAGAAATTCAATAATAAAGGGAAGACGTGTTTTTTTTTTATATTTTCGTATTTCAGTTGTTATATATACAACGCACACAATTCCACGGGTTGCCATTATTATTATACAAACCTATGCTGCTATTGTGTTCAATAATAATAACATTTTCATATTCCGTGTGCTGGCGTCTAACATCATCATCATCATCATGTGTCATACCGGTTGATGTAGGCGATCATGTTCCTCCACAATCATCTATCTACAGCGCAACGTATAAGTTCTTTTCTTGACATATGTATATGGTATACGACATATACACTTCAAAATAAGGTAACGTCACAACGAAAATTGAGAACAATAAAATGATATACATTACTCAACATGTTTGTGTGCTGCAATAAGAGAAAAAATAGTAAGAAAACATTGAAAATTTGAAAAGTGAATTTATAGCAAACTGTGCAGGGCGAAAGAAGTGTGCTTTTTGTTTTGTTTTGTTTTGTATTCTTGTGGAAGGTGGGAGGGGGGGATGTTATTGGTGGGGAGGGGGTTGTGAAAATAATTCAATTTTTAAACAACTGAAAACGAGGATAAAAAAGAAATCTTTTAATCATAATACAAAATTTCAATTGTGTAGTTAGCACATATGGAAACACATTGATTTCAGAAATTCATTAATAAAGGGACACTACAGGATAAACAAAGTATTGGCAAAATTATTGAAAGTCATCTGATAACATCAAAACCAGTGACAGAGTACGAAAGTCAATCTACATAAGCGTTAGCTTTTATCTTGTTATTGCATAATTATGATCTCACAGCAGGCCGGTTAGCTCAGATGGTTAGAGCGTCGTGCTAATAACACGAATGTCGTGGGTTCAAGCCCCATACTGGCCAGCGTAGTCGTTTTTTTTATATTTTCGTATGTCAGTTGTTATATATACAACGCACACAATTCCACGGGTTGCCATTATTATTATACAAACCTATGCTGCTATTGTGTTCAATAATAATAACATTTTCATATTCCGTGTGCTGCCGTCTAACATCATCATCATCATGTGCCATACCGGATGGCGTTGGCGATCATGTTATTCCACAATCTTCTATCTACAGTGCATCGTATCAGTTCTTTTGTTGACATATGGAAGTAATTTTTTTTTCTTCATTTTGTTTCAGTATGTTTATTTTAGTACGTTAAACAGTTTACATGTTTTACAGTTGTTGTCCCATGTGACGAAAAATACTTTCACGCCAAGTCAATTTTTGATTGAATAAATAATTATTGTGGCCACACTTCTCTTCGATTTCTACGCTACCACTTGCATCTTAATCCATGAGAGTTTATATTGACCAAAATCAAAATAACCAGTGATTGCATATAACACCATGTTTAAAATATGTGGTTTTAAAACCTTGGTGCTCGTTACCCATTTAAAGATAGATAATGACTAAAGTAAGAAATGTGAGGAACATGTGCTCAGAGAAGATTAAGGAGAAGGGCAGTGAGATGGTTATAAAATTGCTCAAGATACAAAAATTTTGGAACCTCTTATATTTTTCAGATTCACAATGAAACAGGCCACAGGTAAATCTCTTTGAGTGACACGCCCCACCCAATGTATCATACAAATACTCTTTTCTGAAAAACCAGCGAATTAGTGGAAATCATTCTTACGTCATTCATATAAAAGTTCAGAATGAACAATAAACTCTGTTCTGGTGAGGTAGAATCTTATATGAAGCAGAGAAATTGCCGTCTTCTCTATGCAGTACGGATACGTCTTCGAAAAATCAATAACACTGACATTGTCATAAGGGATGTAACATCGTAACACCGTTAAATTTAATGTCACTTGTCCACGGTATGTTTCATTTCACAATTTGTATAAGAAATACTTATATTTGCAGTATCCACATTACCTTTGGAATTAGTGTTTGCAATTTCTTAAGTCGGGGAAAAATGAATTCTCGTGCAAAAACATTCACAGAAATATACCAAATATTTTCATTAAAAAAAAACGATGTTGAGTTTTCTGTATAAATTAGTGAAAGGACTATAGTTTAACCAGAACATTTTTATGTACAACAAATACCAGTCCGTGATGTCGGAGAACAAGGTAACGCTGATCAGATTTATCCACAGCCATTATCCTCTTTGCTTACAAAACATTTGTACAATAAGTATTCATGAGCAATTGGTGTGCGAGCTCGGACAAAGGAAAAGTCAACACTTCCATGACATTTTAATTTTCAGAAAAAAAAATAACATTAAGAATATTTTTTTAACTTCTCGTTTTTGAAGAGCATGAAAGTTCTAGTGTATACGACATATACACTTCAAAATAAGGTAACGTCAGAACGAAAACTGAGACCAATAAAATGAAATACATTACTCAACATGTTTGTGTTTTGCAATAAGAGAAAAAATAGTAAGAAAACATTGAAAATTTGAAAAGTTCATTCATAGTAAACAGTGTAGGGCGAAAGAAGTGTGCTTTTTGTTTTGTTTTGTTTTATTTTCTTGAAGGTGGTGGTTGGCGGGGTAGTGTGTTAGTGGGGAGGGGGTTGTGAGAATAATTCAATTTTTAAACAACTGAAAATGAGGATAAAAAAAGAAATCTTTTAATCATAATACTAAATTTCAATTGTGTAGTTAGCACATATGGAGACACATTGATTTTAGAAATTCAATAATAAATGGACACTACAGGAAAAACAAAATATAAGCAAAATTATTGAAAGTCATCTGATAACATCAAAACCAGTGACAGAGTACGAAAGTCAATCTACATAAGCGTTAGCTTTTATCTTGTTATTGCATAATTATGATCTCACAATAGGCCGGTTAGCTCAGATGGTTAGAGCGTCGTGCTAATAACACGAATGTCGTGGGTTCAAGCCCCATACTGGCCAGCGTAGTCGATTTTGTATATTTTCGTATGTCAGTTGTTATATATACAACGCACACAATTCCACGGGTTGCCATTATTATTATACAAACCTATGCTGCTATTGTGTTCAATAATAATAATATTTTCATATTCCGTGTGCTGGCGTTTAACATATGGAAGTAATTTTTTTTCTTCATTTTGTTTCAGTATATTTAGTTTAGTACGCTAAACAGTTTACATGTTTTACAGTTGTTTCCTTGTGACGAAAAATGACTTTCTCGCCAATTTGATTGAATTAATATTTTTTATGGGCACACTTTTCTTTGATTTCTACGCTACCATTTGCACCTTAATCCACAAGAGTTTATATTGACCAAAGTCAAAATAACCAGTTGTTGCATATAACACCACGTTTAAAATATGTGATGTTAAAACCTTGGTGATCAATACCCATTTAAAGATAGATAATGACTAATGTAAGAAATGTGAAAACCATTTGCTCAGAGAAGATTAAGGAGAAGAAAAGCAGTGAGATGGTTATTAACTTGCTCAAGATACTAAAATTGTGGAGCCTCTTATATTCTTCAGCTTCCAATGAAACAGACCACCGGTAAATCTCTTTGAGTGACACGCCCCACCCAATGTATCATACAAATACTCTTTTCTAGAAAAAAACCAGCGCATTAGTGAAAAATAACCTTAGCGTTGTTCATATAAAAAGTTCAGGAAGAACGACATGCTATTTTCTAATGAGGTACAACTTTCAACATCATGCAGCATAAAAATAAACAAGACAAATCTGAAACAAGTGCAACGTTTGAAATACTTCGGCACAATAATAATATCAGATGGAAGATGCAACACAGAAATAAAAAGCAGAATAGCTCAGCCCAAAATAGCATTTCAGAAAATGAAAATTATCTTATGCAACAAATCTATGTCAATAGAAATGAGAAAGAGAGTTCATCGATGCTTTATAGAACCAATTCTGACCTATGAAAGCGAATCATGGACAATAGACAAACAAATGAAAAGACGATTAAAGGCCACAGAGATGGGATTTCTCAGAAGAATGTTGAAAGTTCCCTGGACAGCTAAAAAGACCAATGAGAAAGTTCTCAATGAGGCCAACACAAAAAGGCAACTCCTAAAAAAACATCAGAAAGATGGAAATCATCAGAAAGCTTCATAAGAAGCAATCAACATTTTTTGGGCACATCATTAGAAGAGGAAAGTTGGAATACTTGGTTACAACAGGCAAAATAAAAGGAAAGAGAGATCGCGGACGACAAAGAGAGAAAATACTGGATAGCTTGGTGTCATGGCGTGGAAAACAGTCAACAACAGAACTCATACGATGCACTGTGGATAGAAGATTGTGGAGGGACATGATCACCAACACCAACCGGTACAGCACATGATGATGATGACAACTTTATGTGAAACAGAGAAATTGCTGTCTTGTCTATGACTAATTGGTAAACGAGCTACCACAAAGGAAAAATCAACACTTCCATGACATTTAAATTTACAGAATAAAAGGAAAAGAATATAAAAGAAAAACAACATTTTTTTTTTTTCAACGGGATTGATCAAGTATATACGACTCATACTTTAAACTAAAAAAACACCAGAACTAAAACTGAGAACAATAAAATGTTATACCCTACTCAACATGTTTGTATGTTGCAATAAGAAAAAGAAACAGAAATGAAAAATAAAGACTTTGAAAATGGATTGATGGGTAAAATGGGTCGGAAGAAACATAGTTGGGGGGAGGGGAGGAGGGGGATAACGTTTTGAAACAACTGAAAACAGGAATAATTAGAAAACTTTTAATCACTACTCCAAGAACAAAACTTAAATTGTGTTGGCACATAAGGAGACATATTAACTTATTGGATGTCATTAAGAAAGTGAATTAACAGGATAAATAAGCTATAGGTAGAACTACTAGGTTGTGTAAGAAAGTGATATAACAGGATAAACAAGCTATAGGTAGAACTACTAGGTTGCGTAAGAAAGTGATATAACAGGATAAACAAGCTATAGGTAGAACTACTAGGTTGTGTAAGAAAGTGAAATAACAGTATAAATATGCTATAGGTAGAACTACTAGGTTGCGTAAGAAAGTGATATAACAGGATAAACAAGCTATAGGTAGAACTACTAGGTTGTGTAAGAAAGTGATATAACAGGATAAACAAGCTATAGGTAGAACTACTATGTTGCGTAAGAAAGTGATATAACAGGATAAACAAGCTATAGGTAGAACTACTAGGTTGTGTAAGAAAGTGAAATAACAGTATAAATAAGCTATAGGTAGAACTACTAGGTTGCGTAAGAAAGTGAAATAACGGGATAGACAAGCTATAGGTAAAACTACTAAGTTGTGTAAGAAAGTGAAATAACGGGATAAACAAGCTATAGGTAGAACTGCTAGGTTGTGTAAGAAAGTGAAATAACGAGATAAACAAGCTATAGGTAGAACTGTTGTGTGTCAACTAATAACATCAAAACCAATGACAGAGTACGAAAGTCAATCTACTTAAGCGTTAGCTTATCTAATGTTTTTACATAATGATTATCTCATAGCATGCCGGTTAGCTCAGATGGTTAGAGCATCGTGCTAATAACACGAATGCCATGGGTTAAAGCTTCATACTGACCAGCGTAGAAGTTCTTTTTTACTCTTGTATATTAATTGCTATATAGACAACTTGCCCAAAACTTCGGATTATCTTTATTATTATTCAAACCTGTGCTGCTGGTGTGTTCAATAATAATAATAATACCGATGATGGATGTGCCAAGCCGAAAGGCGGAGATAGCGCGGCAACGCATCCACGGGTGAACTGTAAGTGGAATAGAGAGATGTCGCGACTGCAATATTTATCCTAAGTTCAATTGGAGAGACCGATGCTTGCCCGTTCAAGAATAACTGAAATGTTAGATCTTCTATATCAATACAACGGGGTGCCTCACGCAACGGGGATCAAGACTCATCTCTACTAGTAATTTGATGTAGGCCAGTGACACCAGCGGGGAGTTGGAAGTGATGTCTTGATCAGCTGTGGGTTGTTTTACCATAATTTCTTTTAAACAAAAACTGGACTTTGGGATAATAAAAAACGGTTCGAAAATAATGACAAATCTGGAAATTGTGATCCGCAAATCGTCAATAAAAGCACATCTAAAACAATATCCGTTCCTGTCGTGTAAGCAGTTAATTAGAAAAAATGAGTATGCCAACTTTGTTATAATCAACAAACTGTTGCTATATCTTATACGAGACTCGATGGAGAGATCATAGCTGAAGAAACAGACTATCGACCTAGGAGAGGGAACAGTTAATAACACAAACCCAGCTAGAATTGACTTGTTGGTCTAGTATGACTGCTATCCGAGAAAGAGAGACAGACAGACAAGAGAGAGAGGTAGAGAGAGAATCTGGTTATAAGTAATTGCTGCATCGCGGCAGGAAAACCAAGATTTAGTAAAGCAGTCACGTGACAAATTCATTCTAAATACGAATGCACCGGTCTGCAAGGTGCAAAACATTAATTAAACAGGAAAACGAGGAGAAATGAAAACGATGTTGGTACAAAAGGATACAAAATATTACATTCACTGTGTTGCATAAATGATATTTTGCTATGAGCATACATGTTTGGTCTCATAGAGTCATTGTATGATCTTTGGTGTCTTGACACAGGGTTGGTAGCAAGCAATCATAATTTGTCGGTAGGTAGGTAATATATTAGTGTCTTATGTGGAATACCGTTTTACTGAAGACGCATATGGGGTGTTCGGCCTTATCTCTTTTCCCTTAGTCATGGCGTCTTCTGATTTCAACATCATCACTTCGCCTAACGTTTAACTCTTTCCGTACATAAACTTTTTATTAAAGCAACAGAAGAGATTTCAAAGACAAAATTGTTCATGTTTTTAAAATCAATTTACATATCTATATTTATCTAATATATTATATATGCATTTTTATATAATTGAACAAGGAATTAGATTTTACCAATACCAAGATGATAAAGACATGTAAAAAAGAATATGGTTTCATGACGGTTACACTAATCAAAATGAGAGTGACGCACTAAGCGAAGAAACGTAAGGAAAGAGTTCATGTGAATTAAAAGAAAAAAAATATTCTTAGTGTTTTAACACCTGATGCCAGATTTTCTCAGTTTCTTTCCTGGATAGAGAATTACCAGAAGGAAGCTCAGGACACATAACATCTCAGCATTGATCTGCCCTTTGGTCTCTTATATCCAGAAAGAAACAAACACGTGAAAAAATACTTGCATTTTTGAAACGAGAGATGGCAATTTTTTTATTATTGGATACATCAGTTACAAAGTTTTGTATAATAACTGCAATCCAAAAGATTGGGTACTTTTGCTATATTAGCAATTAATTAACCAACAAAATTTCTCGCTGGCCAGAATGGGAATCGAACCCACGACATTCGCGTTATTAGCACGATGCTCTAACCATCTGAGATAAGCCAGTACCTGCCAATATTACTTTTAGAAGGCTGTTGTGTCTTTTAACATGCCCCAAAAATGTCATTTGTCTTGTTCTAATTGTGTTTAGTAGTTCTCTTTTAATTTTTAGTTGCTTTAAAAATTCATCATTTGTTCTCTTTTCATTCCATCCAATTCTACCTATTCTTCTATTAATCCATCTTTAAAAAGCTTCAATTTTCTCTTCCGTTTTCTTGTTTAATGTCCATGTTTCTGCCCCATACGGGAATATTGAGAAGATATAACATTTTGCTATTCTTAGTTTTAGCAAAAGGTCAAGGCAAAGAAATGCTTAAAGTGCAAAACTGCAGTTAAGCTAAATGTGAGGGAGAATTGAGAAAAAAAATTGGAAAAATGTTTACTTTTTTTCTTCAATTCTCCATTAGTTTTAGCCCTGGTATTATTTGTTTTGATGTTAGCATACTTTTCATGGCACTAAATTACTTTGTTGGCAGAGGCAGGCCAAGGCTAACATTACGAGTAACATCAAAAGATGGACAAATCAGCCTATGACAACCATGATGATGAAGGCCGATACATGTGGATTAACGAGCAACTTCTGTCACTCCTTCCTCTTTCCTTTCTCATTTACATTTCAGCAAAGAGGGGAGATATAAATTGCTGTCTTTTGCTCCTCTATCGGCCTCTCCTGCTGATATATTTCCTAGTGTTTCCAATATTTAAAATAAAAAATGCCACTTTGTCCCAATTTTTTAATGACAATTACGTCTTTCCAATTTTGTTTTTCATGTTTTTAATTTTTTTAAAAAAAAAACGTCAATTATTTTAATATTCAATCCTTAATCATAACCTTTAATTATACCTCAGTATCGTGAACTACTAAACACAATTCAATCAAGACAAATGCGATTCTTGGGCCATGTTAAAAGACACAACAGCCTACTAAAAATAATCTTGGAGGGGAAAATACAGAATAAAAGAGGCAGAGGCAGACCTAGACTAACATGGACGTGTAACATCAAAAGATGGTCAAATCAGTCTATGACAACCTGCACCATCAAAGCAAGAGACAGAGCAGAATGGCGCTCCATGGTAGCCACCCTTCGTTGCGGAGATGGTACTCGATGATGATGATGATGATGATAATGATGATGATGATGATGATGATGATGATGATGATGATGATGATGATGATGATACCTGTAATTTCAATTTGTATCATCTCGGAGTAATTCCAGACACTATTCGATACAAGTTAAGTGAAAATATTTATGCAACCACATTAGAATATATCAACAAATGGAAACACAACTTAAACAATAATGAGATGATCTGCTAATAAGTATGAAACCTGAACTGACGGGGGGGGGGGGGGGGGGCACAGGATAGGCAGAATGAGAAATTCATCACAGGCACAAAAGGAGAAGAATTGAATGAGGGTATGAGCACTTATACAACTTTTACTGTGAGAAGGTGAATACATAAAATAACGAAAACAATCATGTATTTTATAGTTGCTACAAGCTAGTTATATTTATATATGAAACACCAAAACTTTCAAGACAATTGTAATATTGTAGGGTGTTTTCTTTGTCTTCCATGAAGTACCGTGCCTGTTGAGAAAATATTTTCTCTTATGAACAGTGGTATGTGGCCAAAATATTAATCCAGATTAACTGTTGTGACAATGCAGGCTATGTTAGTTGTAAGTTGTTGGTTATACGTTGTTAGTTGTAAGACATAATTGTATGATGAGGTGTGAGCAGTTTTATGATAAGGTTTTGAAAGACCGACACCTGCCGATTAAGATTAGTTCATCTGAGAAAAAATATTCATGTTACGACAGTGGTGAAGTACACATCTACCTAAAATTATGTATTGGTTCCGTCTCTGACGAGTAATGGCATGTTCAAAATGTTGATGTAATTAATAAATAAATATTGTTGTCGTTGCAACTCAGCTGGCATCGCATTTGCGTCATATATGTAAGAGAAAAGAACAAAAAACAAAAATGGATAACTAACACCATCTTAGAAAAAATGGAAGAAAGGAGACAAGCGAAGAACACTGCCCAATACAATAAAATAGATAATGAGATACGCAAAATGTGCAAAAAAAGCACAAGAAGACTGGCTCAGCCAAAAATGTAGAGAAATAGAAACTATGGAAAGCAAACAAGACCTAAGAGGAATGCACACAGAAATAAAGAGAATGACTAATAAAAATAAAAAAGCCACAGAAGGTGGATGCATTGCAGACAAAAAAGGAAAAATGCTAACAGACAATAAGGATATCATAGATAGATGGCAGGAATATATAACAGAACTATTTCATGATCAAAGGGACAAGAAACCAGTTATAAAATGTACATCAGGCTATAAAATCTTAAAATCTGAGGTGGAAAAAGCTATAAAAACAATGAAAAGGGGAAAAGCAGCAGGACCTGAAAGCATACAGATAGAGATGATACAGGCACTTGAAGATTTTGGCATTGAAGTGATTACAGACATATGCAACGACATATACCACACAGGATACATACCAAATGAACTAAAAACATCAACTTTCATTGCATTGCCTAAAAAGAATGGTGCAGTTGAATGCAGTGACTTTAGAACAATAAGCCTAATGAGCCATGTTACAAAAATCTTGCTAAAAGTTATACAAGGAAGGATTCAGAATAAAATCAATACTGAATTAGATGAGCAGCAATTTGGATTTAGGAAAAATAGCGGGACAAAAGAAGCCATATTCTGCATGAGAACATTAATCGAAAAATACACAGAAGTAAACAAACCAATATATGCCTGCTTCATAGACTACACCAAAGCTTTTGATAGAGTACACCACAAACAACTTATAGAATGCCTAAAAGAGATACATCTAGATGACATGGATATACGACTAATATGCAATCTATACTGGGAGCAAACAGCAATAATAAAATATAACAAAGAGTTCTCTACACCCATTGATATAAAAAGAGGAGTAAGACAAGGATGCATCCTATCACCAAGCTTGTTCAATCTATACACTGAGCAAATCTTTAAAAACATCATAGAGATGCCAGGCCTACAAATTAATGGAAAGATAATCAATAACCTAAGATATGCTGACGATACTGTACTACTAGCAGAAAATCCTAAAGATCTACAACAATTACTTAATGAAATAAACACGACAAGCAAAAAATATGGACTAGATATGAATATCAAAAAGACTAAAACTATGATCATAAACAAAGAAAATACCCAAAACCCACAAGTGGATATCAAAATTGAAGGAATAGACCTTGAGACAGTTCAGAACTATAACTACCTTGGACATACTATAACCAGTGATGGAAAATGTACAACTGAAATAAACAAAAGAATAGGAATGGCAAAAAGTAATTTTAATGTCATGAAGGACATACTAACATCAAAACAAATAACACCAGAGCTAAAACTAAGAATAGCAAAATGTTACATCTTCTCAATATTCCTATATGGTGCTGAAACATGGACATTAGACAAGAAAACAGAACAGAGAATTGAAGCCTTTGAAATGTGGATATATAGAAGAATAGGTAGAATTGGATGGAAGGAAAAGAAAACAAATGACAAAGTCTTAAAACAACTAAAAATGAAAAGAGAACTTCTGAACACAATTAGAACAAGACAAATGCGATTCTTAGGTCATGTTAAAAGACACAACAGCCTACTGAAAGTGATCCTGGAGGGAAAATACAAGGTAAAAGAGGCAGAGGCAGACCAAGATTAACATGGACGAGTAACATCAAAAGATGGACAAATCAACCGATGACAACCTGCACCATCAAAGCAAGAGATAGAGCAAAATGGCGCTCCATGGTAGCCAACCTTCGTTGCGGAGACGGCACTCAATTATGATGATGTAAGCATAGCAGCAAACATTAATTGACCTGGTAAATGCATTCACATTCGTTTTGCGGTTACACAGAGCACAGATCATACCGGAGCTGAACTGTAGCCAGCACAACTTTCTAGCAGTTCTTTTCAATGCTGCGTGCTTCATAGCAGTGGCGGAACGTGGGTTGCAAGTCAATTAATGGTTGCCAGCGCCTGGGGTAATGAAATTATTGTCTCCCTTACATACTATTTAAGATATTGCTATTTTATTTTCTTCTTTTCTTACCGTTAAAAATGGTACCACCATGCGACCAGGTGTGTCATGATGTTGTTCTTACCACTCGCTATACGAGTACTGACCATGCGACCAGGTGTGTCATGATGTTGTTCTTACCACTCGCTATACAAGTACTGACCATGCGACCAGGTGTGTCATGATGTTGTTCATACCACTCGCTATACGAGTACTGACCATGCGACCAGGTGTGTCATAATGTTGTTCATACCACTCGCTATACGAGTGCTGACCATGCGACCAGGTGTGTCATAATGTTGCTCTTTTACCCCTCCACTATGAAACATGACACAGAGTTAACATTCGCTTGATCATAAGACATGAACGCTGAAGAAGAATGACATATAAAATATGTTTTTCGATATGTTAGAATCTAACTGCAGCTTCTGGTATTAACCTTCTTCATGGTTCGATTCTAAACTTCATTACATTCTCTTTATTTCTAGGCAATCGTGTCCATATTTAAACTTTTTTTTTTTTTGGTCTCATCGTCAAGTACCGGGCAAGCTGTCGTAGGTGATCATGTGTCTCCACAACTTTCGATCTCGGCAGTTATTTATCATTTCCTTTGTTTTTGGCTTTTCTGCCAAGCCATTCTCTTAAGCTGTCTGGCATCTTTTTCCTTTGCTTCACTCTGTCTCTTGTCATTCAATTTTCCCAGTTGTTACAATATATTCCAGCTGTTCTCTTCTTATTACATGGCCCAAAAAATGATGATTGTTTCTTCCTAATATTGGAAATTAGCTTTCTTTTTGCTTTGGCCTCTTTCAGAACATTTTCTGTACATAACATTTAAGAACTCTTTTTCTTGTTTCTATTATCAAAAATGGATTGCATAGTATCTTCCTCATTATTTGGAAAGCTGCTTTTGCCTGAGCCATTCTGCATCTCACCTTTTTTGTACATCTTCTTTCTGAGGTTAATAAAGTTCCCAAGTAATAGCATTAGTCGTAGTATTTGTTGTAGTGATAGTTGTAGTAGTAATAGTTGTTGTTGTTGTTGTTGTTGTGAAAGTTGTAACAGTAGTAGTAGTAGTTGTAGTAGTAGTAGTAGTAGTAGTAGTAGTAGTAGTAGTAGCAGCAGTAGTAGTAGTAGTAGCAGTAGCAGTAGTAGTAGTCAGTGTTGTTGTAAAACAGAAGTAGAAGAAAATGAAGAAGAAATAGAGGTCGTACATGTTGATGACTTTTTTCTCTATTATTCTTCATTAACTACAGATATCTTACTTGGGCAGTGTCCGATAACTCTCGAGTATGTTGTTTGATTGTAAAGGTAAGGGCACAAGCCGCTCATTGTCAGTACCTGGGCTAGTCAGCAACTTGTGGGTGACTGCTTGAGTCAGGACCAGGGGTTTGAATTGCGGGCATTGAAAAGGAGTAGTCGACGGGCGAACACAGTAAGAACAGGCATAACAAGGAAAGAAGAGACAGGACACAGAAAGAAAAGACAGGACACAGAAAGAAGAGTCAGGACACAGAAAGAAAAGACAAGACACAGAAAGAAAAGACAGGACACAGAATGAAAAGACAGGACACAGAAAGAAGAGACAGGACACAGAAAGAAGAGTCAGGACACAGAAAGAAGAGTCAGGACACAGAAAGAAAAGACAGGACACAGAATGAAAAGACAGGACACAGAAAGAAAAGACAGGACACAGAAAGAAGAGTCAGGACACAGAAAGAAAAGACAAGACACAGAAAGAAAAGACAGGACACAGAATGAAAAGACAGGACACAGAAAGAAAAGACAGGACACAGAATGAAAAGACAGGACACAGAAAGAAAAGACAGGACACAGAATGAAAAGACAGGACACAGAAAGAAAAGACAGGACACAGAAAGAAGAGTCAGGACACAGAAAGAAAAGACAAGACACAGAAAGAAAAGACAGGACACAGAAAGAAAAGACAAGACACAGAAAGAAAAGACAGGACACAGAAAGAAGAGTCAGGACACAGAAAGAAAAGAAAAGACACAGAAAGAAAAGACAGGACACAGAATGAAAAGACAGGACACAGAATGAAAAGACAGGACACAGAAAGAAAAGACAGGACACAGAAAGAAAAGACAGGACACAGAAAGAAAAGTCAGGACACAGAAAGAAAAGACAAGACACAGAAAGAAAAGACTGGACACAGAAGGAAAATACAGGACACAGAAAGAAAAGACAGGACACAGGAAGAAAAGTCGGGACACAGAAGGTAAAGACATTTACAGAAAGAAAAGACAGGACACAGAAAGAAAAGTCAGGACACAGAAGAAAAAGGCAGGGCGCAGAAAGAAAAGACAGGTCACAGAAAAAAGAGTCAGGGCACAGAAGGAAAAGACAGGACACAGAAAGAAGAGTCAGGACACAGAAGGAAAAGGCAGCACACAGAAAGGAGAGTCAGGACACAGAAGGAAAAGGCAGGACACAGAAATAAAAGACAGGACACAGAAATAAAAGACAGGACACAGAAATAAAAGACAGGACACATAAAGAAAAGACAGACACAGAAAGAAATGACAAGACACAGAAAGAAAAGACAGGACACAGAAAGATATGTAAAAAGATAAGATGCTGGAATGATATTCCTTCAACAAACAACACATACAAAGATATGTAAGTAAATAAAATTAACACTACATAGCCAACTATTAATGAAATAGATAAAAAAAAATAATAATATCAATATATCACATCACGCTGGTCACTGCACACCGTGGAGCTGCGAGGCTCATTCATTTGCTAGCCTGGTCATAGCAGCATAGGAGACATATAATAATAAATGAATATTATTATAGAGGGAAACTTCCGAGGCGATAATCAGCGAATCAATCCAGAGGAAGAGGTATGTTTACATCACTCGGAAAAATTGACAAATAATCAACAACAGAAAAAAATATGGATCAAAGCAGGATCGAACCCGTACTCAGTGGCACAGCGCCTTGCCACGAAAAGCCAAACGCTAGGGAACACTGCCACTCAGCTAACAAACTCTAGTTCAGAGACAGTGGAGAGACATGATCACCTACGCCAGCAGGCCTGGTACTTGATGATGATGACTAGTTCAATATTATTTTGTTTTAGACATTTAATTATAGTTAGTTATGCAGCGTTAATTGTATTTTCTTACACATCTGTGTATGTGTTGTTTATTGTTCCTGCTGAGGGTATACTGAGCCGCAATGTCGTTCGATTTTGTATTTCCATCACTTACGTAAAGCCGCAACAATACCTTTTTTTCACCTTTTCCCATTAGCTCTTTTTAGCCGAGCCATTAATTGGCCAAAGTGAATGTTGCATGCAAGCTCTAAAACATTTATCTCTCTCCATCACTAGTAGTGATAGTTAAAACAGTAATAGTAGTAGTAGTCGTAGTGGAGGCGAAGGCGCGCTTCCCAGCACCAGAGCTGGAAGTTGTCAGCGACCCACAGCTGATGGCTTACGCCAGGATCGGTGAACTAAAACCATCCAGACCCTGCTCCACCTCTCCGTGGTGCCTCCAGTAACAGACTAACTGTCTAGTCTGGCCAAGCGAGCAGGGATCGAAGAAGGAAGACAACCCGGTACTCAAAAATGTCGTGTTGAAGTCGGGTGTGTTGGGCCGAAAGGCGCAAATATAACAGTTATACTGCAAACCACAACACAACGCAGACACGCCCACTTAACGTCCTTTTAAGGACGGATGACGAAGAGGAATTCTACAGTCTACGAATACTCTAGAATACTTTAGTCATCGGGCGAACGCAAGCAAGCAAGCCATCGTAGTATTTGTTGTAGTAATAGTTGTAATAGTCAGTAATAGTTGTTGTTGTGACAGTTGTAACAGTAGTGGTAGTAGTAGTCAGTATTGTTGTAAATGAGAAGTAGAAGAAGACAAAGAAGAAGATATAGAAGTACGTATTGATTATTTTTTCCCCCTATTATTCTTCATTAACTACAGTTATCTTACTTATAATAGTTGCCTATCTAACATAGAACATATATTCTAACGTAGTCTACCTACCTATATGTATATATATATATAAAGGAATTGTATAAATGTATATCATGTGAGACTGTGCTAAGGCAAAACTTAGAAGAGAAAAGACTCATGGAAACGGATGGAAAACCCTGTGGATCAGTGGGCCTGACTTGTTCATTCTGTGGCTGTTTGTCAAACATTGGTAGAATTAGCCACGAGAGAAGCTGTTTGACAAAAACAAAAGATAAAAAATACACATTAGCCTCCATTAGACCGTCTGACAAGACGAAAAGGGTCATCTATAAAAGTGAAGTGATAATATTATATTTTTAAAAAGTCATCCTACACTGAAGGCTTATCTCATGATTTTACTTACTTGGATTTTCATATCTGGCCGGTTAGCTCAGTTGGTTAGAGCGTCGTGCTAATAACGCGAATGTCGTGGGTTCGATCCCCATACTGGCCAGCGTAGACGTGTTTTTTTTTTGTTCTCGCATGTCAGTTGCTATATATACAGCGCACATAATTCCATTATTTTTTTTTTTAAATATTCCTTAATATTACGCAATGGTGGGAGATTTTAATGTAGAAGATGTAACTTTACATTATCAGGAATAGGGAATATATTAGTCAGGAATTCCCTATATCCGCTTCACATCTTGCCACAGTACTTTCCAAAATGCATGGGTGAAATCTGTTGACGAGGTGGCTCCGTGGTCGTCCTATATGACTGCACAAGCGACGATTCCAAAACTCCGTCTGGCTACCGTGACCCCGGCATTGAGCGGGGTAAAGAACTATTTTATTCTAAAATAGGGTGACCATTTTTTCCCATTGTTTCCGGGGACATTTGTCATATTTTTTACATTTCAGATGATTTTTTTGCTTATTTCTGAGACTGTCCCACAAAATCGGGGACGAACGATATATATATATATATATATATATATATATATATATATATATATATATATATATATATATATATATATATATATATGTGTGTGTGTGTGTGTGTGTATACATATATATATATTTATATATATTTATTTATGTATATATTTATAATATGTGTGTGTGCGTGTGTGACTGTGTGTGCGCAAGAAATTTTGTAGATGCAAAAAAAAAAAAAAAAGATAATTTTAAATTTCATAATAACTGTTCATTTGCTGTTTGATTTTATTTTTGTTAATATTCAGGGTACTTATGCGATACACGCACTTAATGACATTACAATAGCTAGTTGTGTATAATAATAATATAAATATAATAAAAAAAAATATTTAAAATTTAAAAAAATTTAAACAACATATAGTTATCAATTGCAGTATTAAAGTAATGTTTACAGTACCTTATTTATACTGAAGAGGTTGTTGCCTCGGCGTGATACTTGTTTTTTGAGTGTATCTTTCTCAAGATCTCATGATTTGAAGCAAGTTTTTCACTGAAGCTTTCACACGATAAATCAATGTTAGTTTTTACTGTTGGCGACTTTGGCGAGATACTTTGGCGGGAGATGTCCGGAAAGGCAGGGGTGGGAGGAGAGAGAGTGTCTGCTTTTTTTAAAAATTAAACCCATCCCAATAGAAGTAAGTGGTGGGAATAGAAGTGACGTAGCACCGCGCTTCAAGAGTTCAAAGAGCTATCTCCGACACAACGCGTCCAAGTCTTCTCTTTTATCTTCTTGCTAATGCCGCTCAGTCTGGGATAAAGAAACACAACTCAGTAACGTCCTGAGTCCTAGTGATTACTTTAAAAGAGGGCCGATTCCGTGTATGAACATTTATTTATTCACTGAAATCGGGGACAAATTTCTTTCGGGGACAAATTCTACATTCCGGGGACTGTCGAATGGTCACCCTATTCTAAAAGGAAACTATGAATATCTATGATGAATAATCAGTGCTAGAGATTGTGTTAATTAATTAATGTTTTTTTTTTTATATCTACCTATTTTGAATATCTACCTATGGACATGTTCGGAGTGCAATGATGATGACCCGCAAATAACTCAATAACAATATAATATGAATATGTCAAACGTCTAAACATCACATGACGGGCGGATGCTATTAATAGTACAATAATGTGATTTTCATCTCAAAGGATACTAGGGCGACTAGATTGTGCGTATATGTGGTTTTTTATTATTATTATTATTTATTTTGCAGGACATTTTATCTAAAAATGATTTTTTTTCTATACAAATAGACATTTTAAAAAACTTGACATTTTATCTGAAAAGGAATAATTTTTTCCACAAAATGCAAGTACACATATATCTGGAGAAAAAAAAAATTGTCTGTCTACAAGATGGACATTTTAATGACTGGACATTTTATCTGAAAAGAAATATAAAAACTATTTTTATCAAAAAGCAGTACACTACAATGTGGTATTTAATTTCAGTACCTTATAAAAGTATGTAATTTGTGCAGGTCCGGACAAAAGGCAGGACGCTCACGTAAAAAGCAGGTCATGACGGCGATATCCTGATGCCTGGTAACTCAAAGCTAGCCATCATTAAGCTATAGATTCTGAATAGAAGGGTAAAGGTTACATTTCCAGATGGAGCGGTTTTTTTTTTTTTTTTTTTTACCGCCTTTGGGTTTCACTCAACATCTGAAAATGGGTACCAGAGATTTTTTTATGGGAAAATAGAACAATTTGACGTGAAACCAACCAGATTTTATCAATAACATGCTCCGCTGGTCATTAAAAAGTGTAGCCACTAAAACTAATCCCCTCCCCCCCCCAGCCACCTTCTCCATACAGCTTTAGACGAGTAAATTCCTACTAATCAGCTATCACTAAACGCATATGACGTAACAGCTTCTAATATGAGGAAGACCTCCAAGACGAAGAGGAATAAATGTGCTCATTGAAAGATAATTTATGTGCCTGGCCTTTACTAAGACACCGAGTGGCACAAAAGAACAAGGAAGACTAAAAGAAACTCGAAAAAAGAACAATTAATAGAGAGGGCTGAACTATGAGCCCAAGAACAAAACAAGACTTAGGAGTGAATCATCAAACACAAGGAGTCATGACGTATGCTGTATATGCCGTCTTTGGTCCGAGAGGAACCAACAATATGGAACTGGATATACTCTGAGGACACTTGTGTATTTGGATGAGACAGCTCGTGCCGATGTTTTAGATCATATTTTATTCTGGCAGCAAATACCAACACGCACACTTCACAGTAAATTAAAATACAGATAACCTTGCGTTTGAGGCAATATCACTCTACGTGTTCTCTGAAAACCCTTAAGTTGTGTATGTGGTGAGAAAAAACATTTTGAATATAAGTAATAGTAGTAGTAGTAGTAGTAGTAGTAGTATAATAATAGTAGTAGTAGTAGTAGTAGTTGTTGTTGTTGTTGTTGTAGTAGTAGTAGTAGTAGTAGTAGTAGTAGTAGTAGTAGTAGTAGTAGTAGTCTTCTTCTATCCTTCCTCTGCTGCCGTTGGCGTCGAGGGGAGAAACAATCTGCGATTCTTTGCTCTTCTGTTGGCCTCTTCTGATGTTATCCCTCCTAGTGACTCTAGTATTCCCTTTATCCATCTCTTTCTCGGTCTTCCTCTTAATCTAGCGTTTTCGTAGCGTTTATTTAAGGCTCTTTGAATCATTGTTAGTTCTTTTTGTCTTGTTATGTGGCCGAACCAATTTATCTGTTGTTTCTTTATGTATTCGATGGCTGGTTCAATTTCGAGTTTCTTCCTCAGGTCAGTGTTTCTTACTCTGTCCCTTAAGCTGTTTCCTGTCATACCTGTAGTAGTACTAGCAATAGTAATAATAATAGTAATAGTAATGGTAATGGTAATGGTAATAGTAATAGTAATAGTAGTAGTAGTAGTAGTAGTAGTAGTAGTAGTAGTAGTAGTAGTATTAGTAGTAGTAGTAGTAGTTGTAGTAGTAGCAGTAGCAGTAGTAGTAGCAGTAGTACTAGTAGTAGTAGTAGTAGTAGTAGTAGTAGTAGTAGTAGTAGTGTTAGTAGTAGTAGTTGGAGCTGTTGTTGTTATTGTTGTTATTGTGGCAATATTCAGACTTGTGTTTTTGTTTCTCTTAATTGTACGAGGTGACTCTAATGGCCCATTTTGTCGAAGAATCCCATTTGGATGTGAAAAGGGCTTTTATAGTTTGATCACTTTACATACAGTTCCGAAATCCCCATGTTGAAGAGCCTCCCCTCTTTTGATGAGATTGCCTTTTCGTTATACAGAAAGTTATGATGTGTGCAACATACCCTCTCTTCTTCTCCTTCTACCTTGTTAGCCCCCTGTGGAGCATAGGTCTTCAACAAACACTTTCCAAGTTGTTCTGTTTCTTGCCATTCTTTTATGATCATTCCATGTCTTCCCCATCATCTTCATCTCTGTTTTCTATCTGCCTTCTCCAAGAATTCCTTGGTCTTCCTCTTTGTCTTTTCCCCTGGGGATTCCAAAAAAGGGCCTGTTGTGTAATACTCTCAGTTGGCTTCCGTAGTGTGTGTCCTATCCAGCGCCATCGTCTTCGCTGTATCTCTTTATCCACTGGTGTTTGACTGGTACATTTCTATAATTCTATGTTAGTGATTTTGTCCTGCCATTTCCATCCTTTTATTCTGCGTAAGCATCCATTAATGAAAATCTGTATCTTCGTGATTGTCAATTTTGTTGTTCTCCATGTTTCACAGCCATATAATAGGACTGCCTTAACATTTGAGTTAAAATTTTTTTTTTTTTTTATGTAACCTAATTTCTTTGGATTTCCATATGGCCTCTTTTAGTCACTCCAAAATGATTCTGCCTAATATTTTCCCTGGCACTGATAGTAGCATAATTCCCATATAATTTGTGCACTCCTGTAAACTTCCTTACTTTGGTAGTTTGATCATATAACCTTCTTTCCAGTCTTTAGGTATTTCTTCCCTCTCCCAAATTTTATCTAATAGATTATGTAACATCTTGGTAGATGTATCTGCTTTGGTGGCTTCCGGAGGAATTTCATCTAGTCCTGTGGCTTTACCCTTTTTTAATAGTTTGATGGCTTTCATTATTTCTTCTATGCTTGGTTTTCCACAGTTAACGTGTAACTCTTCTTCTCCTGGTAGTATATCTGGAGGATTATTTGAGCCGGGTCTATTCAAAAGTTCTGCAAAGTGCTCTTTCCATCTCTCCATTTGTTCCCTTATATTACTAAGCAGATTTCCTTTCATATCTTTAATAAAGGCTATTATCTGTTTGTATTTTCCGATTAATTTCTTTGTGCTGTTGTACAGTTCTTTCATATTCCCTTTATTTGCTGCTTCTCCTGCCTCTTTAGCTAGTTCATTTATATATTTCCTCTTATCCCGTTTAATGCATCCTCTCACTTCTTTGTTCACCTCTGTGTAAGCTTCCTGTGTCTTGGCTTTATTACTTCTCGTTTTGCTTTTATTTATGTCTGCTTTCTTGTTCTTTCTTTCTTTAATTTTGTCCAGGGTCTCTGCTGTCATCCATGCCTTATTCTGTCGTTCTCTTTTCCCTAGTGTTTCTTCGCATGACTCTTTCCATATATCTTTTACCTGATTCCAATGCTTACTATCTGAGTAGACGTTATTTTTGCCGAACACAAGTTTCCGCTCCTGCTAATTTACAAAATATGACTATTTTGCCCACCGTACTTTGTCACGTTATCACTTAAAACGGATAAACAGAGGTTCAGTAATAAACTTTATTTGTCATATAACTGTATGTTGAAGGAATAACTCAGACTCACACTCGTATTTTGTTACAAATGTTGATAATTTAATCAGCAATAGGCAGTTTTTATTGAAAATATATGCAGGAAAAGCTTGGAAGTTTGTGCAATAACTTTGAATGTAAAATATATTTACTCCAACCACCAAAGATCTGCTCAGTTTGAGTAACAGATAAAGTAAAGGTTATCTTTACACCTTTATAGTCTACAGGTATGTAATTCTTCCTTGATTCTACTTCTTCTGAGATCTTACTCATTCAGATTTGGATTCCGGATTCTCGTTTTTTTTTTATTTTTTTTTTTCGTTCGCCAGCTTTTACCTCTGACGAAGTCCCTAGATACTAGGAACTGAATTGTGCGTGTTAATCCATTTTTCCCTGGCAGCCGTGCGCACAGAGGTCCCTCGCCGCACAGGCAGATAACTCCGACTTCGGAAGCACTCATATTTTTTTCCGTCGATGAGTAATTGACGTTTCAAGCCGGGCCTCGCTGCTGAGACCAGGGGTGGTTGCCATAGAGAGAAATTATAAATAAAAATCCCAACCGGTGTAGCCGAGATTTGAACCCACAACCTCTCTGTCTCGAGGCCGGCGTCTTGCCTAGAGATCAACCAGTCCCCCAAGGATTCTCATTTGAAACCTGCTGTCTACTTCTGTTTCTCCATACAGTTTCTCTTCTATTGTTGTGGGTATAGGCCAGGTTTTCATCAAATCGGTGCAGTGGAGATATAAATATAATACAAAAATATAAAAATAAAAATGTTCAACTCCAATGTTAAGTCAGTCCTATTTTATGGCTGTAAAACATGAAGAAAAACAAAAACAATCATGAAGATACAGACTTTCATTAATGGATGCTTACGCAGAATAAAAGGATGGAAATGGCAGGACAAAGTCACTAACATAGAATTATAGAAATGTACCAGTGGATAAAGAGATACAACGAAGACGATGGCGCTGGATAGGACACACACTGCGGAAGCCAACTGAGAGTATTACAAAACATGCCCTTTTTTGGAATCCCCAGGGGAAAAGACAAAGAGGAAGACCAAAGAATTCTTGGAGAAGACAGACAGAAGCAGAGATGAAGATGATGGTGAAGACATGGAATGATCATAAAAGAATGGCAAGAAACAGAACGACTTGGAAAGTGTTTGTTGAAGACCTATCCTCCACAGGGAGATGAAAGGTAGAAGAAGAATGCAATTTGCTGTCATGACTACTAGAGCACAGTGGCGCAGACTGGTAGTACCTATTTTCAAGTTGGAGTGCATGTGGTGTCTTATTCTTTCGTGACCAGAACGAGGGTGGTAAATGATATCTTGGTCTCTCTTTGACAGTCGGTAATATACAATGTTCCTGTTCGTTTCTTAATTATGTAATTAGGTTTCTGGCTCTTTTATTTACTTTGTCTACCTTTTTGTTAATGTCATGTTTCGGTCTCTGACGCTCTGCTATGTAAAGTTTTAATCTACTATGAAGTATGTACAGTTTTGATCTATATCAAGTATGTAAAGTTTTGGTCTATATGAAGTGTGTAAAGTCTTGGTCTATATGAAATATGTAAAGTCTTGGTCTATATGAAGTATGTACAGTTTTGGTCTATATGAAGTATGTAAAGTTTTGGTCAATATGAAGTATGTACAGTTTTGGTCTATATGAAGTATGTACAGTTTTGGTCTATATGAAGTATGTAAAGTTTTGGTCTATATGAAGTATGTACAGTTTTAATCTATATGAAGTATGTACAGTTTTAATCTATATGAAGTATGTACAATTTTGGTCTATATGAAGTATGTACAGTTTTAATCTATATGAAGTATGTACAGTTTTAATCTATATGAAGTATGTACAATTTTGGTCTATATGAAGTATGTACAGTTTTAATCTATATGAAGTATGTACAGTTTTGGTCTATATGAATTTAATGATTTTAAATTTTGCTGACTGGCTATTATTTGATAATTTGAAGTTTGCGTGTGCACTTTTTTTTTCTCTCACTGATGGTCAGCAAACATCAGTTTGTCAACCATTTCCGGTGTATCGTATTTCGTCATGCCATCAACTCTTCTTTTACGTAAGAATCAGGTCATCAGCTTACTTTACTGAGTGTACCCTGATCGGGATGTCTTCCACAATGTCGTTTATAAAGACAATGAAAAAGTTAATCTTCTCGCGGGAACTCTTGGTCGAGCGTTGATTTCTTATTGAATTTACCATGTACTTGGACTCTGACTGTTCACTCTTTTATGTACTGAGATATATAAGCCTTCATTCTTTGCCTGGTCTGATCTTTAGACTCTTTCTCTCTCCTCTTTCTCTCTCTCTCTCTCTCTCTCTCTCTCTCTCTCTCTCTCTCTCTTCTCCACAGCATGTCCTGCCTGAACTTTCTTCATGTCAACCCATACTGCTAGTGTATGTTTTTTGTTGTTGTTGAAAGGCAGCATCCATCTTATGTGCAGTGTAAGTAATTTTCAGTGCATGTATTTGTGGAATCCATTCTTATGACATTATTAGATAGGGTTCTTTTATTCTGACACTATATAGATCTTCTTGTGATAGTGTTTCCATATGCATTATCCATGCAGCTAGGTAGGTTAATTGGTCAGTAATTGCTTGGGTCTAGTTAGTTCTTGTGTTGTTTAAAGGATGGATACGCGATGGCTACTTACCAAATTGCTGTCAGTTGACCTGTTTCTAAATGACGTTTAGTGTTTCAAAGATTACATTATTGTTTGCTTGCTATGCCTGTGCAAAAAATATGGAAATAACACTGCCCAAAACACATTAGTCCCCTCTCGGCTCCTCTTTGAAGCAATCCGAAGGAAGGACGAGGTCCATATGTTCTGAACCAAACTTAATAGCTAAGTAACACACCCCTTGATTCTGTGAGACAGTTCACCTACCTTGGTTCTATGGTGACAACCACCATCTCACTTGATGAAGTGATACATTCCCGAATAGGAAAGGCAGCCTTTAAGATAGAGTATTGACCAACGCCAAACTACACATACTGATTTTTACCCCTAAACCTACGCCGTCGCTGATACTTACATTTTGGCAAGTGGTATCTTGGTTTGGCGCAGTAGTTTTCCTTTCCGTGGAGTGGATGCCACCAGGACTGTTGGACCCACCCTGCTGTGATTTCTGGCTGGGTGTTGTTCTCCCATGCCTTTCCTCCTCCAGATGGTAACTGCTAGACAGCAGTGGTTTGTTTTCTGGAGTGTCCTTCCCTGTGGATAGAGCTTTGAATGCGGCTATTACTCGCATGGCTTGTCCCGTCCGTCGCCACCGACATATCTGCGCCTACCTGCTGAGAGAGGACCGACCAATAGTCGTGACGTTTTCAGTTTCGCGAGCAGGTGCAGCGGTGGGTAAAATAAGGTCAACCGTCTATAGCTCCCATAGCTCGAGACATTCACAAGTATTGTGGTGGGTGTTTTCAGGAAAACACCCTCAGTGGGCAGGCTCAGAGATATCGGTGGTGACGTCCCAGCGTAGGAGATACGCGGCGTTATTTAATTGGTGCAACTGTTCCACCTGCTGCATTAACTCCGTTCTGGTAGGAGAAGCCTTCCATCTGGTGTTTGGTTCATGAGGTCAGATCTGCAGTCCCGTTCTCGTCATAAAGCTAAAAGTTCTCCCCAGCTGTAATGGCTGCCCCATAGTTTCTGTATTGTATTTCCTAACTTGTTTGTTGATGTGTGTCTATAGCTCTGACTCCACATTTGCGTCGACTTATATGTGTTTTGCTGGAACGGAGTTTTGTACTAACAAGAGGACCTTCCCTTGTGGCCTTCCCTGTCCTATCTGGTAGCTTCTGATTGCGAATGTGTATTTGTGGTTAAAGTAGATTTCCTGGATACAAGTCACATCGATCTTCTCTTCCACTAGTCTTGATTTTAGTATCTGCTATTTGTGATATGTGTTCCAAACGTTCCGATGTATTAGAGCGTGTATTCCAGTGGATTACTTGCCGACATACAAATCAGGAGAATGTAGGTTCGAATCACAGTAGGGCCAAAACATCTATTTTTTTCTATCCGAGGTGAAATAACAATTCTGATCCGAGCATCTCGAGGTGACCACTCTTTGACTTTCTAAGAATTCAGTCATAACGTTTGAACGATTCAATTGGTTGGGTATTTATAATACAACACGGCAGTATTAAAACTTTCTTAGTGTCAACGGTTGTGCCCGTCTTGCGTCAGAAACTGGCACTGGTCACATTTCACATTGTCATAATAGGTGTTCATTCTGGCACAAACAGATATTGACCCACAAATAAGTTCTCAAAATTGTTATCACGTCTATCAAATGAGATATATTTACAGTTCAAATGGCAAGTATACGTTAACCTTTTGACATTTTCAGGATTAACAATTCACTCCACTTGTCAAACATTACCATGTCAAATGGCATGTGTTCAGTCGATTTTAACAAACATTCAGTACATAGAACGCCAAAAATGGTATAATCAAATTCGAAACATAATTTGAGTTATACATTTATTATCTATGCGGTTGTCGTTCTTCCAGTGGAATATTATCAGCTCATTCTACGTTCATTTACCGTACTTTTAATGGCTGACTGTTGCGGGAAGTAGTCGTCGTGCAGATATACAAAGAAAGAAAGAAAGAAAGAAAGAAAGAAAGAAAGAAAGAAAGAAAGAAAGAAAGAAAGAAAGAAAGAAAGAAAGAAAGAAAGAAAGAAAGAAAGAAAGAAAGAAAGAAAGCAAGAAAGAAAGAACGGGACTAATTCATGTGTGCTCCGAAATCCCCATCGAGAAAACTCCAGAAGAACACACGTGCGCGAACCCGTAGCGCGACCTGGCATCCACAATGTGGGTAAGTATTTATTGATAAGTTTGCCTGGGCAGCGACCACAAGTTTGTCTGGTAGCGACCACAAGATTGCCTTTGTAGCGATCACAAGTTTGCCTGGGGAGAGACCACAAGTTTGCCTAGATAGCGACCACAAGTTTGCCTGGACAGCGACCGCAAGTTTGCCTAGGTAGCGACCACAAGTTTGCCATGACAGCGATCTGGGTTTGCCTGGGCAGCGACCATAAGTTTGCCTGGTAGCGACCACAAGTTTGCCTGGGCAGCGACCACATGTTTGCCTAGCAGCGATCACAAGTTTGCCTGGGCAGCGACTACAGGTTTGCCTTGGCAGCGACCACAAGTTTGCCTAGGTAGCGACCACAAGTTTGCCATGGCAGCGACCACAAGTTTGCCTGGACAGCGACCACAAGTTTGCCTGAGCAGCGACCACAAGTTTGCCATGGCAGCGACCACCGGTTTTCCTAGGCAGCGACCACAAGTTTGCCTGGGCAGCGACCACAAGTTTGTCATGGCAGCGACCACCGGTTTTCCTAGGCAGCGACCACAAGTTTGCCATGGCAGCGACCACCGGTTTTCCTAGGCAGCGACCACAAGTTTGCCATGGCAGCGACCACAAGTTTGCCATGGCAGCGACCACCGGTTTTCCTAGGCAGCGACCACAAGTTTGCCATGGCAGCGACCACAAGTTTGCCATGGCAGCGACCACCGGTTTTCCTAGGCAGCGACCACAAGTTTGCCTGGGCAGCGACCACAAGTTTGCCATGGCAGCGACCACCGGTTTTCCTAGGCAGCGACCACATGTTTGCCTGGGCAGCGACCACAAGTTTGTCATGGCAGCGGCCACAAGTTTGCCTGGGTAGCGACCACAGGTTTTCCTGGGCAGTGACCACAAGTTTGCCATGGCAGCAACCAAAGGTTTGCCTGGGCAGCGACCACAAGTTTTCCTAGGCAGCGACCTTGTTTGGGCAGCGACCACAAGTTTGCCATGGCAGCGGCCACAAGTTTGCCTGGGCAGCGACCACAAGTTTGCCATGGCAGCGACCAAAGGTTTGCCTGGACAGCGGCCACAGTTTTGCCTGAGCAGCGACCACAAGTTTTCCTAGGCAGCGACCACAAGGTTGTTTGGGCAGCGACCACAAGTTTGCCTGAACAGCAACCACATTTACGACCTCCTCTTTTCAATTTTAACTGTCAATGATATTTTAATGTGTGCGGGTGCACCTCCTATTGACTCTATTCGAGAGAGCAAGACATCGGATCTCACTACCCAAGAGATCAGAGGAAAGTAACGTCCCGAAGAAACCATGGATTAATTGTTCCTATTTTTGAAAAAAATACGAACTGACTGGCCTGCTCGTCATGATAAGCTGTAGGGTTGATCTATTTCTTGCAAAACTGAAAGAGGCCACGATGATGGAAAGAACAATTTCTCTGCTCTTGTGGTCGTGTTTATGTTCAGTCAAGTTTGTATAAGCTTCGCCAATTGTACCGACGCATTTCAATGTACTACTGCCACAAGTAAGAATGTTCGTGTATAAGGCTGAATATACAACAAAAGAAAAATGCATCACTACAATGCGCAATAAAAACAAGTAGAACAATATAAAAACAGGTAAATGAATTTAAATATATGTGAACAATGTTAATCTCAGATGGTGTACAATAGATGTGAGATACAGAATGGTTCAGGCAAAAGGAGCTTTCCACAAAATGGGGAAGATACTTTTTTGACAATAGAAGTAAGAAAAAGAGTTTTTAACTGTTATGTAGAGCCAGTCTTGAAATATGGATGTTAATGGACAATAGGGCAGCTGACAAGAAAATCACTAGAGGCTGTAGAAATGTGTTTTTACAGAAGAATGTTGTGAATACCATGGACAGACAGCTAAGAGGAATAATAAAAACGTTCTGAGATAGGCTAAAGCAAAACGAGAGCTAATTTCTACAATTAGGAAGAAACAATCATAATTTTTGGCCATGCAATGAGAAGGGAACAGCTGGAATATAATGTGACAACTGAGAAAATTGAGGGACAAATAGATAGAGGAAAGCACAGAGAAAAGATACCAGACAGCTTAAGAGAATGACTTGACAGAAGGGTAACAACAAAAATGATAAATAACTGTCGAGATCGAAAGTTGTAAAGAGATATCACCTACACCAGCAGGTATGGTACTTGATGATGATGATGATGATATAACAAAAACAAAATGGTAAAAGATATTACTAATAGCTTGTAAGAAGAAATTCCAAGCGATGTGATATCTCACACACACAAGTTAAATCCCGACAAGGCCTGCTAGGCTGCTCTCTTTGCAACTACCTAGCAGCTACACTGAAAGTGGCTAGTGAATCATAGTTCACTGTTGCGTTAGTGGAAAAATCTACTCAATATACTACTGCACCTCCAAAAAGTGCCTCTAAAAACAAACTAACGATTCTGAGTTGAGAATCAGAGGAGAAAGTCTTCCGGTACCCAAATATACCTTGTTGAAGTCCAATATTTTGGACCGAAAGACGTAAAATAAGGCAGCTTGCTGTAATCTACAGCACAACGAATCATCCGTTTGAGGGCGGACGGTAAAGAGGAGCAGAATTTTTGCGAAAAGAGAGGAAGAGATTACTGAAGAGTGAAGGTTGACTTGCTTAATGTTATTTTTGATTAACAGGCCAATACAAAGTTTGATTTAGTGAAACTCCTTGGAGTCATCTTTAGTCGATATAAGTTTTTTATATGCGTTTCTCTCTTCATGCCTTTCATTGGAATAGTACGTCATGAATCTTCAAACTCTTTCCCAGTGGTCAGCCATATTCGTCTTTTGTGTCCTGAATGTGGCTCTTGTGTGCCACACACTTTGCTGCTTTCGTTTTCTGAGCCGTTGATCATTTTTTTTTATTCTTCCGCCCCATCTACCGTCACAGACTTTGTACATTCGGGATGGACATTCCCAGTAGGGGCCATTGTTGTCAAAACAGATGTTTGCCTGTTGCTTGTCTATGATAGGTCAAACACATCGACACAAGAAGAATAAATAACATTCCACTGAAATATCGATAAAGTTCACAGTCCATCCACTCAGCAGAAGTAAACATTACTACAACGGGGAATAGCAGCACACTATTTCACAGACATACTGTCGTGCAAATTATTTAAATACGCCAGCAAGAGTTCAGTCTGAAAAAAAAACATAATCTACACGCAGTCGCCATGACACCATTTTCTGTCCATGTAATCAACCTTCGATGCGGAGACGGCACTTATTGATGATGATATGCGTTTCGTGGTGCATCTCATGTCGGTACCTGAGACATCTAGCAGCAATCGGAACCATGACGGCCACGCAGCTGATAACGATGCTATTTATTCCCCTATGCCAATAATTTCCAGTCAATCCTTACATATAGAAGTGAATCATGTCCAAAGCTATCCGTAAACAAACAAGAAGGTAGTTTGAGCCGCATAGATGTGATTTTGCACAAGGATGTTGAGAATACCGCGGACAACTAAAAAGTGCAATGAGGACGTCATGACAGAGGCCAGAACACAAAGAAACATTTTAAACTATAGGAAGAAGGCAGTCCATTTTCTGTGAACATGTGATGAGAATAGGAAAACTCAGAAATGTTGTGATAAAAGGAAAGAATGAAAAGGGAGGGGGGGGGGTAAACAGAGGAAAGAAACAGAGGAAGACAACGAGAAAAGATACAAGACAATTTAATAACGTGGCACAGAAAGAAATCAATAGGGGATTGATTAGAAGAACTAGCGAAGGTGAGTGAGATGAGAGCCGTGATCGCCAAATCCTCTGGGCATGACACCAGATTGATTTTGTATGTTAACGTAATATGTGATGGGCACTCCTAGGCTGTCCAACATACACGGGGTTAAAGCATTTCCGGAATGGAACAATGAGCAGCACTGAAGCTACGTCACACAAGATGATTCAATGCATTCTTTATATGATATCAATAATATGTTTAGCTCAACTAAAAGGTATCATAAACGACACCGATTCCAAAGGAACAGCATCACTGCAAGGAACGGAATTTAAAGAGACATGAATTTAATGACACTGGCTTAAAATTATTCAGGATCAGTATTTCAGTTGATACCATAAGTAAATGAAACGTAAAGTAAACATTTAAGATGACTAGCTTTAGTAAGTTGTTATTACCCTGGTGTGAGCATGCACAGAATTGTGACGCGGAGCAGATTCTGAAGTCAAGAACATGGTTAGTGCTGACGCCTGTCAGTATAAGATAAGTGTGTACGCTGATATTATTTTTAAAAACTATTTTATTTTATTTTTTTTTCTGTTCGCCAGCTTTTACTTTTGACGAAGTCTGTAGAGACTAGGAACTGAATTTGTCGTTGTAACACATTTTTCACTGGCAGCCGTGTGAACAGGGGTCCCTCACCGCACAGACAGATAAATCCGACTTCGGAGGTACTCATATTTTTTTCCGTCGATGAGTAATTGACGTTTCAAGCTGGGCCTCATTGGGGTGGCCTTCAACCAGGGGTGGTTGCTGCAGAGAGAAATCATAAATAAAAATCCCAACCGGTGTAGCCGGGATTTGAACCCACACCTCTCTATCTCGAGGCCGGCCGGGTCTTGCCTCGAGACCAACCAGTCCCCCTGGCTGATGAAATAAGTGTGTACGCTGATGGATCTGCAAGAGAGGATTGAAATCATTATGGTGCATTGGCTGCATTGAGAAGCTGAATCGCCGGAAAGTACATTAAAGTATTTTTTTAAAAAGTAAAGACCCCTGTCACGCCAAGTGGCGTATAGGGAATATGGTGTTAGGGATCATACATTTTACAGACCTTCAGCTCATGACTTTTGGGGTAATGTGATCGGTTTTACACCCGGTCGCTTTACTTTCCCAGAAAATTTCCGGTATCCATTTAAGGCTGGGTAAACCCGGAAGCCGTCGGTTGGGATCGAACCCCACCTCTTGTCCTTTACATGAAAGTATACTAGTTCTTAACCACCGGCATGATCATGATGGTCGAGGCAGTAGTTTCTGCTGCCGTGCGCTAGTTTTCTAAAACCTCATTGAATCCGTTTACTAAAAGTTATGTTAAATTTTAAAGAGTTAGATAGTCCATAGGTCATCCTTGCACATCAGACACATTTATAAGTACTTTAATCTTCACATTAATATCTCATTCAGCGAGTAGCGACTTTGGCGATTTTAATTCGGTGGTTAATGAACGTCTTCTTTTGACTTCTGCGTAGCGTTCTTGTCCGGCACCACACATTTTGTTGTGAATCTATTCACGACTGTGGATATGCATTCATCGGCAATATACTCGTCCTGCCTACTTGAGAGAACCGAGAATGTCAGCCTGGTTTATTCGTCAATTCGTCATAACTGATAAATCAACGAGTCCGTCTGCTCGTTTATTTCCTCTTCATTAATTCATCTCCGCATCGAAGGTTGGCTACCATGGAGCGCCATTCCACTCTGTCTCATGCTTTGATGTTACATGTTGCCATAGGCTGACTTGTTCATCTTTTGATGTTACTTGTCCATGTTAGTCTTGGTCTGCATCTACCTCTTTTACCTTGTATTTTCCATTCAGATTACTTTTAGTACGCTGCTGTGTCTTTTAACATGCCCCACAAATTTAATTTGTCTTGTTTGAATTGTGTTTAGTAGTTCTCTTACATTTTTAGTTGTTTTAAGACTTCATCGTTTGTTTTCTTTTCTTTCCATCCAAATCTTCATATTCTTCTATAATTCCGCATTTCAAATGCTTCAATTTTCGGTTCTGTTTTCTTGTCTAATGTCCATGTTTCTACACCTTACAGGAATGTTGAGAAGATATAGCATTTTTCTATTCTTATTTTTAGCCCTGGTGTTATTTGTTTTGATGTAATTCCCTCTTACACATTCGAATGTCCTGACACAAAAATTAAGAAGATTTTAATGAGCCTTGATCTCTTCAGATGCTCCAACCCCTGACTACGACCAAAGCCTATTACTATCTACCCGAGCCTACTCATTGAGTAAAAGTATACGCGGGTAAAAAGTCTGTATCTCAAGCCATCTATGGCATTAATTAGATATTTTAAGAGAAGATGATTGTACCATGCCATACTAAACGGTGACAATGCGCATAAGATGCTATCCAATAAAATGGTACTACAAAGCTGGGAAAAGTAGCAATGGCGATTTAAAAAAGAAAAGAAGGGGGCCATGATAATTAGAAATAAATATGAATGTGGAATGAGACTTTCTCAATACATAAAGTATAAACTGCGATTAAGTACATTTAAATGCACAGCCCATTTGATTTCTTTTGTTGTCCTTAATTAATATATATATATATTATTATATGTACGCTTCAAAGTAAATACAAATTTGAGCATACATTTTTTTCACATAAACCATTTTCATATGGAGCGGGCAATAAAAAACAGGGCAAAAGAAAGAGGCCAACCTAGAAAAAAAAAACACTAAAAAGATCACTGAGGCGAGAAGTAGCAATAGCGGCATAAGCTCCTTTGCTGGTGTTGAAAGACTAGCCCAGAACAGGGACTTTTGGCGAAATGCAACGGGCCAAGTCTGCCATTTAATACCAAAGATAGTCGAATACGGAGAGTGGAATTTCTGTCCTAAAAGATGTTACCCGGCTCGAAAGAATAATAAATAGATTAATATAAGCGACCTTTACTCTTTAGCACAAAGTAACAGTTTAGATTTATTAGTCTTTTAAATATGGTCACGCAAGATTTCAATACAACGCACACAGAAGTGAACACTAGGCCTACATTTACTAACGAATATCACGTTCCAAAATCTCAGGAAGATGATCGTCTCTAAGCGAGTGCCACGGTAATTGTGATTATGTAGTCATTATAGTAATGGTGATGGTGACATCAGACATGCGTGCATGAAATCAATTTCAGACCAAACTATACCTTTAATAATAACTCCTGTATGCTAAATTTGTAGATACATCGTTCCAGGACTATAAGTATGTAATGACTCAGTCAAAGTTCAAGAATAGGGTGCATAGCAATGCTGCTACGTAAATGCGATGCCCCTGGCAAACTATTAGAATGGGATAGTCACAGACATAAGAACGTGTGGATGTATTGTTGTTCAATTCAATCAAAATCGAACAAAAACGTAAACAAATAATTATATTTTAAATATTTTTTTTATTAACACTACGGACTTTTAGGTTAATTAAATAAATGTAAAATGTCTTTTGACGATATAAAAAAAATAAAGACATATAGCAGATGGTGATTTTGAGATCTGTGAGAATCTAGTTGTGTGAGGCTCCACGAAATCTATAAAAGAACAACGACGGGCTAAACTGGTTGCCATGGTAACTCCAGTAATCTCGTTTTGAACTTTCAGAACATCAGCAACACACGGTTTGGCTGTTACGTCGTGCAGCTCCTTGCCGGTAATAGTCAACTACAACCTTTCACAATGCATTTGATCAATTAAAATAGCAAAACTAAATCAAATTTACATAATTTGCGGTTGAAAGTTGTATATTTAAATAAACCTGCATTGACTATATTGACAATATCAAACAAGTCTTATATTCAGTACAAAAATATTAAATAGAACGGCGATGTATCTATCGCCTGCCGGAGCGTGATCACGTGGTATCTGACTTCCGTTTACAGCGCATCGTGCATCCCTCATCTTTTGGCTGGAGTCCATATTCTAACAAGTAGGTGAATTATTTTCTTGTTTATTTTCTCAAATAAAGTGTAAACAATGAGACAACTTAATTTTCCAGATGTACTAAGTGTTAAAGTTACTTTCCGTTTATAGCCATGATCATTAACACAGCTTCACAAAGTTCAATAATAAAAGTGTTTTATTACAAACAAACAAAAGTGTCCGTCTCTCTCCCATTAAGTTCGTGTTGTTAGTGTCCGCCAGTGGAAGGTGTGTGTTCAAAATAGTGTTCATTTTATTAGGTTACGAATTAGCTAGCTTTGTTGGACCTATCGTTTATTTACATTTTTAATTAACTAGTAAGTATTATAAATAAGAATGTTTAAAGTTTTGAGAAAATAGCTGGGCAAGTCTGTGTCACTAGACTAGTGTGGATGGGATGGACGGCACTGTAGTGTAGTGTATAGTGTATATTCAATCAAAGTCAAGTATGTGTTTGAACTGTTTGTTTAGAGTTTAGTCACAGAAGTCTGAGGAGAGAGTCAGAAGTAGAAGGAAGTTATTTTTTTTTTTTTTTCAAAACAGACATTAGAAAAGTTGTTAAGCCTACAGTTTACAAAAAAAAAAAAGTTAGCGAGCATCCAACAATTTACTAATAATACTAACAACAAGCCAACTTGCGATATGCTCATCTTGATTTGCCGATTTTTTTGTTATAATTAATATATAGCTCGTGTGTTGATTCAGATAATCATTGTTTGTTGAAGTTGATGTGTTATTAAAGTATTATATATTAAAATAAAAAATAATAATTAGAACAATTGTCATTTAGAAATATTTCATAAATGACAAAAATGTATTATTGTTTGAAATGTTTGTATGGAGCAAATTTTGATTGGGAAAATTATACATTTATCTTTTATTTAAATTTAACTTTATTTTTATTGAAAATTTATTTTATTATTAACTGAAATAAAAGAAATTTGGCGTAATTCACTTTTTTCAGATAAATAAAGGTTTTAGTTTTTAACCTTAAAGTTTTGCTATCTTTTAATACTTTAGAACAGCATCCATCTAACTCAAAACACTATTGCTATTGTATAGTATAATTATATAATAATGATACATTCATTATGATTAGTCTATATAGTATAGTCTATAGTATACATGATTTGGCTTTAAAAATATGACGTGACAGTAATCATTCCTCATCTTTCATTTCATTCACTCAAAGTTTCAATGGAACCAAGTTATTAAGCTGGCTAAAGTTACTTAGGATAATTATTAAATTAAATTGCTTATTGTGTCTTGCACAATAGTCTAATATATATTATAAAAACTGTTTGGGGTTTAGAATTATTTATATTTAGCTAATTGTACTAATACTGTGTTCAGTATTTTATTGTGCAAACAACAAATAAATTTGGAATAGCTTTGTCTTTACAATTGTTGTACCTGCATGGCACCATTTGGTGGTGTATCAGTTTCTTTTTTTTTTTTTTTTGCCCATTGTCACAGACAGACAATACAGTGAATGCTGACACACCTTGTGGTTATGGACAATAACAAAATCTTTTTACCTTGTTCGATCTATGATTATGATCATCTCTTTTTTTAGGTTGAATGAAGTTTCCCTCCACTGCTCCTTTTCTATCTTTACAGAATTCAGTGTGTGGTAGTTCTTATGAGTTTTTTTTTTTAGTTTTTGGATATTGTCACACCAAATGGTGTCTATATTATATTTGATCACTGTCATGTCATTAATAGATCTGAGCAAAATCTCACTTTTCAAATGAAATAAACATGTGACAGTACACAACCTTGCCTAACAGCTTGATTTACTTGAAACATCTCTGACTGTATTCCTGCTGGGGGATTGGGCACAGGGCAGTCTAGATGTAAGACATCAGCCTCAGGACAGAAAAGTTCCCCAGTTTGAATTTTGCCGCAGGCACGGGAAATTTTTCACTTAAAATCAGTGGTTTCCTTGTCACTTTACCCTTCTCTTATCAGTGGGTGATGAGATCAAATATCTAAATTGCCCTCTCAACTGCAAAAACTGCGACCCCCACTTTGGGGGTGCATTTGTTAAGAATCTCTTTGTTGCTAATTTATAGGTTTGTCCAAATATAACAATTTTCTTCACAGTTTTACGGCTGAGACTGTTTACATAGAATAACAGTTAATTTTTTAGTTGGTATGCTATATCCTGATCAATACAAAACTACAGAGTACTCAACTCACATACATTGATAGTTTATTGGTTTTTTTTCCTTGCATTGATTGGATGTTCAAATTTGATTAAAGTTTTTTTTTTTTTCACCCTTTTGTTGGATCCTGCCTACCTTTCCAATCCTTCGTTTAATAAGCTTTGTAGAAATATGAATGTATATACTGCTACAAGCTCCTGATCCTCTAAATTTGGACCAGTATTGACATTCCTGCATTTAATGCCATAACTCATACCTTTTAGTCTTCATTCCAGCCTTTTGGTTATATTTGTACAGTCTGTTCATTTTCTTGAACATTTTGGTAAAAATGAACTATAAACATATAATTTGCCCATTTTAAGTCATCCAACGTAAAGAGCATTGTCCATCATATTACTCTATGATTGTTCTATCTAGCATGTCTTATCATACATTTCAATTATCCCTTGAATATCTGATTGCTCTGACTAAATTTGGTATACATGGTTTTAATAACTGTTAATATTTTGTTGTGAGTTCCTTAGGCTGTCAAATTTTTTTTTTTCAAATGTGTCTCCATTTGCTTTTAATAATCTTTTTTTTTTAAATTTGATAGTTCTGTGTAGACTTTTCAATATCAACCTTACGTTCAAAGAAAACATTGGTCAGCTAAAGGCTAGTCGCATCTCTATATACAGCTTGGGTAACACTGGTGGATGACCACAAGTGAAATTGTTACAATGGACTGAAATCTTAGTGTCATTTTAAATATTATTCTATTATGTCTTCAAGGGCAAAGATCTCAGCATTTCATTGTGAGTTGTGATGCACTGTGTTGTGCTTATCTGATCATTGGTTTTTAACATACTTTTGTTTTATAATGTGTCTTTATTCTCTAGTTTTCCTTGACCCACCTACCATAGTTGTTTTTAGCCAAAGTTGTCTCTTCTGGGAAAGAAATCTTACCATACTAAGTTTTTCATATCCTGGTTTTTAAATATAATGTTTCTTTCGTGCATCCAATAATTAAAGGAATAACTAGTTCTCTTCGTTGTTTGCCCTTTAAAGGCTGCTAGTGGATGCAGATGACCAAAGAAATTAGTTAAATACAAAAATAAAATTTTCAACTCAAATGTTATGTCGGCCCTATTATATGGCTGTGAAACATGGAGAACAACAAAATTGACAATCACGAAGATACAGACTTTCATTAATGGATGCTTACACAGAATAAAAGGATGGAAATGGCAGGACAAAATCACTAACATAGAATTATGGTAATGTACCAGTCAAATACCAGTGGATAAAGAGATACAGCGAAGACGATGGCGCTGGATAGGACACACACTACAGAAGCCAACTGAGAGTATTACACAACAGGCCCTTTTTTGGAACCCCCAGGGGAAAAGACAAAGAGGAAGACCAAGGAATTCTTGGAGAAGACAGATAGATGCAGATGATGGGGAAGAGATTGAATGATCTTAAAAGAATGGCAAAAAACAGAATGACTTGGAAAGTGTTTGTTGAAGACCTATGCTCCACTGGGAGCTAAAAAGGAAGAAGAAGAAGAGAGTGGATGTAGATGCACTATGCTGTGATATTCGCACCTTTTGGCTCCACACATCTGACCTCCCTCTCAATTCCTATTCACTTCACCTGACTTAGTTAATCTTTTTCTAGGTGCACAGTGAAGAGATGGAATAGTATCTGGATAATACTGGTTTATCGATCATGGCACAAACAGTCAGCTGTGAGTTGCTGGCTTTCTTCATTCATAATTCTCATATGTATCTTTACCCCCTAGAAAGAGAGGATATGATATATGCAGCTTCTATTTTTTTAGAAATATATTCACTGATTAAATTTTAATTTCACTACTATTGAGAAACTTTTTTTGGTGACCCTGGTGATGAATCCACTAGATACAGAGAATTATAACTTGACAATGCTTTGTTCAATTCCAGTTCTGTTTAATAAAATTAACAATGAAAGCAGTTTCAAAAGGTCAGCTACCAATGCTGAGTCTAGTTAAATAGTTCAATACTTTACTCATCAAAACCATGTGTATTTTGGTTTTAATGTCTTTCTATGGAGTGCCTGTATTTATGTCAAGATAAATTGTTATTATAAGACATTTTCATTGCTGCCATTTGTAATTTCAGATTATTTCTTTGAATTCTTCCACCGTTATTCTGTTTTTACCCGGTTTTGAATATTCACCTTTTGTTTCTTATTTGTATAATGTTTGCACTTTGCTTTTTACTCAAGGCGTGTTATTTTATGCACTTATACTTTGGAAATTTGTGTATGTTGCATCCTCTTTTCTCTCATTTCATTTTTATTGTCTTTAACTTTATCTATTGAACTTTTAAAGGTTCAAAGAATGTCATATACATCATACTACCATTAGTTGAAAAGAGGTGAAAACAAATTTGTACTTAAATGTTTTATGGATATCAAAGCATTTGACAAAGTAAAGCATAAAATATAATCACATTTTCAAAGAGCATTAATGTTGACAGCATAAATCTGAAAATAATGAATAGTATGTGTTGTAACAAAGCAGCCATAACAACAGTAACTCTTCTTACCATTCATCCGTTAAGTGGACATGAATGTTGTGTTACTAATTTATGGCAAAGCCCTGTTATCTGCATCTTTTGGCCAGACACATCTGTCTTTGTCATGGCAGATTTTGCCCTGGCAGCAGCTGTTTTTGCTCTATTCTTTTTTACTTTTAACTGCCATGGGTTCTTTAACATGCAATACTGCTCATGGACCTCCATGTTTTTCACAGTTATTGAGAGGGCTAGACATTTGATCTTACCACCCATTGATCAGGGAAAGGTAAAGCCATGAGGAAACCACTGATTTTAAGTGAAATATTCCCACTGCCTACGTCAGGATTCAAACTGGATACCTTTCTGTCCAAAGGCTGATGTCTTGCAACTAGACTGCCCAGTCCACAGAACAACTTGGAACACAGGGGATGTTTCAAGTTAAGCAAGCTGTTAAGCAAGGCTGTCCTCTGTCATATGTTTATTTCATTTGAAAAGTGAGATTTTACCAAGATCTATTAATGACATTCCCTGAATATCAGTTAGTGATCATAATATAAACAAGCTTAGTTATGCTGATATCTATCTATCTATTGACCTTTCGAGCCGTAACCGGCCCATAGGGCGTAGACCAAGATACACCTTCTCCTATATGAATTTTTGTTATAGCAGTTTTCTTTTAAAGATATTTTATCAAATCTCGCCATCTGTCTCTGTTCTGTGCAAGCAGTTCTATCTCATTGAGGGAGCCGATTCCTGCTGCTCTTGCCTCTCTCATCAATGTTCTTCTCAGTGTCTCCCTGGGTCTTCCTCTTTTTCTTTTACCTGTTGTTTCCCATATGAGGGCTTGCTTTGCTATTCGATTATTATCTCTTCTCATCACATGTCCAACGTATGACCATCGTCTTTCTTTATTACTGAAGATATTAGTGGTTGATTGGCTTTTATCATGACAAACTGGGGCAGCTGTTGTGCTCTGTTGATAGCTGATAACACAGTCTTAATTGCTAAAAAGGAAATGTGAGTTAAAGAAAATGACTAACATGATAATGATGGCACATGACAATAAAGACCTTAGCTTCAGTAGCATAAGGACATATGTTCGCAACATGGAAATAGCATTTCCTCTATGCACAGTGAAGGTATATGGGACAGTATGAAAACAGTAAAAACTAAGATATTGGATGGACAGCAAGTGTGGCCAAATAGCTCAGATAAAGACTGCATTACAAAACAGTCAGTAAATATTATGTTACTCATCTTTGACAGTGAAAATAAGAAAAAAAAATGTTCATTGTCGTGTAGAGTGAATTTTGACATATGAAAGTGAATCATACAACAAATGAGAAAATCATTTACGATCACAGAATTGTGGTTTAACAGAATACTAAGAGTAAGGAGGTTATCCTAAAAGTGGCCAAAGCAAGAGAAAACTAGCTGCTAGCATCAAGAGGAAACAATCAGCATTTTTGGCCATTTAATGAGAACAGAAACAGCCGAAGAATATTATGACAACTGAAAACAATTGAGCAAAGAAGAGGTAGAGGGCAACAGAAAATATGGTTGGCATAGTATTTTATGATTATGATGAGTGAACTTTGCTTCCATCAATTTTCTTTCTACTGTTTTATCTTCTCTGTGGTCTTTAATGTTTTTGAATATTTTCAATATTGTGTCCCCCCCCCCCCCCCCCCACACACACACACAAATCGAAAATATGCTCCCCTGGTCTCTGTTTTGTACAGTTTAACTGCATTCAATTCTGCTTGGCTATTTATTGGTTTCATAGTAACACATTCTTCTGTCTGTTACAATGGCAGTTTTTTAAAAATAAATTTATTTTAGTTTGTCAATATATTTTTTCTATTTTGATATATTTATGCTAATTTCCTTGGAATTTTATTTGTATTCTGGTAACAAATCTAGATGGTTTTCCTACATGGCCACACCTCTCCTTTATCTATCTTAAAAGTTGTATTTATTGAGTGATGTCTATGAATTCTTTCATGTCTATTTATTTATTGCCATGTTAGTTTTTAAGATATTCTTTCTTCTGTTGTCCACTAGCTGTTGCTTTGAAGTGTTGCTGAAAAAAAGTGGAATGTATCATAATCTAATATGTCTATAGATGTTATATTGCCTGTTCTTTTTGTCACTTCCCTTTTAGTTGGGTGTATCTGGACGCTGTTAAGATAGAAATGATTTGGTTCTTGCATGTATTTTATTACATCTATCCATCTTTTTCTTCATCTCTCTCTGTCCTGATGTTTTGAGGTATAAAGTCTTTAATATTGTTTTGGTCTGGTTTCATTCTTAACCGATTTAAAAAAAATTAAACATAGAAAAGATACCCATCATTAGCTTATTTGTGCTATTAATGTTTATTTAAAGAATAAACCCTTCTCATTACTTGGCCAAAACATGATGATTGTGTCTTCCTAATATTGGATATTAGCTCTCTTTTTTCTTAGTAATAAAGATCATAAAACATACACATAAAGAAAAAAGTAGTGGGAAAATGGGGAATGGACAAACCAGGCAAGAATAAGATGACTTTAAAATAAAAGTACTCTGATGCTCTTTTTTTCCATTAATCTTTAATCAGCACAAACATTTGACCCACTGACCTGCCAAAACATGGTTAACTCTTTCAGTACGGAAGCTTTTATCGACGCAACGGAAGAGACTTCAGAGACAAAATTTGTCATGGTTTTAAGAATCAATCTATATATTTATATTTATCTAACATATAACATCAATTTTTAGATAATTGAACAAGGTATTAGATTTCACCAATATAAAGATGATACAAGACATGTAAAATGAATATGGTTTGATAGCTTTCATACTAATCAAATTGAGCGTGGCGCACTATGCTGCAAAATGTGCGGAAAGAGTTAATCTTGGCAGAACATGGAGGTTACAAAAGCATTGGCATGGTTTGAGACACTGCCTTATACACATGTGTTTCCTCAATGACTCACTGAGTATGCTCAAAAAGCTAGCAACTGGCTGTGTTCCGGCAGTGGTTAGAGTCTCGGGGTCTATTCAGTTAAGTTTCTGTTTCATTTTTGTGCCAGGGAATGTGTGTGTAAGAGTTAATGAACTTGCTGATAAACTTGCCAGTTTTGCTGATGAGTGTGGAAGGGCAGTGGACTGTTTTGACATTCTAAATGCTGCCTGGGATGTTGGGCGCAAAAAAATACTAAAAAAATTACCCTGATTCTGCAGCGATGAACAGACTTCAAGGATTTTATGCCAAGGTGGAAGTTACCAGACGAGCACTATGCAGGAAACCAAAGAAGACTTGTCAACCAACACAACACTGGTGTAGTTGGTCGCTACACATTAATGAATATTCTTTGGAGGAGATCTGAGCACTTATGGACTTGTCCGATGTGTAGTGAGGATGGATGTCGATTAACTAAACTAAACTGACGAGCAATACTGCAGCTGACACATTTATTTAAAAAAGATTACAGTTGGCATCAGAAGCGTGTTTCAATTCATGCAATTTTTTTTTTGCATGTTCATTGTAACCAGTTTGCAGCATGTTTTAAAAATTGTTCAGGATTATTTTGTTAACAGAGTTCAGTTTTTTAAGCCTAATTTTGTGCTCCACATGCATCTGATTATTTTTTTTTAAAGTATAAATTACTGCATTTCCAGTTTTTGGGTTTTAGGAAAATAGACTCCATGTCCAGTGCAGTTGCAATGTAGTGTAGAGGTTATGCTTTTGTACCTCACTCCAATAGAAAAAAAAAAGACTTTCACCATAATGTCTCTAATGTGTATAATATGTTTAGTGTCATCTGTTTATAACACCCAGGTTTCTTTTGTGTGTAGGACACTATATGTATATACCTTTGTAAAATAGGACAGATTATTATATTAGACTATATTTATAGTCTAAATACATATTCATTGTATAATCATTCTTCGTCACCCCCCCCCCCTTTTTTTTTTTTAAAATCTTTTTGTGGATCTTAAAACATTTTCTTGTTTAGTGTCTTTTTCTTAAGATAGGCTTTGTCCATCTTTTTCATGATTGCTTCCACCTGCCTTCTTCAAGTTTATTTTGACGTTCTCCTTTGTTCTGCAAATCTGTATATTCCCCAAAAAATGACTTAATAGTGCTCTTAGTTGGCTTCCGCAAATTGATGCCCTATAGTGAGCTACTGCTTTTCTTTCATGAATTATTAGACCCAACCAAGTAAATCAAGCTTATAACTAAGTTAATGTCTCACTCTTCTAGTTTCATTTCATAAACTCTCATCAATATTGCTTGATTATTTTTTAGATGATGTGCCTTTTCCAACTACACAGAGCAAAGCTGTAGCTTCAATTTTAAGAAACTACTGACTAACATTACACAGCCCCCTTTTAAAAATGACGGACTCAGGTAAGTTTGTAACCTGCACTTACCTCATCCCTATTTACCACTTTGAGCAAATGCTTGCTGCCTGCTATATTTGAATTTAAATTATATGGTGCATACACACTGCTGTTATTACTAATTGGGTACCTGATTCATATATTAGAGTTTAAGGGTTTAGAAAGAAAACTTATAATCTGACGTGGTTTGGCAGCTGGTCTACTCTGATCACCACACTAAAGAAAAAAAAAACTACACCAGTGGAAGCTTTACTCCTGATAGTTTATGGCAAGCTGGTCAAATTTCCAAAAAAGGTAGGGGTGAGGCAAAGAAGGATATTCAATTACACCCTGCTAAGGTATAGAGGACCAGGTTGTCTACAGCTAAGACATCTGGGCAGGAAGGTTCAAATCCCACTATACTTTAAAAAAAAAAATTTAATCCTTGGTTTATGGTCATTGCTTTCCCCTGGTCTCTGGGTTGTGAGTTCCTATGGCTAGCCACCTCGGAAAACTGCATAAACAAGGTCTTGTGTTCTCGAACATAAAAGAATTATTGAACCACATTCACTAAAGAAACATTAAAACTAGAAACAAGTACGCCACAGCTAATAACATCAGATGGAAGATGCACCACAGAAATAAAATGCAGAATAGCTCAGGCCAAAATTGCATTTCAAAAAATGAAAAATGTCTTATGCAACAAATCTATGGCAATAGAAGTGAGAGAGAGTTAATCTGTGCTATATAGAGCCAATTCTGACATGGAAGGGAATCATGGACAGTAAACAAGCAAATGAAAAGGCATTAGAGGCCAAAGAGATTGGGTTTCTCAGAAAAATGTTGAAAGTTTCTTCAACAGCTAAAAAGACAAATGAGGATATTCTCAAAAAGACCAACACAAAAAGGGAGCTCCTAAAAAACATCAGAAAGAAACAGTCAACATTTTTTGAGCACATCATGAGAAGAGAAACGTTGGAATACTTACTTGGTTACAACTTGAAAAATACAGGGAAAGTGAGAAAGTACTAGATAGCTTGGTATCATGGCATGGTAAACAATCAACAGAATTGATGCGATGCACGGTGGATAGAAATTGTGGAAGGACATAATCACTTACATCAACCTGCATGGCACATGATGATGTTGTTGACAAAAATCTACCCATACCTGTGGGTCCCAGGCAGTGAGATGGAGTTCACGCACCTGGTCAGGGTTCTCCTTTGAGTTTTCTTAGCTATGGATTCATTCAGAGTGCATTGATGATGATGAACATAATATACTTGTGGTTACTACATATGATTCACAAAAACATCTACTTAAAATATATATTAAATTTGTTATGGAATCTGCAGAAATAAAAAAGAACTGTTAGGTTAATTTTTTTTTTCCCGTTAGCCAGCCCCTGGCGAAATCCCTAGAGACTAGGAACTGAATTATGCGTGTTAATCCGTTTTTCCCTGGCAGCCATGGTATCGCTGCACAGGCAGATAACTCCGTCTTCGGAGGTACTCATATTTTTTTCCGTAGGTGAGTAATTGACATTTCAAGTCAGGTCTCACTGCTGAGACCAGGGGTGGTTGCCGCAGAGAGAAATCATAAATAAAAATCCCAAATGGTGCAGCCGGGACTTGAACCCACAACCTCTCTGTCTCGAGGCCGGCATCTTGCCTCGAGACCAACAAGTCCTGTGTTAGGTTGATTTGACAATGATATCCATTAAAATGAAAATTAAGGCCTCTTCTCTGGTGGTGACCGAGTGGTCTTGTACTGACCAGAGTGGTTTAATTCATTTTGCGATATTGATTGGTCGCGAGGCAAGATGCTGGTCTTAAGACAGAGAGGTTGTGAGTTCAAATCCTGGCTGTGTACCAGTTGGGATTTTTATTTAAGAAATAAGTTTCTCTCTGCGAGCAACCACCCCTGGTCTCAGTAATGAGGAATGGCTTGACTTTTAAACATATCTGTGAAGGAAGAAAGAATACTACTAAATGTTGTAAGAAGAGACGGATTAAAAAATGCTGCTTTCTTGCGTTGGCCCGATGACTTAAAGAGTGTACCTCGTCATCATCCGCCCTTAAAAGGACGTTAAGTAGGCATGTCTGCGTTTTGTTGTGGTTTACAGTATAACTGTGATATTTGCGCCTATCTGCCCAACACATTCGACTTCAGCATGACATTTTTGAGTACCGGGTTGTGTTCCCTCTTCGATCCCTACCCGCTTGGCCAGACTAGACAGGTTAGTCTGTTACTAGAGGCACCACGGAGAGGTGGAGCAGGGTCTGGATGGTTCTGGTTCACCGATCCTGGTGCAAGCCATCAGCTGTGGATCGCTGACGACTTCCAGCTCTGGTGCTGGGAGGTGCGCCTTCGCTTCCTAGAAAATGTTGATGTAATGAAAAAATTGCTGGGGTTCTAGTGCTGGAGCATATTTATAAACAACAAATCAAGCTGTTTGGGCATGTAGCATGATTGCAACCTGACAATGTATCACAGGCAACGTGAGCACTCAGAGCTGTGGGAAAAGACATGCCTGCAAGATAATAGATAAAATCATCATATCAGGTCGCATATCTTTTGCAGCACATTGCATCCACTGCAGCCCATTTGAAAGAATCTCTGCCTCTAATCAGTTCTCCTACTTCTTCCTTTGTCATGTTCAAGGTCTCCTTGATGTCTTCAAACCACCTTCTTCTTGGTCTGCCATTGTTGGATTAATTATTGACATAAATCTCGACAGGCACTATTTATGAGCCACACTACTAGTGATGATCCAGGAAAATAAAAAAAAATGGTATGTAAGAAGCTTTATGTGACAAGTGGACGACACAGACTAAACAACGTTTCGGCTCAATAGGCCTTCATCAGGAACAAACAAAAAACACACACACAAAACTAATAACGAAACAACCAAAACAAAAACAATCGAAATGTGATAAAGAAAACAATTTAAATAAAACTATCCTGTCAAATCCAAAATGAAATCATAACCAAGTGCGGCTGTCGTGAACGTCGAGAAACGTGCAAAAAAGTGCGTAAATGTACACAGAACCAGAGGAGTTCACACAGGGGTCAGTGTGCAAACACAAAGGAGAAAGAATCGAATAGTAGACTAACAGGTGTAAAAAGACGGTATAAGTGAGATGTCTGAGAGTGGGGTACAATAAAAACAAATGAGGGTAAGGAGCACAGAAAAAAAAGGTATAGAGGAGAAAACCGAAGTGTCTCATAAGGGACTAGAGGAGAAGAACTATAAATAGCATGGCATAGTAAGTAGACCAAAGAACCCAAATATGTGTAGTAGAGAAGGCTATGCAAAGGGAAGGAGCAACCAAAAGGAAACTATGCGTATGAGTGTGATACATTCATACCTCTCGGGGTCAGCGAACCATACAGGACTATAAGGCGATTTTCCAAAGTATAGCGGCTGCGGTCGCCAGAGTGACAAAGGACAATACCAGTGACACGGATGTCGCCTTTGTGATCAGGGGAGTTGAAGTGGGAAGACACCGGAGTACCAGTATTTCGTTGGACATCACGTAGATGTTCACAAAATCTTTCCGCTAATCTTCTCCCAGACTCACCAATATAGGTCATGTGGCATCGTTGACATATGATGGCATAAATGATGTTACGGGACACACATGTGAAGCTATACTTGATCTCGAACCGTCCATTAGGGAACAAGACCGAGTCAGCAGGGAGCACATAGGCACAGGTGATACAGTTACGACCACAAGGGGCCGTACCGAAGTGTTGAGGGTGGGAGCGAGGGAGATGGCTCCTAACCAAAATATCTCTCAGATTCCTGTCTCGCTTAAACGTGATCATCGGGGGATCACTAAAAAGTAGACGGGTAGTGGGATCAGAGAGGAGAATGGAACAGTAGCGGTTGAGTATCCTCACAGCAGCTAAGTTGTGAGGGTGAGTATAGTTCTCTCAGAAGGGGGGCGGTTGGAATGCGTGAGTGTCTCAGAACGGGAGATAAGGAGGACCCGCTTGAGGGCAGACTGGAGGATCGAGTCTGGATAAAGCCGGCGGCTGAAGAAACCTAACATGAGGTGAGCCTGTAGGAGGAAATCTTGGTCATCCTGGCAGATGCGACGGAGATGCAATAACTGAGAGAACGGAATAGAATTACGACAAGAAGGTGAATGGGATGAAGTGTAGAGAAGATAGCAGTGGGCGTCTGTGGTTTATAGAAACCGAGGTATGGAGGCCAGAAGTACCCAAAGAAACGATAAGATCTAGGAAGGTGACAGAGGAAGTGGATGTACAAGATGTGAACTTGATAACTTTGTGATAGCCACTAATGTGGTCGATAAATCTGGAGAGGTCATCCTCAGGTAGATCGTAAGTCCGAAGCAGTCATCAATGTACCGAAGGTATATGATGGGAAGGGGACCTTGATATGAATTGAGAATTTGGTACTCAAGGTAGCCCATAAACAGGCAAGCAAAGCTGGGGCCCATCTTAGTACCCATGGCTATTCCACTAACCTGGTCATAGAAGTCACCATCGAACTCAAAGGTATTAAGGTTGAGTACAAGCTTAGTAAGGCGGAGAAGAGTGGCAGTATCCACAGGGGGGTGTTGTCTCTGGTCAAGAAAGAAACGTAAAGCTAAGAGGCCGTCGGAGTGAGGAATAGAGGTGTAGAGGGAGCAAACATCAAGGGTAAAAGTCGGTATGAGCGACCATGGGAGAGAGAGAGATAGAAGAGAAGATATTAAGTGCATGGTTTGTGTCCTTGACATATGAAGGAAGACTGGCAACCATAGGCTGGAAGACACTGTCTAGATAGTCTGATATGTGTTCAGTCGGGCAAGCACACGCAGACACGATGGGGCGTCCTGGATAGTCGATTTTGGGGAGCATGTAGAAAGATGGTTTCCCAAGACCACTATTCGGGATAATAAGGCGAGACGCGCTAGGGGAAAGGAGGTGGTCACGGATCAGTTCCTTGATTGGACCTGCTTATTGTGGGGGACAGTAGTGTCGTCAGGACGGGGTTTATAAAACATGGTATTGGATAGTTGTTTGTTACCCTCTGAAATGTATAAGTCTCTGCGCCAAACTACAACCGCTCCCCCTTTATCTGCCGGTTTGATGACAATGTCTTCTCGGCGGCGGAGATTAGAGAGGGCCCGAAGCTCAGAGGGAGATAAATTAGAGCGGTGAAGTTTTCTAGGGCACAGTTGTTGTATCTCACGTGAGGTGACATTAATGTAGTGATCCAAGGCCTGGGATGCGCCGGGTTGAGGGGTCCAATCCGATTTACGGGAGTGGAAGCGAGAAACTCGTCTACAGGGGTGGGTAAGGAGGAAGTTGCAGTAGTGCCATGGTAATGGAGCTTCAAGCGCATACGTCTATGGAAATCATGGACATCCTTACAAAGATTATAATGGTCACTAAAGGGACGATTTTTATTTTGAACAGATGCTGCCCAAATATCTCCAGATATACTAGCAGCAAAAGAAATAATGAAAACCATCAAGCAATGACAAATTGAAAACGCCACAGGGCGAGATGAAATTCCTCCAGAAGCCGTCAGAGCAGATATGTTCTACCAAGCTGTTACATAATCTACTAGATAAAATATTGGAAAGAAAAGAAATACCTAAAGACTAGAAAAGAAGGTTATATAATCAAACTACCAAAGAAAGGAAGTTTACAGAAGTGCACAAATTATAGGGGAATTTTGCTACTATCAGTGACTGCTAAGCTGAATCATTCTGGAGCGAATAAGAGAGACCATAAAGAAACATTTGAGAGATGAATAAGGAGGTTTTAGGAAAAACAGATCATGCTTATGAAATAACTACCTTACGTATAATAGTTGAACACAGCTTAGAACTACAGTCCCCGCTTTATATTGGGTTCATAGATTATGAAAAGGCATTTGATAGTTTAGGCAGAGGAATCCTTTCGATGTTAGTGAGTCATTACGGAATCCTCGTAAAGTTTAATAACCTAGTAAGAACAATGTGTGAAGGAATTAAGTGTAGTGTGGTGCATGAAGGACAGCTTACATAAGCATTTGAAATAAGAACAGGAGTAAGGCAGGGATGCCTTCTATCTCCATTTCTCTTTCCACTGGACATAGATTGGATTATGAAAATAACTCAAAACAGCAGAAATGGAACCCAGTAGTCACTGACCAAACAACTTAATGATTTAGACTTTGCTGATGACATAGCTCTCCTATCACATAATCATCAATGGATAGGACTGAAAATAAAAAAAAGATAAGACCAAGATTATGAGAATTAATGCAGTTGGCAATAACCAAATAACAATAGGAGAAATACCTCCACTAGATGTACAATCTTACATATATATATAGTATAGGGCAGTAATATAGACAAAGACGGAGGAACAGAGAATGGTACCAAAATAAGGATTTCAAAAGCAAGAGAAACATTCATTGCACTGGGAAATTGGAAATCCTAAGAATTAGGTTCAGTATTTAAAAAAAAATGTTCAACTCAAATGTTAAGTCAGTCCTATTATATGGTTCTGAAACATAGAGAACAAAGAAAAATGACAATCAAAAGATACAAACCTTCATTAGTGTATGCTGATGTAAAATAAAATGTTCTGAAAGAGGTCAAAGCAAAAAGAGCTAATTTCCAATATTAGGAAGAAACAATATTCATTTTTTGGCCATGTCATGAGAAGAAAAAACTGGAATATATTGCAACTGGAAAAATTGAGGGACGAAGAGATAGAGGGAAGCAAAGAGAGAAAATACCAGACGGCTTAAAAGAATGGCTTGGCAGAAGGTCAAGAACAGAAATTATGAAGAGCTGTCGAGATTGAAAGTTGTGGAGAGACATGATCACCTACGCCAGTAGGCCCGGTACTTGATGATGATGACGTAAAAAAAAAGAATGGAAATGTACCAGTCATGTGGATAAAGAGATACAGCAAAGACGATGGCGCTGGATAGGACACAATGTGGAAGCCAACTGATAGTATTAAACAACAGGCCCTTTTATTTTGGAACCCCAAAGGAAAAGGACAAAAAGAAACACCATAATATTCATGGAGAAGACAGATGGAAGCGGAGATGAAGATGATGGTGTTAGCCATGTGATGGTCTGAAAAGAATGGCAAGAACCAGAAAGGCTTGACAAGTGTTTGTTGAAGAGTTATTGCTCAACAAGGAGTTGAAAGGTAGGAGAGGTATGAATTATAAAAAGTATAAGGTTATACATATATATGGACAGTATGTGCAGCTAGTACACCCTAAACTGCGATATAGAGATATCTGTCTTGATCTCCGAATGACTTCTCCATCTGTGCAAATGACTGGGAACATCTGGCAAGTGATCGCACATCATGGAGATCATATATAAGGAATGGTATAACATATTTTGAGACTGTGCTAAGGTAACATTTAGAAGAGAAAAAAACTAATGAAAAGGGAAGGAAACCCCCATGGATCAGTGGGCCTGACTTGTTCATTCTGTGGCCGTGTGTGTTTGTCAAACATTGGTAGAATTAGCCACGAGAGAAGCTGTTCGACCAAAAAAACCCTCAAAAAGATACACAATAGCCTCCACTAGACCGTCTGACGAGACAAAAAGGGCCATATATACATATATATCCTGCCAGGGAGGAAGATATATAGCATATAACCTGTAGACAAGACCAGGACAGCAAGACCCTATAATGTATATTTATATATATACATGTGCGTGTGTTGTTTATATTTAAATGCTTGCATGCATACTACTCACTAACTGCTAAAAAGTGATTTGCTATTTGTTTTAAAAAAATCTATTATTATTGGGTGTGCATTCACAATTGTATTTACACTAAATATATAAAAATTATTGATCCTAAATTGATATAAATCGTTAATGTAGTGAATGTTTTATATATATATATATATATATATATATATATATATATATATATATATATATATATATATATATATTTATAATATGATTATACAAAGAATGATTGTACATTGAATATATATTTAGACTATATATATATAGTCTAAATACATATTCATTGTATACTTTATATATATATATAAACTATGTCTGCCAGAGGATGCACTGAATGCTTAACTGAAATTTAAAAGTATTGGCAAAATTGATTGATCCTAAATCTGTATATATATATGTATATATATATATATATATTTATAAATAATAAAACTTTGCTTGGTGTTTGCAAGAATTAACAAGCAAACAATGTCTGGCAGAGACTACACTAAGTATACCATGCATGATAATGCCAGTAGACTTCGTCTTCTCTAAGTGCTTGAGTAGACGATTTTTAAATTTGGTATTTCTGGGAAAGTGCCATATTTATTGATCCATTGCTCCTATTTTGAAATTATGTTCCTGACTTATGGCTGACTTGGTGTTTGTTGGTAGACTTTGATGGTGTGCTTAAAGCTAGGGGCTGATATAGTGTGTTTCATTACTTACAGCCATTATATGAGATGTTATAGTACATGATACAGGAGTGATATGCGTAGCCAGCCTTGTAGCTGCGTGAATTTATCCTTCATTGGCCCATCTCTCATGTTTTTTTCCCCCTTTCTGAAAGTGAGGGTGAGAGTTTTGCTTAGTTATCATGGATGCACCGCGTCTCCATGGCAACGGCGGGTTAACGTCAAATAGCGCCAGTACCCCTCCTCCTTAGCCCTGTCTCTCGGCGTTGGGTGCTTTGCCCTCGACAGAGCTCACTAGGGTAATGATTTAAATTTGGTCAGAATAGACTGGAGCCGAGGGCGAGGGCTCAGCGTGCTAGAAATTCGTTGCTCGCTCATTCCGTCTCCGCAGCCTTGTTCTGTCTCGCATTTTTCGGTTTACTCTAATCTTCCTCAATGCTGTCAGCAAACAAATTGTTAATTATTTTGGAAAAAAAAAATAGAATGACTCTATTTTTGTTCTAGGAATATGTCATCTAATTTGGATATTCTGTTATCAAACTACTCTTTTTAAAAAAAAAAAAAAAAAAAAAAAACATTCGTTCTTCTCTGCCAGATGACACAGAAAAAGAGTTAAAAGAACCCCACATAGGAATATGCTAAAATTGTACCTCTGTTTTTGTGCTTATCACTCCTTGGAGATTCTCTCTTCCTCCACCTCCCAGTAAATATTTGCTTATTTATGTATTTATTTTCGTATGTTTTGTATTGTTTTAAGCACGCGATCCCCCTATTTTCGGTAGGGTACTCGTGAAGCATTTATGACGTGTTGAATTGTGTCTTTGACTCCCTGATCGTCAAAGATGACGATGTCTATATAACGTCAGGTTGCCCTGCGGATGAGACACGAATTGGGGGGGGGGGTGGAATCAGCATATTCAGAAATTGAACACGGGACTACCTGATCACGAATGGAATGCGCTAACCACCTCGCCACCACCACGTTATCGTGTATTTTAATGGAATGGTTTCTAAACATTGTGATCGCCATCTACTAGTCATAATCACATATACGCCGCCCATGCCTCCTTTGCAGTTTCTAATCTTTCGATGACACTTAAAATAAACGAGAAAAAAAACTCCAACTCTTTAACTGTAACCATGCAGCTATCTGTGAAGAATATTTCCACAGTGTACAGCTCATTTGGTTTTATTATCAAGAACGTTTACAAGAATGAAACAAGACCCATGGTGTGATGACCCTGATAGCTTGATTTTTGTCTCTAGCATCAAGAAATTCAGTCCTACGTCATTGATAGATTGAGGCTATGTTCTGATAGCTTGATTTTTGTCTCTAGCATCCAGTAATCCAGTCCTACGTCATTGATAGATTGAGGCTATGTTCTGATAGCTTGATTTTTGTCTCTAGCATCCAGTAATCCAGTCCTACGTCATTGATAGATTGAGGCTATGTATTACTTATCTGCACTGTTTTCTTACTTTCCAAACACTGCCACGACGGCACCAACCTCCACTCGTGGGTTGGCTACAGCGTGCCCAGTGATCCTGTTACTGAAGTCAGCAGGGATGTGTCTGAGGCTAGAGTATAATGGCAGCATGCCCTTCAAAGTCACCACTCAGTGTAAACACGTTTAGATTTACATTCTCGGGGGTGAAAGGGGGGGGGGATAAAACTCTAAAGTGCTTGTCAATATTCAGGTTATAACATCAGAGTAACAAGTTGTATATTAATGTATGTATACAGACATCTTTTACATTCACCAGAAACCGGTAGTTCACTTTATTTAAGCATGTGATGTGAAAATGGAAGCTGAAGTGTTTTGAAAACAGGAAAGAAGAGAGACAAAGAACATGAGAGGATACCGGACAATCTAACAATGCGGTAAAGAAAGCAATAAATCATCCTTAGAATTTATAAAAGAGAGCGGTAGACATGGTCGTCAACGCATCTGTACCTGACACGTGATGATGCTTGTTTCTACGTGCGAGTGTTACATTCTGAAGCATGAGTGTTGCAGATTAAAACCCGCTCGATATTTTATGTGCATTAATTAATTACGTAGCGTTGGTGATAAGATATCCAGATACATCTTTTTTTTATGTCTTTCATCAATTACATTAACTTGTACGGATGTTCATTTACAGCCAACTCTTAATTACGTTTTACAACTGGGCGGGTTTAAACACAACAGAACTAGTCCGATTATTTGCAATCGACCCCTTGTTGTTTACCACGGTGATCTGCTCATACTCACTCGCACGATCGGATCCATTCAATAGGTGGTTCCTCTGTTCGTTACTATGGAGATATGTCGCGCGTTGTCACGTGGCTAGGCGAGCCATCACTTCTGCATTTATAAAATATCATATTCATGCCAATCATAAGCCGGAAAATTTTAGATTAATTAAGTTGTAGGTGTTTTAGTAAAAGCCACTTTAAACAAATGCATGCCCCTTGATAAGATATAGATATAGTACTTGTGGATTCACGTGCATTCGTCTGCGTTCTCACAACACTTTTGCTGTTATGGTAAGTTTGCTATACATCTGTTAATATACAGTCATAACAAAATGGCATACTGCTGTGTTACGACTTGTGGCTATGTTGCATTGTTTTATTTGTTGTGCTCATCGCATTCTGTGAAATATCTGTTTCCTCACGTATCTATTGTTTGAGTTTAAATACACGTGTCAATAACAATGAATGATAAATGATCACATTCTAACACCCAAGACATGTTTGCTGCGTCTATACTGCTGAGTGTGTACATGCATCTCTTATTTTGTTTTCCTCTCTCCCTCTTGTCCAGGCTAGTGCTTTAATCACGAGGCTTAACATAGAGGATGCACATACATCTTTCTACTGTATGGCTTGAGCTGATGTACATATATCTTTCTACTGTATAGCTTGAGCTGATGTACATATATCTTTCTATTGTACAGCTTGAGCTGATGTACATATATCTTTCTATTGTATAGCTTGAGCTGATGTACATATATCTTTCTATTGTACAGCTTGAGCTGATGTACATATATCTTTCTATTGTATAGCTTGAGCTGATGTACATATATCTGTGTACTGTATAGCTTGAGCTGATGTACATATATCTTTCTACTGTATAGCTTGAGCTGATGTACACATATCTTTGTACTGCATAGCTTGAGCTGTTGTCTCTAAATTTATTCACTCTTTTATTCCCTCCGCCCATCATTACTTGCATCATTCTTCGTTGTTTTCATGTAACTGTCTTCCTTCAACAGGTTGGTTGGACTACTCTGGTTAGATGGCCACCAGAATAGAATGGAGCCGAGAGTTTAGTGTTCTTTGTTGCACTTTGCGGTTTACTTGAATCTTCTTCAATGATGTCACCATATACATAATTACAATTTAATTGTATTGAAATCAGAATGGGAGGTGCGCGTGGCCGTGCTGCTAAACCACTGTCCCGCTTGCTGAAAAGCCGACGTACGGTGTTCGAAGCCCGCGGTAGACAGAAAGGATTTTTTCTATCGGGGGTGAAATAAAAATCATGAGTCTCACACGTTGTGGCGACTGCTTTGCCCAAGCGGCCTTTATCCCTCTGGCTCTATCGTTTCTCTCTTTCCCCCCCCCCCCCCCCCCCCCCCCCGACATACACCAGCAATGGTACTATGTGTCGTAAAGATAATAATAGATAGATAGAAAACAGAACAGCTCTTCTGTTTAAATTTAGAAATGCATTATTTACTTATTCGATTTTCAAATTTTAAAGATAACTAATAGATATTTTAAAAAATTGTATAGAGATAGAGAAGTATCTTACTGTTGTATTAAATTATTATCCGTTTACAAAGTTCGTTTTGACCTACTTTCAGCTCAACAAAATCAACGTTTACTACACTTAGACGGGTGCTTTAGCTTTGTTTCAGATGTTATGTTTTAATTGTTTGACTATAAATATTTTGCAAAGTTGTCATGTACAAAGTATGTAGCAACAGCATCGACCGAAGAATTGTGTTTTATTCTGGTCTGTTTGCATCAAACGTTGATAACTTGTGGAGATATGTACAGGTTGCTAGGCTCTCGATCCGGAAGGAGGTCAAGATATTTTTTTTTTCTTTTATTATGCCATTTGTGTACATTGATATTGACCGCAAGCAAAATGAAAATCTTACAGCCTAACATTGCACACGACCCAACGGGTGCTATGTTCATTTTGCCTCTGACATTTTTGTTCATATTATTCTTCTGCGACCAAGGAGCATGCAGACTAGGATTCTGGATTCTCTCTTTTATGAAGGCTACTGTCTGTTTCGGGTATCCGGTTAGCGCAATCGATAGGCGGTTGGCTTACCACGGCAACAGCCGGGGTTCGTAATCCTGGCGAGGACACCTGGGTTTTACTAATTCCCTAAAAATTAGTAGGAGCCGCGATAGCTCAGTGGTTAGTGAACTGGACTACTACGGACAAGGGGTAGGGTTCGATCCCAACCGACGGCTCCGGGTTCACCCAGCCTTAAATGGGTACCGGATTTTTTTCTGGGAAAGTAAAAGCAGCACGGGCGTAATACCGACCACATTACCCCAAAAAAAATCATGTGCTGAAGGTCTGTAAAATATAGGGTCACTAACACCATATTTCCCTATACGCCACTTGGCGTGACGGGGGGTACTTTACTTTTTTTACTGTCTGTTTCCGTGACTCTGATACCCCATAGAGCTTCTTTTCCTGGGAGGTGAGGGAGCAATTCTGTGGAACGTCTTTTGTTGTCATGTCATCCATGGTACAGTGGCATTATCTGGTAGTTCCTGTTTTGTTGTCATGTCATCCATGGTACAGTGGCATTATCTGGTAGTTCCTGTTTTGTTGTCATGTCATCCCTGGTACAGTGGCATTATCTGGTAGTTCCTGTTTTGTTGTCATGTCATCCATGGTACAGTGGCATTATCTGGTAGTTCCTCTTTTGTATTTGGCGAACTTTTGGTTTCTTATTCAGTTGTGGACAGTGCGTATGTGAAATATGACTTGATCTCTTCGTGATAGATTGAGGTATCCGTCCCTCTCCTTATATTTAAGGGTTCTTGTTTCTATTTTTTCATAATACTGGTCTTTGATGATGCATTTGGCTTCATCGTAGCTGACCAGATGGTTCTCTGTTGGTAATCTCGCTCCCTCCTCATCTAGATTGTCTGCGCATTCGTTTCCTTGCATATAACAGTGTGATGGTAACCACTGTATGGTCACTCTCTGGAAGTTATTGCACACTTGATCTAGGGTTGTTCCTAGGCCATCTAGTTCTCTGTGCTTAGGATTTTTTTTTTTTTTAGTTCTGGTTTTACTGACAGTGCGTCAGTCAGTATCACCAATTTTTTCGTTCATATGAACGATTGTGCAACGGAGTTAAATCTTAAACTTAGCTTATAGAAATATAGTTCAGTTACTATGAATAAAGGCAGGCTGTAGAAAAGTAACATGTGAATCAAAGACAAGGCATCATATAGTCTAAGTGTAACTCGGTGGTGGGCAACCTTTCATATACCAAGGGCCAGATCTGACCAGTATGGAAGATCTATGGGCCGGTTACTCTCATTTATTTTTGCACGATTTTGCACACAAGTTTCTGTAGTGTATAAATCATATTGTTGATGGGGAGTGGGTAAATGTGAAGGGATGAGAGGGAATAGAGAAGGAAAATTAACGCTGAACAAAAATTAATAATGGGTCGGATACCGATGTAATGAAAGGGTTGTACTTTCATTACAGATTAGGCACGCGGGTTATCGCGGTACAAAATAAAGAAAGAATCAGAAGTCTTGCTTTTCTGATTATTACGAAATTCTGTATCCACTTTTCTTTGCTTTATAGTGCCAAAATGTAACACATTAGTAGCATCTGACTACTAGCTTTCAATACCTTCTGTGTCAAATTGTACACACCGTACACCAACGTGGAAGCTTGCCTCAACCAATATCAACACAAGGTTGCATCACCTTTTTGATCTCCTGGAATTGTCAAAAGTAGAAAAACTGCTGCCACCAATGAGCGCTAGACATCAAATTTATAATGCCTTCTTTACAAATTGTACCACCATCCACCGATATTACAGCGACCCTTACCCATCTCGACACTAAAGTCATAGCAGTATAACCCTTTTCATCTCATAAACTCGTCTATTAGACCACGACTAAGTATCTCGTTACCGAAAACATTGATCGTCACAGTATAGCACAAGTACAAAAAATCATTTCATATTTTGGTGACACTGTAGCGTGAATCAAATCATTTTGTTAATGTTGATATTAACACGTGTATTGTGCGTATGTGTCATTTTTTAATTGAATTCTTTGTCATCAGTCAAGGGGCCAGATCGTGTAGTAATTTTAGTTCAACATCGCGTGCCATAAGTTGCCCGCCATACCATTTCCAAAGTGGAGAGCAGAATGTAAAAAAAGGATAAAGGCATTTAGTCAGAAGAGCTTCATCCAATCAACTATATGTCATATTCTATACTATATTCACGACTTGTTTAGTTGACGATCTAGCTGCACATTTTATGCAATGCTATTTATTTGACGCACTGGCTAGGCTATACGTATGACGTGTTTAGTTGGTGATCTAGCTATAAATCAGCGGCGGACCATGGATTCGAAACTTGAGGAGGCTAGGGTGTGAGGCCGAACCTTTAAGTTGATCTTGAACCTGATAATTTCAGAGATAAAGATAACTACAATTTACACTATGTCCACTAGTTCCTGAAAATAAAGACGTAGCACAGCAACTTAACTTTTAGATCTGTGTGGTGTATTCTGGCTTAGATTTTTTTTGCGTAATGTGTTTAGTTTGATGTATCCTATGTAGGCACTTTTGCCGAAACGTAGTTATCAGTTCTATTGTTGGCTTCCACCGATTCTCTTAGGATGTCTTGTATATTTTCCCTTCATCTCTTTCACCCTCGATTTTGTTTTAAGTTGTATAATATTTTATATATATATATATATATATATATATATATATATATATATATATATATATATATATATATATATTCATTCATTCATTCTAGTTGTTCCTTCCTTTTTCATTACGTGCGCCGCCTCCACCAAAAAAAAAGTTTCATCCTGATGTTTTCAGTACATTTGTCTTATTTTTGCTCTGGCCTCGTTATTCTTTCAGAACTGTGCACGGTATTCTCAAGATCATACGTAGAATTGCATGCCTATGTTTTCTGGCATGTATTCGATTTTCCATGATTCGTTTCCATATGCCTAGATTGGTTTGCCATGTCAAGAAAATGCTTGTATTATTTTGTGACGAATGATATGATCAACACCGCGCCATGTCGTTTGACTTTCCCCGGGGAAAAAAAAAAATCTGTAGAGCCCATCTTTGGCGGTTGAGTGAACTTCGATGCTGTATCTGGCCACATGTTTAACGAACGAGTGCACTGGCTGCTTCGACACTCACACTTCTTACCTCAGTTCGACTCTACTTCCTCAAAGACCTTATAAACGAAACACCTTGTACGGAACAAGTTAACTCCAGAAATTCCTATAGATATAATGAAATGGCGTTGGGCCGAAGGACATCAGTTCACGGGCCTCTGGATCCAGTAACAACAACGCACCCCGACTTCCTCAAACAGATAAAAGACTCTGGGAGACATAATAAGTTATATAAATGTGGACTATTCGCGTAGGCAATTTGCCCATGATGGAATATTATAGTTCTGTCTGCTGTTGGTAACAGCCGACCGTTTATATCTGAGTTAGAAACATGACCGCGAAGCGTGGAGTTGTGGATGCGCATCACTGCTGGCGCCAATAGTTATGTGGCTGTTGAATGAACCTTACTATTTTCGGTGCATTCCCATCATCATCATGTCGCATGTCCTTTGTATCGCTGCGTTCACCACATCCCGTCTGAAATTATCTATCTAGCTAGATCTCCCGGGGAACGTTACCTTCACCACATCCCGTCTGAAAGTATCTATCTAGCTAGATCTCCCGCGGAACGTTACCTTCACCACAGTCCGTCTGAAAGTATCTATCTAGCTAGATCTCCCGCGGAACGTTACCTTCACCACAGTCCGTCTGAAAGTATCTATCTAGCTAGATCTCCCGCGGAACGTTACCTTCACCACAGTCCGTCTGAAAGTATCTATCTAGCTAGATCTCCCACGGAACGTTACCTTCACCACAGTCCGTCTGAAAGTATCTATCTAGCTAGATCTCCCGCGGAACGTTACCTTCACCACAGTCCGTCTGAAAGTATCTATCTAGCTAGATCTCCCGCGGAACGTTACCTTCACCACAGTCCGTCTGAAAGTATCTATCTAGCTAGATCTCCCGCGGAACGTTACCTTCACCACATCCCGTCTGAAATTATCTATCTAGCTAGATCTCCCGGGGAACGTTACCTTCACCACAGTCCGTCTGAAAGAATCTCTGTCTCTAGTCAATCTCCCACTTCTTCCGTATTCAAGGTCTCCTTGTCTTCCAACCTCTTTGGTCTGTCCCAGATGCGTGGCTCAGAAACTATGCCTTTCTTTATTGTTCTTTCCAGGCGACTGTGTTAAAATTTTTAACGTGGCCATAGTTTATTTATTTATTTTTATTTCCTCTGTATAATGGTGTTTATAAGCTAGTTATTTTTAAAGTTCAAATCTGTTAATATGCCTTCATTGCTCTTTTTCTTTATCCAAGGCATTCTAAGGATTTTCTGCAGAGTTTTGTTTTCGAATTAATTAATTTTTTTTCTTTGCTGTCTGCGAGATTGTCCATGATTCACAACCATATGTTGCTATCGGGAAGATACGTGTCCTCAGTAATTTTAATTTTACTACCTTGCTGGTATTGTGCAACATGTTCTTCATGGCGTTTACTTTTTGTGTTGCTATTGGTAATATATTTTCTGAAATCTCTTTCTGTGAGTCTCCATTTTTAGTTACTAGTGATCCCAGATATTCATAGTTTATGAATTCTATTTACAATAGATCCTTGTCCGCCTGTAATTGATTTGTTGATACTTATATAAAGCCAGGGCTTGATTGTGTTCAGTTAAATCAGTGCAGGCGACAATGGACACTCCCCCTTTATATTAGATATCACATTCACCAATTATATTGTGACACATAACAAGGGGAAAACCCAGAGAGACAACATGTGAACTTTCAAAAAGTGGTCCATCCAGCAGCGAGTAAATGGTCGGTAGCATTGGGCTGAACTGGAATAGTGGCTCGCTCACTCCACATCGTTGCTCAATGGACAGCGTCGATTTCATGTAGCAGTGAAAAGAAACGGAGTGACGGGGATACAAAACGGGAAGTGTCCTTTTTCTCCCAATGTTTGGAAAATGAATGATTAATCGGAAGGAAAGCGTGCCGCGCAAAGAGAGGGGGGGGGGGAATAGAAAGCTATTTTTAAAATCGAAATTTGGATGAGAAATTTAGTTTGATATGAAGTGGTGTGTGCTAGTTGAGAGGACCGTTCACTGAGACTGATTGTCGAGGACTGTACGAGGGCGAGGGAGGAGAAAACATCCTGTCGGACGGGCACGGATTTACTGTGATTGGATTTCGGGATTTCAAAGCGGATGCAGTCGGAAGCGAGGATAGCCAGCTGCCGCTTGACGTTACCATGGAGACTGCAAATGTCTTCCTCTCTTTCATGGCTTTACTCTATTGTCGCTGACCTATTTTCCCCCTGTTATGTTGAAGACGAAATAAGCGGAATTTCTTCCCTTCGTTATTGTTGAGAATGAAGCCATGCGTGTTATGTAGATCTAAGAGATATATTGACAATTTAATGTTTCAACCAAAATAAAAATGTCTGGACGTCCAGTGTTTTGTGGGGAGTGCTTGAGTTGGGTGTAAGTGAGGAAATAAAAAAAAGGACAAGTCGTGTGCTATCTTTAGCTACATTGCGTTTAGCTTCGTGCCTCGCTGCAGCTCTTTTTTTTCTCTCAATGTATCACCCTCTGGAATTGATTGTTGTAGTATCGCATTAAGTAGCGTCTACGCGCACAACAGAAGAGATATTATACACAAGGCTGGTGTACCGTTTAACGATTAGCAACTGTCTTTGTTTCCTCCGCGACAGACCCGTCTCCATTCCTCACTGTGACACTGTCTTCCAGTCGTCGCTGTCAGTCTCCTTGTTCTCACTCAAGCTAGGTCTGCCCAACAGCCTCAGACAAGCCAGCGATATATTTAAATTATAGTATAACCTATATTTATTAAAAAATAGACCCTCCCCCTTTTTTTAAATTAGAAAAGAAGCATAATTGTTGTATTGAGCGACATGAAGTATTTATTTTCCAGAATTTCGTGCACGCGCATCAAGCTAGCGTGTTTACAAGGGGAGGGCTAGGCAAGACCAGACGTAGAGTTTGTGTTATATGCTCATATATAGTTCATGTTATATGTTTGAGCTGTTATATTCCGATATATAGTGCTGTCTAAATTGAGTAAGCCAAATATAAGACGTGCGGTAATTCAGGTAATTATCTTCATGAATTGTAAACACAATGATAATGAGATCCGCATATTAAATATATGAACATCTGTGTTTTCCGCCGTGTAATAGAGTATTATGTTTGTAATCGACTTTTCAGCGGCTAGTCACTGAGAAGCGTGACTTGATTTAAGAAAGTTGTCAAAATCTCCCAACTTCCCCCCTCCCATTGCATACCTGGAACAAAGGATAGCTATTACTCATTCGCCACCAAATTCTGTTTGAGCTGGTCTCTTTTTGGCACCACGTGCTTTCTTTGCTAGGTGGTCTTCCCATACCCACATTACATGACATTTTAATAAGCTTCCTCTCATTTATCAGTTGTCCAGCTCTCGCTCAGCCTCGTCAGTTTATTGTCCTCATGATAAGCAGTCGTCTTGTCGTGTACCAATAGCATTTTAAAACGTGTTTCAAGGAAAGGCACTCAGATATCCAAACTTCTCGGCTCTCAATGCTGTCTGTAGCTAATAGAAACGCTATGTGGCTTACTAGAACAACATTATAATCTATCGATCTAGCGCAGATCGTGAACATTATTCTCAGGGCGCCCTAAAGCTGGCACACACGAGGCATCACGCCTTGACTTCAACGCAAGGTCTGCATCACCCCTTCCAGTTTGCTTCTTGGAAATTCTTGTAATAGTTTCTGACCACGTAGCTATCACCACTGTTGACATTTCCTATAGTTTCATCATTGCATTTATTCTTGCACAAACGTTATTATGAGAACATCATCCCGTTTACTGATACAAGACAGGGATTCTGAGATGAAGTGCTAATGTTTTAAAATTAACCATTTTACAACGCTGAAATGGTACACCGCTATAAACTATCATTGCCAAGGTTTTAGAATCTGCATTTAATGTATTTGAACTTGCTTAGATCGTGTTTGAAATTGGTTTTGGGTTCCAGAGTTATGGATAGAAAGACAACATGTAATCGCAATGGCTATTTATTCTGGAAATGTACAGCCGTATAACGACGAATGTCTAGCACTTTACACACCAGTGTTATATGCCAGTGGTCCCCGATGCTTGTGCCGCGGTTCCCAGGGCCTTTCCCCACTTTGGCAAAGGTATCGTGCCGGGGTAATTAACGTGCTCCTGCTCGGTGGTCTCATTGAGGCCACTAAGGTTAATTTTAAAACGTTGAAAAGTGTCCCTTATTGCACTTTCCTCATGTTCGAAGTCCGCATTGCTGCCGGAGCTACCGAGTTAAGTGCTCTGTGCACACCGTGAGCTGTGTTTTTATCCGGATTGTGTTCCGATATTCCGATTGCTTACGATGAATGATGATATCGTATAATGGGGAACATATGGCTGTGTTCACTTTCTGCGCGGTTTCGACTTATGTCTTTTGGCGTGTGCAGAGACTGCTGTGATGGCGACTGCAGCTACCTTTCTTTGTTTTGGAGATGAGTTAGTAATTCGGATGATTCCACTGGCAGGGCGGTTGAGTATTATGGATTATAATTCGTAAAATAAAGGTAAAGTACGAGACTTGAACCGTCGTCTTAGCACTCGAGTTTCCATCCATATGTGCTCGGCCGCCAATCCAGAAATGTTCGGAGATTTCTGGATAGTGTCGCTTCAAGCATCAACACTCACAATGCGAGGCGACATTCCTCACCTTCCCAGGGTAATACCCTGGTGTACCCATTTCTGCCAACGGCTGGGTCGACCGTGGGGGTATTTTTTTTTTCCCAACCACGAGTACAACTCACACTGCTCTCAGCGGGAATCGAACGCGGGTTGTCCGAACGTTGGTAGTCTAGTCGGTTGGTTTTCCCAACTAGGCTACCGAGGCCCCCAATTCGTTTTAATTTTAATTGTTTACACGATACCGGGGCCTTCCATAACCACTGAGGCCAAAATAAAAAGGGAGCTACTTAAAAAATTCAGAAAGAAACAATCGACATGTTTCGATATGACGACAAAGAGAGAAAATACTATATATATAGCTTGTTGTCAGGGCAAGGAAAAAGTCAACAATAGAATTGATACGATTCACCGTGGTTAGAAAATTGTGGAAGGACATGATCGCCTACGCCAACCGATAAGGCACATAGCGATAATGACTCAGTGGTTATACGTTATAAATTGACAAAATCCACGTAGGCTTAATTAATATATTTTTTTAAAGTACATAAACGAGTTAGGGAGCCGCGGTAGCTCAGTGGTTAGTGAACTGGACACCCACGGACAAGGTAGGGTTCGATCCCAGCCGCCAGTCTTAAATGGGTACCGATTTTTTTCTGGGAAAGTAAAGCAGCACGGGCGTAATACTGACCACATTACCCCAAAAATCATGTGCTGAAGGTCTGTAAAATATAGGGTCACTAACACCATATTTCCCTATACGCCACTTGGCGTGACGGGGGTACTTTACTTACTACATAAACGAGTTTGTAAAGGATGGTGTTAATTCTGTCTCACGACCGTAACTGTATCGAGGGCGCGCTGCCTGTATACGATCAGTAGGAATAGCGGGTGTCAAAAGCTTGGGAACCAAGATGAATCTCTCTTTTTCCTCTCCGACCCCCCCCCCCCCCCCGATTTCTGCAAAATCTTATTTCCTCCTCGTCTTCTCGCAACCCACCCCTTCCCTCAGCTGTATTTAGTGTTTGGCTGTATTGTCACTCATACACAAACACATTTACCAAGTTGTCAATATCCCCATGCGATCTGATGTGAACTTAGTGTGTCGGCTCTTGTTTGGCTACCGCCCTTGAAATCATCCCACAAACTCAGGTTTGAAACATGAAGGGGGGCATAACTTCTTCAGCGGTAACTTTTATAGCAATAAAGACCGATAAGGTACTTAGATTGTCCAAAGTGAGTGTTATTAGTTCAAGCAAATGGGTCATCTATGTGCCCTTCGACTGTCAGGTCGGGTAATTTTATCTGCTACTGTATGCAGTAATGGAGCCGCGATAGCTCAGTGGTTAGTGAACTGGACTACAAAGGACAAGAGGTAGGGTTCGATCCCAACCGACGGCTTCCGGTTTCACCCAGCCTTTAATGGGTACCGGATTTTTTTTCTGGGAAAGTAAAGCGGCGCGGGTGTTATACTGATCTTATTACCCCAAAAATCATGTGCCGATGGTCTGTAAAATTTATGATCACTAACACCATATTCCCTACACACCACTTGGCGTGCTGGGATACTTTACTTTTTACTTACTGTATGCAGTAAACAGTACAACCTGCGGCTGCCCTGCTGCCTTATCTATTCTGGAGGTACTGAACATCAAAGAGGAGTAGGTATCATCTTGGATGCAGAAAGAGCAAGAACAGTGAAATGTTTTTACCCAATATCTGACTGAGTCCTTTTAGTGAGATTGAATGAAAAGTCGATACATATAAATCTTATTAAGTTTATACACCAACAGCAGACAGTCAAGAGGAAACAGTTGATAAATTTTACGACGAGTTAAATAAGGCATTCCGTAAATACAAACCACATGAAAACACCATGACTCTAGGGGATCTCAACGCAAAAAGTAGGAAAGAAAGAGTTGATGAAGCAGTTGGTTATTATGACTTAGGCGAGATAAATGAAAGAGATGACAAACTTATTGACTGAGCAAGAACACACAACATGTTGATAGGAAACACCTGGTTTAAGCAACATCCAAGACATCTGTGGACATGGAAAAGCCCAGGAGACAACGCACGTAATCAGATTAATTACATAATGATAAACAATAGATTTAGAAACAGTCTGGTGTGTGTGAAAACTAGACCAGGGGCAGATTGCAATAGTGATCATGTACAAGTTGTGGGAAAGCTCAGAGTAAAATTAAAAACACCAAAACGAGCCTCAGTTAACATCAAGTTAAATTTAGATTTACTCAAATAAGACAAGAAGTTGCAAGACAAATATAAACTCACAATTCAGAACCGGTACAATGCAATAGAGAAGATACACAGTATCGATGAACAGTGGGAAATGCTAAAATAATCAATGCAACAAACATCAAAAGAGTTCATACCACCAGTGAGGACAAATTCAAGAAAGAAATTTATGACAGATGACATTTTGCAGCTAATGGATACAAGAAGAAGAAATAAAGATGAGTATAAGAGATTAAATAAAGAAATTGTAATAAAATGCAATGAAGCAAAAGTAAGCATGGCTAAAAGAGAGATGCAGAGATTGAAATGTAACAAAAAGGTGACAAAGCTATATACAAACAAATTGAAGAATTAACAAGAAAAACGCAATAAAAAATGGATGTTTAAGATCAAAGGAAGGAGAACTATTGATTGAACAAGAAAGCGTAAGGGAACGATGGACATAATACAGTAAAGATCTTTATAATGATGAACGAACAGAAGTAAATATTAATGATAATGGAGAAGGACCAGAAATACTCAAAGAAGAAGCGGAAGACGTCTTGCGCAATATGAAAGCAGGCAAAGCTCCTGGACCAGATAATATAACTAAAAAAGAGATTGAAGCCATGAGTGATTTTAGAATAGAGATAATAACAAAAATATTGAATGATATATACGACAGCGGATATATACCACACGACTTGCTGAAATCAATATTCATAGCCTTACAAAAGAAATCTGGTGCTATTGAATGTGATAATCACCGCACAATAAGCCTTATGAGTCGCATGACTAAGAATCATCATGCGAAGAGTGCGAAACAAAATAAGTCCATAAATTAGTGATGAACAGTGTGGTTTTGTTAGAGATAAAGGAACAAGCAATGCCATTTATATCATAAGATCTTTAGTAGAAAGAGCCACAGAGGTGAAAACAGATCTGTACCTATGTTTCATAGATTATACCTAAACATTTGAAAAAGTAAAGCACCAAGAAATGATCAAAATTTTAGAAGGCATACACGTAGACAGCAAAGATCTAAGAATAATAAAGAACATGTACCGGTAACAGACAGCGGCCATACGAACTGGAAACCAATTGGGAATGTTTCAACAAATAAAACAGGGTGTTAGACAAGATTGTGTGTTGTCGCCAGATTTGTTTAATATGTATAGTGAAATTATTTTAAGATCCATAAGGGGCATGCCTGGAATAACAATCGGAGGTCTTAATATAAATAATTTAAGGTATGCTGATGATACAGTCTTAATCGCTATGAGTGAAAATGAGTTACAAGAAATGTTGGACATTATAGTGAAAGAATGCAAAAGTAAAGGACTCAGCCTTAATAGCAAAAAGACTGAAGTAATGGTAACAACAAAGAAAAAGACATCACCTCAGTGCAAAATAAAGGCAAGTGGAGGAATATTAAAACAGGTGAACGAATTTAAATATTTGGGAACTTTGTTAACCTCAGACGGAAGACGTAAAACAGAGGCGAGATGCAGAATGGCTCAGGCAAAAGCAGCTTTCCTAAAAATGTGGAAGATACATTGCAATCCATTTTTGACAATAGAAACAAGAAAAAGAGTTCTTAAATGTTATGTAGAGCCAGTTTTAACATATGGATATGAATCATGGGCAATAGGACAACAGACAAGAAAATCACAGCAAGCTGTAGAAATGTGGTTTTACAGAAGAATGTTGAGAATACCATGCACGGCTAAGAAGAGTAATGAAAACGTTCTGAAGGAGGCCAAAGCAAAAAAGAGAACTAATTTGCAATATTAGGAAGAAACAATCATCATTTTTTGGCCATGTAATGAGAAAACAGCTGGAATATATTGTAACAACTGGGAAAATTGTGGGACGAAGTGATAGAGGGAAGCAAAGAGAAATATACCAGACAACTTAAGAGAATGGCTTTGCAGGTCAACAACAGAAATGAGAAATAACTGTCGAGATCGAAAGTTGTGGAGGGACATGATCATCTACACCAGCAGGCTCGGTACTTGATGATGATCACGTGCCATTCGATATAATTACCATCTACTTTCATCATCATCATGTGTCATTCCGGTTGGCGTATGCGATCATGTCCTTCCACAATCTTATTCTTTCTACAGTGCATCGTATCAGTCCTGTTGTTGACTGTTTTCCATGCCATGACACCAAGATATCCAGTATTTTCTCCGTCCGCGATCTCTGTTTCCTTTTATTTTGCCAGTTGTATCCAAGTATTCCAACCTTCCTCTTCTCATGATGTTTTTCTCTCAGAAAAACGTTGATTGTTTCTCTCTGATGTATTCTAGGAGTTCCCTTTTTGTGTTGGCCTCCTTGAGAATTTCCTCATTGGTCTTTTTAGCTTAGCTGTCCATGGAACTTTCAACATTCTTCTGAGAAATCCCATCTCTGCGGCCTCTAATCGTCTTTTCATTTACCATCTACTCTACCTTCCTTTAAATTGTGGATTTTGAGGTTTTCTGGTTGAGTATGCATTAAGAGTGTCAGGCATGGATCTAATCGTTATTGATTTCGTTTAATGCTAGGGTGTCCGGTTAGCGCAATCGATAGGCGGTTGGCTTACCACGGCAACAGCCGGGGTTCGTAATCCTGGCGAGGACACCTGGGTTTTACTAATTCCCTAAAAATTAGTAGGAGCCGCGATAGCTCAGCGGTTAGTGAACTGGACTACTACGGACAAGGGGTAGGGTTCGATCCCAACCGACGGCTCCGGGTTCACCCAGCCTTAAATGGGTACCGGATTTTTTCTGGGAAAGTAAAAGCAGCACGGGCGTAATACCGACCACATTACCCCAAAAATCATGTGCTGAAGGTCTGTAAAATATAGGGTCACTAACACCATATTTCCCTATACGCCACTTGGCGTGACGGGGGTACTTTACTAGTGGTCGAAGCGGTCTCTAAAGCAGTTTTCTGCGCATGCATTGATGGTTAAAGAGAGGGGTGGGTCATTCAAATCATAAACTGAAACATATATACGAATATATGGTATGATAGAGTTCTCTTTTTCCCCCTCATATATCACATATAGGGTTTACATATTTTGGTATACGAGTTCTTTTTTCCTTCCTCATCTGCCTTTCAGCGTCGAGGGGAGATATAATTTGCGGTACGAGTTGAGTGTCCCAAATTATTTCTGATCTCCCCTGACTGATCGGCATTCTTGAATTAATAAATGCTTTCATATTTTGTGCATTTAATTATGTTTTTTTTTCCAACAAGGTTTCGGCTTTGGAATAGCCTACGACTAACCCTAAACCTAACCCGTGGGTCTTTTTTAAAATTTAAATATTTCGTCTTCGTAACATCAGTAAAGTAGACATATATAAATAACAAATAAAGGGGCGTGTCAGTTGCAGTCATACGTAGAACGATTACTTATGGTGTTTGGTGTCCATACTTATCTTTAAACATTCTGCGCTTTTGTATGTAATGTGGTAAGCATTAAACCAGTTCTGTTTCCATTCCCTCAAAAATAATGTAGTACCCATTACAGATGCGATTTAGAAGACGTCGATCGTCCTCAGTATCGTTCAACACCATGCTACAGAATGCTCTACTCTACTCCCCTTCTTCAACTCAAGTCACTTACGTTCTTCTTAACAATTATTCACTGTTTCTTTTTATACATAGTAGTTAACATACTTGTTTTTTTTACATTAAAAATGTATTAGTTACTAAAAATCAACATGATTTTATTATCTGACTGGACACAACACCATTGTAAAAACGAAAACACTCGGTCACAAAACGTAAACGAACTAGCAACAGGTTGTGCTGTGTGTATAGCGCCTGCAAATAACACGGGAATCAGATTTAGGTCGGCTCGCCAACCGTGAACTTTATGTGTCCCATTTCGCTTGTATACTGTTGTCTTGGCAACGGCCGAGGCTCGCGATATGATTGGCTGACTGGGTTAACGTGTGGGGATGCTGAAGAGTCATTGTGTGTGCGTGTGCGGTTTATGTGTGTGCACTCTTTGTATCCGTTGTACCTTTGCTTACAGTTCCTTCCGTCTTCTCCCCAAATGAAGTTGATAATATAGATTTAATTTTTCCCTGTTTCTTTCTCATGTCTTAATCTGCCTGAGGCGATTTATATCGAGTTGATGGAGGAAATTGACCATACTTGCACGTCAGAGATGGTTTACGTTACGACGAATGTAATCCGATAGTCCTGGCAGAACTCGTGCACGTTAATTTAACCTACATTTTTGTTTATCTGGCCGCTGTCACGCTGTACACGGCCCGAGAAGTTCAACACGCTTATATATTGTATGTATGTGTGTGTCACGCTGTATCCTTTTGGCTAACACACAGAACGCAGATGATAAATTTAGCCTGGGGTACAACTGTGGACGCGTGTAAAGAAAATAGTATGTGTTGCCTTGTGTACTATGTGGGTGGGAGAAGATATTGTTAGTCAAGCAGCTACTACCAAAAAATTCGACAAATTCCTCCTAGCTGCCTAACGTCTAACTCATTAAATGACACCCCCGTCCCCGGAGAAATCAGGCAGTGTACAGTACAATAAACGATTATGATACTTTTAAAGAAGCTCGTTTGAAAAAGAAACAGAAAATCATGCAATAATTGTGTGGGGCCTGTAAAGCAGTCCGCATGTACAGAATTAGCGCCATGCATCAAGGCAGTAAGGATATTAAATTAAGAAATTGCACATTTGAAGTATTGATCATTTCCAATACTACTGCTGGGCACCAGACATAATTTTCGCGCTTCCCAGTGGCAGTTTTTTTTAAAATTGTTTTTTAAGATTGTTGATTCATTTAATGTCAAACCCTCTCTCTCCCACCTCTTTCTCTATCTCTCACCATCAACTTTCCTCATTCCAAGCCAGTGATGTGCCAAAACTGCACCAATATGCAAAGATGAGAAGTAAGACGGCACTAAAATCGACCCAGTAGGAAAAATGGATATTATCTGACTTGCACCCCAACCACAGATTGAATGATCACTGGCCACCTTTCCCTCATGGTCATGTGTCTTAGTGAGATAAATAAAATGCTACATGAACTACAAAACTTATATGCTATTTAATTCATTTACATCATTATGCTTGTTCTCTTTTGTTATGCACTTATTCTCTAAAAAAAAATAGTTTAAAATATGCGGTTGTCTCATCCAAATGTTTTTGAACACTGTGAATTAAAAAAAAAAACATATTGATGTCTTGAGAACATAATTATGCGTTGTGTGGCTGATTGATATTTACACTTTAACTTCCACATTCTCCGTTTTCAAGCCAAATTTGTCATTAATTTTCCTCTTCACTTAAGCTTGCCACTGTTTTTTTCCTCCTGATACGTGTAATAAGCTTCATTTATTGAGTGTGCCTCAGTTGTGTACCATATATTTCTTCTTTTTGTGTGTGTGTGTGATAAAAATAAATGTGTATGTCATGCATTATATTTTTTTTCAATCTCACTGTTTTGGTTGTGATTCAGCTTCATACATTTATGTATCAGCTGAATGCAACAGCAAAAATCACTGTCAAACTCCCGTTGACAGTTCAGAAACGTTAATTTTTATTGTAATTTTTTTTGGAGGGGATTGGGGGAGAGAGGAGATTATGTTTTTAGTATTATTGTTTCTTATTTGAGTGATGTTGATTGCTTTTTTGGAAATATAAATATATTTTAGTTGGAAACAAATTGTTTACAGTGTTTATTTCAAGTGCCCAATTGAAAAGAAATAAAGTGATAACTAATTGGGGGAGGAGACAATTCCTAAAAACTTCAACTGGACAATGGGTATAGTAATTGCTATTGATAACTTGATTAAAAACGAAGTGTCAAAGAAATATATCAGAATCTTTATATCAAAGATTACACCAGCATGAGTGAATGTATAACTATTGTGAATGGTGCACTTGAGCAAATGAAACAATAAATGGGAGGCTTCATGAGAGAATTAAATATGTACAATATAAGAGAAATCATATATATGCATTTTAGGTATCATCATGTGCCATACTGTTTGGCGTAGGCGATTATGTCCTTCCACAATCTTCCATCTACATTGCATCGTATCTTTTCTGTTGCTGACTGTTTTTTTATGCCATAACACCAAGCTATCCAGTATTTTATCTTTGTTGTCTGTGATCTCTCTTTTTCCTTTTATTTTGCCAGTTGTAACCAAGTATTCCAACTTTCCTCTTCTCACGATGTGCTCGAAAAATATTGATTGTTTCTTTCTGATGTTTTTTAGGAGCTGCCTTTTTGTGTTGGCCTCTGAGAATTTCCTCATTGGTCTTTTTAGCTGTCCAGGGAACTTTCAACATTATTATATTTTAGGTATAGAGATAAAAAAAACAAAGAGGGGGTGGGGGTGTGTTGGATGAGACAGAAACCAGGAAAAGGTTTAGACAACTTTTATTTTTCACATCACACTTTCCTTTCAATCTTGTGTGGAAGATAAATGTCTTCTTTTGATAGGTACCAAAACTTGGAGTTTATGGTCTGGACGGATTTGCTGCATTATTAGAGAGTAGACAAATACACTTGCGATGGGGGTCTGTTTGTGATGATCAGATTCTGAATCAGAGCTCAGTATGAAGAGTTTCCTTTCTTGTGTGTGTGTGGGTGATTTATTTATTTTTTTTAAATAAGGCGATAAGATCAAAATTAGCACCTGACCAGAATTGATCATTTGACACAGTTGTTCTGTCTTATCCATATGACAAATGTAGCAATCACATGGTATTCTTCTTCTACCTTTTTAGCTCCCAGTGGAGCATAGGTCTTCAACAAACACTTTCCAAGTCGTTCTTTTTTTTTTTGCCATTCTTTTAAGATCATTCCATGTCTTCCCATCATCTTCCTCTCTGCTTCTATTTGTCTTCTACAAGAAATCCTTGGTCTTCCTCTTTGTCTTTTCCCCTGGGAATTCCAAAAAAGGGCCTGTTATGTAATACTCTCAGTTGGCTTCCGTAGTGTGTGTCCTATCCAGCGCCATCGTCTGCGCTGTATCTGTTTATCCACTGGTATTTGACTGGTACATTTCCATAATTCTACGTTAGTGATTTTGTCCTGCCATTTCCATCCTTTTATTCTGCGTCCATTAATGAAAGTCTGTATCTTTGTGATTGTCAATTTTGTTGTTCTCCATGTTTCACAGCCATATAATAGGACCGACTTAACATTTGAGTTGAAAATTTGTATTTTTGTATTAACCTAATTTCTTTGGATTTCCATATAATCACATGGTATTAACATAATACATCTTTGGAACTAACCAATGGAGAGTAGTCAATATCTTAATGAGCCAGGCATGGCTAAGTTCAAGAGAAAATTTTGCTTCAAGAGTTTGAGGGAGGATTAGATAAGATTGTTTCTGAGATGACATATTTGATATGCATAGATTTTATAGATTTTAAAAAAAAACTGACATAGAGGTTAGATTATCATGTATGTGATAGCCGTTGGTATTTTTTTATTTTTACAGAATCTGGAAATTATAAAACCATCAGCAGTTGCCTTAGACACAATAAATGGCCACCTATAGTAAAGAGTTTTATAAATTTGTGGATGATCATAACCATTATTCCTGAGTAGTGAAAGACTTTTAAATGTAAGCAAGCAAATAACCAGATGAGTTTGTGAAATGTAACCAGAGAATTGTTCGTAATAAACTTCTTTAACATATCAGGACTATATCAATTAGTTCCATAGCAGACTTAAAGTAATAATAAAATAAATTAATATTAAAATTGAAGAGTATAAAGAAAATAATGTATTGCAGAATTAACATATATGGCTTAGTGTTTATGGGTTCCTCTTGTTGACCACAGACTGACAAAACAGTGGCAGTTCTAGTGACACTTGCAGGCAGCGAAAAATCTCTTCACCTTGTTCGACGATCAGTCTTCACAGGGTGTCCTAACTCTTGGCTCACACTGTATCACTGCCTGCATGATTTGTTTTCCACCAGGTTGTCTTTGTTTCTCTTTCGCCTTCCTTCCAAAGTATAATGTACATCAGTTTCTGTGATAGTTTCTGGATCACTTTCAAATACATGCTGTAATTAAATGCAATGTTTCTCTGCTACTGTTGTGAGAATTTCTTGTGATTGCACCTCTTGAGTAGTTCCTGATTGATGATTTTGTTTGGTCTTGTTACTGAAATAGTTTTTTTTTTCAAATTTGGGTTTGTATGAAATGTTGACACTAAGCTTTTTGATCACTGACTGCTTTGTCTGTCCATAATTAGTGAAGACAAAAAGACAGGGTTTAATTATGATGAAACTGTACCCTTTCTGATGACTTCATTGGTCCTGGGTGCTTGATTGTTTTATTGAAAATTCCTCATTTAAACAATGTAGCTTAGAAAGAATATATTCAGGAAACACCTTATAATATTAGTGGATTTATTCTTCACTGGAGCTTACAAAAATAGTAGGGGGCATACACAAAAAATAGTTAAAAAAATATATGACTGCTTTCGTTTTTAATGATTTGAAAAGGAATGTTGTGCAACATATTTATGTGAATGTTGAAATCATTCTGTTTACCATCTTCACAGTTTGTATTCCCATACAGTTTATTCACAGTGGTTTTATACAAAGGGTCTGTTAGAATATCATGAGCATAACATGCTAATCTTTAACATCCATTCTAACCTTTTTTATGTTTGTCAAAAAACTAAATTTATGGATGTAATACATAAAGTATAATAGATAATTCTATGCTGTATATGAAATAACAACTTTTAAAATGTGTTTTACAGTTGATAACAGCAAAGCGCATACAGTTTGCAACAGTTGAAATATATTAGCTTGTGAAATTGATATAAAGATGACATCAAAATGATAATGCTTAATAGTTTTCTTGTATGTTTTTCTACCATACAGCAGTATTTTTTTAAAAGAGAAATATATTTTCCTAAAAAATATTCACATTAGATATTTACAAATATGGTCATAAACTTATATTTATAAGTACAGTGATAAACTACAACTGATACATGGGCACACAGTATCTCATAAAGCTATGAATGCTTTTAAAAAAAAGCTGCCTAAATTCACTTAAATTATGGGGAAAAAGGTTTAATGAGCATTGTTGCATTACATGTTATACATTGCTCATTTGAAATAATGTATATCTTGTTTATGATTAAATGCTTAAACATTTGCTAAAATATAATACAAAGTGTTTTTATGGATAACAGCTGTGTCTTTTAAGTAATATTTGTAAATATTTTTTTTTTTTGTCAGGATGTGAGGACACTGTTCCAACCCTTTCCACAATGGTGCCTACTTGCAAGCTTCCAGAAGAGAGCGATGCCTCCATGCGGGCAAGGCTTTTTACAAGTTTAAGTCAAAGCTTTCCTCACAGCCAACTTTACAAAGCTCTTCATGGAGGTGAAGATATAAACCTCAATGGTGGTGATAACTCAGAGGACGACGACGATAGCCTATACGGTGACCATTTATCAAACAGTTGCTTTGCGTCACTACGCATGGACCGCAGGGACAGTGATGATTTTGATGATGACCTGAGGTCTTTAGAGTGGCTTCAGAATGAAGACCTTCTCAAAAACATTGGTGGAGAAAAGCTAGACAAAGAGGATGATGACAACGAAGAACAGAAAGAAAATGAAGATATCAAGCCTGACATAAATCTTTTACAGGGTGCCACAGGACAGCAGTCTTCAAACCTCTCATACCTACCACAGAAGCATGTCAACAGCAAACCTCCATACTCATTCTCCTGCCTTATATTTATGGCAGTTGAAGCTTCGCCCCAAAAACGACTTCCAGTTAAGGACATCTATAACTGGATATTAACCCAGTTTCCATACTTCCAGAATGCTCCTACGGGTTGGAAAAACTCTGTACGGCATAACCTTAGTCTCAACAAATGTTTCAAGAAAGTTGAAAAAGATAAGGGACAGGTAAGTCTTTTTCTTATCTCTGTTAGCTAGTTATTATAATTTTGTCATACTTTTATATAACAGCTGGTTTGCTAATCACACCAAAAGAAGCAAAGGTTATAATTTCCCTATTTTGGAAAATTTAATAGATTTTGGTGTAGTTTTAATTTAATTATTTTATTCATGAAAATGAAATTTGTGGTTTACTTACACAACCCGAATAATGTATTAAGAAAAATCAAAAATATATTAGTAGTTCTCTCTCTCTCTCTCTCTCTCTCTCTCCCCCCACCCAATTTTAAATGCATAGAAAAGTGTGTGTGCGTGCATGCATGCATCATTTGTCTCTGTGTGTTTCAACTAGGTAATACAATGTTTCCTAACCAAATTGTGCCATTCCTGCATCCCTTGTCACTTCTCATGAGGATGTTACATAACCAATGACAAGAACAGTTTCCTTTTTCTAAAGATTTTTTTAAAAGTATCTTGCTACTTATTGAGCTGGATAACTGTTTTATAAAAATGTTCTGGCCTAAAATTTGTTACATTTATAGTTCTACATTACTTCATATCATAACATAAAGCCACCACATGCATTTATCTGCAGCTACTTTTACAACTCTACCAGTAATTTGTTGTCTCTTGTCCAAGCTTTAATCAATGACCAATTCTAGCTTTCACTTAGGGCATTCCAATGTAACTCTAGTGTTTCCAGATTAACTAGTATGGATCTTGAAAAAAAAAACGTTCAATGTGGCCTACAAAACATAATACATGCTGTTTAGTACAAATTACTGTGATAACTTATGTAACAATTATATATATATATATATATATATGTATGTATATGTATATATATGTGTATATATATATAATATAAGAGAAGATAAATGAAACCATTCTGAAAGAGGCCAAAGCAAAGACAGAGCTAATTTCCAATATTAGGAAAAAATCAGTCATAATTTTTTAGCTATGTAATGAGAAGGGAAAAGTTGGAATACATTGTGACAAGTGGCAAAATTGAGGGACAAAGAGATAGAGGGAAGCAAAAAGAAAAGATATCAGACAGCTTAAGAGAATGGTTTGACAGAAGGTTAACAACAGAAATGATAGTAGCTGTCGAGATAGAAAGTTGTGGAGAGACATATTCACCTATGCCGGCAGGCATGGTACTTGCTGATGATTATATGTGTGTGTGTGTGTGTGTGCGCACACACTTACCTGTGCACTATTCATAGTGAGATAATTGTAAGCTAAATCACGTGAAAAGTGCAATTGGAATGAAATTATCACAGATAAATGGAAGGTAGTTGTGTAGATCTAATCACATGCATGGGAAAACATAATAGTTGAAGTAGAGCTTGTCAAGAGTCCAACAGAAACATCTTTTATCACAATATCAAGATTGAACCAAAGCAGAAAGCTGTAGCTGTAGGGATGTAACTGCTGGAACAACTGTATTGGTGGTATCAAAATATTTCAGTATTCACCTGAACACTTTATCATGCATTCATGTTTGTTACACATGAATTAGATACCCTGGTGATCACCACCGAGAAGTGGCTGACCATGATTTACCACTCCTGCACAAGACTGCTTTATATGCCTTATACATCATTGGAATATGTGTTTATAGGCAACATGGAGTATCATGAACTTTCCAAGTTTAAGATGTATGTCATGTGGAACAGATTTGAGAGGGGTAAATCTGTTACTTCACAGATATGCACTTAAACCAGCATTGTCATAGACATGCCAAGTGCCCTTGACCTGGACCAAGCAGCTTGTAGCATGCCCCTGTAATCATTGGATCAAGATTCTGTTTGCTAGGCAATGATTGGGGGCATAGTTTGGTGTACAGGCATCAAGGTAAACCTTTTGCTGACATGGTGATCTAAAGAGAAACAGGATGAGAGGATACTGTGTAATGGTTTGGCGTTGAATATCTAATACAGCCAAACTGAACCGTATCACCATCAATGGCAGCCTGATGGATATTGGATAAAGTGATAAAATTATCACACTATACATAGATCCTTTCCTTAATGCAAATGGACTGGGCATGATATTGCAGGCAGATAATGCTAGTCCTTACTAGAGGACAGAGATAAGACAAAGATGATGGTGCTGGATAGGTGCACACACTGTAGAAACCAAGTGATAGTATTACACAAGCATTTCGCTGGAATTTCCAGGGGTGGAGATTAAGAGTAAGGCCAAAATACATTTGCAGAAAACAGGTGGAAGCAAATGAAGAGGATTGGGAAGATGTGAAATGATTTTGGAGAATGGCAAGAAACAGGACAGCTTGGAAAGTGTTTGTTAAAGACTTATGCTTCACAGGGAGTTTAAAAGAGAAAGAGATAGTGCCAGTACACATATTTCACCTCGTGTCATAGACCACTTTCATTAACATGTCTTACCATGACTTACTGTTTTCCTGAAGTTTTCTTTAATATAGCACACCTAGGATGAACTGGAGCATAGGCTCAGAAAAAAGAGAAAATCATCCTGAAAACCACCACTAGATAAGCACAAGCACTGCAAGAAGAATGGAATAATATGCCCGAACAATGTATCCAACTTTGACTTTGGTGAGAAGGCGCTGTCAAGTAGTGAAAACAGCTTTAGTCTACCATACATGATACTGAGATTAATATTTCTTGTCTTCATGGGAGTGCTACACTTACTATAGTTTTAATCTTTCTTTTGTGACACTTTCACAAAAACCAAAGTCATCATTTGCTCTGCTTATTCAAAATTTAACCTCATTGTGCACCATGTTTTGTTTCATTTCATCCAAGAAATCATGCACTGTGACCTTTATGGTTTTGCACTAACTTTTTCCTAGGGTATATCTATCTATTGTCCTTTCGAGCCGAAGCAGGCACATAGGGCAGAACCACAATCTCAAAAACAGAAACCTTGCGTGCCAAAATGGCACATATTGCAGAGATCACTGCTTCTAAAATCTATGGCTCCTAGGGTATATATATCCGGGAAATGTTTAAGTTGAGATTTGAAGACAGATTAAATTTCTTTACATAGAAGTGTAGCACTTGATTGTAAAGTTATTAACAAGTTTTGTTTGAGAACAATCTTGTAATATTTGTATAGGTTTTTTTTAAAGTTGCTTATCAAGAGTTTGGAAACATGTAGTATATAGTTATGTATTGGTTCCTCTCAGTGCTGACAATTATCTTCTAAATTTATGTTTTACATGTGAGACTTTTTTTTTGTTTACAGTGTACTTCTTTGTGAACTCTACATTGTGTGGTATTTTTAGCCTACATATTATTCTCAAAGACAGGTTCAGTAAAATTTCATTTTCAGGGTTAGATCTAGAGTACTTATTACTTTGAGCAGGTCTTACTTTTGACACTCCTCATACAACTTTGTTATTTAGTTAGGTACTTGCACAAGAAAATGGATAATTTTACAAGCTCACAATAAAGTAATGAAAATAATTAGCACAAATGATTAGCTCTTTCTAGAATATGTCTGACATCTTTCTTAAACTTTTTAAAAATTTAAACGAAGCAAAAATTAAGTTAATATTCTTGGCACTTAAAGACTGCAAAAATTAACGAAATATGCAAGAATGCTTTAACTCTACTTTAAGTGCTTGTGTGTTCATGCAGAGAAGGAAAAATGTTGTCAATCTCAACCATTCAATCAGACAATTGGCCGGCCCATTTCTTATTTTACTATTATTTTAATCCTGGCCTGTTAAGCCTGTCAATACTGTCACATTTGTTTGTGAGTTCGTTTGGTTTAAACTTATAGAAGTGTACTCAAATATCCTCACCTTTCATTTTATTTGTTCTCTTCCTGAGTTTAAAAAAAGAAGAGATTATATGTGTAATAAACTGCATATATATAATAGAGAGAGGAGAGATTAGGCTTGTGACAGTATAATATGAATAAAGAAAAGATATGTATTATTATTTTCAATGAAAACTTAACTACAAATGCAATTTTGTGAACATCAAGAAAGTTAAGAATTAGTAATACCACATTAGGGTGCATTGCTTAGCGATTTTATATTACTACCTTCACTCCTTGAAGATGATTTAAGTTGCTTATTTTCTTATTGGTTTCATGGGTATCCACAGTGGCTGAGTTCACTTGTTGATGACTAGATGATGCTGGTTCAATTTATAGATGTGAAAATTGTTTTTGGATCGATACAGCTTCTGAGTTCACCCAGAATCTTTAAATTGGTACCAGAGATTTTTTTCTGATGAAAGTTGTGTGGCCTGGTGGTGATACAAATCACAACAGCTCTGAAAAGTGTCAGTGAAAAATGTTGGCACTAACACCATACTCCTTATATCCTTTAAGGCATGAAGAAGGAAACCTTTACTTATTTACTTTGGATATTATGCTGTTTTATTTGTTATTGAAGCAGCAGTATGTGGACACTTTGACCAAGTGCGTTCTTTTGCTGGAGAATAGTAGTCTGTTCTGACCATTCAGATTTCTTTGTGTATCACAGAGGGAGCTGGATTATACATCATCATCATCATCATTGAGTGCCGTCTTCGCATCAAAGGTTGGCTACCATGGAGCGCCATTCCACTTTGTCAATTGCTTTTTTGGTGCAGATTGTCATAGGGTGTCTTGTCCATCTTTTGATGTTACTTGTCCATGTTAGTATTTGGTCTGCCTCTGCTTGGTTTGCCTATTTTATTCTGAATCCTTCCCTGTATAACTTTTAGTAAAATTTTTGTTACATGGCTCATTAGGCTTATTGTTCTAAAATCACTACATTCAACTGCACCATTCTTTTAGGTAATGCAATGAAGGTTGATGTTTTTAGCTCATTTAGTATGTATCCTGTGTGGTATATGTCATTGCATATGTCTGTGATCACTTCAATGCCAAAATCTTCTAGTGCCTGTGTCATCTATATCTGTATATTGTCAGTTCCTGCTGCTTTTCCCTTTTTCATTGTTTCTATAGCTTTTTCTACTTCAGATTCAGGATTTTATAGCTGGACGTACGTTTTATAAATGGTTTTTTGTCTCTTTCATCATGAAATAATTCTGTTATATATTCCTGCCATCTATCAATTATATCTTTGTTGTCTGTTAGCATTCTTCCCTCTTTCTTTACAATACAATCGTTTCCTGCAGCTTTTTTGTCTTTATTAGTCATTCTCTTTAATTCTGTGTGCATCCCTCTTAAATTTTGTTTACTTTCCATGTTCCATGGTTTCCACTTCTAGACATCTTTGGTTGAGCCAGTCTTCTTTTGCCTTTTTGCACATTTTGCGTATTTCATTATCAATTTCCTTGTATCTGGCAGTGTTCTTCGCTTGTCTTGTTTCTTCCATTTTTTCTAAGATATTGCCAGTTATCCATTTTTGTTTTTTGTTATTTTCCTTTTGGGTAAGGTGTCACAGGCTTCTTGCATGCTGTTTTTTATGCATTGCCATTTGGTTGTGACTTTTTCTTCAGGATTTTCTCTTTTGTACCGCTCAATCCCTTCTTCTGCAGCTTCTGATATGTGTTTCTTTACTTGTATTGTATAAGTTTCTTTAAAGTCTTTCTGATTTAAAGCTGATATATCTATTGGTATTGCTGAATTAGTCTTTTGTTTCTCTTTAATTTGATTTTCATTTTAATCATTACAGGATTGGGATCTGGATTATACATAGCTCTTTGCAATTGATGCTTTAGTTCATTTTGCATATTCATTTTTTTCCCAGGAAGAAGAGATACACATGCTTTTTTCTTCTTCTTCTACCAACTCTAGTGGGGAATATGTGTTTTCAGCAAACACTTTCCAAGCCGTTCTGTTTCTTGCCATTCTTTTAAGATCATTCTGTGTCTTCCCCACCATTTTCATCTATACCCCTATCTGTCTTCTCAAAGAGTTTTTTGGTCTTCCTCTGTCTTTTTTCTTGGGGATTCCAAAAAATGGCCTCTTTTAATCTCTTGGTCTCTGTAATACTTTCAGTTGGCTTCCACAGTGAGTGTCCTATCCAGAGCCATAGTCTTCACTGTATCTCTTTATCCGTTGGTATTTGACTGGTACATTTCCATTATTCTATGTTAGTGATTTTGTCCTGTAATTTCCATCCTTTTATTCTGCGCAAGCATCCATTAATGAAGGTCAGTACCTTCATGATTGTCATTTTTGTTGTTCTCCATGCTTCTTCTATTTAGACACTAAAAGTGATTAGAAGAAGTTGTATCTTAACATTAAAAAACTTTTACAGTTAAAAATTGAATATCACATCCCATGAACCTCCCAGAATTGTTAGTCTTTGATCTTTTGTAAGGAGTATTTAATGTGTAGGGTGTAAAATTAGGATGTAATTAAAAATGGTTGCTTTGAAATGAAAACAAACAGCTTTGATATAAAATAGATTTTGTGGCAGGTTCAGGACATCAGGACTAATTCTTTTTGTCATAAATTCATCCCCATCTATTTGTGTTTCTTTCCTTCCATGTAACCTCACACAGGCACAAGAACACATTCAAGATCACTGAAAGAATTATGTGATTATTAAATGCCAAACTTTGTATTCAATTAATGTTGCGATCATTAATAGAAACCATAGAAAGAATACAGCTGTTTGTTTAACAGTAATAAATATTGTGTATGGTTTTGTACAATTGAGGCTGTTATTATTTTATGTATATTTTTAGTTGGACTGCTCATTATTCACAGCTTCAAATAAAAAAAACCAGCTAGTGATTATAGTATATGCAATTACATATTATCAAGGATATATCTATAACAAGATTTCGCAGTAGATATAAGTAGCCAATGATATATCACAGAGCCAGGTGTTACATCCTTCCATATGTTAATCAGGATAAATATGTTCATAATTATATGAATATTGAGGTTTTTTTTTATGTTAACTGAACCTTCAGAGTATAGGAAAGGGCTCATTATGGTGCATAGACCCCGCATACAGACCAAACCTACTCCAGGCTCTACGGAAAACACCATACCACCCATACCATCAACTCCAGATGACTTCCACCCAACCACAGAATTACATCCAGTATCAAAGTCTTCCAGGGTTAGTCAGAACTTTTTGTATAGTTGAAAAATAATCCATTAATTATACAAATTTGGTACATTTGCTAGTAATATATGTATGATACGATCATGACTAAACTAAACCATATCAGTCACATTAATAGTTTTATTAGTTTAAATAACTAATATGTATGTAGCTGTTAAAAAGATGTCCTTTGTATTAATTTTTTTTTAAACTGCACAAATTGTATAAATGTGACAAATTGTATACATATGTCGGGTTATGATTGTGTGAGGTACATTCATAAGTAGATTGGAGTGTAGTGAATATATGTTCTTTTCCTTGTTTTTAAAATGGCAAAGCAATCAGTGGTTGGCACCCCTGTGTGGTTTCTTTACTTTGTTTGGTCTGTGGGCGTACTTTGGTCTGTTGTTCCGTGAATTGAGTGTTCTTTGTATGGCTCACACTATTCATCTCTGCTTCTGCTTTTTTCCTACAGGTCAATTTTATTATCGCTTGTTGGCATCATTAGCTAGCTGCTCTCAGGTGGAAGACTTCACATAGTTGAGATGTCATAATTCTTCATGTCTGATTTACTATTAGGTCTTGTTTGTTTTATTAAAAGCTGTGTTATTGTCCAAATCAGATCTTCCATTTTTATCTTTCATATCTATTACCCATTATCCCTGGATTCTCCAGCTCTTTATTCTTATGCACTTATGTACCCACTTAGTTTTTGTTTATCTTCTTGTATTCTAGTCATCATCATTATTTTTATTTTCTTTTTTTAATTGTAATTAATTCTTTCTATCTATCTATCTATCTATCTATCTATCTATCTATTGACCTTTCGAGCCATAGCCGGCCCATAGGGCGTAGACCAAGATACTCCTTCTCTTATGTGAGTTTTTGTTCTAGCAGTTTTCAATTCTTTTAAAGATGTTTTATCAAATCTCGCCATTTGTCTCTGTTTTGTGCAAGCAGCTCTATCTCATTGAGGGAGCCGATTCCTGCTGCTCTTGCCTCTCTCATCAATGTTCTTCTCAGTGTCAAACGTTTCATTAACAAAATCGTTTTTACGATAGCAGCTTGTTAAAACCTCTGATCAACGGTTCTATACCAAGCCGGAGAGAAATAATTCCTTCATCTTGGATACAACCAGAAAACTAAAAAAAATTAATTCTAGTCACCATTATATTTTTATGTTGTTTTATTAGTTTTGTTTTATCCATCCATGTTATTTTGACAACTGTTTTCATGTATTTTTGTTTACTTTATTTTCTTTTATACTATTCACCGTTGTTATTTTGCTATTTTCTTGCATTAAAAAAATATTTTGATCACTATGCAGTTCAATGTCTACAATCAATTTTCAGAATGTAAGTTGTGGAGATAAACATAAATAGAGAAATACACGATTACTATATCACACTATAACTTTGATAGGGACTTTATAGCTATTGATGAGTGAAAAATACATTTCAATATTCATAAATTATTGGAACTCAATTTCAGTGGTGGGCGAACAGTTCTTCCACTCACTCAGAGACCAGTACCAAATACTGTTTCACCTCGTAAGTATTGATAATTATTTAATATTAATAGTTAATGCTTGAGCCTTAGGTTATAACAACATTTTAAATAATAAGGAATTGCCATGAAAAGTTGATGCGAAGAGAAAAATACTCATAGTAATAAACATTGCTATGCCAGTAGCATAGAATCATTAAAGTGAAGGAAAGCAAAAATAAAGGTCTCAGCCTTAATAGCAAAAAGACAGAAATAATGGTAACAACAAAGAAAAAGACATCACAGCAAGTTGTGGACAGACATGATCACCTACACCAGCAGACACGGTACTTGATGATGATGATGCCAGCAGCAGGAATTTCTGGGTACTACCGAGCTGGACATGTTTGAACGAAGACAAATGAGGCTATAGGAAGCACCACGATCCTTTATTCTATGGGTTGTAGCCAAATGAAAGACAGCTGTAAAAAGGAACACTTGTTCTGAATTAAACTGACAAAATTATTTCAGCTGACCAGACCAGTGATTGATACAAGAATTGAAAACTGCTAGAACAAAAATTCAGATAAGAGAAGGAGTATCTTGGTCTACGCCCTGCGGGCAGGCTAAGGCTCGAAAGGTCAATAGATAGATAGACCAGTGATTGCTCATAAAAGCTACAGTAGTTTCAAACATTGCTATAGCAGTGGTAGTGTGGCTTTTCATACCGTATTATTTTTGTTCTTTGTGGTTTAATTTTGCCTAAATAGTTTTATAATTTATGTCTAAGTTTTTGTGTGTGTTGCTTTTCACTTCCTGCAATCCCTAAATTAGGCATTACAGATGATTTAAGTAAAAGATTACTTCACATTCTTGCTAGGCTTAAGGGAATGTGGTATTAGTAACCATATGTTCTATGATCTTAGCATATTTCTTTGGTGAGGGGGTCAGTACCACACCAGACTGCCTTTACTTCCCACAAAAATCTGTTACCCAATTTAAGAGGTTTCATCATCATGTGTCATACCGGTTGGCGCAGGCGATCATGTCCCTCCACAATCTTCTATCTACAGTGTATCGTATTAGTTCTGTTGTTGACTGTTTTCCATGCCATGACACCAGGCTATCCAGTATTTTCTCTCTTTGTTGTCCGCGATCTCTCTTTTCTTTTATTTTGCCAGTTGTAACCAAGTATTCCAACTTTCCTCTTATGATGTGCCAGAAAAATGTTGATTGCTTCTTTCTGATGTTTTTTTAAGAGCTCCCTTTTTGTGTTGGCCTCTTTGAGAACTTCCTCATTGGTCTTTTTAGCTGTCCAGGGAACTTTCAACATTCTTCTGAAAAAATTCCATCTCTGTGGCCTCTAATCGTCATTTCATTTGTTTGTCTACTGTCCATGATTCGCTTCCATAGGTCAGAATTGGTTCTATATAACATCGATGAACTCTCTTTCTCAGTTAAGAGGTTTATGAACCTCAAAACCTTGTTGGTAAAATATATATATATATATATATATATATATATATATATATATATATATATATATATATAAATTGCCACTTCTATGAAATTAACTCGGACCCTTCTGATCAGAAAATGAACACACTAGCCACTCAGCCACTAAGACTCCTGAATCTGAAGTGCTGGACATAAAAGTCCATATTTAATTACGTCAACAAAAGCACTATATCTTAGATGTTCTTGTAAGAAAGTACAGGTGACATTTTCTGTGTTGCTCTATTTTTCACTTTTATTTTGAAGTAAACTCTAACATTTTGTGCAGTTGTTCAAATTGTTAATTGTTTTATTTACTTATAGTACAGCATTATGGGAGCCGCGATAGCTCAGTGGTTAGTGAACTGGACTACAAAGGACAAGAGGTCGGGTTTGATCCCAACCGACGGCTTCTGGGTTCACCCAGCCTTAAAAATGGGTACCGGATTTTTTTTCTGGGAAAGTTAAGCGGCACGGGCGTAATACCGACCACATTACCCCAAAAATCATGTGCTGAAGGTCTGTAAAAATTATGGTCACTAACACCATATTCCCTATACGCCACTTGGCGTGACGGGGCTCTTTACTTCTTTTTTTTTTTTTTTTTTTTTACAACATTATGAAGATTGCTTCAAGGCAGTTTCAGTAATAGTTAATGTTGTTCTTTATTCTATATTTCATTAGTGCTAACTTCTTGCATGAGCATTAAGTGAAGACAGTTTTTGGAGGGCTTAATCTTCAGTCTCATGTTTTTTTAAAACCATCAGTACATTATCTCAGCTTCTTCATTTTCTTTTAGCTTGAGCTTATTTTATTTTTACATGTAGACATTGGAACCCCATTAATCACTGACCATATGTATGTATAGAAGAGTTCTTCCCATTAATTACTGTCCATATGTATGTATAGTGCTTCTAATGAATTACTGTCTATATAGATGTATAGAAGAGTGCTTCCAATGAATTATTGTCTATATGTATGTATAGAAGAGTGCTTCCAATGAATTATTGTCTATATTGAGTTATTTGCGGGTCATCATCATCATTGCACTCCGAACATGTCCATAGGTGCTCAGGTCCCCTCCTCAGCAATTCCCGCAGTGTCCAGCGACTGACGACTCCAGTTCTATGTTGGTTGATAAGTCTTCTTACACGGCCACTAAGTTTCTCATTTCTGGCTGTGCCCATCTTAACTCCCATTTCCATCATCTGAAGAAGTGACGTGGATCTGTGTTTGTCGAAGTCCTGTGCTCTTCCCACATCTCGGAGGGCATTGGTTGCCCGCCCTCAACGACAGCACAGCTAGCCAACCTGCCCGCTCTTTCATTTCCCAGTACTCCCACTTGTCCAGGGACATAGACAAAGGTGACTTACGTATTTTGGATTTCTGCAACGACTCTACCCATCGCATGTGTACAGAGCCCACCTCCACTTTTTTTATCATGCTCATTGAATCACTCAGTATACAAGTGTGGGTGTAGTCTTGTGACTCTAACCATTTGAATACCTTGGTCGCTGCATCACCTCCATTGTCATGCTACTCATGGTCATGACGTATGCACCACTGTCTTCTTTGACTATTCTGCCTGCCGAGCGTGCTGTAAATGCCCATACACTTCTTTGGTGTCGTCTTACAGATCCGTCTGTATAGATGGCTGCATCTTTCTCATCGGTGTTATCGCAGATGAGTCCATTGACCTCAGCATTAACCACGACCGGGTTCTGTTCCCTACTTTTCCTGTCGAGTGTGACAATACATGAGAAAGTCCCCTTGAACGACGTAGGCACCAGTATCCACTCTTCATGTACGCTGATATTGGTAAGCCCACAGACCTGTTTGATGACATCTTCTGCTCGGCCCACCCATGATTTACCTCTTTTTAGCCTGGCACCTCTCCCTGTGTTGAGCACATAGTGCAATGGATGCTCTTTGTACAAATCTTCAGCTATGCTCATGCTCTCCAGATCTTGATTCTGTCATCCATGGTTGGAAAGTTAAGACGATACCTCATTGCTACACAGGGAGTGTTCCTTGTATATCCCAAGATAATGCGCATGGCTTCATTTTGTATTTTCTCCAACCTATCAATTTGAGTCGTACTTATGGTAAGAATTGCCAGGGCATACTCGATTGGTGCGAGGACTAATCCCTGGAACAGAAGAGTACTCTACTCGATGTTAGTAGCTGCCATGACCTTCAAGGTGACTAATCCTTTGTGGGATTTTGTTATCACATGGTCGATGTGGTCCCGAAAACACAGGCTGCGGTCAAACTTAACACCGAGGTATATCATCAACTTGTCTCTGGTCACCTCATCAGCCCCTATTTATACTACCGGTATGGTCGTATTAACGATATGGTTGTTAAGGGAGAACCATGAAACTGATACTATATTAGGATTAACCAAGGCACCTGAAACCCCACACCAGGAAGAAATGCGATCGAGTTCATCTTGCATTGTGGAGGCGATTCCCCGTCTGACTCTTCCCTGTCGATATACCAGAATATCATCAGCAAAAGTCCTAGTTCTTCCCTTCCCATCCAGCTGTTGTTCCGTGATCGTTATTGTGTACACGTTAAATAAAACTGGTGACAATGGTGAACCTTGTGGCAGCCCTGGACATATGGATGTTGGCTCGGAAGACCAACTTCCACATCTGAGCATCACCTTCCTCTGAAACAGTGCCGCGGCGATCCATCTAATGAGTAAGGGGTGCACCGCCAGATTGAGGAGCATATATATGAGATATTCAAATGGTACCCTGTTGTATACATCCTCCAGATCTATAGCAGCAGCACATGTCTCCTCTCGTCTGTGGAAGCCTTCGAAGACATCATAGGCAAGGACTGCCGCATTGAGCCATGTCTCTTTGTTATATCTATAACCTCCGAGTGTGGGTGGAACGCACGTTTCTGTTCAAGGTGACAGGTGAGGACACGGGCAACTATTTTCTCCAGCAGCTTGCTCGCAGTGTTCTACATTGTAGTGATTCTGTAGGCACTGATCTGAGAATGGTCCTTGTTTGGCTTTGGTAGCAGTAGTAAGTAGCTGTGAGCCACTCCTGCTTAATCTGGCCACTCCGAATGCTGGCATTAAACTCATTGGTCAGTTTTGTCGAGTCGTCGTCAGCTAAATTGTCTATGTCATCGTACCGAACACCATCTGGACCAGGAGCAGTGTTGTGTGACCTTTTAAGTGTTGTGCAAATGGTATCAGTTGTGATTGTGAGATCTTCTTCCAGCACTACATCCTTACACAATTTTGACAGCGAACCCCGTATCCTCATTCTTACAGCCTTATTTCTTTGGTCCGTCTTCTCAAGGGAGCGGGCAAGCAGGGCCTTCCCTTTGCTCTCATCAGATTTGTGCCATATCCGGCCTGTGCTCTGAAAGTCTGGTATGCCTCTGTGTCGTGTTGTGCCATTCATGCTCTGATGAAGGCGCCAGAATATGGCTAGCGATTTTTCTGAGCACACTTTTTTACAGAATTCATCCTATTTGGCATCCTTAGCCTGATTAGCACATAGTTTAAAGTGCATCATTTTTTGGTCGACCTCTACTTTCAGACACTTCAAGAGCTCGGGTTGTGTACTTCCATTCTTTCTGTCTTTCTGCCATGTCTTGGCTGTTTGTCACTTACTCCGCCAAGCTTCCTCGACTTCTACATTCCACCAGGGTGGCTGCGTCCATTTCTCCTGCCTTCTATGAGGGGCGCTCTGTTTCCTATGTCTGATTTTGCTAATGATGTCCTGGTCTGTTTTCTCATAGTGGAATGTGTGGAGCTTTCTTTTCTGGCTTCTATTTCTGCTTTTTTCAATTAGGAGGATACATGGATAGTGGTCACTTCTCTGGAACCCCAGTGCAAGGTCTATGACACTATCAGAGTCCCCTGTTCGAGTGGCCATCCTTGTTGCCCTTCCATCATTCAAGCACACTAAATCGACTGACACTAGTGCGTTCTCTAGGTCTTCTCCCTGCTTGTTGGTTATGACGTTACTCCACTGGTTTCCTCTAGCATTAAAGTCTCCGCAGAAAATGACATTCTCTTCCTCGAACTCGAAGAGATTCTGCCATTGCTGTGTGTTCACCTTCCTATTACAGGCATACACATTTACAATCATGAAATGAACTGGGGTCTGCACCCTAACCGCATGTACCTGAAATTCTGCATTGTCCCATGCAGACATATCAACCTCAGCTGCCACCATATTGTTGCACACAAGGATGGCCTGCCCAAGGTGTCGCCTATTGTAGAAACAATGAAAACCAAGAGTACTTACTGTCCTGTCACCAAGAAGAGTTTCTTGTAAAACCATTATATCAGTGCCGCACAGTAGCTCATCAAGAATGGGCCGTCGTTGATTTATGGACCCACAATTCCAATATGTAACGTGCACATACTTTAGGCCTAGCCACTCACACTTCGACAGTTTAATACCACCACGCTTGCCTTGTCATGTTTCCCTTCTTCGATGTTGTCGTTTGGGATGCATCTGAATACTTACCGTCGTCATAGTATCATAGATGATTTAGTCCGCTGAACGTCGATACTGTGGATGGTCTAGACTCACATGCACTTACTCAGTCGCATGGTCCAGAACCTGTTTCCACGTTATAAACTGGCCAACTCCAGTAAATAGCTCTGCAGCACGCAGATACACTGTGAGCCTTTTACAAATTAAATGAATTACGCGTCCTTGATGACAGACGACGAAAACAAACCGCCATTTTTTTACGTGTTCAATTATGCAATCAACAACAAGGATGAGTATAAGTGATCAAATAAAGAAATTGTAACAAAATGCAATGAATCAAAAGAAGCAAAGTGATTTACGTCAAATAGAAAGCGCGTACAATCACATGATCCCTTCAAATATCAATAAAAACAAACAAATAAGCAGAAAAGTTCACTGGATATCAGCACTTATCTGTGAGTCCTCTGAAGAAGCCAGCGAACAGGGTGCCTGCCATATTCCCTGAAAGTCTTCTTGTTTATATGTATGTATAGAAGAGTGTTTCCAATGAATTATTGTCTATTTATAGAAGAGTGTTTACAATTAATTACTGTATACATGTATGTATAGAAGAGTGCTTCCAATGAATTACTGTCTATATGTATTTATAGAAGAGTGCTTCTAATGAATTACTATCTATATGTATGTATATAAGAATGCTTGTATGAATTACTGTCTATATGTATTTATAGAAGAGTGCTTCTAATGAATTACTATTTATATGTATGTATAGAAGAGTGCTTCTAATGAATTACTATTTATATGTATGTATAGAAGAGTGCTTCCAATGAATTACTGTTTTTGTGTAAGAGTGCTTCCAATGAATTACTGTCTATATGTAAGAGTAATGCTAATGAATTACTGTCTAAATGTAAGAGTGCTTCCAATGAATTACTGTCTATATGTATGTATAGAAGAGTGCGTCCAATGAATTACTGTTTATATGTAAGAGTGAATTCAATGAATTACTGTTTATATGTAAGAGTGCTTCTAATGAATTACTATCTACACGTATTTATAGACGAGTGCTTCCAATGAGTTATAAGTGGGTCATTATCATTGCACTCCGAACATGTCCATAGGTGCTCAGATCCCCTCCTCAGCAAGCCCGCAGTGTCCAGCGACTGACAACTCCAGTTCTGCGTTGGTTGATTCGTCTTCTTACACGCCCACTCAGTTTCTCGTTTCTGGCTGTGCCCATCTTTTAACTCACATCTCTTTCATCTGAAGGAGTAACGTGGACTCATGGTTGTCGGAGTCCTGTGTCCTTCTCACTTCCCATCGGGCATTGATGATGTCCGCCCAATCCGTTGGTTAACCATCCTCAACAATAGTGCAGCTAACCAACCTGTCTGCTCTTTCATTTCTCCGTATTCCCACATGTCCTGGGACGTAGACAAAGGTGACCTTACGTATTTTTGACTTCTGCAATGACTCTACCCATTGCATACATACAGATCCCACCTCCACTTTTCTTATCATGCTCATCAAATCACTCAGCATACAGGCGTGGCTGTAGTCTTGTGACTCTAACCAGATGAATGCCTTGGTCACTGCTATCACCTCCATTGTCATACTACTTGTGGTCATAACATATGCACCACTGTCTTCCTTGACTATTCTGCCTGCTGTGCGTGTTCTAAATGCTTCCAATAAATTACAGTCTTTATAAAAAGGTGCTTTCTATTTATTACTGTTTATACGTATGTATGTATAGACAAGTGCTTCTTTGATTGCAGATAAATAAACAAACTAATGCTGAAAATATCTTCATTTTTTTTTATCTCCGGTACAAACTTGTGTGTCGGTGTCCATACTGATGTAGACATTTATATCTCTAAAGATTATTATTATTTAGATCTCAATTTGATTCTTTGACTAAAGCTTCCTTTAACTTTACCAATAATTTTTTTTTTTAAACAGATTTATTTCCATTTTTGAGCCGAAGACTTGCCCAGACTTCATTTGATGTTGGTAAGTACACTTTTGTAGCATTTTATGAACTCACATTTGTAGTATGTGTCATTGAATATAGCAACTTGAAGGATGTTATATACATTATCTATCAGTAAGTCACCACTACTAAAAGTACAGCAAATGTAAGTGCATAAATGTAGCCATACCTTTTGACATAACTGTTAATAATCTCTGGATCTCTAGAAAATGTCAAATTAAATTACTGGTGCAATCACATGTACACATTTTAAGCTGGATCTCCCTGATCTTGTTGGACACTTAACGACCAGGCCTTTGAATGGTGTCATGAAATTAAAAAAAATAAAGTTTCATTTGTCTGGCAATAATGCCTGTCTTGTATTTTTGCTGTGACCTTTCCCTGTTTTACAGCTGAGTTTAGATTTTATTTGAGAGGTAATAGTTTGGCTGGATTTAATTGAAGATATTTTACCTGATACAGTTAACAAATTATAATGAGAATGAATTATTACTACGTGGTGCAGCATTCTTTGCTTGGACTGTTTCACAATTTATACAATTAATTCAGCCAACATGATAAAAAATAAACACTTAAATTAGTATAGGATGAGTTAAACTCTGAATAGATATTACTTTGCAGAATATGTCAAAATTTAACTTAAAAAGCAGCTTTGCTAATTACCATGTGCAATACTAACTGCTGTTGTATCTCTTTCCAAAAAAAAACATTACTACTCTTAAGTTTTTGCTTCGTAACCTGTTCATATGTGGTCAATTTTTTCTGTAATTTGTTATTCTATTGGTCTGAAAAATATTTGAATATTTCTTGTGATTTTGCTTGCCTGATGTTGATACTGCAGCCTGGGTATTGTTGAAGTGAATTGAAAGTTATCCACATCATCTGTTCTAAAACCACCATAACTGTCAGTTGACTTCATTGTAACTACTGATAGCTAGTAGTATCTATCAACCTATTGCTTCATTATCTTTACTTAAAATACGTAGCTTACAGTATTTTTCAAAAAAGTCTGTTGGGACTAAATAAACACCGTGGTTTTTGACAATCCTTGACACTGGCACACACAACAACCAGTGAGAAAATGGTTGATGTAAGTTACCTCCTAATGAAGCAGATCTTTAGACTGTCTTCCTCGCAAAATACACTGCACCAGAGCGAATAATGGTAAACATATTAGGCTGTCACTGACATTAAAAGACTACTCCATGGCATTTGTTGAATGAGCAGATTAGTCTAAATATTTTGTAGCTTGAAAATTACAGTATGGTTATTGATTGATGCTCGCATGAATGTCATATAAATGAGTAGCAAACTTGGATGGCATCCGTTGAATGAATATAAATTAACGTTCATTGAATGAATGTAAATACTCCTTACAAATGCATATTAAATTTCTTTTTATAAATGCGTGCTTAAATATTTGTAAAATACTTCTGGTGCATACAAGAATTGTCCAGTACTTATAGAGTATATTTTTTTTAATGAATGAATTTCTAGTCTTAAAAAATATTTGTTGTGTTTTTTTTTTTTGCATAAATTAATTTTCCTATCTATCTATCTATTGACCTTCCGAGCCATAGCCGGCCCATAGGGCATAGACCCAGATACTCTTTCTCTTATCTAAATTTTTATTCTAGCAGTTTTCAATCCTTCTAAAGATATTTTATCAAATCTCGCCATTTGTCTCTGTTCTGTGCAAGCAACTTTATCTTTTGATTAATTTGATATTAATTTTCCAGTGCTTATAAAATATTGTTTTTTTCTTGTTTAAATTAATAATCTATGTGCTTGCTGCTTGCTTGCGTTCGCCCGATGACTAAAGTATTCTAGAGTATTCGTAGACTGTAGAATTCCTCTTAGTCATCCGTCCTTAAAAGGGCATTAAGTTGACGTTTCTGCATTGTGTTGTGTTTTGCAGTATAACTGTTATATTTGCGCCTTTCGGCCCAACACATCCGACTTCAGCATGACATTTTTGAGTACCAGGTTGTCTTCTCTTTTCGATCCCTGCTCGCTTGGCCAGACTAGACAGGTTAGTCTGTTACTAGAGGCACCATGGAGAGGTGGAGCAGGGTCTGGATGGTTTTGGTTCACCAATCCTGGCGCAAGCGATCAGCTGTGGGTCGCTGACAACTTCCAGCTCTGGTGCTGGGAAGCGCGTCTTCGCCTCCTTCTATCTATTTATATATAAATTATTGTCTGTTATGCCTTTAAAATATCTTTTGTCTTTGTCGTGTGGTCATAAGTGAATGTTCTAATAGATGATTAAAATGGAAGTTTGTCTCATCATTACTCATAAATGAGTTGTGAAGGCTGTTTAATGTCCATACAGTCCAGAGATTGTAGGTGTAATGTTTCCACATACATAACTCAGAAGAATATGAATGATGCGAATGAGGAAAGAATAGGATTTGTGGAGTAAAATGGCATGTCATTAAAGATGACTAAAGAGAATTACAATGAGAACTTACAAAATCATTTTATGGTTGGAATTGCTAGAACCTGCAAGAGTACAATCTTTTTGGGCTGGCCAACAAAAACACAATCCATCAGTAGTGCGGAACAATTAGTTCATTATGAGACAAAAGAAAACTTATAAGAGCCATGGAAAGTGGAATCTGAGTATTTGCTTTTGTGTTTTGCTTTTCCATGAAAAAGTATTTTGTGTGTGTCTATGAGTGATGAAAGAATCAACTTTAGGCTAGATTATATGTTGTGTTAAGTCGCTTAGTATATGTAAAGGAAAGCGTGTGGTTGAATCGATGACTTGACTTGCTCAAAAACCAGGAGAATGTGGGTTTGAATCTTGGAAGGGTCAGAAGTTTTTTCCATGGGGGGTGAAATAACAAATTTGGACCTAAACACCTCATGACAACTTCTCAGGACAAGTGGCCTTTATTCTCTGATCCTATATGTCCCTTTCCTGTCTAAAAAGACCAATGAAAAAGTTCTCATGGAGGCCAACACAAAAAGGGAGCTCTTAAAAAACATCAGAAAGAAGCAATCAACATTTTTTGGGCACATCATGAGAAGAGGAAAGTTGCAATACTTGGTTACAACTGACAAAATAAAAGGAAAGAGAGATCGCGGACGACAAAGAGAGAAAATACTGGTTAGCTTGGTGTCATGGCATGGAAAATAGTCAACAAGAGAACTCATACGTTGCACTGTGGATAGAAGATTGTGGAAGGACATGATCGCCAACGCCAACCGGTACGGCACATGATGATGATGATGATATGTCCCTTTGGCAGAGAGAGAGAGAGAGAGAGAGACACACGCATGTGCGCGCACGCACACACACACACACACACACACACACTTACTTGGATAATGCTTTAGAGATAGTTTTTTTTTTTAAATATATGTTGTTTATCTAGCTTTATTTTTAATTGTATTTTTGCATTTGATCTGGTTTTGTTTACTTTATATGTTGTTGATCTATCTCTTTGTTCTTTTTTCCAAGCTGTATATTTGGGGTTGATGTTCTTTTTAGTACACGTTTGGTGTTCATCTGTTCCTTCTTAAATTGTATGTTTATTGTGGATGTCTGTTCTGCTTTAATTATTTGCTTTTAATCTGTTCTTCTTTAATTTATGTCTAGTGTTAAACTTTTAATTTTCCTCCCAAAAGTAGTTTGTATGCTTTTGAACTGTACTTTTACTCTGTTGCTAATTAATTTTCTCATTTAATTGAGTAAAGATTATTTACAGTGGCATGTTAATTGTGTGTAAGCTATTTCAATTCATTCTATTTTAATTTTTTTATGTATTTTTTTTATTTGAAAGGACGTGCCATTAAAAATTTCATGAAATACTAATTCAAATAAGGCAAGTTATAATCCTGATGAAGCAACTAATGATCGTGAAAGAAATTGATTATCAATACCATTAAGCATGACATATAATATTTTAAAAATATAGAAATTTTAAAAAATGTATTAAGTCAAATTAAAACACGTTATTTGACAACCTCTAATTTTAGCTTGGTTATGTGTACATTATTCTGTTTGCTTCACTCATAATTCATACAGCTCTCTCTTTGTTTTATTTCTTAAGACTCCCCTTAAAAGTCAAAATATAAATAGTAGCTTCTGTTCAACTTATCTCACCATATTTTCCCCTGCATTTTCCACCATAATCACGAATAATTTTTTACACTGGCATATTGATCTTTTAAAAATCCCTTCAGCTCTGCATTGAATTTCTGAAGTGGTTTTTATTTTCTTCCTAGCTTCTGTGTGTATTGATGATACCATGGTAACCCCACACCATTGTTACTGCCACAGTCCCTGAGAGTTCTGTGTCATACCATGTATTTGTTTGTGTTGACGTGTTGATGGCATGATGGGAATGTGAAGCTGTAACCATGGTTTCTTGGTTTCATCCACAAAGAATTCTTTCATGCCTCTCTCTCTCCCCCTCTCTCTCCCTCTTTCTCTCTCTCTCTCTCTCTCTCTCTCTCTCTCTCTATTGTTATTTTATTTGTCTTGTGGTGCTCATTTAATGTCACTATATTAAGCAACTTATGTTATGTTAGATCCAAGTTTAGTCAGAAAAGCATATGCTTGAAATTTATGGGAAGTTTGTGATAAAAGACTTTATGTTGTATACTTGCATTAGATGGGAAAATAATATAATTAGCAAAGTTGAACTTTTCTTCACAAATGCCAAGCACTTAGAACTATAACACCATGAGCAACAAAATAAATAAACAGTGCAGTTGAAAATAGTTTTAGTGTTTTTAGGTGGGAATGAACAGATGCCCTGCAGACTAGTTTATGATTGATTTTTCACATCAACTATTTTGGTCATCAACATTCAAACATAACTGATTTATAGCCAGCTTGAGTAATAAGAAGCTGCAGTGGTTAGTGCACCTTGCTATTGACCAGAAAGATCCGGGTTCAAGACTCAGATGTAACAATTTTTTTTTTTCAAACAGATACAACTTTAGAGGTTTGCCCAGCAACTGAAAATGGGTACCAGTTTTTTAAATTTTTTTATTTTTAAATTGGGAAAGTTATGTCGGGCTTGTTGAGAAGTGACAACAAGAGAATTCCAAAACAGGCTCTTACTCTGGGAAACATCAAGGTACAGAAAAAGGGGAAGGCCTAGAGAGACACTAACAAGAATATCTATAGGAGGAGCAAAATTGGCAGGCATGGACTCATTACATAAGATCGAACATCTTGCCAAGAATAGACATGGATGGCAGAAGACACCACAAGCCCAATGCGACATCTAGTGGCATGGGAAAGGATCATAACTAAGTGGTAAAGTAGGGCACCCTGACAAGAACTGTCCACATCATCATCGAGTGCCTTCTCCGCAACGAAGGTTGGCTACCATGGATCGCCATTCTACTCTGTTTCTTGCTTTGATGGTGCAGGCTGTCATAGATTGACTTGTCCATCCTTTGATGTTACTCGTCCATGTTAGTATTGGTCTGCCTCTGCCACCTTGTATTTTCCCTTCCAATATTACTTTTAGTAGGCTGTTGTGTCTTTTAACATGCCCCAAAAATTTCATTTGTCTTGTCTTAATTTCTTAATTGTCCACATCACCTGTAAAAATATGCAGTTGACCATTGAGAACTATAGGCACTAACACTATATTTCCCATAGGCTTGAAGAAGGTATGCAGGAGCGTCTTATTTAGTTGATTGTGTAGTAAATTGTATGCAGTATCCATGGTGGGTTGGTCATATATTAATGGATTTATCTGTTTTACCATACAAACACCAGTCAAGATAGTGGATAGGGAATATATTTTATGAGTATTTATTCATTTATTATATAAAGTAGAGAGTGAGATGTTTAGTTTCATAAATCAACCAGAACCAGGAAATCTGATTCCCTGTGTTTCACCTAGTGTGAACACACACAGCTGTGTGTCAAAATTTCAGAGAAAATACTATTTTTAGAGCACCTAATGTTACACTTAAGTGGTAGTAATTTTTACTACGGTATCGTAAACACGTCGGTCACAGATAGGTATCATAATTAAGGGTTAAGACAAGTCAAAACATACCGTATTATTGAAATTAGACACCAGCAGATCAGATTACAGTGAATAAAAACTGGAGTGAAATTATATTAGATAATAAACAAAAACAACTGAAGTCTGTCAAATCAAAAGATATATTTTGATAAAATTATGATAACTTTATAAATATGTGCAACAAGTAAGATAATAAAAAATATTGTTGGTTATTATGAAATGACAAGCGAACTACTTAAGTGCATGTATCATACAACTTTATAACGAGTTTCCAAAATTCTGTTCATTTAAAAAAGAAGTAAGAGAAATAAATAAAATTGGTGTTCTTTAGAATTGTGGAATACAAGAAGCCATATTATTGTGTCAGAAGATGTTGTCTTAACAAGTATAAAAGAGTTCTGAGTTTGTGTGCATGTGTTGCTTTTTTTTTTTTCTCCCAAGATACTGCAAAAAGTTGTTAGAAGTCTAGGATGAAAAACTAGGTTCACTAGGTTCTTCTGCCTTATCCCTCACAAGCTCTATGCTGTCTTGCCATTCCCCATATCCGTTCAGCTGTATGGATAGAATTATAATTAAGTGTTTAAATTTATTGTAATATAAATGATTGTTGTTGATGTATATTCATTTATGGGTCTCTTCCGTTTCCAGTCTGTAATTATTGTTTGTAAATTTTGTTATTTGTTTGTTCCCTATGCTCTGATGTTGAAAAGTAGGAGCAGAAAATAAATATCTCCCCACATTATATAATCTGCATGTAACATCCATGCCACATCACCTGTACCAACTGGCAATATATAAATTAAAAATGAAAAAGTCACCAGGCAGTGATGGAGTGTCCAATTAAATGATTAAGAACTTGGGAACTGCTTGCTAAAGCAAAAACAACTGCAGATCTACAATTTTTGTTAGGATTACAGGTAGAAAAGCCATAGACATGGAGAAAAGCAATTATGATTCCATTACTAATCCAGGAAAAGATGGTTCTTTGAGACCAATCAGCCTTACAAGCTGTTTGTGTAAAGAACATATAATCAATCTCAGACTGCAGTGGTACCCGGAAAGTAAAAATTTTGTGCCACAACAAGCAGGCTCTTTTAGAGAGTGTTACTCCGCTGAAGATCAGGCAACTTATCTTTCCTAGGAAATTGATGATACATTCCAAGAAAAAATACTGGTATTTACAGCATGGATAGACCTTAAGAAAGCATTTGATACGGTATGGAAGAAAAGGGTCTTGAAAAAACTGAGAAATTATGGAGTAAATGGCAGGATGTACAAATGGGTGAAGGCATACCTGCGTAACAGGAGAGCCAGAGTGCAACTGAATGGTCTTAAAGGTAATTTATCCTACTATGTCAGGGCATCCCACTGGGAGGGGTTTCTATCTCCAACGCATTTTCTAGTCTACATCAAAGACCTAATTACTCAACTACCAGATGTTATCAAAATGGCAATCTATTCAGATGACCTGGTAATGTGGTGCACAGAAGAGTATGCAACAGTGGACTCCAAATTGTTGCAAAGGGAATGAATGCACTGAACTCATGGACAAATAGATGGTGTACAGTATTAATACAGACAAATGCAGTACTACATTTTTCACTCTCACCCCAAAACAAAAAGCAGGATCCATCTACATAAACAATGAGCATGTGAAAGAAGACATACAAACTACTTATCTTGGAGTTGCATTTGATAACAAACTATCTTGGAAACAGCAGATAAATAAGGCAACCCAAAAAGAAAGAAAAAAGTTAGCTATTCTAAGAAAGGTGTGTGGAACCATGTGGAATGCTAGTGGGAAAATACTCAGTAAAGTTTACCAACAGCGTTTATTACATCAAGAATATGGATCATCTGCATGGTGCTCAACATCAAACACCAAACTGCAAGAGCTGGATAAAGTACAAAACCAGGCACTTAGGGTCATCACAGAAGCAATGAAATCAACACTAATATTGGAGATAGTGAACTTGTGGATGATACCAGCACTGAGAGAATGAAGGCACACAAAGTTTCTAATACAGGCAGAATAATTTTCATGCATGCTGAGACATCCAATGAAGGACCTATTCCAAAATCTTGCATTGGGATGGCTTAAGAGAAGCAGTTTTATCTACCAAGCCAAACAAATTTGTAGACAAACACCAGACATACCAAGAGTTGTCAGCCGCCTACTGCCCATACCAGAACAGACTCCCTGGACAGAGGAATCCAGATTGTCAATATAACTACGGACAGAAGTGAAGGGAATACTAGACAAGAAGGAACAGAATAGTCTACAGTGTAAAACAATCACCCATAACCTTGGATGAAGAATACCCACACGATCTGTGGGTTTGTCTGTACATAGATGGATCAGCACAGAATGCAGTAAAGAATGGGGGAGCAGGTGCATACATAGAGTACCCAAATAACACTGAGAATATGAATAAAATAGCAACAGGGAAAAGTTGTTACAATTATGATGCAGAAATCCAAGAATAAAGTTGGCAATAGAAAAATTGCTGAACAGTATAATGTCAGCCAACAGTCTGTAGTATTTTTGACAGATGTAAGATCATCACTCCAGGCACTACAATCCAGAAAATTCCAGCATTTGCAGGCATTGTTGACGGCATGGTGCTCTGCAGGACTACAGGGTCGCCCTGTAATGGATCCCATCTCACTGTGGAATACCAGGAAACAAGAGAACAGATCAGCTGGCAAAGCAAGGCGCAACAGGCACACAACCAGATGCACCGGTTACATACTATCAGAAGAAAGAAACAGATAATCAAATCAGTTAGAAGACCACAAACCCCAAATCAGGATGCCTTTCATAATGTGAATAGATGGGAACAAGCTATCATTATACACCTCAGAACAGGGCACAGTTGACTCCACAATCACATATATACAAAATTCAAGATCAGCACTTCAACTACATGGGAGCTGCGATAGCTCAGTGGTTAGTGAACTGGACTACAAAGGACAAGAGGTAGAGTTCGATCCCAACCGATGGCTTCCGGGTTCACCCAGCCTTTAATGGGTACCGGATTTTTTTCTGCGAAAGTAAAGCGGTACGGGCGTAATACCGACCACATTACCTCAAAAATCATGTGCTGAAGGTCTGTAAAATATATGGTCACTAACACCATATTTCCTAAACGCCACTTGGCGTGACGGGGGCACTTTACTTTTTACTTTTTTTTACTTCAACTACATGTAGATGTGGACAGACGCCCCAGACTACTGAACACGTACTTCAAGACTGCACTGAATATAGTAGACTGAGGAAAATCAATTGGCCCATAGGTACAACACTACAGACAAAACTATATGGGCCACTGCAAGAATTACAAATGACAGTAAAATTTATATAGGAAATGACATTGCAGATTTTTTTTCGTTCGCCAGCTTTTACTTCTGACGAAGTCCCTAAAGGCTAGGAACTGAATTTTGCATTTTTTCCCCTGGCAGCACAGGGATCCTTTGCCACACAGGCAGATAACTCCAACTTCGGAGGTACTCATATTTTTTCCGTCGATGAGTAATTGACGTTTCAAGCCAGGCCTCGCTGCTGAGACCAGGGGTGGTTGCAGCAGAGAGAAATCATAAATAAAAATTCTAACCGGTGCAGCCGGGATTTGAACCCACAACCTCTCTGTCTCGAGGCCGGCGTCTTGCCTCAAAAAAACCAGTCCCCATTCATTGCAGATATAGACAATACTTCAGGCGAACAGAAGATAGATAGATTGCCTGCACCTTACAAAAGTAGTTGTTGTGCTGCTCATATCCATCTGTAGTGTGCTGACCAGGTTCTGCATATCATCAAGTTATATGTCATGGTCACAGATTGCCTGTGAGATTTTTACTATTTGTTTGGTATTTGTTTTCTGGTGTTGATTTAATATATTACGAGTGTTGATTTAGTATATTTTCATATGAATTATTTATGCATGATTATATTTTCCCCTCATTTACAGATAATGAGATGAAAGATGTTGCACAGACCCTTGTAGCTTTGAAGGGCTCTTATAGAAAAGGTATAGCTGTTTTCAAAATATTACTTGTAACTGTTTTACTTTTATGAATGAAAACGATTGATGAAAGTCTGATGATGTGTTGAATGTCTGTAAAAATCATTTGTTTATCTAATATTTAATACATTTTCATTATACTTTTAAAATTAGGTAAACAGTAACAAAAATAAACAGGAATTCTAGTGGTAGACTTGGTGAAACTGTCTTGTTGCTTGTTGGCCAGTGCATTAAGAACAAAATTATAGAAAATGAATTAACACAGGTCATTTTGATCTTTGGTTGGTCTCTTCTATTATCATGTTTCACTGTGTTTCTAGTAGGTAGACCTCTTCAATCATTTTTGTGGATGCATCTGTCTGTTGTTTTGTTGATAGCTGTGTGTACTATATTTGGTTGTTTCTGCTTGTTACACTGCCAAACCATTTCATTTGTTTATTCTCTTCTAATGTAGTACATCTCCCTTTCATTCTGTCATTTCATTTCATTTCAGATCCCATTTTTATTTCTCCTTGATCTACTAGTGCTATTCATTCTAGAGCATGTAGTAGAGTTTATCATCATTCCGTTGTCCGTTTATGTTCTAATTTTCTGAAGACGGCAGCATGTAGGCCAATGCTTAGCTGTCACCATACCTTGTTGGAGTGTGCATTACACCCCACCACTTGCTCTATTTCATTTGTTTTTTCTTTATACAACTACAGCTGGAGCAATTTGTAACTGTCTTATTAGATCTCCACATTTCCAATTCTCTCTCAAACTGCTACCAGTTAATACTTTTACTGACACTCTATTTTGGTGGTGTTTATATTATTAGTTGTTCTTGTGTTTAGTGTTCAAGTCTTATATTGATTGCACATCACTGGGGTGGTGATTGTTTTGAAGGGCAGATTGTTTTGAAAGGCACTCTTTTTTTTTTCTTCTGTTATGATTTCTCTGTTAACCAATAATGATGACATTTAGCCAATAGTCTGACGTGGTTTAATGCTTCTTGTGTACATTTCTGCCATTTGTTGTCACAACACCAACTAGTATTTAAATTTATCAGATTGTATCCAGTGTTTATCATCTCCTTTATGTTGATGTTTTTCCTTTCTCTGAAAATGTTTATTACTTCTGTTTTTTTTTTTTGGTGCTATGTTCATGTTTGCTTGTATAGTCTAGTTTGTTCAGGTGTTTGCACAGTTTTTCTATGTTTTCATAGATTTAAACCTGTCTGTTTTTTTTTCATAGATTTAAACTTGTCTGCAAAAAAAGTTTTTTTCTTGTCTGTTCTATTTTCATAGATTTAAACTTGTCTGTGAAAAAATTTGTTCTTGTCTGTTCTGTTTTCATAGATTTAAACTTATCTATGAAAAAGTGTTTTTCTAGACTGTTCTGTTTTCATAGATTTAAACTTGTCTGTGAAAAAGTTTTTTTCTTGTCTGTGCTGTTTTCATAGATTTAAACTTTTCTAGTCTGTTCTGTTTTCATAGATTTAAACTTGTCTGTTCTGTTTTCATAGATTAATACTAATAATATTAATCTGCGAAAAGTTTTTTTCTTGTCATTAACATTTTCTTTGCTCTTTGTTAACTCCATCAAAATGCCCTTTCTGTGTCTTTGAATATATATATATATATATATATATATATATATATATATTGTTTCTGTCGCCGGTTTTGTTTTCACTTTACAACGAACATATTATGAGATCATAGGTAGAATTGGATGGAAGGAAAAGAAAACAAACGACGAAGTCTTAAAACAACTAAAAATGAAAAGAGAACTTCTGAACACAATTCAAACAAGACAAATGCGATTTATGGGCCATGTTAAAAGACACAACAGCCTACTAAAAGTAATCCTGGATTGGAAAATACAAGGTAGCAGAGGCAGACCAAGACTAACATGGACGAGTAACATCAAAAGATGGACAAATCAGCCTATGACAACCTGCACCATCAAAGTAAGAGACAGAGCAGAATGGCGCTCCGTACCTTTGTTGTGGAGACGGCACTCGATGATGATGATGATTATGAGATCAATAGTAGACAAAAAAGGAATTGAAGTCAACAGTCACAATATAAATAATTTGCGATATGCAAATGACACAGTGCAAAATAATGACACAGTCTTAATAGCAGAGACAGAGAATGAACTACAAGAAATGATAGACATAATAGTAAAAGAAAGCAACAAGAAAGGTCTCAGTCTGAATAGTAAGAAACAGAAGTAGTGGTCATATTGAAGAAACAATCACCATCATGCAGCATAAAAATAAACAGGACAAATCTAAAACAAGTGCAACATTTCAAATACTTGGGCACAATAATAACATCAGATGGGAGATGCACCACATAAATTAAAAGCAGAATAGCTCAGGCCAAAATAGCATTTCAGAAAATGAAAAATATGTTATGCAACAAATCTATGTCAATGAAAATGAGAAAGAGAGTTCATCAGTGCTATATAGAACAAATTGTGACCTATGGAGGCGAATCATGGACAGTAGACAAACAAATGAAAAGACGATTAGAGGCCACAGAGATGGGGTTTCTCTGAGAGGAATGTTGAAAGTTCCCTGGACAGCTAAAAAGACCAATGAGGAAATTCTCAAAGAGGCCAACACAAAAAGGGAGCTCCTAAAAAAACATCAGAAAGAAGCAATCAACATTTTTCGGGCACATCGTGAGAAAAGGAAAGTTGGAATACTTGGTTACAACTGGCAAAATAAAAAGGAAAGAGAGATTACGGACAACAAAGAGAGAAAATACTGGCTAGCTTGGTGTCATGGCATGGAAAACAGTCAACAACAGAACTGATACAATGCACTGTAGATAGAAGATTGTGGAAGGATATAATCGCCTATGCCAACCAGTATGGCACATGATAATACAGTCGAACCTGTCTAAGGCGACCATTCACGGGACTTTCAAAAACTGGTCCCATAGGACAGGTGGTCCTGCCTCACAGGTTTCACATAATAAATAGAGCGATAAAAAAAATTTTATCCTAAGCACTATGAAAACTAACCTGCAAATCAGCGTAATCCATGAGTAGAACATAGTGCACATGTCGGTCTACAATAGCCACTGGTTGGACACTTTTCATAAAACACGATAGTTAAACACACAAAAATAAAACACACATACACAGATTCCACTTATACTGTACATGTATCACTTTTGACTTGAAAAAAAATCCAATATGGTAGTCTGTTGTTTGACAGATGAAATAAACGATAAGTTCAATTTTTCTCTCAAGTCCATGATAACGTCTAGTATGTCAGATCTCCCGTTTGTTATTGAATAGGTGCGCAGAAGCTCCAAAGCATTATGTGCATCTGCGATAGTGTATGTTTTCTCAATGTCAGTAGAATCTTGTTCGTTGTCTGATTCACTATTCACATCCTCAGCAGCTAAAATTGCAGTGGCAGGAAGATCCCAGTTTGTTTCTATTGTGTTGCAAGTTTGGAGCCCTGAATCAATCATGGAGATGTCTGTCAATTGGTATCCAAACAATTCTTTTGAAAGGTTATCCAAAGCAGTAGAAATTGCAGTAGAAACAATTTGCACGTTGGTCTTTGATGCAGATTCCATGTGCGTCAGAGAATATGCGTGTGTTTCAGCAGGACAATGAAAACCTGCTTTACAGAAACACTTAAGGATGGTTGAGTTGTCCACTTCTTTCCATGCTGCAGCAATCCAGTAGACTACATCCAGTAAATTGACCTGTTTCATGAGTTCGGTTCCGGAAGCATCCTTGTTTGATTCCATGACTGTGATAAGATGTAGAAGCTGTTTTTGTCTAAACTTTAATTTAAATGTCTGAATGACACCCTGGTCTAGGGGTTGAACTAATGCAGTTGTGTTGGGTGGCAGAAACTGCAGCTTAACATTCTGTAGTTCGATCTTGGGATGACAGGTAGCGTTGTCAACAAATAAAATAATGTGGCGCTTTTTTTTCTGCATCTTACGGTCAAAACTTTTCAGCCAATCTTCAAATATAGCTGCAGTCATCCATGCCTTTTTGTTGTTTCTGTAAATCACTGGCAGTGTGTTTATGTTGATGTTTTTAAAAATCCTAGGGTTAGCTGCTTTCCCAATCACTAAAGCCGGTTCTCGTTCCCCCAACATGTTAGTGCATAGCATCACTGTTATTCGCTCTTTGCTTTTTTTACCCCCAGCGCATTTTTCTCCTTTGACAAAAAATGTTGTGTCCGTAGTCGCTTTGAAAAATAGCCCGGTTTCATCTAAATTAAAAATGTCTTGAGCAGCGTAACCATAGCATATCTCGGATAATTTAGAAGTCCAGTCAGCCGCAGCACTCATATCTGAATCACCGACTTCGCCACATTGCTTACCAAACACAAGATTGTGTCTTTTAATGAAGGCCTCTAACCAGCCGTTCGATGCTTTAAAGACTGAGTTTTCCAATTCTTTTGCAAACTGTAAAGCTCGTTCTTTGATCATCGGCCCAGATAACGGAATTTTTCGTGCAAGTGCTGATTGACACCATTTCCAACAAAGTGTATTTATGTCTTCATTTCCCGTTTTCCTGCTATTCCTTCTTTTCATACTTGGTGCATTATTTTCAAAGTCATTCATATACTCGGCTTTTCTCTTTAACGTACGTAAAATCTGTGTCTTTCCCACTCCAAACTGTTCTGCCAATAATCGCGAACTTTTACCTTGCTGATTTTGTCGAATCACTGATATTCGTTCTTCCAGCGTTAATGCTTTTGGTTTTACACTTTTGACACTGGCCATTTCCTATATTGTGTGTAACACTTTTAAAATCCACAAAAATAATTCACTGAGATACTGTACATGTACATGAATACACTCTAAGCGGGCAATGACTAATTCTTTAGTTAATTCCTGTAATTTATACGGGCCACGCAATGGTCTACTCTGGTCTAGACGGAACCGCGAAGTGATGTCACTTCAAGAATCATAGATCTGTGTCTGCACCAGTATTGACTGATAAACGTAACACGTCCCACTGTAATCTGGGACTCACTAAATACGGGAAAACATCAACACCTGTAGACACCTGTGTCGATCGTTTATAGCTCCCAGCGAGACGAAGGACTGGCTGGTCGTCGTAAACGGGATAAATAACATTGGCGGCGGTTAATTAGCCTGGTCTCTGGTCGCGTCATACGGTGAGCGCCGTAATCAGTGTTAGCATATAGTAAAAAACTCGGGGAAATTGTAGACCCGGTCCTATAACCAGGGAAACGCTTTAAACAGGTGGTCCTAAGACCAGGTTCGACTGTATATATATATATATATATATATTTTTTTTTTCCATTGTATTCTGCAGTTTTTTTAAACAAGTTTTTTTAATGTGAGTGTTGCATGTGTACAGTACATTCCCTGTTCTTTGGAAACCCATTTTTGAGTCATTGTTTAGTTCACTTAACAAATATCAATGATATCTTGATTACATGGAAAGAGAAACAAAAGGTTTTGCTTATAGAGTGCCTTGTGATTCCATTTCTGTAAGACACTTATTGTGTTATATGAAATTATAAGATGTGTACAAGAAGAAGAGAAGTATGCTGAGCGAGAAGAGACATCCTCAGAATAAGATGGAATGACATCAAATCAACTCAAGTGTAAACTGTATCAAGTGACAGTGGTTTAGGCTGCCAGAAAAAGCGCTTCACTTTGTTTCTCCCCCAACAAGAAAAATGGTATGAGGAAGCAAACAAACAGCCATACTATCGCAGATTAATGCAGTATGAGTGTTTTTGTTTAATGTCTATGTTTTTGGTAAGCTGGCCATGTAGAGCTTATGAACTTGACTGTTTAATGATCTTTGTTCCCCCAGACTCACCAGATAGCTCCTCGGGTGAAGATATAGGTCCAACATGGAAACATCACAAAAAATCTTTGAGGTAAATTTGTATTTGCTTATATTGCACTGAAATGTTATGCTTTTAGATCATAATTCATAGACTGTACAATTAAAAAGCATGTAGTGAAAATGAGGCTGATATACTTAAATAGCTTAAAAAGTAAAGAATTAAATGAAATGGAGCTATCATGCATACACTGACACATGGTACTGAAGCCTATAAATATATGATAAAAGACAAGAAAATCATTCAGGAAACAATAATTTTATTTGCCATGAAATGAGAAAGAAAAAGCTGGAATGTATGGCCTTTAGCATCTTGTCAGACAGCTGGTAGCAAGCAATCATTATAAATGTCTTACATATATATATAATATTTAAATATAAATCAATATATGAAAGGTCAATATATATATATATATATATATATATATATATATATATATATATATATACATATACATATACATATATATATATATATATACATATATAGGGTGTCTCTTTAATGACTGTGCATTTTTTGTTGTTGAAATAATTACGCACCTAAATTTTATCTATGTATGACGTAATAGTTCAAGCACCATTTACGTGTTCATTTAAACATCACTGAACTGAAACAACACTAAACATCTATCTACATGATAGATCTGGCTTACAATGGTGTTAACGATTGAAGAAAGAGTATTTATAGTGGAGCATGTGTTCCGTAACGGCGGCAAGTATTCGAATGGGGTTGTTGAACAATTTGTGAATAGATTTCCTGATACACCAGTGCCTCATCGAAATACTGTGAGTAATTTAATAATCAAATTTCAAAACACCGGTAGTGTACATGATGTTAGCCGTCCTGGTAGACCATCTGTTCTTGAAGTAACATCTCTCAAGATCCAGGACAGCATTCTAATGAGTCCTGGCAAATCAATAAGAAAGCTGGCTCAACAAGTACACAAATCAAGCAGTACTGTTCATAGAGTTCTGAAAAAAAAATTAAAGTTACATCCGTACAAATTTTCCGTCGTTCCTCAATTAAAAGAATTAGATCACCAATCCAGAATTAATTATTGTATGTGGTTTGAGAATTTTCTAGCCCAAGAAGGTGGGGAAATCCTTGATTTCACTTTCTTCACAGATGAAGCATGGTTCCATTTGTCTGGGTACGTGAATAGGCAGAATGATCGTCTTTGGAGTGATGAAAATCCACATGCATTGCACCCAGTGCCTCTCCACGATCAGAAAGTAGGAGTGTGGTGTGCAATGAGTCGTCAGCGGATAATCGGCCCAATTTTCTTCTATGACACAATAAATTCAGAAAGATACAGGATTAACATACTGGAGCGATTCGTAACCCAACTTTCTGAGCCAGAAATTGAAAAAGCTTGGTTTCAACAAGATGGCGCAACTGCTCACATTGCTGTAAAAATCACTGGAATTTTTATATGAAATTTTTGCTAATCGTATAATCTCTCGCGGAATTTGGCCTGCACGGTCTCCTGATCTTACTCCCATGGACTACTATCTCTGGGGTGAACTGAAAGGAAAAGTATACGAAAACAATCCCCACACACTCGATGAGCTGCAGGTTTCAATCGCCAACAACATTAATAATGTTACACAGTCCATACTGCGTAAGGTTTTTGACAATATGAAAAAACGTATCACTATTTGCCAACTAAAACGTGGTGGATATTTCGAATACCTTTTGTGAATAGTGATGTTATATGTTTAACTTTACCGAAAAAGGAACAAGCTACAGCAGTACATGATGCGTGATTTACATAAATAAATTGGAACAACTAGATTTTCAAATAATGCACAGTCATTAAAGAAACACCCACCGATCTGGAAGACCTTCAATTTCACAAGACCAAATTATGAAACTCCAAGACAGAATACAATGAGTCCAAATGCATCTTTAAACCACTTGTCTCAACAGGTGCAAATATCTAAGAGTTCTGTTCACAAGGTTTTAAGAAGTGAACTACACTATCGTCCATACAAATTAACTGAAGTGTCTCAACTCCAAGAAAGAGATTATGAATCCCGTTTAAACTACTGCATGTGGTTTCAGAATTTTATTTATGAACATGGCGCTGCCATCCTTGACGTCACTTTTTTCACTGATGAGGCCTGGTTTCATTTATCCGGTTATGTGAACAGTCAGAACAATCGGCTGTGGAGCAGTGAAAACCCCCATGAATTTCATCAAGTGCCGCTTTACAATCAAAAAGTCGGAGTGTGGTGCGCTATAAGTCGTATGTGGATAATAGGACCTATATTTTTTAATGAAACAATAAATGCAGAACATTACCGTACTTTAATTCTGGAACCGTTCATAGCACACCATACAGAACGGGAAATTAAGGAATCCTGGTTTCAGCAGGATGGGGCAACAGCACACACAGCCACAACAACACTCAATTATTTAGAAAGCATATTTGCAAATCGCATTATTTCACGTGGAATCTGGCCTGCTCGTTCACCAGATCTAACACCCCCAGATTATTATCTGTGGGGGGCATTGAAGGGGAAAGTTTATGAAAATAATCCGCAGACAATTAATGACCTAAAGACTGAAATAGTAGACAAGATTAAACAAATATCACCAGACATTATTCTGAAGGTTTTCGCATATATGGAAAGATGAATCACGACATGTCTTGAGGCCCGTGGTGGACATTTTCAACATATGCTTTAGGCACTTTATTGTGTTAATACCAACATTACCCATTATAAACTCGCCGATAGCAGTCAAGTATATTTGAATATTTTACAATTTGTGTGACGCATTAGTTAACCGCATTTCTGGTGACGTTTTTCTTCCGAGAGTATAAATTCACTGCACTGCGACTTTAAAAACACCCTGTATATATATATATATATATATATATATATATATACAGTCGAACCTGGTCTTAGGACCACCTGTTTAAAGCGTTTCCCTGGTTATAGGACCGGGTCTACAATTTCCCCGAGTTTTTTACTATATGCTAACACTGATTACGGCGCTCACCGTATGACGCGACCAGAGACCAGGCTAATTAACCGCCGCCAATGTTATTTATCCCGTTTACGACACGCGGGTAATAGACCGAGATAACGATACACTGACCAGCCAGTCCTCCTCCGTCTCGCTGGGAGCCATAAACGATCGACACAGGTGTCTACAGGTGTCGAAGTTTTCCCGTATTTAGTGAGTCCCAGATTACAGTGGGACGTGTTACGTTTATCAGTCAATACTGGTGTGAGAAACACGGCAGACGCAGATCTATGATTCGTGAAGTGACATCACTTCGCGGTTCCGTCTAGACCAGAGTAGACCATTGCGTGGCCCGTATAAATTACAGGAATTAACTAAAGAATTAGTCATTGCCCGCTTAGAGTGTATTCACGTACATGTACAGTATCTCAGTGAATTATTTTTGTGGATTTTAAAAGTGTTACACACAATATAGGAAATGGCCAGTGTCAAAAGTGTAAAACCAAAAGCATTAACGCTGGAAGAACGAATATCAGTGATTTGACAAAATATTTTTGTGTGTTTAACTATCGTGTTTTATGAAAAGTGTCCAACCAGTGGCTATTGTAGACCGACATGTGCACTATGTTCTACTCATGGATTACGCTGATTTGCAGGTTAGTTTTCATAGTGCTTAGGATAAAATTTTTTTTATCGCTCTATTTATTATGTGAAACCTGTGAGGCAGGACCACCTGTCCTATGGGACCAGTTTTTGAAAGTCCCGTGAATGGTCGCCTTAGACAGGTTCGACTGTATATATATATATATATATATATATATATATATATATATATATATATATATATATATATATTAGTGTCTTATATTGGAGGCTGTTTTTGCCAAACAGCTTCTCTCATGGCTGAATCTGCCAATATTGGATAGACAGCTTGAACCGCATATTGAGCAAAATTTATTCATGGTGTCTGGCCTTGTCTCCTTTCTCTGGCACCTTTTATATCACAGGACTGGTTTGCCCCTTGGTCTGTTTCCATCCCTAAGTTTACTATGCAATATTTGTTTGGGAATTTGTTTGCCACTCTTCTTACACGACCCAGCCACCTTAGTCTCCGACTTCTAAGGGTTACCAAGATGGATGGGAGTTTGCCATGTTGTAAGACATTAGAATTGGATACTTTATCTGCTATTTGATGTTCATAATCTTTCAAAGGCAACACATGTGAAAATTGTTTATCTGTTTCTCCTGCTCTGCATAGATAGTTCATTTTCTGATCCATATAAAAATGTACTAAGCACACAACTTTGATAAATTTGAATCTTTTTGTCCTGTGTGTTAGTTTGGGCAAATGCTCTATCTTTAAGTTTACCAAATGTAGAAATATATTGTGACAGTTGGAAAAATTGAAGGAAAAAGAGATGGAGGAAAGTAGAGTGACAGTATAGTATTTTAACCCTACATTACGATTCTGTCATAAAGATTACTGTCTCAAAATACATTTTTGAAAATTGACAGTTTGGTGGAGACAGACATCACCACCACTATGCATACACACAATTACTACTTCTGGTGGCCCCTGAATGTTGGATCTGTTTCCTTTGATGTTAGATTTTTATTTTTCAAGTGCATCGTAAAAGGAATGATGGTATCATAGGAAGGGGGCTGGTTTTTCATCTATCTTGGTGTATGAAGCTATGAGAATCTCATAGCAAGTGTTGAAAATGGTTACCTCTCCACTAATGATATTCACCAATACATCAGGAGCCGTAGTATGTTCTATTTTCTGCAGAATGTCGTAGAGGATAGTACCACCAGTTGTGTCCTTCTGTGTTCATGCTTCTTTGATACGAAGACATGTCTGTGTCAAATTTTTCAGTTATATCCTCATTGGTTTGAGGTTATAAGGATAAATCAGGGACCAAGAGTAAGTGAAATGCTCTGTAAGTTTTAATTCATAGAGAGTTGTTTCAGCAACAAGGGTTGGCTACCATGGAGGTCCATTCCATTCTGTCTCTTGCTTTGATAGTGCAGGTTGTCATGGGCTAACTTGTCTATCTTTTGATGTTACTTGTCCATATAAATCTTGGTCTGCCTCTTTTACTTTGAATTTTTCCTTCCAAGATTACTTTTAGTAGGCTGCTGTGTCTTTTAACATGCCCCAAAAATCTCATTTATCTTGTTTGAATTGTGTTCAGTAGATCTCTTTTCATTTTTAGTTGTTTTAAGACTTCATCGTTTGTTTTCTTTTCTTTCCATCCAATTCTTTCTATTCTATAAATCCACATTTCAAAGGCTTCAATTTTCTGCTCTATATTCCTTTTGATGTCCATGTTTCTGCACCATACAGGAATGTTGAGAAGATATGACATTTTGCTGTTGTATGTGTTAAATAAACAGAATTGTATCAAGCAGCTAAACTAGTAGAAAGACGAAACAAACTATCTCAGCCTGCATGTTCTCTGCAGCTCTGCTTGCAAAACTGCATATTTTAATATTTTATCTATTTTATATTTGTTCTTATCTCATATGTTGTGTAGTTTGATATCTCAGAATCATGTCAGAAAATAATTTGAAATCTACTTCACATGCCATGTTTTCTAAACATGTTGACGCAATTTGTACAATCCCATCAGGCGTCCATCTAGTCCTGTTGTGGTTACAGGACATCCATATGATGATCATGCATATAGTTCCACCAGAGTATTGGATGATGATGCACCTTCACCATCCTCGTCCTCCTCAATAGATGAAGAATACGATTTTGGTGATGCAGGTAATTTTGTTGTTGCCTTTGTTCTCTTGTTTATATGTTGCATTCTGTGATGAGTATTATCAGATTAACCAGCTTGATTATGTCATTAGTTATGACCTTCAATTATGGAATATGTTAATCAGTATTTGTGAACCTTTGATGGATTCATTACCATGATACATCTTATGGTAGTGATAGTCAAATCCATCCATAACCATTCTGCCATTTGAACATCTTCATACACCACTTAGTTTTGTTATTTCATCTGTAGTGCATTCACAAATGTTTGCCGTTGCAATTTCTTTAATTTCTCAGCAATTACTCATCCAAGAAACTTTTTTGGGTTTTTTTTTCTGTTTGCATGGTGCCCCATTTTTGTCCCAACATTAATATTTTAATCTCAAATGTTGTGTAGACACATAATTATCAAAACAGTCATTTTCTTTGGTATTCTTGTGCTTATTAATTTTTGGTATATCAAAAATGTTATTTCACAGTATTCTTGATCCTTTCTATGCCGTTAGACGTTGCACAGGGCTTGTAGTGTAGCATTTTTCGCAACCCATCTCCATTCTTGGCGAGATATTAGATCTTATTGTATAAGTCTATGCATGCCAAATTTGCTTCACTTATATATGAGTTCTTTTCAGTGTCTCATCAGGTCTTCCTCTTTTTCTGTAACCTGATGTTTCCCATAGAAGAGAATGTTTTTGAATTCACCTGTCTCTTTTCAGCACATTTCCGACATTTCCGACATATGTCCATCTTCTTTCCTTATTATAGATGAGATCTTTGTTTTACAATAATGCAATATATTTATTCTTTTTCACAAACCAGAGGTGTATATGTAATTGTTCATCGGTATGTAATAAGTCCATTCCATTTTGTAAGAAATGGGCATTAATTTTTTCAATACAGTGGTTTCACAAACCCTTTCCTATAGAAAAACATTTTACAATCATCTTTGACATCACTAAATTTATTATCTTAAATCATTCAGTGTAGCTAAGTGAATTGTAATGTTAATCTGTCCCATCTACCACCTACTTACATTTTCAGCCTTATTTTTTATTCTACATTCATCATTTTAAGGAAATATGATATTTGCATTTCTGAAGTACCTATATAGATTTAACTCCCCTATTCAGAATTGAATGAGTCAAACAAGTTGAAAACTGTTGTCGAGGTTGAAAGATGCACAAGGCATCTTTCCACCTACACACTTCTTCCTCCTTCATTACATTGTCCTCACATGATCTGGTATTGGATCTAGTATTTTTGTTGATGCCCTAGAGAGCTGTATAAGCAAACTGCTGCACATCTGAAAGTTTGGAGGTGTTGTTTTCATGTGCCACTTAACCCTTGCCCAAATTAATTCTTTTTGGATTTAAATGTGAATTTTGTGGTGGCAGTCGTAAATACCTATGACCATGCTCCTGTACAAGTGACAACAATTCAGGCTTCATATGCATTTGTGTAAATAGAATATGCTACTTTGTTAGTCACATTTTAATTTCATCTTTAGTAGATGATATATATTTCCATATCTTGAAGAAGCAAAACTCTTTCCTAATTACATATTTAAAAAAATAGTAAAGTGCCCCGTCACGCCAAGTGGTGTATAGGGAATATGGTGTTAGTGAGCATAATTTTTACAAACCTTCGGCACATGATTTTTGGCGTAATGTGGTCGGTATTACGCCCATGCCACTTTACTTTCTCAAAAAATAGGTCCGGTACCCATTTAAGGCTGGATGAATCTGGAAACCGTTGATCAGGATCAAACCCGACCTCTTGTCCTTAGAAGTCGAGTCCACTAACCACTGAGCTATCGCGGTTCCTTAATTACATGATAGGAGCGGAAAATTTCTGACATAAGGTTGATGATGATATCATCATTATGTGCCATACCAGTTTGCAATTTCAATATTCTTCTGAGAAATCCCATCTCTGTGGTCTCTAAATCATCTTTTCATTTGTTTGCTTACTGTCCATGATTCGCTTCCATAGGTCAGAATTGGCTCTATATAACACCAATGAACTCACTTTCTCACTTCTATTGACATAGATTTGTTGCATAAGACATTTTTCATTTTCTGAAAGGCAATTTTGGCCTGAGCTGTTCTGCTTTTTATTTCTGTGGTGCATCCAACAATTTGATGTTCTTATTGTGCCCAGGAGTTTGATGTGTTACACTTGTTTTTTATGCTGCATGATGGTGATGTTTTAACTTCAATTCCTTTTATATCTACTACTGATCTCATTATATTGATGATTCATGTATTAAATATAATTTATGTATTTTCAATTATTTTTACTTCCCTAATGTTGATATATACATTTTTTAACATTGACAAACATTTGTGAGCGCTATATGATACTTCCTTATCTTGGTGTACATCATCAGTAGTAGCAGTTGTAGTGGAAGTGGCAGCAGCAGAATAATGGGATCATTTGTTCCATAAATTATTGAAGGAGAGCTCTTAAAGCCAGCCTTCCTCAACGGATTATATAAAAAGCTAAGCTGAGTTATTTACGAGTCATCATCGTTGCATTCCGAACATGTCCATAGGTGCTCGGATCCGCTCCTCAGCAAGTCCCGCAGTGTCCAGTGACTGGCAACTCCAGTTCATGAAGCTAAATCAAAATGATTAACAATTAAGGCTGTAATGGTTCACTTTTGGTAACAATCTGTTAAATCTAGGTATTTGCCAATCCTAACCCAATGTTTTCAGGGTTCCAATTTAAAGATTGTTGTGCTCTCTTTCAGTACTGTCTTACTTACTAACACATGCTGAAGACACAGCTGAAGAGCTTTTTCTACATCTCAACTGTAGTGACTCTTGTTTGTTAAATGGGCAGTTTTTGAGTCCACATAGTAAGATATTTGGTTTGCCCAAAATTTACAGCTCTCCAATTCTTGCTCATTTGTGTTGCCTTTGTTGGGCATTACTTTTAAGTTGTTAAAATATTAATCTGTTCATTTGAAATTTGACATTTTAATGTCCAGCATTACATTTGTTGTACTGGGCTAATTTTAATTGTTTTCCTTTTGTCTGTGTATTTTATTTTGTGAAAAATGTTACCACTCAACTCTGAAATGAAAACAAGTGTGATATCTTAAGAGAGTGCTATACAAACTGTGGATAACTAATAAATTAAATGTTGAAATACTGTAAGACATTAATTTGAATGGTCCTATCAGTTGATAGAAAAGATATGAAATGATATTGAGCACAAGATACAGAACATCATCAGATCGCATGACCTTTGCAGAACCTTGCATTCTCCACAGCCCATTTGAAAGAATCTCTCTGTCTCTAGCCATGTCTCTCACTTCTTTTGCCATGTTCAAGGTTTCCTTGATGTCTTGTAACCACATTTTTCTTGGTCTGCTCCTGATGTGTCGCCCAGGAACCATGCCTTCAATTATTGTTCTTTCCAGCCCTATGTGTCTTTTGATGTGGCCGTAGTATTTTAATTTCCTATGTAGAATGGTGTTTATAAGCCAGTTCTTTTTAATTTTAAAATCTTTTAATGTGTCTTAATTACTCTTTTTAATTATTCAAGGTATCTTAAGGATTTTTTTGTAGCATTTCGTTTCAAATGAATCATTTTTCTTCCTTGCTGTTTGCAAGATAGTCCATGATTCACAACTATATGTTGCTATCGGGAAGATACATGCCCTGAGTAATTTTAATTTTACTGCTTTGCTGGTGTTGTGCTCCATGTTCTTCACAGCATTTAATTTTTGTGTTGCTATTGCTAATCTTTTGATCTCTTTCTGACAGTCTCCATTTTTAGTTACAACAGATCCCAGATACTCATAGTTAGATAGAAAACATGCTGGAAAAATGTGGCTTGAGATAACAAGATTTTTTATTTTAATTAAAAAAGCAACAACAAAAAATTTCCTGAAATATGTTAAAAACAGCAGGAAATAGGGTAAAGAAATAGGCAAGTTGAGGAAACTGAAAAAAAAAAAAAATATCAAGCAACAAACAAAATCTACTCTTACAAGACAATGTAAGTAATGAGAAATATCAGAATGATTTAGAACAAATATATAGCATAGCAAAGCACTTGAAGCATTAGAATAATACATTCAAAGTAACTGTACAAGCAGCAAATTGAGTAAATGTGTAACTGATAACAGATTACATTTCACAAGGGGGAGTGGGGGTATCCAAAGAAGGAAGATAACTAACAAAATAGAAAAACATAATTAGGAATAAAATAATTTAAGGATGTGCCATTGATGGATAAAAAGGAATCATTGTTAAGATCCCAAAAAAGGGCAATCTTAGAGATTGTAACAACTGGAGAGGCATGACACTTTTGTCAGTTGCCTCAAAGTTATTCTGCAAAATCATCCTAAATAGAATACAGGATTCAATAGATACAGTAATGCGTGAAGAACAGGCTGGGTTTAGAAAAGGGAGAAGCTGTATTGACCACATTTTCACTCTACGACTTATATTGGAGGAACACATTGAAAAGCAAAAACCTTTTGTACTTAACTTCATCGACTTCAAAAAAGCATTTGATAGTATTCATAGAGATTCTTTGTGGAAAATTCTGAAGCAATATGGTTTACCATCAAAAATCATAAATATTATCAAAGACATGTATGATGGTTACACATGTGCAGTTCGAACAGAGGAAGGACTGAGCGAATGTTTCCCAATAGAAACTGGGGTTAAACAAGGATGTATTTTATCGCCCTTGTTATTTGGAATTGTTATGGACTTCATAATGAAGAAATGCTGCACTGGTAATAAAGGCATCGAATGGATACAAGGAGACCATTTGGAGGACCTCGACTTTGCTGATGACATAGTCCTCATCAGCAGTCAGATAAAAACGATGCAGGAAAACACAAATGAACTATCATCAATAGCCAGCAAAATTGGGCTTGAGATCAATCATGAAAAGACTAAAGTCATGACTAGTTTAATTCCAACAGGTGACAAAATATACATGGAAAACAAACCAGTAGAAGAGATCGATCACTTTATCTATCTTGGAAGTCACATTGATCGAGAAGGGGATACGAGCAAAGAAATTAAAATCAGAATAGCTAAAGCAGCAATGTCTTTCAGAAGCCTTGAAAAGTTGTGGAAATCAAAACTTATCAGCACAAACACAAAACTTAGGCTATTCAAATCAAATGTACTATCAACCCTTACGTATGCGTGTGAAAGCTGGAAAACAACAAGAGATATAGAAACAAAGTTGAACGCATTTGAAAATAAATGTCTAAGGAAAATACTTGGTATAGCATGGAACGAATTCAAAACAAATGAGGAAATTAGAGAAATCGCCAATCAACCACTAATATCTTCAGTAATAAAGAAAAGACGATGGTCATACGTTGGACATGTGATGAGAAGAGATAATAACCGAATAGCAAAGCAAGCCCTCATATGGGAAACAACAGGTAAAAGAAAAAGAGGAAGACCCAGGGAGACACTGAGAAGAACATTGATGAGAGAGGCAAGAGCAGCAGGAGTCGGCTCCCTCAATGAGATAGAACTGCTTGCACAGAACAGAGACAGATGGCGAGATTTGATAAAATATCTTTAAAAGAAAACTGCTAGAACAAAAAAATCCATATAGGAGAAGGTGTATCTTGGTCTACGCCCTATGGGCCGGTTACGGCTCGAAAGGTCAATAGATAGATTGATGGATAGATAGAACTTAGTGCACAAAACAAAGATCCGAGTTTATTGGTTTAATAAGCCTAACAAATGCTTCTCACAAATATATTAAAAGTTGTTAAAAATGTAAATGCAGAGAAAGTTGTAAAACAGCAATTAATGAAAATGACAGTTTCTGAGGGGATAGTTACGGGAGAAAGAGAAATTTAAAGCATTAACAGCACTGATTAACAGTACTAAGGACAGAGTGTGTGAGTTGTCACGACAAAAACTCATGATGACTACTAATTAATTGTTTGATTTCATATCATAGTGATATTTTAGTTAGAATCTTGGAAATTTTGTTTCATTTATGTATGAAGTTCTGAGTCTAGTTTTTGGAAACGATATTTGTGAATGTAGTTTCAAATTGTCACACCACTCACAAAACGTAAAATTGTTAGCTAAAGTAAACACTTACGTATAAGTGATATTTTAGTTGTTAATGCTCGTAACAAAACGATCAAAGATTGGCAAATCTTAGGGTTTATGTAAAGCATACAGCTTCTATTAATCACTTCAAATGTGTAATAGAAGTATGTGTATTTTATTTTCCTGGAAAAAAATAAAAGATTAAATAAACTAAAGTATAGCTGGCAAACTACTGTGATATTTGTTGGCTAACTAAAATAGTTAATATTAGTAAATTTATTTAATTTCCATTTGTTCAAAATGATAAGTTCCTAAGTAGGAAACAAATCACACATTTTTGTTAACATGAAACTGTTTTTTATGTTATTTCATTTGCAGTAAATTATTATTTCTAACATAAACAAACATACACCTACCACGTAAGAGGTTTCCACGAAAACCCCTTGTTTTACCCTGGTATCTTGTACTGCTATGAGCGGTCTATCTTCTCAAATTGTTGCAGTAGAACTTGTACTAGCTTTGTTGCACACAAATGATTCTAACAAATGAGACGTAACACATGCAGTACAGTGAACTGCAAAAAGTAGTTCTTTTTTACCAAAGGCTTGAACCCTAGAGCCAGTTTTACTGCTTTCAGTTTATTTATGTTTCCTCAGATATTTCCACTAGATCCTTAAGCAAATTTTTCCGAACAAACTGCAAGTTTTAGATCAACTTTATTTTATTTTCTAGTTGTTTCAAATTTGTACAAGAGAATTGTGAAAAACGGCCATGCCATCGTGTTATACCCCAGGGTAAAGAACATGTTAATTCTGATAATTTTTAGGAATAATTTTTCTGGAACACCATTTGTATGGACCCAGTGGGTCCTCCCCTCTCTCTGTAAGTTTTTATTTTTTTTTTTTTTGCTAAATTTATTCCAGAATCCGTAAAAGTCTGGCAAGCAACAGTTGTTACATATTTGCTTATTTTCTTCTCCACAGATGAAGAGTGTGATTCTGAGTACAACTCTGACATGGAGTGGGACAGTGACAACAAAGATGATGTTGATGGTGATCTGCCCTCAAATAAAAAGCTGAAGATAGACATGCAAGAGGAGGGCGGTGGCACATCTTCATCTGGCAAAGTAGTAGGGGCAGTTGATGAGAGTGAAGATGATGAGCAGAAGAAAATCCACGAAGGTGCAAGCGCTTTGTTGAATCTGGCTGGACTTCTTTTAAATCACCGCAATAGCAGCACAAGTCCTGACGATGGCACACCTGACAAGAAAGACAGCCGAAGTGAGAAAGATAAAAAAGGAGAGAAAATCAGAACGGTAAATAAGAAGGCAAGGAGTGTGAGCAAGAAATCAGATGATGTTATCCCGAAAGAATTAGAGGAGAGCCAAAGAAAGAGAAGTGTTAGCAGAAGAAAAAATGCAGGGAGTAATGGAAAGTATGACTCAGGGGAGTACTCCTTGATCAAGCCAGGTAAATCAGTTTCAAAAAGTCGGCCTTCAGACACAAATATTCGAAAAAATGTTAAAGCGGAAACTCCTAAAGGCACAGATTCAGATAAAGTTGCTGACTCCACATCCAAAACTAAACCCTTGAGCAATACAGGTAAAAAGGCTGCAAAAAAAGTGATCGGTGAAAAACAAAAGTTAAAATTATCTAAGACATTTGGTACAACAAGTAAGGCTGTCAATTCTCTTCCTGACAATGTTTCAGCCACAGATTACAAGACGCCTAAAAATGTAACACACAATTCCAAAAGCAAAAATAGTCTTTCCAAAAAGGGGATATCTAAACGCATGCACTCATCTTCTCTAAAAAGAACAAAAGCAAGTGACAACTCAGGCAGCAGTAAAATCACTTCCACAAGTGAAAATGGTCGTGCATCATGTGAAAATACTAAACGAACATCAGATAATGTCAACAATAACAACAGCTTTAAAGATGTTAAGAAGTCTGTGACTATGAATGAGAAGAAGCTAGCACTTATTGAGCACACGAATGCTGATTCTGGAGAGACTTCAACCAAGACGCAACCATTGACAGCAGTTCCTCTTGTCAATGGAGAAATAATCTCCCCTGCTGGTGACGCACCTGGACAATCCAAAGAGGTCTCGAATGTCGCTGAAAAAGATACACTTGCAGAGACGATACTGTCAGCGGAGTCCCCTCCGTCTGCAACATGCAGCGATCATGTTTCCAGATCTGTTGGGAAGAAAAGCAGTCCATGTAGACAGAATGTTCCAGACTTACCATCAGCAGTGGCTATTCACAAGAGCCCTCACTTCACGCGGTTCTCAAAGAAAAAAGCCGCCTTATCTTAGCATCACTGTAATTTGTTACTGTTCTTGTGCAGGGTTTCTTCCCATGTAAACTTTGCTATGGAATTTATTTGTTATTGAAGTGATATACAGTTATTCAATCATTGAACACAATGCTCTACTTTATGTCCTTTTGCTCAATCCCTTAGACCTACATTATTTAGTGACTGCATTTGTTTTAGTCATGTAAATTCTGCAGGCCTTGGGCATTGATTTATTTTTTTTATTTATTACATTTTTTTTTAATGTTACAAATGGAGAAATAGATTGTGGATGCATTATACTTTATTTCCATGAGTGACATCTTAACTTGAATGGTAAGAGAAGCACATCAGCTGTGAATTGAAAAAAGAAAAATGAAAACACACTGCATTTTTTAATGGATATCCACACCAAGTGATGTTCTAGTATTATCTGCAAGCACTTTCTTTAATTTATACATGGCATTGGTTCATGTCATTTTGAAGTTGTACTGTTTTGGGTTGAACATGAAATTGAAGCTTATATTCTATTTTATTTCCACTCTCATAAGACCTTATTTCACCATCTGTCATTAGATTGGGCACTTACTTTCATTTTATTTGTAAGTTAGTTTTTTTTTTCTTTTTTCTTTTTTGCTGTAATTAATTTATGTATCTAGCTTCTGCTGCTTGCATGCAAGCTATAAATTAAAGAAAATTGACTGTATCATAGGATTTTATTATGCATTGCTTATGTATTTGTTTGTTTTGTTTCTTAAAAGTTGCACCTCATTAATAAACTGTTGATCACCACTGTTTCTTTTTTTTTTATTGTTCACAACCATTATGTATTTTTGGTAGCACTAAGAGGAAAGTACACAGTCTTAGCACATTTTCAATATTGCTCCTGTTCTGGTAATGTATCATTGAAGGCCAGGTGTTAATTGTGAGTTTGCAGGGAAAGTACTTTATGGATAATTGGAAATAAAATGTTATTGATTAATACCGAGACCAATTTCATGTTGCATTCAAGATCAAAGTATTAAAACTACAACAGTGCCTTACCTATCACATTTTATATATCATGTTCAAACAATTTGAAGCCATAAACTTTAAAACTCATCAACCAATTTTCCCCCTCTTTGATCATTGGCTTCATAATGAGTATGTTATTACAGTTATTGCATTTTAGCAGCCATTTTGTGTATGAATAATTTACTATAGAATTGTATGAATTTCTTGTAAAAAGATGACTGGTAATGTTTTGTGTCCTTGCTGTAAAATTTTGTTAGCATTAATTTGATGTCAGAATGTTTATTTGAATATTATCTTTATTTTATGTGAATATCTGGCTTTAGAAAGTCAGTTCAGATGCCAATAAGCTTTTATAATTTTATGAGGCTTTTACCCATTGCATTGTTTGCCTTTTTTGTTTCTTTTTAAATGGAGAAAAATTATGTGAAGCTAATTAGAAAAGTCTTAAATAGAAATTCATTTCTTTATATGAATCATTTTTAAGATTAGCTATGGGAGAAAAGTTTACAGTAGAAAGAAATATAAACATTACAAATTAGTCATTTGGTACTATGTTTGTATTAATGCAAGCATACATATAATTTAATACTTTGTTATGCAGATTAACACAAATATCAGTCAAATATTTAATAATGCTTAAGGCTATTGTCATATTAGTTGCTTCAGTTACAGCTGACTTAGATGTGCACTTTAATAATTGCTGTCTAGTTGGGGTAACCATCTGAGAGTACATCTTTAGACAATGTGGTCAGCACTATGCCACGCAGTGTTTTTTCCCAGAACAAAATCTCTGGTACCCATTTCTGGTTGGGTGAGCCTGGAAGTAGGTCAGTTGAAGAAATTAACCTGACACCTTTTCCACAATAAACCAGTTCACTAACCGCTGTTTTAAGTATGACTCTAATATAAACAGGTTAAGATTGGATGTAAAACCTTAAATGAAGAGGGAAATTGTGGATGAAATTAAACATAAACAATTTATTTCTGGACATACCAATTGGAATATCATGAACTGAAATGTAATTGTGAGTTGTAAAAATTAACACATATGGGACAGTTTTTTTTTTAAGCATTTGGAAAATATTTAAAGCTATTGTAAATTTATTTTATATATATATATATATACACACACACACACACACACACACCCCCCCCCCCAACACCTTAAAACTGAATGAATTGATGTGCCAAGACATAAGTTTAAGCAGCAATACCAAAGCATACATGCAAAATTTAAACTAATATTCTTCAGGCATGCTGCCAAACCTCCAAGTAAGTGCACACCTGCAAATTCCAGAAAATTTCAACATGAATAACAATAACTCAACATCATGTGAGCATTGATTTCTTTATTCATTTTGGGAAAACAGTGCAGAAACTTAGGAAATGCTTTGATCAGCTTAGATGAGTCCTGCGTAAGTCAATTAAAGATATTTGTGTGATTCTACTTCAGAAGTGGGCACTGATCATTTGAAGATATCCAATGTCATGGCAGGTCATCCACATCCCACACCTATGAGATCATGGCATGTGTGTGAGAAATCATTCAAACTAACCTGCATTTAGTTGAAGCTTTAATAGAAGATACTGGAATTTTTTTCTTACTTCCAAACTGTTAAACGATGCAGTGTACAGACATTAAGTTATTTGCGGATCATCATCATTGCATTCCGAACATGTCCTTAGGTGCTCAGATCCCCTCCTCAGCAAGTCCTGCAGTGTCCAGCGACTGATGACTCCAGTTCTATGTTGATTGATAAGTCATCTCATACACCAAGTTTCTCGTTTCTGGCTGTGCCCATCTTAACTCCCATCTCTTTCATTCGAAGGAGTGGCGTGGACTCAAGGTTGTCGAAGTCTTATGCCCTTCTCGCATCTCTAGAGACATTGCCCTTAGAAGCTGGCTTGCCTGCATTTTGGATCATTTGCCATGACAGTGCCCTTTCGCATGTCTGTCAAAACAAATTAATTTTTTGTGAAACACCGCATTCCTTTATTTCTGTACCTTCAGTATTCCTGACCTTGCTCCCTATGATTTCTTCTTGTTCCCATATCTGAACAAAATACTGAAAGGTCACCAGTTCAGTGATGAGCTTAAAATGAACACAACAAGACATAAGAATCAACCCACAAAGTGAAATCCATAAATGGCAGAACCACTGGAATACATTTACAAGGAGGACTACTTTGGAGATAACTAGACCAAAAATCTTGTAGGTCTACTCATTTTGCCAAAAAACTGAAAAAAGAGGCCTTAAAAAATTTTCTAATAAGCTGAAAAATATGAAAGCGCACTTTAATATTGTGGAGTGTAGCATAATTATGATTTATTTGTTACAATTAACAAATTGCTACATTGTAGCTTTGTTGTGAAGGCAATATACAACACAGTCTTTCTGCAAACATTATTTTATAATTTGAAACATGAAAATTAGCATGAAAAAAATATGTTCCCTTCATGCTTTAAGGTGTCTGGGGAATTTGGTATTAATTCCCATATTTGTCAATGGTCACAATTGTGCACATTTTATGGGTGATGTAGGATATAATTCTTAAATTGACGCATAAGCAAGGCAACTAAAATATCATTGATAAACAGGTATGAGTACATTAACATACATTACATATTGTACATGACACTCAATAAAATTGTTTTTAACCCTTGATTATGACACCAACCTGTGGCAAACTTCGTTACATTCCGTAGTACAAAATACTAACATTTAATTGTAACATTAGGAGCACTAAAAATAGCATTTTCTTTTAATTTTTGAAACACGAATGTGTGTTTACCAATTACACACAGAGGGAACTTGGATTTCCTGTCTCAGGTTGATTTATGATCCAAAATTGACAGCTTGGTGAAAAAGAACCAAATTTGTTGAAATTTTTTTTCATATTATAGGATTGTATCTCACAAAATGAAAAAAAAATTCTTCCTACATCAATAGAAACAAATTAAACATTCAGGGGTCACAGGAAGTAATAATTGGGAAGGCACACGGACTGGGGTAATGTTTGAACACCGCAAATTATCAAATCTAGAAGAATTTGTGTTTTGATACTGTAATTTTTGTGACAGTATCGTAATGTAGAGTTAAAATGTGCTATGAAAAATTTTTGAAATTGAAAAACCTTGGATATACTAATCTAAGTACTACAGCCAATAGCAACATGTTGTGAATTATGGACATTCTTGCAAACTATGGAAGAAATTGGTTCATTAGAAACAAAATGCCACAGAAAAGTCCTTAAGATACCTTGGATAATGAAAAAGATATTAAAATACCCAAACATTGAAAAGAACTGGCTTATTAACTAACATCTTACAGAGGAAATTAAAAACCATGGCCACATCAAAAGACGGTGGGCTGCAAAAATGTTAATGGAGGACTTCGTTGCAGAAAGATGAGACCAAGAAAAGGTAGTTAGAAAACTTTAGAGACCTTGAACATGACAACGGGACTTCTGATCAATATGGCAGATAGGTGACAGGAACTGTTGAGGCACTGTCTGAAAAGTGTTCCTTGTTGCCTCATATTCCAAGTCCAACTTGCTGCAGTAGCTACTGAAATTAGTGCTCTGTGTACACCATGAGCTGTGCTTTTCATCAGGACGGTGTTTCTATCTTCAGATTGCTTACGATGAATGATGATATCGTTTGACAGACAGTTCAGCTGTGTTCGCTTTCAGTGCCAATTGACCTTATGTCTTTTGGCTTGTGCTGTAGTTGCTATGATAGGGACTGCAGCTGCCATTCTTTGTTTGGATATTCAATTAGATGTTAATTCGGATGATTCCACTGACAAGGGTGGTTGAGCAATTATGGATTTTCATTCATTTGCAGTGATTACCGGGGCCTTCCATAACCATATTACAATATTTTTCTTTTGCTGAAGAAGTGAAGGTACCTGCTGCACCACAGCTTGTGGTGTGTGTGGTCTTTGTACCCACTTTTCTGTATAACCCATTAGCACAATAATGAGGTCATGTAGTTAGCACCACACAAAAGTGGTCTATTTCAGAGAACAACCACTAGTACCCATTTTTAGAGATTGGGTGAACCCAAAGCAGTGTTGGTATGGAAGAAAATAAATTCATCATAACTAGAATTTGACTTTCAACAACCTGGTTAGCAGACAAATTTTTGCTTCCCTTTCTACTCATATGATTGTGGATATCATCATCATACAAAAATTATGAATTTGAATATAACCATAAATAATGGATGTTTGCACAGAACAGAGACAAACGGTGAGATTTGATAAAAGACCAATGAAAGGACTGAGACTGCTAGAAGGAAAATTTTGAAACAGGGAAAGAGTATCTAAGTCTATGCCCTATGGACCGACTACAGCTCAAAAGGTCAATAGATAAATAATGGACTTAAAGCATAGCCACTATCATGATTTATGCTATCAAAATTCTAATTAGTGTTCTCATAGAAAAAAATTAGATTTATGTTTTTTTTTTTTAATTTAGAATATCTGAAATATTCCTCACATACACACTATATAATTTGAATTTATTGTAATTTTAGGTTGTGTCCATACATGATAGGTACCCAGACATACTCATAGCTCTTTATTTTTGCTTGGATTATTTCACATGAATACCCCCACCCCAATAGCTAGAATATTGAAAATGGTAAATAGCATACGTGTGCAAATGATCATTTGTCCCCAAAACACTCAGTGAAGACTCACTGAACATGTGACCTTTATTCCCCAGCTCCATTGGAAACAGATGCACACCCTAGAAATGGGATAAAACCAGTAATGATATTGACAGATCAACATCTGTAGCTAGTGCATTTGTTTTATGGACTAAAGTGTGTAGATGTGGGCACATCACCATTTCAGATGTTTGTTTAGCAAGATCCACACCTCCAGGAAATGAATTTATTCTAACTCATATGGGGACTATTATATCAATGTATCTTAGACTTAAAGTGTAATGTTAAATGCTTTTGTATGTTTACTGAAAGATTACATGCTTTAATCTATGCTGCCTGGCCACATAGTGTTCATATTTACTCATGGCTGTGGCATTCCAGTGGTTGCTTTACACAAATTGAATAATAAAATAAAATAAACTTTCTCTCATCTTGCCATTGATTTGTAAAACTGAAATATTAGAGCCTTAAACTATTCTGTTTTACTTCATGAAGTGATTGCTGTACAAAAATACACAGCAGTAATAACCCATTACTTAATTTATTATAAAATTACTTTATAAACTTACTATTAATTCTATCAGTTTCAAGCAGAAGTTGGCACATAGAGCAGGAATACCAGACTCTACATGTCTGGCGATTTTTTTATATTAAGTGTCAGACTTTGGATCTGCATTTTATCTCGTCATCTGTCTCTGGTGTAAACCTACCTGTTTGGCTAGATGGATTAATTAAAATTTAATTTTAAAAAAAATTTAATTAGTGTTAATTTTTATTGACTGCTAACCCTGGCTTAAAGGATTGTAATATTTATACTACATGCTGAATTTGAACAAAAGGATAGTATTAAAAAAAGGTAAAGCGCCCCCGTCACGCCAAGCGGCATATAGGGAATATGGTGTTAGTGACCATAAATTTTACAGACCTTCGTTCGGTACATGATTTTTGGGGTAATGTGATCGGTATTACGCTCGTGCCGCTTTACTTTCCCAGAAAAAAATGCGGTACCCATTAAAGGCTGGGTGAACCCGGAAGCCGTCGGTTAGGATAGAACCCTACCTTTTGTCCTTTGTAGTCCAGTTCACTAACCACTGAGCTATCGCGGCAAAAAAAAAAGATAGTGTACTTTGTAGTAATATACCAGGTAGAACCAGATGCATTCCTGATATTGAGGATGAATCACATTTTCACATGGCAGTGAAACCCTTTCACACAAGAGGGGAAAAAGACTTCTTTTTTGTACATTTTATTAAAGGAGAAGCAGTAGTGTATATTATCAAGCCTGAGGTGGCTAATGTGTTCATTAATGAGCAGAAGGATCCAGGTTTGTTTCTAGATGTGGTACATTTTTTTCAGACAGACAAAGCCTTTGGGGTTCATCCAGACTCTGAGCTTTGGGATTCACCCAGACTGACCTTGGAGTTCACCCAAACTTTGAAAATGAACATTTTTTTTCTGGGAAAGTTAGTTTGATTGATGTGGTGCTGACCATAAAGTGTTCTGTGGCCATTGAAAAATATAGGCACTAATATCCATATTCTCAAAATGTCGGAAAGGACCCATACCTGCTGATATAATAGAATTAGTTTGTAATGAAAACTTTTGATATTATGCTCCCTGTTCTTTAGTTATTTTGGAACACCTGTTTAATTCATGGCAGAAAGAAAAAGATAGAAGAAAATGTCTAAATCTGTAGAGTAGCAAATAAATTACACTGAGTAGTTGATCTTTCATTAAAAAATGAAATTTATACGTTATGCTACAGGTAGTATATGTGTACAAGGAATAAAGTTTGACACGGACTAAAAAAAGTAAAAATAAAAAGTAAAGTACCCACATCACACCAAGTGGCGTGTAGGGAATGTGGTGTTAGTGACCATAAATTTTACATTCAGTACATGATTTTTGGGGTAGTGTAGTCAGTATTACGCCTGTGCCGCTTTACTTTCCCAGAAAAAAATCCGGTACCCATTAAAGGCTGGGTGAATCGGAAGCTGTCAGTTGGAATCAAACCCTACCTCTTGTCCTTTGTAGTCCAGTTCACTAACCACAACTTTTCCGGCTCCTCACAGACTAGAGCATACAACTAATGAGCCAAGTTTTCTTTGCTCATTCTGATAGGAAATTCTTTATATAGATCTTTCCAGTGGGATGTAGTCTAATAATAAAAAGGTGTTTCAGCCATTTAGTTTCCTGACATTCTAAAAGTGACAGGCTCATGACTCCCAGTGACATTGGCCTCTTGCAGAATGCTGAGCCTCAAAAATATGAAACATCTTCATTGAAGAATCTGTAATGAAACTATACTATAAATCTGTGTTGGAGAGTCAGAAGTTGTGTTCTGGCTTAGAAATATTTGTGTGTATCCTAAAGATTTATCACATCATTAGTGCCATAAGCTTTTGCTGAAGAAGCTAAGATAGAAATAAATAAATGAAGCCTGATCATGCCTCTTGTGTGGTGTATTAAATATATGGCATATGTGCCAGTAATGTGGGACGTACAGAAAGAAAATCTTTAGTACCCACCCATTTGAGGTTGGGTGAACCGAGATGTTGGTTCTTCATTGGAAATAGTCTGACCTCCCTCATGCCTACAGTAGATGTAAATGTCCTATAACATTTAATTAGTAGAGTATAACGTCTGTATTTAGGCAGCAACTGAAATGCTATAAAAATGCTTATTTTTTTTTTAATTCAGCAAATGAGCAATTGATGGCAAGCAGCTATTTTCATTCTATGTTAAGAAACAGAACAAGCACTGATTTACAGTGAATAAGGTATATTTGTCTGACTCGGTGATTGACAATTTTAGAGAACATTCATTGGTTGTTGTTGTTTTATTGCCAATGCTCATTTCCTAAAATGTAATAAATTGTGTTCATTCAAAACAATATATACAAGAAATAATCTAGTCTTTTTTTTTTCTTTCTCATTCATAGCCAGGACAGTTATGTTGTTTAAATGGCAAATTAGATAGAAATGTTTCTTGCTTGAAATGTATATTTGGGCTTGTTAATTCATAACCTGGATGCATATAATTTTTCTTGTTATATAGTAGATATTTTAACAATGGAGTGGATGGAACTTTGCATTTGCTTTGAGATGAATGTAATATTATTTATGATAGAGCTTTTCTAGACATTTTCTTTCAAATTGGTGCTCTTGGAATGCATTTCTTGAGTTACATTAGGCAACAGATTAATACTTAATAGTGTATGATACTTGTGTATATATATATTTGTATATAACTCATGTTTCCATTTTCCAATACTCTGCAGTTTTGTGAATATTACAGTTTATATCACGTTAATTTGTGTATATTCTTGCTATTTAATCTGTGGAAATGGTACATTGTTAAATGGATATGGTATTCTGTACAGTGTAATTATGTTAACATTGCACAAATTAAAAAAAAAAATACTTAAGTACTAGTACACATTTCCTGGTCTCTTAAATGTAGTTTAGATTTGCAAGAATTTCAGAAACATTGTTGCCAACAAAACTGGAAGGAAAACTAATGAGGCTGTTTATTCCATTCATCTAGATGAATCTATTATTTTCAGCAGTGCTTGGGTTCATGTGATTCTTTCATTGCTGCTAAAACAGTACAATATTTATTTATCTTTTGCACACCTGTTTTACTTATTGTACTGTGGTGAACTCATGTTTCTTAGAATTGCAAGAAGGAATTGAAGAGGAAAGACAACTCAGTATAAAAAAATTAATTTGTGAAATCGGACATGTTGGGCCAAAAGGCACAGAATACTGCATCTCACTGTAAACCACAATGTAACACACCTTTGAGAACTTAATGTTGTCTTAAAGGTGAATGATGAGGAGGTGTAGGTAGCCATTGGGCAAACACAGAAGAGTACAGTTTGCAATCATTTCACAGCCTATACTACCAAGAAGAATAATGAATTTGGCAGCTTGTTTATAAATCCTGCGAGATAAATCCTTAATGTCAGCAGAGCTTGGGTCCATGTGGCGCTTCATATATTGCTAAAGCAATACAATATTTATTCAAGATTTGCCTCATTTTACTATTTATACTGTGGTGGGCTCCTTATCTTACCTTTGCAAGCATCTCAGAAATTTACATGCTGCCAAAAAGAATGCTGAATAAGCCGGGAGCCGGTGGTGGAGTATAATGTACACTCCTACAAAGTATGGTGACAGCATTACAAAAGAGGAAAAGTTGTTTATGTAAAGCCGTCATCATACTTTGTAAGTGTTGTACATTATACCCCACCACTGGCTCCTTGCTACCAGCTTTACCGTAGCACTGCAATTATTTACTTGTTCACTGAAATGAGTTGGCTGGGGTTTTTTTTTTTTTTAATTCAGTAAGATAAGTCCTTTTTATGAGCAGTGCTTGATTCCATGTGACTCCTTATGCTACTAAAAGAGTACAATATTTATTCCAGTTTTGTTGACTATGCTTTCCTGTTTACACTGTGGTGAGACACCCCCACTATATGTACTCTCCAGTTATTTTTTGCTCATTCTTTTTGTGATCTCTACAACTCTAACTCAGCTTTGTATATAGCATTGTTCATATTTAACATGACAGGAATTGAAAATATAGACTGCACAGAAATTGCTTTTACTTCAAGCTCCATGAAACCAGTGTATACATTAAACAGAGTTATCATTAACAAACACTCACCCCCTTTTTTTTCTGGGTAAATTAGTGGGAATTGTGTTGTCTTGCTTTGTGTATGTGTCCAAATTGATTTATGTTGGTAGATCACTTATATTTTTTTTTAGAAAGTGATCACATACAGACCACTGTATGCACATTTATATGTATCATTGTACACTAGATCTGCACTGCTGAATAACACTGTACCTAATTATGTGTTCTGGTATAATATAAATTACAATGGTAACGCTTCTTGTCTATGTGTCAGTGAAGGATGGTTTGTTATGTTGGAAATTAACAGTGCTATATTGAGACTGTAGTAGTTTGGATACAACATTGAACATGCAGGAATGACAAGCATGCAATTGTAGCTAGTTGTGTGTTACTAGACCCGTCAGCATGCACACATTCTGTCATCTACTCATGGTGACAGACACCTTGGTTTACTTGCAATTGTAGCTAGTTGTGTGTTACTAGACCCGTCAGCATGCACACATTCTGTCATCTACTCATGGTGACAGACACCTTGGTTTACTTGCAATGGTAGCTAGGTGTGTGCTACTAGACCCATCAGCATGCACACATTCTGTCATCTACTCATGGTGACAGACACCTTGATTTACCTGCAATGCTGTGATGTCAGTTCTATCAACAATAAAGCAAAGTTTCCTAATGTACACATTAACAGCTCACTTAGAGAGGTATTTTTTTTATGTTGGTGTAGAGGGTAGGAGAAATGTAATAATATATATATATATTACACGTAGGCAATCTTTAAATAACATCAGAATAACACGAACATATCACAGCGCAGACTGCAACACAGACCACGCTCTAGTCATTAGTAAGATCAAAGCCAGAAGTAGTCGTATCTACAAATCAAGAGAGCCTGCAGCAGCCAAGATCAACATCACAGCGACAAAAACCACACCAACCGAAGACATTTTTAGATCCAAGTTTGATGAACTGGTAGAAGAAGTAGAAGATGCATCAAGTGTGGATGACAACTGGTGCTCCCTGAGAACACACATCTGCAACTGCGCTCTATCTACCTACGGCCAGAAACGGTTCTCAAAGAACGACTGGGTCGAAGAAAATGCAGCAAGACCCACTAATAGCTAATAAGAAAAAGGCTCTACTGAACTTCAATAATAATCCCAATCACCCTAACAATCATGTCGATGCTCAGAAGTCGAAGGCTAAGATGGCTGGGGCATGTCCAACGGATGGAAGAAAAACGCATTCCTAGGCAAATACTATATGGCGAGCTAAAACACGGAAAACGACAAATCGGCAGACCTAAACTACGATATAGAGATATCTGCAAATCATCTCTGAAAGACTTCTCCATCTGTGAAAACGACTGGCAACATCTGGCAAGTGATCGCACATCATGGAGAGCACGTATAAGGAACGGTATAACAACATTTGAGACTGTGCTAAGACAGGACTTAGAAGAGAAGAGACTAATGAAAAAGGATGGTAAACCCTGTGGACCAGCGAGCCTGACCTGTTCATTATGTGACTGCGTGTGTTTGTCAAACATTGGTAGAATTAGCCACGAGAGAAGCTGTTCGGCAAAAACAATACCTCAAAAAAATACGCAATAGCCTCCACTAGACCGTCTGACAAGACGAAAAGGGCCATATATATATATATATATATAACATTTTCAGATGTTTATTTAGGTATGAGATGTTCTATAACATTTAACACATTTGCTGCCTAGGAGTAATAACAAGAAAATAAATTTAAATTGATCTAAAACACATGGTTTGTATAGACACTTTGCTCAGGATGTAGGAGAACAGGTTAAATATGGGATTTACAAGGCTTTAGTGGAAATAATTGTGGAAACATAAATTAAAAGCCACAAAGCATGGCCTGTGAGTTTCTCATATGATTTGCTAGAGACACGTTTTGCAGCTCATATGGAATGTGTTAATGCTTAAGGAAAGTTGGTAGTGTATTAAACTTCACTGTACTAGACTGATGAACATGAAGCTGGAATTGAGCCTAATTATTGACCCTTATTGTCAAAGCCAGCAAGCACATTGACCACTAAAACTACTGATGCTCACTGAAATATTTCTATACATAATAGAAATTGTATAATTTCCATATCTGAAACTATTGGATCAAAAACTAGCCTGCTGATACAGATCCCCTTGCAGGGAGAACAAGTCCACCTACACAACAGTGGATTTAGAATTATTGAAAGTGCACTCAGAATTTAAAATGATCTCAGTCATGGAAAAACATATTATGGGCATGTTTAAAGCTCCCTGCTGCCTTTGATTCATGAACATTACAATTTGAATGCAGTGTGTCTATGCTTACAGCTTAAGAATCACAGGACAGTATCTAATGTTTCAGTGTAAAAAGACTTCTATTTGGGACACAAAGCAAAAGCTAACAAATAAAAAAAAAAAATACAATTTGTAAAAACAGTTAGTGTTGACACCAAAGTGGATTTCGAAATAGATCAATTGTTTCGCATTTGTTCAAAAGAAAAAAAGGTGAGAAAAAATATAGAAAAATATTTAGAGTTAAAATATGTGCAAAGTGACAATTGATTGCAGAGTTGAGGTGTCAAGCAATCATTAGAGAGAGAACCAGCATCTTGAATTATGTCAGAAGAAGCAGTCACCACACCATTTGTCTTCCCATATTATCATCAATGTTCGCCTTCAAACAGAATAGACAGATAATAGATAAGTATTTTCTATGGGTCTCAAAACAATGTAGTTTAATGGCATCAGACTTTGAATTCTACCATCATCTGATTAAACAGTTTGTAGTTTGATGGCATCAGACTTTGAATTCTACCATCATCTGATTAAACAGTTTTTACACCTAGCTCACTTTGTTGAACCATTTCACATAATGCAGCATACCATAACCATAAATTGTATTTGTAATTAGTTGCTATGTTATTTATTTTTTTCATTTTGAGAGGGCAGGGGACATCATCACTATAATTGTGAAAGCATTGAACATATAGTTAACTATGCCTTTCTTAAAGTCTTCCATTTTGTAATGTGCACCTGGAAATTCATCATCAGCTGTTTCTCATCATATTTTGTCTTAAATTTATGCACACCTGAGAATACCTGTGACACATTTCATCCTTTTAAACACAGCACTATTTTGTGCACAATGCGCTCCTTTTTTTTACCCCTTCATATTCTTGCTTTGAAGTTAATCCCATGATCGTTTTTTTTTTTTTTTAAATCTGTAAAATTTTGGCATGGATTCTGCATTCTTCCACAATACTTTGTAGCATTATGATTTTTACTTAATCCTTACTATTAGTGGTGGTGTGGCCTGGAGACATAAAAATAGACACTTGAAGTCAATATTTGACTATAAAGAGAATTCATTTTTGGCTGTAGTATGTTGTGATAGTTAAAATAACATTTGTGCCCCAGTACTTTTTTAAAAAATGTATATAAATGACTAGGTTTATTTGTTAAAGAAATACACTGTCTCCTAGGGGAAGTGAAGTGAAGCATAAATCATCACCATATTAAACCACAGCTTTTGGAGGAAGGAGTTGGTTAGCTCTTCTTTGCTGTTGTTACTTCTTCAGCCCTGATTCAAGTACACATTTTTTATTCCAGCTGATATTATGTCTACATTGACTTTATCGCTTGTGCACTAATCACCACACTGTTGACGTTCCCTAATTTGTTCAAAACAGTGAAGATGGCAACAATTGCCTGGGAATTGTTGTATAAAACAAAACAAACAAACAAAAAATGCACGCCAGTGACTCAAATGTACATCAGACAAAGAATCAAATTTGTATTTTCTTTAATGCTGTACTCTCCTGTGAATTTTATTGTTAACTTTAACAAAAAATGTTGCCATATAAAGATTCAAAGTTTGTGGAAAGCATTGTCCATTTGAGGATTCTAATCTTGCCCATGGTGTTGTCTTGATGTTAAACAATTATCCAAACAAAGGTGCTTGTAAAGATCAGTTCCTGAATCTTGTTCAATGACTAGAATATGTTTAGTTCTTGCCATAACTATGTTACAGCATGATGAAGCATTGCACCTACTTCTGCTATAATGAACTAAATGAAATAGCACCACAAGATCAGTTGGTTTGATAAGTTGTTGAGATCACCTAAGAGCTAGTTTACCATATCCTTGTAGTAGAAAATAATCTTAGTAAAAGCCCAGTTTTTGAAATAGGCATTTCTCAGTGAATAAATCTGGAAAATATTGTATCTTTCCTTAATATTAATTTTGCTATATTAAAACAGTAAATTGTGTAAATATGTTATTACATCATTAAATTGTTAATAATATAATATGTGTAGAATGTGTATGGTTCTTCATTGTTTTCATTAGACACAGGAAACTGATAAATTAATGGAGATGTCACAAAATAATTACAGAGTACATAACAAATACTGAAAAATATAGGGGGAAAAAGCATGTTTCTAAATATGTTATTAATTTATTAAGACCACGATTAACATTATCTTATAGCACTGGTTCCAACCAACATTTTTCTTAACAAATATCTGACACTCAGAATCAAATTTTTAAGAATCTACTTTCTGCTTACAAAACCGGTCCACTGAAGTCATGAAGATGAACACAATCCTGACAGACAGCTTCTCAGTTCACCTATTCTTTAGTGGGTACCAGATTTTTCTGGGAAAGAGAGCTGGTACAAAACTGACCACATTACCAAATATACGTCAATGGCACAAATATAGGAAAATCATATCACACCACGAGTCATGACAGGGCTGTCTTTCTTATAAAATAACAAAATAGTTAATTTCAAAGTTAAATTTCACAAATTCTTTTAAGCAACATTTTATACTATACCTGATAGAGGTACTTTAAGTGGTATTTCATTTATAGCATTAAACTATCACAATTTAAAAAGCAAGCAACAAAGCCAATTTCAAGAGAAATTGAAAACAAATCCAGTTCAATAGAACTTAGAAGGACAGTTACTGATTAATTTATCAGGCAGTGATTAATGAAGAGCAAATGAAACATCTCAAAACTCAACTGATTTTGTGATGGTGTTTTGTTTTGTTAATATGAAAACACTGTCAACATATTTATCATCATCTGTATATTTATGCATTTGATTGTAAATAACTGTTGGTGCTCCTGTAATTCACCTAAGGAGTATGAAATATAAAGAGTTACTTCCTGCAATAAAATATGTGTTCAAAAGGCAAGGATGTTTAGCTAAATAACAGCCTGACCTCATACATTGAATCATTTTGACAAAAAACATCCTTGTCATATTTTCTAACTGTATTATAGACCTATGATACAGGTTTGCCTTTTATTTTAATGGATAAACACGATTTTTTGGTTATGTTTTGTTAAGACATTATCTTTTTAATGTCTGATAGTGCCAGACTTTTTTTTTGCCAGGCTATTGTTAATTTCTTTGCTGTTATCTAGGAACTTGCAAAAAATTAATTAGCCCAGAGTTGAAGATAACAAATATTGAATTGGGTACACATCTCAAGAAGAGGAAAAAGAAATGATTGCACATGTTAACATTGAGTGTTCTTTTGTCCAGCATCATGTAATGATTCTCACACCATTTGGCAGCAAGAACGAAAGTAACCTTTGTTAAACACACTAGCTGAAAGGCAAAAACCTAAGCACTTCTACCCCTTATGTTTTTTACTGCATATGTTTAACAACTTACTTATCATTTTCGCTATGTTGGTGCTGATTATTACTCAAATTACTTATTTTACTCAGTAGCAGACATCAATACTAAAAACATGAAAATTGAGCTTATAAGTATTCTTAATGAAATCCTATTTAGTCATTTTGTTTTAACAGTAATTCTTTTATGGGAAATTAGTGATCTCTTCAACTGGAAATCTTTCTTATAAGTTAGCACAAACTAATTTAAAAATGTTTTGATATTGAAAAAAAAAGAAATTGATGTCTGTTATTGTTTTTTTCTTTAACTTCATGTGAATAAGCTTAATGTATTTTTTCTTTACTCCTACGCAGATTTATGTTTTGCCTCTTTCTATAAAGAAATAGTCTTGTGTTCCTTTTTTTTTTGTGCAATCGACTGTTGTGACAGTCTTTATGATACACTTGTAAGCCATCAGCAATTTCTCACTGTCTTTTTATCTGTACGTTTAAATAAAATATGAAATAACAAAAATAAAGGTACTTTTTCATCAGCCAAATATGTTCTTAATGTTGAATCACTTTGGCATCTATGTTTGATTTTTGTTGGTTCGTAAACTCACAACCTGATCACATACTTGTTGTCCCTCATACTTGAGTCATCACTAATTTAAGCAACTGTTTATGATTTTCATATGATGGCACATTCAATTTCTGTAGGAAAAGTGTGTGCCTAATTTTGTTAGAATGTACAATTTGTCATATCTCGGTAGTTTAGTGACGTATGGCAGTAAACAAGCAGAAAGTTCCAAATGCAGTCAAGAATGTTGACACTTTTGGACAAATGATATAATTAGTGAAAAAGAAATCACAGTAGAGGCAAAAAAAAGAGCACTGTTCAACATGTTTATGTTTCAATATTGTGTTGTCATTCTCAGACTTGCTCACAAGATTCCAGAACAATTAATAAGATAAATACAACTAAAATGAAATACACAAGACACATGACAGGAGTTAGCTTAAGAGACATAAGAGAAGCTGTGGGAGAGAGGGTGATTAGGTGAACTGAAAACAAGAGGTGAAGTTCAATACTGACCTATGGCTTCACCCAGCCTTTAATGAGTACAAGATTTTATTCTGGGAAATAAAGACAAACAGGCGCAATACTGATCAAGTTAATATGTCATTGGTCACTAACACTATATCTGTAAACACCACAGGACATGATGGATTTCTTTCAAAGAAGATGGCCATTGATTGCCCCTGCAATATAATATACTTTGAAAAACTCAGTTTTAAATGATAGTCCAAGGCAAGACACACACACACAAAACTAAACCCAGAGCTATGAACAGAAGATACAAACATAATAGGTCTAGAGAATATCCTTGAAAAAGATATAGTAACTAGTGAATTCAGAAGATGCCAACCAAAGAGTAAATGATCTCTTCCTTTGATGATGAAAGGCAGATCTATTTTTTGTTCTCCTGAAATATTGTCTATATCTTTTTGCGCTGTTTCGCCTTATGTCTTTTGGCATGTGCTGAGACTGCTACGATGGGGCACTTACCTTTCTTTGTTTGGGAGATGAGATATAAATTATGATGATTACACTGGCATGGGCAGTTGAGCAATTATGGATTTTAATTTGTTTGCTGTGATACCGGGCCTTTCATAACCAAATTGTCTATATCTGCAATGTCGTTTCCTTTATAAATTCCCTGTATTATATGTATAATATATAGGAATATATATATATAATACGAATAATATATAGGAATAGTCCCCGTCATAGAATATATAAGGAAACAACAGATAAAATGGTTTGGCCACGTGACAAGGCAGAAAGAACAAAACACAACACAACGTGCCTTCCACAAACGTGAGAACACCAGACCCAAGGATCGACCACGAAAAAGATGGGTCGATGGAATATTAGAAGCAGTAGGAAACATAACAGCAGCAGAGGCGAACAGAAGAGCAAAAGACCGCAAGTTATATCTCCCCTCGACGCTGAAAGGAAGATGAGGAAGGAAAGAAGAAGAAGATAGATATATATATATATATATATATATATATATATATATATATAAAGGAAAGATTTTTTGTGATGGGAGAAATAATGTAGTGAAAACTATCCTATACTTTGTGATGAAGTTAAAGCAACCGTGGAAGTACTGAAGCAAGGACAATCTCCTGATAAATGCACTCACTGATACTTGATAAAATAATATATTTTAAAAACACTTGTTTGAATATTAATAACAAAGACAAGACAGTATATGTATATTTTTATAAAAGGTAACTGTTATCTATCAATATCATTATTGACCTTTCAAGCCCATAGGGCACAGACACTACTAGTAAAACATTACACCAAGACTAAATATATTGCAAAATTCTGAAAGTTTATTGATAATTTTCAATATTATTCTACTTTAAAAAAAAATAGTCAGACTTTTAAAGTTAATTTTTGTGTAGTTCATAAGCTATATATAATCATGTTTTTTCTCACTTAAAAGATGGTCTAAATTTCAATTTAAAACATTGTCCCTGTAAAATAATTTCAAATTTCACTTAATTAGGTTATCATTTCTGGTAGTTTTTCTTTCTTTCTAAGAGAGGACTAGGAAGATTAATTCTTCGTTAGAAAATGCTTAAAACCTTCTAAACAAATGTTGCCTTTTCCATCACTGGCACCAAGCAAGGATTTGTTGCCTAGATTGAAGTCCATTGACCGAAACAAGTGACACAACTGGTGGGTGCGCACTCTGGAGTTTGCTCACATTTGACAGTGCTTCAGAGAACACTAGAAGATGAAAATGAAATTATAATTTAGATTGAAATGACATGAGGAAGAACTGACTACTCAACTTCTAAAACCTTTCTTTGTTATATAATAAGATATTTGAGGAAAATTCCTTCAGCACAGAATTTGTTAGGATCATCATCACTACATCAGATAAATCCATAGGTGTTTTGTTTGTTATCACCCTCGAGAAAATCCAATGAGAATCCTGAACTACGTGCACAAACTCCATAGCCCAGCCTGGGATCCGAGGTTTTTTTTTGCTGACAATTTTGCTCTTGCAGTGGCCTAATTTATAGCCTACTCTCAGGGGAAGGACCCCTGTGCACACAGCTGCCAGGGATAACCTAGTCTCTAGGGATGTTGTCAGAGGTAAAGCTGGCGCACGGAAAAATAAAATGACTCTTTACGACTGAAATTGCTAATGGTTTATTAACGTGAGCGAGTGCGCACAGAAACTCTGGTCTATTGTTATTTGAGGTCACTAAACATTGGATCTCACTAACCAAAGACCTGGAGTGGGGGGAAGAATATGCCATAAAAAAAGCTGCAGATTAATTTCTTCCTATTTTTGACACACACAAAAATAAAATAAAAGACACCACTACCTGCTAGCACAGAAGTGACACAATCCACATAAAGGATGTATGCCCAGTGTATTCATCACATGGGGTTCAGGTGAGAGATTTTATTTCAGCCCAGAGAGAATAAACTTGTTTGCTGTTTTGTCTTTATTTTGAAGAATGGCTGTTTTCGGTTACCCCCCTCGGCCACTTGCACTTTTCATAGCAACTTTATCGTCTAATACCAGATGGTTCCAGGTTTGTATAAAATTCACATGCAACAGTTGGTGTTGACCCCATATTACTCCACTCATGAGAAATTGTTCTACACTATGTCCAGGAATTCCGTTTTTGTTCTAATCATTTCATCTCATCTGGGAATCTGAGTTGTGCTGGCATTATGTTGGTTGGAAGTCTGTGGAAAACACACACAGAGAGAGAAAGAGATAGAGAGAGAGAGATGACATGAATTAGTGCCTATTCAGAGCTCACTGCACTCACCACTACCTGATGGTTGTGCTGAACTATGAGATTTGAAGTACGTAGGGAGGTCAAAAGTAATGCACACCAATTTTTTTCTCGGAAACTATTCGGGCAAAATGTGTGAAATTTTCACAGATTGTAGCTGAACATCCCCTTTACACTACCTATTTTTCAACATAATCTCCGTCCAAGCGTATTGCCTTACGCCAACGCGAAACTAGGTCATGAATGCCTCGTTTGTACCAAGTTTTGTCCTGCTCGCGTAGCCATTTTTTAACTGCACGGATCACATCCTCATCATTGTCAAAGTGTGTCCCACGCAGGAATTTTTTGAGTGGTCCAAACAGATGGAAATCTGAGGGAGCCAGATCAGGGCTGTAAGGAGGATGGGGCAGTACAGTCCAACCAAATTTGTTGATTGCTTCCCGTGTTACCAGACTTGTGTGAGGGCGTGCATTGTCATGTTGAAGCAACAAATCTGCAGATGGCTTATTAGGCCGAACTCTGTGGAACCGATTTTTGAGTTTTGTCAGTGTATTGATGTAAGCTGTCGAGCTGATTGTCTCACCTCTTGTCATTACATCAACAAGAATCACACCATCAATGTCCCAGAAGACAGTGATCATCACCTTTCCGGCTGATGGAGATGTTTTGAATTTTTTTTCTTTTTGGTGACTGCGGATGATGCCATTCCATTGACTGCATTTTTGTTTCAGGCTCATGATATGCCCATGTTTCGTCACCAGTAACAATTTTTGACAAAAACATTTCTCCTTCAACACCGAAATGCTCCAACAATTCAGAACAGAATGTTTTCCTTTGAACTCTGTGATCATTTGTTAGGCACTGAGGAACCCATCGAGCGCAAATCTTTGAATATCCGAGAGTTTTAAAAACTGCGATTGCACTTCCCTTGCTGACTGTAAGCTGCAATGCCAATTGCTGACTAGTGATACGCCTATCCTTACGAATAATGGCATCAGCCCGGTTTAACATGTATGTGCTGGTAGCCGAGGCAACACGTCCAGAACACGGTAAATCATGCAGCTCCACTCGTACACTTTCTGCAGCTTTAATTCTCTAAACCCAGCGACTAACTGTGCTCCTATCGACTGCAGAACATTTGTACACTGCACACAGTCGTTTATGAATGTTTGCCACAGTTTCTTTTTCCGCAACCAGAAATTCTATGACAATTCGCTGTTTGTAACGGACATTGTTGACAAGCTCCATTTTAACGGTTCATAGATTGCGTAATATTTATCAGAATGCTGTGCAATTTGGTACACATAATTGGAACATGTCATATTCCAAGTGTGCAAAATTTCATATTCCTATCTTTATTATTAGCCGAAAAAAAAATTGGCGTGCATTACTTTTTGACCTCCCCTCATACAAAAACCTAATCAAAAGTTAAAGTTTGTCTCATACTGAACCACTGTACTTTTACAATGGATTGCAATGCAACCAACCTTCCAGTTCCTAGTTTTTTTGCACAAAGCAGTTAGGGGTTTTTTTTTTCATACCACAACATATGATTACAGATTGACTAATAGTAAGAAAATTTGTACAAATGGGTTACCAATAAAGGTTTAAAGAACAAAACCTCACTATATCTCTTGAACACAGTTGATCAAAACCTCACTTTTACCTCCCATTTGGTCTACCTGATATCTGTCTTGATGGCAGTACCCAATTACTAGGGTCTGCCGAGTGGACATATAGGACCGGAGAATAAAGGCTAACTGTCCTCGGTAGTTGATAATGATTCTTCTTCAGCGGTCACCTTTAAAAGTAATAAAAGAATGTCAAGTTTTGTCATAGATGTGTTGTTTTATGATTTGTGGCATCCTTTAAAAGAATGTCAAGTTTTGTCATAGATGTGTTGTTTTATGATTGCTGTGATATATGTAACTTTCAGACAAAAACATCTGATGTCTGTATGGCTTCTTTGGGTACATGCTTGCCTTTCCTATAGACCCTTACTCACTTGGCCAGTTTAGTTAGTTTATTATCAGAGCCACACCATGGAGAGATGGTTAGCATCTTTCCATGACTACCATGCTGCAGCAGATCCTGATGCAAATAATTACATACGAGCAACTGACCACTATCAGCATGTCTGGCATCTTGGCCCCCTAGGACAATCTAAAGTTTACTCACCCTGGTGAATCTGTGAGTAGTTGAAAAGCACAGGAGAAAAGAGAACTTTGACTAGCGGCACCACTTCTGTCATACTGCACCGTTCGCAGATACTGCAGTATTCTTGAAGAAGATCAGTAACAAGCGCAAGAGGCTGAATGTACTGGAAGGTATCCACATCAATCAAATCTGTTGTAGACAAAATGGTACCATTAGTTTTTAACTTAAGAAACTATAAATATCTGAATAATTCTATAAAATAATAAACTTGTTTCATCCATGAATATACCAGGAATCGAGAAAGCAAACCAGGTGGAAATGGAAGACACAAAAGGCAAACAACCACATGCAATAGTTACATACCATCATAATAACAGATAATCAAATTAATCAGAAGACCACAAGCTCCAGATTAAGATGCCCACTATAATATAAACATATGAGAGCAAGTTATCATTAAAAGCCTCAGAACAGGACACAATCGACTCCATAGCCATATGCATAGAAAATTCAAGATTGGCACCTCGGTCACAGCTACATGTGGACAGACTTCCCGGACTGCTGAGCACATAACTCAAGACTGTATTGAATATAGTAAACTGTGGACAAACCTATCGGCCCATAGAACACTACAGATAAAACTATATGAGCCTCTGCAAGAACTACCACTTTAAATAAGGGATATATATATCATCATCATCAAGTACCGGGCCTGCTGGCATAGGTGATCATGTCTCTCCACAACTTTCGATCTCGGCAGCTATTTATCATTTCTGTTGTTGACCTTCTGCCAAGCCATTCTTTTAAGCTGTTTGTTATTTTTTCTCTTTAAAAGTAAAGTAAAGTACCCCCCGTCACGCCAAGTGGCGTATAGGGAAATATGGTGTTAGTGACCCTATATTTTACAGACCTTCAGCACATGATTTTTGGGGTAATGTGGTCGGTATTACGCCCGTGCTGCTTTTACTTTCCCAGAAAAAATCCGGTACCCATTTAAGGCTGGGTGAACCCGGAGCCGTCGGTTGGGATCGAACCCTACCCCATGTCCGTAGTTGTCCAGTTCACTAACCACTGAGCTATCGCGGCTCCTACTAATTTTTAGGGAATTAGTAAAACCCAGGTGTCCTCGCCAGGATTACGAACCCCGGCTGTTGCCGTGGTAAGCCAACCGCCTATCGATTGCGCTAACCGGACACCCATTTTTTCTCTTTGCTTCCCTTTATTTCTTCGTCCCTCAATTTTTCCAGTTGTTACAATATACACCAGTTGTTCTCTTCTCAGTACATGGCCAAAAAAATGATGATTGTTTCTTCCTAATATTGGAAATTAGCTCTCTTTTTGCTCTTGCCTCTTTCAGAACGTTTTTATTACTCTTCTTAGCTGTCCAAGGTATTCTCAACATTCTTCTGTAAAACCACATTTTTACAGCCTCCAGTGATTTTCTTGTCTGTTGTCTTATTATCCAGGATTCACATCCATATGTTAAGATTGCCTCTACATAACATTTAAGAACTCTTTTTCTTGTTTCTATTGTCAAAAATGGATTGCTAGATCATAAAAAATGGATCATAGTGCTAGCAAATTGAGTTCTCAATATTTTTCTATAATAAATCATCAATACCATGCGTCATGCCAGTTGGTGTATGCGATAATGTCCTTCCACAATCTTCTATCCACAGTACATGGTATCAATTCTGTTGTTGACTGTTTTCCATGTATTTTGCCAGTTGTAACCAATTATTCCAACTTTACCCTTCTCATGATGTGCCCAAAATATGTTGATTGTTTCTTTGTGATATTTATTATAGCTCGTTTCAAATCATGTGCCCAACTTCAAAACGCTATTACTCAGTAAACATTTGTTAAAAACTGTTGAAATTTTCCAAATGTTATTAGAATACAAAAGACCCTTTAAATGTATATTTAACAAATATCTTGCAGCTGCAGTTTTCTTAAAGCGGCGAATTTCTTTGATGTTTGTCAAAATTGTAAATTGTGAACCCCTAAAGAATAGAAATTACCGTAGTTGCTGGTCTATGATTAATTTTCACTAGGTAAAGGCGTGGCCGTAATGGGGAAATAACTGGATAAGACAAAACACCAGGAGAATTATTGTCTTCTCAGTTCGAGGACGGACGATAATATCAAGGTATACCTGTATGTCCAATTTTCATAGTTGTGTGGTCCTGAAAAGGACCGTTTGTTGAACTAATTTAAGGTAATATAGGGGCCAACATTGTGGGGGCTATATACTTTCATTCTGAATCAGACGAGACTAAAAGATTAATAACTGTTTGGGGTTGAACATTCCACAAACCATCATTTTTCCAATATTCCTCTTACTGTTTTAAGACGTGGTCTTCACATTTAGCCCAATAATCTTTGTCTATATTTAATAAAGCGAGATTAGCAAGAGTCTTTACATCGCATATTTTGAATGTTGTATTTTCATCTGCCACTTGTCCTTTTAATTTTGCCCAGATTAGTTCTATTGGATTTAAATGAGCATGGTAAGGTGGCAGCCTCAAACTTATATGACCGTGCTCTTGGATAATCTTATCTATTTGAAAAATCTTTGTCCTTTGTTTTTGCTTTACTAGAGATAGTAATTCAGGTTTTAAGTACATGTTATTAAATTGTATGTGCTCCTTTGTGAGTCATATCTTAATAGCATCTTTTGTACTGGATGATGTCGGGACTTTATCTTCAAGTGCAACAATGTTGTGGTACGCTGCATTGTCCATTATTAGGCAAGATGGTCGATCTAGTGATGGGAGAACAGAATTTTCAATCCAATGTCTAAATATGTGACCATTCATCTCAGAGTGATAATCCCGATTGTCTATGGATTTTGAAAGAAAAATGAGCTCTGCATTCTGTATTAGTCCATGTTGTCGACTACCTGCATGAGCAATTATCAAGCGCTGTCCTTTGCTGCTAGGTATTAATCTCTTAATCTTTCCATCTGATGACTGCCATTCCCTTTGGTTAGTGTGGTGAGTGGTGAGCATTGATCCATGTTTCATCCAAGTACACAATATCATAACCTTGCTTGCGCACCTCTTTTACTTCACGTAAGTACTTGCTTCTCATGACTACTATATGTGGCTTCTCACAGATGATGTTTCGTCCATTGGAATACTTTCTGAATGTAAAGCCTGCAGCTCTCATATTCCTCCATAATGTAGACTTTGATATTTCAATACTGTTGTTCTTTTTCAGCGATACTTTTAATTTTCTTATTGTAACAGTTTCATTCATACCCAACATTTTGCGAATTTCACTTCTAATAAGTTCACTGTCGAAATTATCCAACATTTTTGCTCTTCCTTGGGATTTTGTATATTTGGAACATTGACGGTCACGTGCTTGAATCCAGCGATTAAATGACCGTTTAGATAAATCCAAAATGTGTCTTATATTCTCATGGTTTTCTAAAGAATGAAATAATCTTCCTCATTTAGCCTCTTTGCAAAAATAGCCATATATTTTTACTATAGTTTTGTAAACTGCAGAATTTCATTTTAAGACTCATGATAAATGTTATCGTTCCACGTCTCCGCCGCTGAATGAATGGAAATGGAACACACAATGTCTCGTGTTTTTTACAAGTGTCTAATTGTGTCAGAAAACCCACGTTGAAAGCGTGCAAACACGTCAATTTGACCGTGTATGGATTTTTAATCGCTATTTTTAACTTAAAATACTGTAAACATTAAGTTTTGACTACATCAATGGGTCGTTATAAATTTATATAAATCAAATAAGCAACAATAATAACCAAATGTTTTTTTTTAATGAAATTAACTCCCTGTTGGGTTCTAATCATTATAACTTTACATGCAAATTTTGAAAAACTTACAAAAAGCGGTTAAAAAGATATCGATTTTAAAAGTTGGGCACGAGTTATGAAACGGACTATAGGAGCTCCCTTTTAGTGTTGGCCTCTTAGAGAATGTCTTAATTGGTCTTTTTAGCTGTCCAGGGAACTTTCAACATTCCTCTGAGAAATAACATCTCTATGGCCTCTAATGATCTTTTAATGTGTTTGTCTACTGTTCCTGACTCACTTCCACAGATCAGAATCTGCACTATATAGAACTGAACTCTCTCACTTCTATTGACATAGACCTGTTGTATAAGACATTTTTCATTTTCTGAAATGCTATTCTGACCTGAGCTATTCTGCTTTTTATTTCTGTGGTGCAGTTTCTATTTGATATTATTATTGTGCCAAAGTATTTGATGTGTTTATTTTCATGCTGCATGATGGTGATGATTGTTTCTTCGACATTACCATTACTTCTATTTTCTTACTATTCAGATTGAGACCTTTCTTGTTGCTTTCTTTTACTATTATGTCTATCATTTCTTGTAGTTCATTCTCTGTCATTGATATTAAGACTGTGTCATCCACATATAACAAATTGTTTATATTGTGACCATTGACTTCAATTCCTTTTTTGTCTACTACTGAGCTCATAATGATATTTTTGCTGTAAAGTGAAAACAAATCCAGCGACAGAACACAGCCTTGTCTGACTCCTAGTTTTATATATTGGAACTGTTCTGTTTGGTTGATAATGCGTACACCTTCTGTTTGTTGCCAGTAAATGTTTTTAATGATTCTCAGATCCTTGCCATCAATGTTTAATTTCTCCGGCATATTTATTATTTCCACATGCTTTACTTTGTCCAATGCTTTTGTGTAGTCTATGAAGCACATATATATAGATCTTTCTTTACCTCTATAGCTCTTTCTATCAATACTCTCAGGATGTATATTACATTATTAGTGCCCTTTCCTTCCTCAAATCCACATTGTTCCTCACTTATTTCTGGTTTTATTTTGTTCCTTATACATCTAATGATGATTCTTAGTAATATTTTGATATGGCTCATGAGACTAATAGTGCGATGGTCTTCACAATCAGTGGTGCCTGACTTCTTCGGTATGGCTACAAAGATACTTCTTCTGTCATCCAATTATGTTTGTTGATTCTTTTAGTCATTGGTATTACCTTTTTTGATGTTTGCAGAATCGATTGTTTGACCATTTCCCACTACTCCACGATGTTCTGTATTTTCTCAATAGCATTATATCTATTTTGTACTATCGTTGTGTATTTATCAATCATCTGTCTAACTACTCTAAGCATATCTAGTTATAATTTCATATTTCTTGAGGATTTCTGTCTTTCGCAGTTTTATTCTCATTTTTCCAACTACTGGTATATGGTCACTATTGCAATCTGCTCCTGGCCTTATTTAACAGATGTTAGCCCATTCCTGAATTTTCTCTGTTTAAAAAAAAAAAAAAAAAAAAAAAAAAGTAAAGTACTCCCATCACGCAAAGTGGCGTATAGGGAATATGGTGTTAGTGACCATAATTTTTACAGACCTTCGGCGCATGATTTTTGGGGTAATGTGGTCGGCATTACGCCCGTGCCACTTTACTTTCCCAGAAAAAAATCTGGTACCCATTAAAGGTTGGGTGAACTGGAAGCCATCGGTTTGGAAAAAACCCTACCTCTTGTCTTTTGTGATTGGTGACAAAAGATATAGGTAGCTGAAGTAACTTGTGTTTACAACAGAGAACAAGGATTTAAGAAAAGAATAATAAATATATTAAAAATTATAACATTCATGTCAAGCAAAAGGTAGCAGCTGTATGATGGATGAATCTTTAAGGCTAAAAGGTAAAGTTAGTCCCATAGCAACTGTCATTGGCTAATGAAGTGTCAGTGACTTTATTGTACAAAGTTTCAACTTCATGAGGTGGGGCGGCCAGCCAGTTCCTCTCCTGGCTATTTTTCCTTCCTAGAGAATATCTCTGGTACCCATTTTAAAAGACTGGGTGGACCTAGAGGTTATTAGGCCAGGAAAATTTGTTTGCCTCAGTCAGCATTTCAACCCTAAGCCTTCAAGTCAGCAGGCCACAATGCCACTGCGATCTTGCTCATAGGCTAGCCAAAGAAACAAAAACTCACAGAAATAAACATTTAATTGGAAAAATTATTTGTAAATGTTAAAAAAAAAATTCAAAAGCATATGGCAGCAGAAATAATTAAATGTGTCACTTAAAAGCACTCACCCACAACAATGTTACAGGAAAATAGGTCAGGCCTGGCTTTACAGTATAAGACCTTGGACTTAATGGTGTATCTGCTGTATTGATGACTCATGCTGAATTCTAACATAAGAGATATAGCAAGCAACATTAATTAAAAGCTATCTTACAAATATAATACAGACTGCCAATAGAACATAAGTACAGATAATTTCTAATGTCTTTTCACTACAACTGAACATGTATACTGACATCGCCATGCTTTAACTAAGCTAAGTATTCTCGTCCCTCCCTTCCCCCCCCCCCCCCTTTGGGCCTTGTTACTGGCGAAGCCTTGGCCGAAATGTCAAAGTTTGTCTTGTCGCTCTAGTAAGAGGTCATGGCAAAAAAAAGAAATAAATGCATAAAAATGTGAGGCTGCAGTAAAGCTGAATGTGAAGGAGAAATAATAAAAAAAATAGTATGGTTAAAGCTTTATGTGATTAATGGATGACACAAATTTGAATAACGTTTCGGCACAATGACGTCAGTGGCATTATAGTCGAGGTAAACTAGACAATATCCCCCCACATATTTTTAGAACCCTTCTACCTCTTTCTGATCCTCCCATTGGCTAGTCAACTACACCGCGTATCCTGTGCCACCTGTTCATTTTCCTTCTAACCACAGAGAGGCACATAGGGAAGACATTTTTATTTCTCATACTAGATTGAAATTATTTTGTTTTAGATGCTTCATTATTAGTTAGCTATGTAGGGCTAATTTGATTTACTGACATATATATATATGTATGTTGTTTATTTGCTCCTGCTGAAGGCATATTGAGCTGAAATGTCGTTCAAAATTGTGTTGCCCATTAATCACATAAAGCTTTAATCATACCATTTTTTCTATTTTTTTTTTTGGTTCATTTCTCCTTCTGGTCTCTCTATAGGTTTAGCTGCCTCATAACACTGTAAGTTTATTTTTCATACTGGCGGTCTGTCTGTTTGATCCCTTAATTACATTGTGAGCATACAAGACATGAACACAATTTTTCTCACTTCTTTTGTGTGACAGTTACTGAGTTCATTTGAATGTTTCATCTGTCCAGTATTTTATATCAACAATTCATTTTCTCCTTTGTCAACCTCTTCCATCTTTCATTATTCTCCCAGTAAAATGCTTTTGGCCTAGTAGTAAGATCTTATGGTATGCTGTTTTCGGCATAATTCCTTTTTCTTTTTTCTTTCTTGGTGTAAGAAGCTCTTCAGGTAGACCTAAATATTGATGATGATTTTACTTGAACTTTTCTGTATGTTGTCTTTATATGTGATACTGAGGATCTTATAGTAACACCTTTGTTCCCCAGTTGACATTCATTCCGGATTTACCAAATCCTATTTTCTGTGCTTAATTTTCTGTAATAAATTAAAAGTGCCTCTATTAAACAGAATTAATTGTGTGACTTCAGGTGTTTGTTACATCCAGGTTCAACAGCATGTCAGTGAACGAGTCCAACACAATGTATAGTGACAGCTTTACATTGGAGGACAATACAAAAACTATTGATGTGTTGGCCTATATGTAAAGCTGTCACCATATACTGTGTTCAACTCTGCACACCAGCTTTACCACAGCACTGCTATTTACTTATTCTCAGTATGTCAGCAAACTCAATAAATAAAAATCTATAAGCATTAGCTTCTGTATTGAAGAGGCAAAGTTTAGCATTACCCAACATGCATGCAATACAATTTAACAAAAATATAAATCATGCTCTCACCCTGAACTTTGGAAATATCCTCTAAACTTGGCCAAGCAAATGTGTGCCACTCCACCTTAGATCCCTTTGGCAATGCTGGTACTATACAATATTGAACCATTGGAGAAAAGGATGGCTTTTCATATTCCTGTGCATAAGACTATAATATAAGAGATAGAAATAATTTACTTTTAGCATGGTCTACCTGAAAATAGATGAAAGATTTTCTTTTTGTTCATTTTTGTCTGAATCTCTATTTATATATTTTCAACCATTTATATCCATGCAGTAATCTCAGGTTAAAACTAAAATAAATCTTGCCACACACATTGTAATTGTTTCAAAACTTGTCACTTGTTTCTCATATATATATCTATTTAAATGCAAAACCTAGAGACATAGCTAAATGTAGAATAACTGAAAGAAGAAACATATGTACAATTGTATATATGTTTTTTGCTTAACTGTGTGATAGTTTACATTTGCATTGTGTATCAAAGACTTGTGAGTAACATTACTATTTTTTAAAAACAAGACTTCGCTGGATTTGCTCACACTAAACTCTTTCTGCCACCCACTTGAAAATCAGAACTTTTCTCTTCCTAGATAAACTGCCCTTTTTAATTACTATGAGTATTTATATTTTGGATACCAAATGCTTATACCTTGTTCCTTCTCCTGTTTCATCATCATCATCATCATGTGCCATACCAGTTGGCGTAGGCGTTCATGTCCTTCCACAATCTTCTATCTACAGTGCATCGTATCAGTTCTGTTGCTGACTGTTTTCTATGTCATGACGCCAAGCTATTCAGTATTTTTTTCTCTTTGTCGTCCGGGATCTCTCTTTCCTTTTATTTTGCCAGTTACAACCAAGTATTCCAACTTTCCTCTTCTCATGATGTGCGAAAAATGTTGATTGTTTCTTTCTGATGTTTTTTAGGAGTTCCCTTTTTGTGTTGGCCTCTGAGAATTTCCTCATTGGTCTTTTTAGCTGTCCAGGGAACTTTCAACATTCTTCTGAGAAATCCCATCTCTGTGGCCTCCAATCATCTTTTCATTTGTTAGTCTACTATCCATGATTTGCTTCCATAGGTCAGAATTGGTTCTATATAGCCCTGATGAACACTCTTTCTCACTTCTACTGATGTAGATTTGTTGCATAACAAACTGTTGCATTGTGTAAATCATTGGAAGCATTCAGTATGGGATACATAGCTCACAGTTGTTTGTCATTGATACTTTAGTTGAATTGCTCATTTGTGTCTTTCCAGAAAGATAAAATACACATACTTATTCTATTACACATTCAAAGTGATTAGAAGAATCTATATTTATAAAAATGTCAAAACTTTGGTTGTTAAAATTTGAAAACTGCATCCCCTCAAATTTTCCCATATTTATCTTGTGATGAGCAACTAACAAAACATCATTCATAGGGAGATATTTGCTCTAACTATACATTTTATCTTTTTTTTTTTAATTGTGGTGTCACACTTTGAAACTACTTCCATAAAATATCAATTTTAAGAAAAGAATGAGTGCAATCTACAAGATCATGTCATCATCATCCATAAACGCTGTTAAATTTCCAAGATTAGAACTAAAATATCACTTTGAAGCCGATTAGAACTAAAATATCACTTTGAAATAAAAACAAACAGCCGATTAGAACTAAAATATCACTTTGAAATAAAAACAAACAGCCGATTAGAACTAAAATATCACTTTGAAATAAAAACAAACAGCCGATTAGAACTAAAATATCACTTTGAAATAAAAACAAACAGCCGATTAGAACTAAAATATCACTTTGAAATAAAAACAAACAGCCGATTAGAACTAAAATATCACTTTGAAATGAAAACAAACAGCCGATTAGAACTAAAATATCACTTTGAAATGAAAACAAACAGCCGCTTAGAACTAAAATATCACTTTGAAATGAAAACAAACAGCCGATTAGAACTAAAATATCACTTTGAAATGAAAACAAACAGCCGTTTAGAACTAAAATATCACTTTGAAATGAAAACAAACAGCCGTTTAGAACTAAAATATCACTTTGAAATAAAAACAAACAGCCACGGGTTATCAAATATTTTGGGACCATTCTTTTGTATTCAGGTCAATAAAAAAAAAACGTTCTTTTCACACCTTGCTAGGCATATGGCATGGGGTATATGGTATTAATGACCATATTTTTCCAAGACCACGCCACATTTAGGGTGATGTGATCGGTAACAAGCCAGGCAGCTTTTACTTCCCTCTTATCACTGATACCAATTTTAAGAGGCTGGGTGAATCATAGAGCCTTGTCAGGGAGAGAAAAAAAAAAAAAACTGCCACTACTGAGAATTGAACATGGATATTTCTGATTAGAAAGCTAGCACACTAACCATTTAGCCATTCCAGTAAGTACATATTTTGTGTGTGTGTATATTTAGAGCAAGACATCAACACTATTTAAACATCCGGTTACCTCAAGTGCTTTTTCCCATTCTTGCATGGCTGTAGGAATACTCTCCTGGCTTGTTAAATAGCACATAACAAGAGGACAAAATCTTAAAGTACAGGTTTGTTGCATTGCAGTCATAACTGTCTGGATGTGTTTAAGAGAGATTGCACACTGGGCAGTTATTCCCCCTTCAATTAAGTCCAAAGTCGATGGCACAAGGGGTACCATTCCAGCTAGGAAAAGCTTATCATCAGCCTGAATGAAGTTGACAATAGATAACATTAGCATAGATGTTCAAATTATTTTATAGCAGATTAGAACAGATAATATTTACAATATATGAAAGAAACAGTGTGGCCAATCAACAGCAAAATCTGTTCAGAATCAAAAGGAGATACTTTATTTTTATTCTTAAATAAATATATTTTTTGTGACATGATAAAGAACACACATACCTAAATTGAACAGAAACAAAGAGAAACCCATAAGCCTTTTGTAACTACATAAAAAAAAAAAATACATTGTTCAAAGCACTAAAGATAATGACAAACTGGGCACACAAGCTGCACAATTTCATGTCATTAGTGGCATGTAGTTTTTATTTATAGAAGTTTGCAACATAAGGCAATCTGATTATTGGCGATAAACACAAACATAAAACATATACAAATTAATATATTAAATATAATTCAGGAAGCCAAGTAGAGCTGCAGAAAACATATATCTACCTATTGTTCTTTCGAGCTGATGATGGCATATAGGGCAGAAATTCTAGACTCTTGTGTCTGATGATCTTGCAACTGTCAGACCTTGCACAGGACCTGCATTTTGTCTCACCACACAGCTTTGTTCTGGGTGAGCTGCTCAAATCTCTGTGGTGGAGCTGATGTCTGCTGTTTTTGCCTCTCGTTTTAATGTTCTTTTTTAGTGTTTCTCTAGGTTGACTTCTTTTTCTTTTACACTCTAGTTTCCTTTTGAGGGCCTGCTTTAAGATTCTATTGTTGTCTCTTATCATATGGCCAACCTTATGACCATCTTCTTCCCTTGATTATAGTTAATATTTTTGGATGCTTTGTCGTTTCTCTTATTTCTGCACTAGTCTTGAACTCACTCCATGGTATACAAGGTATTTTCCACTGGCATTTGTTTTCAAATGCACCCAGCTTATTTTCTGTTTCTTTAGTTGTTTTCTAGCTCTCACAAGCATAACTAAGTGTGGATAATACATTTGATTTGAAAATCCTGAGCTTTGTTTTTGTGTTAAGTAATTTTGATTTCCATATTTTACAAGGTTTCTGAAAGTAATTGCTGCCTTTGCTATTCTGATTTCTTTCTTTGTGTTTCCTTCTTGATCTATGCAGCTTCCAAGATATATAAAGTGATCTTCCACTGCTTTTCCTTCAATGTATATTTTTTATTCTGGACAAATTTGATTTTTCATTACTTTTGTCTTTTCTTGATTGATCTCAAGTCCTTTATTCCTAGCCATTCATGACATGGCATTTGTTTTCTCTTGCATCATGTTCACATAGCTATTGATTAGAACTATTTTGTCTGTAAAATCTAGGTTCTCCAAATGAGATCCAAATGTCAATTCGATGCCTCAGTTACCCGTACACCACTTCTGCAAAATGAAGTAGACAGAAATTTCGAATAACAAGGGAGATAAAATACATCTTTGTTTCACTCCGGTATCGTTCTGGAACCATTCATTCAATCCTCCCTCTGCAGGAACTGCACATGAGAAGCCACTGTGCAGATCTTTGAAAACATATAATAAACATAAAATGATATTAAGCAGCTAAATCTATAGAGAGAGAGATGAGACAAACTACGATGTTTCTGCAAAAGCCTTCATCATGTACATGACAACAAATATTTATATTTTATTTTAAAAAATAAAAGGTAGGGAAAGCACAACTCTGAAAACAAAATATAATCTGATTATCAAAACAGGCTCTCCCCATTGAGCACATATTTAGACCCATAAGTTATGTTGCACTCAAAGGAATGTAGTTCTAATGGAATTACTGCCACTTGCAAGAAACTTCCTCACTGATCTAGTAAACGTCACATAAAGCCATAATTACTTAACAGTTACATGTCACAAATCTATTACAGATCCACAAAAGGTGCATGTAATCCAAAGTTCTCAGCATCCCTTGTTCAGACATATTTCAAACTGAAGCAAAAATGGTTGTTAATATATGCATCCTTCTCTCACTATGTGCACTCATTGGTGCACTTTCTCACTGGAAACTTAATGTCCTTTTTGTTTGCTTTGGATTATCAGTTCTTGTATTTCCACAATAGCAGCCGGCAAATATCATTAGAAGCAGTTGCAACAACACTAAAGGAAGTAAAACAATAGAGATTCAAATTCAGCTCACGCTAGTAAATCTTCCAAAGAAGTATGCTTTGAAATTTGACCCAAAAATATCCCAAATACTTTTATATTTTGTTAACATTATTCATTGCCCTGTCTAATTAATTTATTTATTGCAATATGTAAGCAATGTCTTTCAGAAGCCTTGAAAAGTTGTGGAAATCAAAACTCATTAGCACAAACACAAAACTTAGGCTATTCAAATCAAATGTACTATCAACCCTTACGTATGCGTGTGAAAGCTGGAAAACAACAAGAGATATAGAAACAAAGTTGAACGCATTCGAAAATAAATGTCTAAGGAAAATACTTGGTATAGAATGGAACGAATTCAAAACAAACGAGGAAATTAGAGAAATCACCAATCAACCACTAATATCTTCAGTAATAAAGAAAAGACGATGGTCATACGTTGGACATGTGATGAGAAGAGATAATAATCGAATAGCAAAGCAAGCCCTCATATGGGAAACAACAGGTAAAAGAAAAAGAGGAAGACCCAGGGAGACACTGAGAAGAACATTGATGAGAGAGGCAAGAGCAGCAGGAATCGGCTCCCTCAATGAGATAGAACTGCTTGCACAGAACAGAGACAGATGGCGAGATTTGATAAAATATCTTTAAAAGAAAACTGCTAGAACAAAAATTCATATAGGAGAAGGTGTATCTTGGTCTACGCCCTATGGGCCGGTTACGGCTCGAAAGGTCAATAGATAGAATATGTAAGTTTACCAAAACAGCTTGGCTGTATGGTCCAATATTGGCTGGAGCCCAGTGCGATAAAGCTTGCACATGCATGGTCTTACGATTGTTTACTTTTCCTTCCTGGTAGATCTTTCCTTGACAGTCAAGCTGCAGTACTATGTTACGAGGCAGGTTGGCTTGAATGCAAAGTCTAAATGACACAAATTTGCAACAAATTTACACCGTTAGTATTAACTTTTATTTCAACAGATAAAAACTATGAGATAATTTATCTGCTAAAGGTGCAAGCATGCCACTGAATCTTAAAATAAATAAAGTTACTAATTTTGTAAAATTGCAATCTAAATGACAATATCTTGGTAATATAAAAAAGCAGACTGCAGAAATGCAATTTTAAAAAATGTGATTGAACATAAACCTTAAAAAGACAGAAGTCATAATGTTACCATACGGTGACTAAAATAGTGAGCCAGGAGCTGGCAGCATCAAAAACATTCATACATCTGGGCAGCATAGTAACACAAGCTTTTGTAGCTGATTGGCTAGTGCACTAGCTTTTTATCAGAAGGATCCTGGTTCAATTCCCAGTAGGGGTCATATTTTTTTTCAAACTAGCAAGACTCTGGGGTTCACCCAGCCTCTAACAATGTGCACCAGAGATTTTTCTTGGAAGACCTCGGACAATACCGACTATATAACACCCACCCCCTCCCGCAAATAAATAAACATAAACACACTCATCATGGAAAAATATGGCCACAAACATCATAAATCTATCAAAGCATGGAAGCTTTACTTTAAAGTAACACCAGATAGGGAAGCCAGTGAGACATCAATTAAAGCAAGAGCAAAGAATTGCTTGTGCCAATCTAAACATCATTTGAAGCTTTTCTGAGTTTTCTCAGGACAACACACAACTCAAACTACAGATACTGAAAAGTTGTGCACTTTTGAATGAATTAGGATATACAGAGAGATTGTGTTGATGCCCTACAAGATGTGCCAATCACTGACTGCTTTTTCCAGTTTGTATCAATGAACAAAAAGAGGAAGAAAAAATCTTTAACAAAAAATGGCTACATTTTTCACATACCTAACTGTCCAAGATCTATACAGAAACCACTTTCTAGGTCATTATTTTATTAATCTTAGTAACTATACACAGTACTGTAGAATTAAGAATTTTAACAAATATTACTTTGTTTATAACGCTAATGCTAAAGTTGCTATATTAGAAAAAAGCAGATTCAAACTAAGACTCAAGCTGATAAAAAAAATGTTTGAAATAAAACACTCACAAAGAATTGTACTGAACTATGTTTTGTACTCAAAAGTCCAGTTCATGTACTACCTAGTTGAGGCTTCTTACCTAGCCTTTCATTATCATCATGTGCCATACTGCGTAATACTGACCACATTACGCCAAAAATCATGTGCCGAAGTAAAAAGTTATGGTCACCAACACAATATTCCCTATGCGTCACGGGGCTCTTTACTTTTTTACTATGTGCCATACTGGATGGCTAAAGGAATCATGTCCTTCCACAATTGTCAGTCCTCAGTGCATCGTATCAATTCTGTTCTTGACTGTTTACAATGCCGAAACACTGTATCTTCTCTCTTTATCATCCATGATCTCTCTTTCCCTGTATTTTGTCTGCTGTAACCTATTTAACCAAGTATTCAAACTTTCTTCTTCTCATGTGCCAGAAAATGTGTTAATTGTTTCTTTCTAACGTCTTTTGAAGTTCTTTTTTTGTGTTGGCCTTATAGAGAATTTCCTTTTTGGTTATTTTTGGCTGTCCAAAGAACTCTCAAAATTCTTCTGAGAAATCCCATCTCTGTGACCTTTGAACATTGTCTTTTCATTTCTTTGTCCATGATTCACTTCCATAGGTCAGAATTGGCTCTATATAGCACCAATGAACTATTTTTCTCACTTCTACTGACATAGACATGCTCCACAAGGCGTTTTTCATTTTTTTAAATGTTACTTTGGCCTGTGCTATTCTGTTTTTGTATTTCTCTTTGGTGCATCTTCCGTTTGATGTTATTATTGTGCCCAAGTATTTGTCCCGCTTACTTTTATGCTGCATGATGTGGAGGGTTGTTTCTCCCGTAGCCTTTGGTTCTCCTAATAATACTCTTCCTTGTAAATTTGTCTAAATTCATATACTCCTTGATTTTTCCTTGGTCTGACAAAGCTTCTGAGCCTGCATGATTTGCAGTGTTTTAATGTATCCAGTAATACATTGTTAATGAAAGCAGAGTTGCAAGATTACCTTACTGGGGGGTTTGTGCCAAAGAACGTTTTGTATACTTGATTGATAACAGCAAAATTGGCCATATCTCCAACATAAAGAGATACTGAACAAATGTCTGAAAGTTTGATACCTTGGTCACTTAGACAGTCTGAAAAGTGAAAGTTCATTAACTCTATAGACAGATATCATCATAACATGCTTTATAACAAAGTATTATAATCAGTTTTACACACAGTTATCTATTTTTTAATGCTCAGATGTCTATACTTTTTCTTTTCTCATTTGCCTTTCAGTATCGAGGGGAGATATAATTTGTGATCTTATACTCTTCTGTTGGCCTCTACTGCTGTTATGTCTCCTATTGCTTCTAATATTTCATCGATATGTCTTTTCTAAGCTAGTGCCATAATCTCCATAATCTACTAATCACATAAAGCTTTTAACATACCATTTTTTCAATTTTTTTTTTAATTTTCCCTCACATTCAGCTTTACTGCAGCCTCACATTTTTATGCATTCATTTGCATTTCTTTGCCTTAACCCCCTGCCATAATCTTTCTATCAAATCTGTTAAATAATAGTAATATTTATTTGCTCCGCAATTTCCTTATTTAATAATTAGTATATTTCCTTATTTAATAATAGTATATTATTTCATTATTTAATAATAGTATATTATTTATATGAAAAGCTGACACCCACTCAGTCATGTCACTTTAAAAAAACAAAAAACTAAGTGTTGGTGAAAAATTAACAATTACCCATCAAAGTAGATAGAGCTTCATGGCTGGCTTCCTTGACATCTTTCTCATCAGACACAGGAGCAATAATGCCAGCAACATGAAAATCTTCATCAACAATACGGACTCTGACTTCCTCATCTCCTGAAAATATATGCCATTTTGGTTGAAACATGCTCATATTAATATGTTAAATAAAAAGTCACTTATTTTTGTCTAGATCCATGGAAACAAGAAATTTGTATAAACTTTAAAAATAGAAAATTTAATTATTGAATGAAATGTATATTATGAAACAAATAAGATTATAACACCTCAAGATTATGATACTGTTGTAAAAATGACTACCTCAAAATACAAATTTGTGGAGTCTGACTGTATCCTGTGAGCAGTAATTACCCCCTTCCCTATACCTTCTGAATTACTACTTCTGGTGACCCTTAGTGTTGGATTTGTTTCCTGTAATGCTCGATCAGGCATAAATTTACACACTGTAAAAAGTACCTCACTATTGTAGAAAGAGGGTTGTTTTTTTTTTGTTTTGTTTTTTTATAAATTTGGCCAATTTACAAGAAATTCTTTTTCTATTCTTTTTTATGACAGGGGAAAATTCCCTCGACTGTTGGCACAGACATCACACAAACCTTTATAACACGGGATAGTCGGCAAACAACACTAAGAGGAAGTAGAACATATAGCTGGATTGATGACCACCATGTGAAGAGACAATGTAACACCTCTGGGTGCTATGTGCTTAAATTTCGGGCCATAAATTAAACATAAGCCAGGAAATCATTACAGTATCTGATTCCTATGTCTCTGCTAGGGTAAACACACAGCTAGGTAGCAAAAGTTCAAAGAAAATTTTATTTCTATCTATCTATTGACCTTTCGAGCCGTAACCGGCCCATAGGGCGTAGACCAAGATACACCTTCTCCTATATGAATTTTTGTTCTAGCAGTTTTCTTTTAAAGATATTTTATCAAATCTCGCCATCTGTCTCTGTTCTGTGCAAGCAGTTCTATCTCATTGAGGGAGCCGATTCCTGCTGCTCTTGATTCTCTCATCAATGTTCTTCTCAGTGTCTCCCTGGGTCTTCCTCTTTTTCTTTTACCTGTTGTTTCCCATATGAGGGCTTGCTTTGCTATTCGATTATTATCTCTTCTCATCACATGTCCAACGTATGACCATCGTCTTTTCTTTATTACTGAAGATATTAGTGGTTGATTGGCGATTTCTCTAATTTCCTCGTTTGTTTTGAATTCGTTCCATTCTATACCAAGTATTTTCCTTAGACATTTATTTTCGAATGCGTTCAACTTTGTTTCTATATCTCTTGTTGTTTTCCAGCTTTCACACGCATACGTAAGGGTTGATAGTACATTTGATTTGAATAGCCTAAGTTTTGTGTTTGTGCTAATGAGTTTTGATTTCCACAACTTTTCAAGGCTTCTGAAAGACATTGCTGCTTTAGCCAGTCTGATTCTAATTTCTTTGCTCGTATCCCCTTCTCGATCAATGTGACTTCCAAGATAGATAAAGTGATCGATCTCTTCTACTGGTTTGTTTTCCATGTATATTTTGTCACTTGTTGGAATTAAACTTTTCATGACTTTAGTCTTTTCATGATTGACCTCAAGCCCAATTTTGCTGGCTATTGATGATAGTTCATTTGTGTTTTCCTGCATCGTTTTTATCTGACTGCTGATGAGAACTATGTCATCAGCAAAGTCGAGGTAAATTTTTATTTACTGAACTCCAAATGAAAAATTTAAGTGGTAGTAATTTTTACTATGGTCATATAAAAGTTAGTCACAGAGAGGTAATGTAATCTAGGGTTAAAAAAAAAAAAAAAAAAATCCCCTTCAGTGTTATAAAGTTTATATTTTAAACCCACATGTACATGGTACATTTTTGCTAATGGAAAGAAAGTAGAAAACAGTTTCTGAAATCTAAGAGGAAAAAAAAAACTTCTGTAAAATAAATTCTGACACTACAGAATGCAAACTGTTTTCTGAAGAAAAAAAACAGACACTATCATTACATTTTAAGGCAAAAAGTTGTTTATTTAGGGAAAAAAAAAGTCATTGAAAAATATGAGACAAAATTTTTGGCATTTTGCATACTGGTTTTATTTATTGTGTTGACAGTGAGACACTGTTTTAAATTTGGTTTTTTTGTTTTTTTTTTCTTAAAAGAAAATATTACAGTTTGATAATTTGAAAAGAAGGTAATAGCAGCAAGAATGAACATTAGTCATTAGTTGAATGTAGAGAAAAATGTATGCTCTGCAACATATAATGTTGTAAGGGAGCATAGAATCAAACTTTGTCATAAGGGAGCATAGAATCAAACTTTGTCATAAGGGAGCATAGAATCAAACTGTCATAAGGGAGCATAGAATCAAACTTTGTCATAAGGGAGCATAGAATCAAACTGTCATAAGGGAGCATAGAATCAAACTGTCATAAGGGAGCATAGAATCAAACTTTGTCATAAGGGAGCATAGAATCAAACTTTGTCATAAGGAAGCATAGAATCAAACTTTGTCATAAGGGAGCATAGAAACAAACTGTCATAAGGGAGCATAGAATCAAACTTTGTCATAAGGGAGCATAGAATCAAACTGTCATAAGGGAGCATAGAATCAAACTTTGTCATAAGGGAGCATAGAATCAAACTTTGTCATAAGGGAGCATAGAAACAAACTGTCATAAGGGAGCATAGAATCAAACTTTGTCATAAGGGAGCATAGAATCAAACTGTCATAAGGGAGCATAGAATCAAACTGTCATAAGGGAGCATAGAATCAAACTGTCATAAGGGAGCATAGAAACAAACTTTGTCATAAGGGAGCATAGAAACAAACTTTGTCATAAGGGAGCATAGAAACAAACTTTGTCATATGGGAGCATAGAATCAAACTGTCATAAGGGAATATAGAATCAAACTTTGTCATAAGGGAGCATAGAATCAAACTTTACAAAACTAAGTCGGAGTGAGGACAAAACTCTTCCTTCTTGTTAAATACATTTCCTAGTTCAGTGAATCATCATTTTTTGGCCCATGTAATGAGAAGAGACCAGCTGGAATATATTGTAACAACTGGGAAAATTGAGGGATGAAGAGATAGAGGGAAGCAAAGAGGAAAGACAGCTTAAGAGAATGGCTTGGCAGAAGGTCAACAACAGAAATGATAAATAACTACCAAGAACAAAAGTTGTGGAGAGACATGATCACCCACGCCAGCAGACATGGTACTTGATGATGACTTCAGAAAGTTAAGAATCATTTTTCCCAGCAGGGTCAACTGTAGAGAGTCAGGCTAGGGTTAAAACAGTCAACATCAATAAGTCTATTTTTTTATTTTAAATCTCCATTAAATCTTATAACCCACCTAGAAGATCTCTACTGTGTCATATGTTATGCTGACATCTTTACCATTTTAAAAAAAAAAACTGCTATTGCATAAACAAGAGAACAAAAAAAAGTAATCATTGATGATACCTGTGATTTTCATGTCTGGAACACACATAACCAGACCCAAGGCTCCAGTATCACCGCCAGCAGACAGCTCAAGCTCTGAGGGGCAGGTTAAAACATTCTTCTCTATCCACTTAGCAGACGTCAAAAGTGGAAGTTGCAAGATTTTCTCTCTCAAGGAAATGGTGTCATCCTGCGAGATGTAAAAAATGCAGCAAACACCCTTTTGAATAATTCACCACTACTAAGTTACATCACAACCACTTCTGCGAATTAACCCCAAATCAACCTGATTTAAAAGTGACAGGCCCTCTACTATCAGTTCTCATAGAATATCAAAGACAAGATGTTTTGTTAGTGTTTTTGTTTTTTGCTTTCCACCTGTATATTGTTCAGTGACACTCAAAATACAATTATTGTTGTCCTACCTATCTAACCTCTGTGGTTTGCCATTGTCTTCTTTTTTTTATGCTTGCACTTTAAAACCTTTTATAAACAAACAATAGTTTAAAATTAATTACACTAATTATATCATCATCATGTGCTGTACCGGCTGGCGTTGGTGATCATGTCCTTCCGCAATCTTCTATCCACAGTGCATCGTATGAGTTCTGTTGTTGACTGTTTTCTATGTCATGACACCAAGCTATCCAGTATTTTCTCTCTTTGTCGTCCGCGATCTCTCTTTCGTTTTATTTTGCCAGTTGTAACCAAGTATTCCAACTTTCCTCTTCTCATGTGCCCAAAAAATGTTGATTGCTTCTTTCTGATGTTTTTTAAGAGCTCCCTTTTTGTGTTGGCCTCTTTGAGAACTTTCTCATTGGTCTTTTTAGCTGTCCAGGGAACTTTCAACATTCTTCTGAGAAATCCCATCTCCGTGGCCTCTAATTGTCTTTTCATTTGTTTGTCTATTGTCCATGATTCGCTTCCATAGGTCAGAATTGGTTCTATATAGCATCGATGAACTCTCTTTCTCATTTCTATTGACATAGATTTGTTGCATAAGATATTTTTCATATTCTGAAATGCTATTTTGGCCTGAGCTATTGTGCTTTTTATTTCTGTGTTGCATCTTCCATCTGATGTTATCACTGTGCCCAAGTATTTGAAATGTTGCACTTGTTTCAGATTTGTCTTGTTTATTTTTATGCTGCATGCTGGTGATGATTGTTTCTTCGATATAACCATTACTTCTGTTTTCTTACTATTCAGACTGATACCTTTCTTGTTGCTTTTTTTTACTATTATATCTATCATTTCTTGTAGCTCATTCTCTGTCTCTGCTATTAAGACTGTGTCATCCACATATCGTAAATTATTTATGTTCTGACCGTTGACTTCAATTCCTTTTTTTGTCTACTATTAATCTCATAATATGTTCACTGTAAAGTGAAAACAAATCCAGCGACAGAACACAGCCTTGTCTGACTCCTTGTTTTATAAATTGAAATTGTCCTGTTTGGTTGTTAATTCGTATAGCTGCTGTTTGTTGCCAGTACATGTTTTTTTATGATTCGCAGATCCTTGCCATCAATGTTTAATTTCTCCAGCATATTGATTATTTCCACATGCTTTACTTTGTCAAATGCTTTCGTGTAGTCTATAAAGCACATATATAGATCTTTCTTTACCTCTATAGCTCTTTCTATCAATGTTCTTAAGAAGTATATTGCATTATTGGTGCCCTTTCCTACCACAAATCCACATTGTTCCTCACTTATTTATGGTTTTATTTTGTTCCTTACATGTCTCATGATGATTCTTAGTAATATTTTAGTCATATGGCTCATGAGACTAATAGTGCGATGGTCTTCGCAATCAGTGGCGCCTGACTTCTTCAGTATGGCTACAAAGATAGATTTTAGTAGATTTTCACGTATGTGTCCAGTGTTATATATGTCATTGAGTAGTTTTGTTATGACTTGTACTCCCAGCTTTCCTAATGCATTTATCTCTTCGATTGTTATATTGTCAGGACCTGGAGCTTTGCCTCTTTTCATGTGTTGAATTACGTCCTCCACTTCACTCTGCATTATTGGTGGTCATGTGTCTTCATTTGAATTGTTTAATTCTGGTCTTTCATCATCAAAGAGTTGACTGATATATTCTGTCCATCTCTCCATTGTCTTCTCCTGTCCCATTATTAAATTTCCTTCTTTTTGATTTCACACATCCTGAAACTTTGACTTCTTTTCTTCCTGTTAATTCATTTAACTGATTGTACATAAATTTTGAGTCTTTCTTTTGTTGTTTTTCCATTTTTTCACATCACTGTTTTAACCATTCTTCCTTTGCTTCTCTGCACTTGTTTTGGATCTCATTGTGTAATATTTTATAGGCAACATTTTTCTCTGACCTCTGTACTAAAATAAGTTAACACAATCTCCTTTATCCTAGATTACAATGCCAATCTATGACCAACAAATTTACGATGCCATAGTAAAAATTACTACCAGTGAATTGTAACATTAGGAGCTCTGAGATTAGTGTTTTCTTTAAACTATTTGACACACAGCTGTGTATTTACACTAGGACAGACAAGGGGAACTCGGATTTCTTGTCTCAAGTTGATTTATGACCTGAATTTAACCTTAACTCAGGGGTCACTGAAAGAGGTAATTAGGAAGGTACATGGAGGTGGTAATGTTTGAACAATGCAAATTGTAAAATTTTGAAGAATTTGTATTTTAATGTGGTAATTTTTACTATGGTATCGTATTCTAATATAATATCAAATGTGCTATTTTACTATTCTCCTTTGTCTATCTCAAAATTGGTATTGTTACTATCTATCTATCTTTCGTTCGCCTGAAGTATTGTCTATATCTGCAATGTCACATACTGTATAAATTTTACTGGTTTTTTTTTTTTTTAGCAATTCTTAAAGTGGTCCATATAGTTTTGTCTGAAGTGTTGTAACTACGGACCAATAGGTTTTCCTCAGTCTACTATATTCTTCAGTACAGTCCAAAAGTATGTTTTCAGTAATCTGGGGAACCTGTTTACTTCTACATTTGGCTGTGGTAGCAATCTTTAATTTTGTATACATGTGACTGGAGTCGCTTGCGCCCTGTTCTGAGGCGTATAATAATAACTTGTTCCCATCTATTCATATTAAGAATAGCAATCTTGATTTGGGGCCTGTGGTCTTCTGATTAATTTCATGGGTTTTTTTTTTCTGATGGCATGTAACTGGTCCATCTGGTTGTGTGCTTGTTGTATCTTCTGTTGCCAGCTGATCAGCTTTCTCGTTTCCTGGTATTCCACAGTAAGATGGAATCCACTGCAGGGGAACCTTGTGGTGCTTGCAGAGTTCAGTCAATAAGGTCTGTTTATGCAATTCTCTGGATTATAGTGCCTGGAGTGCTAATCTTGGGTTTGTTGCTAATTGTTGAGAAAGAAGCAGAAAATGTTAAAAATGTACAGAAAAGAAATATAATAATAGGGTAACGGTATTGTATTAGTATTTTACCCATTCTTTTTTCTGCAGCTTGCATTCTTTGAAACTGACATAGGCAACAGGAGCGAAGGCATCGTTTGAGTGGATAACTAATTCTGTTTTAGTGCTGAGATTTAAAAAAAAAATTGATATTGAATACATGTCAATTATATATTGTTCTCTCATAATAAAAAGGAAAACACATATGGGAGCAGTCAGTTCTATATGCACAGATTAAAAGAGTTATTGGATTGGTTCATTAAATGAGCTCATCAATGCATCTCCAGCCAGCAGTGGTAAAGGAACTTGCATGTTTCTATAACTACAAAGTAAACAACAGCAATGTTGCCAGGTGAAATGAAAAACAATACAGAAACAAGTGGGTATGGTTAAAGCTTTATATAATAGATGATGCAAAAATTTGAACTATTTTTATTTGCATTACATTCAGCTTTACTGCAGCTTCACAATTTACGCATTTAGTCTTGATACCTCCACCAGCAATGTTACCAAAAAGTTTACTCAAGCCACAGAAGTTGAGTGGTTGAAACCAGTCCAAAGTTAAATTTGAAATCAGAAGCAGTGGGATAAATGCTTAATGAAACAGTGTAAAGTTACATTCCAGGACTCAAAACTGTATGGATGTTTCCATTATCTTATTTTAATTATGTGGGTTCATCATCCATGTACACATCATCAATATTAATAAGTTTGAGGAAAGCATTCATCAGTTCATGTCAGTGACATTTCCATAAAACTTATCCTTGTATGGTACTGGAGATGGTCACAAGAACCTTCTCTGTTCATCATACGTTGGCCGCAATGATGGCAGGTGTTCAAGAGATATTTTGCCTCTGTCACAACCAGACTCATCAGAGGTGCCCATCCTTAAGGTGTTGAAAAGATGATACAGTCGAACCTGTCTAAGGCGACCATTCACGGGACTTTCAAAAACTGGTCCCATAGGACAGGTGGTCCTGCCTCACAGGTTTCACATAATAAATAGAGCGATAAAAAAAATTTTATCCTAAGCACTATGAAAACTAACCTGCAAATCAGCGTAATCCATGAGTAGAACATAGTGCACATGTCGGTCTACAATAGCCACTGGTTGGACACTTTTCATAAAACACGATAGTTAAACACACAAAAATAAAACACACATACACAGATTCCACTTATACTGTACATGTATCACTTTTGACTTGAAAAAAAATCCAATATGGTAGTCTGTTGTTTGACAGATGAAATAAACGATAAGTTCAATTTTTCTCTCAAGTCCATGATAACGTCTAGTATGTCAGATCTCCCGTTTGTTATTGAATAGGTGCGCAGAAGCTCCAAAGCATTATGTGCATCTGCGATAGTGTATGTTTTCTCAATGTCAGTAGAATCTTGTTCGTTGTCTGATTCACTATTCACATCCTCAGCAGCTAAAATTGCAGTGGCAGGAAGATCCCAGTTTGTTTCTATTGTGTTGCAAGTTTGGAGCCCTGAATCAATCATGGAGATGTCTGTCAATTGGTATCCAAACAATTCTTTTGAAAGGTTATCCAAAGCAGTAGAAATTGCAGTAGAAACAATTTGCACGTTGGTCTTTGATGCAGATTCCATGTGCGTCAGAGAATATGCGTGTGTTTCAGCAGGACAATGAAAACCTGCTTTACAGAAACACTTAAGGATGGTTGAGTTGTCCACTTCTTTCCATGCTGCAGCAATCCAGTAGACTACATCCAGTAAATTGACCTGTTTCATGAGTTCGGTTCCGGAAGCATCCTTGTTTGATTCCATGACTGTGATAAGATGTAGAAGCTGTTTTTGTCTAAACTTTAATTTAAATGTCTGAATGACACCCTGGTCTAGGGGTTGAACTAATGCAGTTGTGTTGGGTGGCAGAAACTGCAGCTTAACATTCTGTAGTTCGATCTTGGGATGACAGGTAGCGTTGTCAACAAATAAAATAATGTGGCGCTTTTTTTTCTGCATCTTACGGTCAAAACTTTTCAGCCAATCTTCAAATATAGCTGCAGTCATCCATGCCTTTTTGTTGTTTCTGTAAATCACTGGCAGTGTGTTTATGTTGATGTTTTTAAAAATCCTAGGGTTAGCTGCTTTCCCAATCACTAAAGCCGGTTCTCGTTCCCCCAACATGTTAGTGCATAGCATCACTGTTATTCGCTCTTTGCTTTTTTTACCCCCAGCGCATTTTTCTCCTTTGACAAAAAATGTTGTGTCCGTAGTCGCTTTGAAAAATAGCCCGGTTTCATCTAAATTAAAAATGTCTTGAGCAGCGTAACCATAGCATATCTAGGATAATTTAGAAGTCCAGTCAGCCGCAGCACTCATATCTGAATCACCGACTTCGCCACATTGCTTACCAAACACAAGATTGTGTCTTTTAATGAAGGCCTCTAACCAGCCGTTCGATGCTTTAAAGACTGAGTTTTCCAATTCTTTTGCAAACTGTAAAGCTCGTTCTTTGATCATCGGCCCAGATAACGGAATTTTTCGTGCAAGTGCTGATTGACACCATTTCCAACAAAGTGTATTTATGTCTTCATTTCCCGTTTTCCTGCTATTCCTTCTTTTCATACTTGGTGCATTATTTTCAAAGTCATTCATATACTCGGCTTTTCTCTTTAACGTACGTAAAATCTGTGTCTTTCCCACTCCAAACTGTTCTGCCAATAATCGCGAACTTTTACCTTGCTGATTTTGTCGAATCACTGATATTCGTTCTTCCAGCGTTAATGCTTTTGGTTTTACACTTTTGACACTGGCCATTTCCTATATTGTGTGTAACACTTTTAAAATCCACAAAAATAATTCACTGAGATACTGTACATGTACATGAATACACTCTAAGCGGGCAATGACTAATTCTTTAGTTAATTCCTGTAATTTATACGGGCCACGCAATGGTCTACTCTGGTCTAGACGGAACCGCGAAGTGATGTCACTTCACGAATCATAGATCTGTGTCTGCACCAGTATTGACTGATAAACGTAACACGTCCCACTGTAATCTGGGACTCACTAAATACGGGAAAACATCAACACCTGTAGACACCTGTGTCGATCGTTTATAGCTCCCAGCGAGACGAAGGACTGGCTGGTCGTCGTAAACGGGATAAATAACATTGGCGGCGGTTAATTAGCCTGGTCTCTGGTCGCGTCATACGGTGAGCGCCGTAATCAGTGTTAGCATATAGTAAAAAACTCGGGGAAATTGTAGACCCGGTCCTATAACCAGGGAAACGCTTTAAACAGGTGGTCCTAAGACCAGGTTCGACTGTACTTCAAACTAATGTGGCTAGTTTGGAGGCTAAAAATTGTTACTTGTACATTAATTTCTTTTCTTTTTTATTTTGGCATGCTCTCAGTAATGTCATATACGTTTAACGGGGGACTTGTTGGTCTCGAGGCAAGATGCCGGCCTCAAGACAGAGAGGTTGTGGGTTCAAATCCTGGCTGCACCAGTTGGGATTTTTATTTATGATTTTTCCCTGTGGCAACCACCCCTGGTTTCAGCAGCAAGGTCCGACTTGAAACATCAATTACTCATCAACGGAAAAAATATGAGAACCTTCGAAGACGGAGTTATCTGCCTGTGTGGTGAGGGACCCTTGTGCACAAGGCTGTCAGGGAAAAAGTTGGTTAACAAGCAATATTTAGTTCCTAGTCTCTAGGGACTTCATCAGAGGCAAAAGCTGGCGAACGAAAAAAAAAAATTACTACAAGTAAGCAAAATTTATCAAATTTACTAGACACCTGTTTATAATATTCATAACTATACATGTATAAGGGAGCCGCGATAGCTCAGTGGTTAGTGAACTGGACTACCACGGACAAGGGATAGGGTTCGATCCCAACCGACGGCTTCCGGGTTCACCCAGCCTTAAATGGGTACCGGATTTTTTTCTGGGAAAGTAAAGCAGCACGGGCGTAATACTGACCACATTACCCCAAAAATCATGTGCTGAAGGTCTGTAAAATATAGGGTCACTAACACCATATTTCCCTATACGCCACTTGGCGTGACGGGGGTACTTTACTTTTTTTTTTTCATACATGTATAAAGTGCAGGCTTATTTATCTTAATTATTGTTAATGAAAACAGTTGCCTTATTAGGCGCTCTAAAAATTACATTATTTTATCGTTGCAAGGTTTATGTGACAGAACTGTTTGCAAAACTATAAATACTACAGGGGTTTCAAAATCGGATGCCTTTTTAAAAAATATTTCAACACTAGCTGACTCTATTAATGTACTAAGGAATCTTTATCAAAGCATGAACAAATGAAAACAAGATAAAAATAATAAAAGAAATATGATTTGTATTCTTGTGAAAGCATTGATTGGTCTGTTAGTGTGTCCAGGTAAAGCTACTGCACACTATTTTTTCCTCTCTCACTCCACCAATATGTTTTTCTTTATTTTAATAAGTTCCATCTATTAGAAAGGGCATAAGAAAAAGAGACACATCAGAAATCAGAACAGTAATGGCTTCCAACAATTTTGAGAAAAAATGGAAATAAAAATATTCCAACCATAAAAATAGAGCTTCAAATATTAACCTACAATGTATTATCCGCACCAACTTAAGCATGTGAAAGCTGAAAATCAACAAATTAAATAGAGAATAAATTAGTTGATTTTGAAAAGAAAATATTTTGTATACAATGCAATTAATTCAAGACTAGCAGAGAAGTGGACCAAAAAAAAAAAAAAAAAAATGATCACGCAACCAACACTCTCATCTATAATCAGGTAGACAAATGTTAATCATGCAAAGAGAGTTAATAACTTGAAGATCATAAAGTAAACCCTCAAATGGGAAAAACAGGGGGAAAAAACATGGAAAGACTTTGCAAAGAACACTAACAAGAGGTGAGAGCAGGCAATGACTCCCCTATAGAGATTGAGGACTCAACCAGAATAGTGACTTATGACAAAGTATATTGCAAGTCCTGTGTGACATATGGTACTTGAGTGATTTAACATTTATTACTCACAAGATTATTCTCTTCTTGAACAGTGGACAGTCATATACAAATGACTCATATTCACCTCCTTCCCCACATATGTTTAAGCCATATTCAGATTGCTGTTAAAATAAAATGAAAGAAATAAACTGTCTATTTAATGTCATGATGATACAAATTTCTATCTTGAAGAAATCGATAGCAATAAAATGATTGTTTCAAAATTTCAGTTTAGAATTGTTTTAACATTTAGAATAACCCTTTATTATGTATAATAAGAATAACTTACTAAGCTTTCCAAAAAAATGAGGAAGATACTGTGCAATCTATTTTTGACAATAGAAATAGAGTTCTTAAATGTTACGTAGAGTCAGTCTTAATATGAATGTGAATGATGGAGAATAGGACAGCAGACAAGAAAATCATTGGAGGCCGTAGAAGTGTGGTTTTACAGAAGAATGTTGAGAATACCATGGACAGCTAAGAAGAGTAATGAAAATGTTCTGAAAAAGGTCAAAGCAAAAAGAGAGCTAATTTCCAATATTAGGAAGAACTACGCGAGCAAGCATGGTACTTGATGATGATAATACTGAACCTGAAAGGCTAGCAACAGGAAATGAATGTGAAGAACAGGTTAAAATATACCACCAAATATACCACCTTCAGCAACTGAAGATTGATTGCAGTAACCCTTTCACGAATTAATATTTGATCTGATTGAACTTTTTGTGACAGTGGCTTTTATCAAATCATGCACTATGTTATCATATCTAAACAAAGATTTAGTACTTTAAAAACTAACACTTACCATCTGCAACATGTGAGGTAGAATTTCATTTAAATCCATCATTAAGTGCTTCATTGGCAGCAGACCTAAAGGAACAGAGTGTCAGGGAATAGTGATTAAAAAATATATTAGCACCTTAACATCATGGGAAAAAAAGCACAACCTCATCATAACGGACTACCAAGAAAATTAACTTGTGATATACTCATAACTATCCTTCCTTTGAATTAAAAAAATATCTGTCTAATTGTACTTTGTAACCATATGTACAATATGGAGAAATTAGAAAAGCTAATCAGTACACATAAAAGACAGAATGACACACACAAACTGCTGCTAGCTTTAATTATAGTTAAAATGGTGTCATCCTTTTGGTCTTGAGAAATAAAGGATTTACTGAGGGACTGGTGGTCTAGATGTAAGACATCGGCCTCTGGACAAGAAGGTATAGTATTTGATTCCCAGAAAATGGAAAATAAAAAAAAATAAATAAATAACATCGAATCCATGGCGTAACCCTCTCCTGGTCTCTGGGTAGTGAGATCCAATGATTTCCTCCTGGAAAATGGCAAAAAACAGGAGGTCCTGTGCACATTGAAGAACCCTTGTCAGCTAAAAATCTAAAAGAGTAGGCCAAAAGATGGCACTGCCCAGGCAAAATTTATAGAAAAAATCTACCCAAAACACTAAAACTCTCAATGAAAAAAATATGAGAGTACCTCTGTAGTTGGAGAATATCTGCCTGTAAGGCGGGGACACCTTAGCTCACAGGTGCCAGTGTGAAAATTAGGAAAAAAGTGATATTCACACAAAATTCAGTCCCTCTGGACTTTGCTAGAGATATAAAGCTGGCAAACGTAAACAACAAACAACATTAAATGAGTTCATAACTTTGTGGAGCACCTTCAAATTGCTTTTGCAAATGTCTTTTAACTGAAGAAAGGACATTTTTATGACCAATTTTTGCTTCACTAGTTTTCTCATCACTCATTTGAATCACTGTTTTCTATTTGTGCCTCACTTGATTCCATATTTTTGTATTGCTCAGATTGTATCTTTATCAATATATTTTCCCCCCTCATTTGGCATTTTTTTCTTATTACCTCTTACAACGAAAGGTTTTCTTTGACGCAAAAGCTGGAAATTGTCTGATGGTTTTGTCCCTATATGTTAAGCTCAGTGCATACGCTGTACATTTTTATCCACTGTAGATTAATATATGTCATCAAAGGTTTATAGGTATATATTCTATCCACTCATGTCTTATTAATTAGTTTAAACCTTGCAAAACATGAAATGTGAATTAGACCATGGAATTGTCTTACTTAATATATAATTTGAAAAATATGAGCACTAACTCTGTGTTACCATGTGCTTTAAGGTATAGAGGGAACACTTACTTACCCAGTGCAGCAACTTTAATTATTTTTGCTTGAACACCACAGGCGATCATTTCTTTTAGCAGCTCTTCTTGATCCCGCCTCCACAAGTAAGACAATACTTTCAAACCAAGACGATCACAGCTGGTAAAAAATATAAGAATAAGCAAAGTTAAGCACAAGAACATTTTATAACATTAATTCCCATAGCATTGATTCTAGGTATCGGACACTGGAGTTACCATTTAATAAGAAAAGAAAGCACAAATAATCATTTTCTAGTTAACAGACAAAAGTTTTTGAGGAGCTGGTTACAGATATCATACCAAATATGCTGCTTAAATAGTGTCGTTTTGTTCTTAAAATCATATCAGTAATTCTTGTAAACAAATCTTTGTTCCATTCATCAACCACAGATGTTTGTTTTCAATTCAAAGAGACATTTTAGTTATAATTTTGTAAATATAGCAACAATTATAGATGAAGATGTCTTGAGTCTAATGCATTCCACTAATTCTTAAACTTTATATTTAATGGAAATGTTTTCAATTTGTGACACAAACATTTTCTTTTAGCTAATGCGAACATTTATGTGTGAACAATATTTTAGTAGTTAATACCCTTAACAAAAAGATCAAAGATTGGCAAATCTGATAGGTTCACAGGATGCAATATCCAATTTTTAACCACAAAAGTTTTTATATTTTAACACACATTTTATTTCCCTGTATAGACATAAATGAGCAACTGAAATAAATTAAAAATGACAATCTACTGTACAATATGCAGGCAGGTCGCAAAGGAGTCAGAATTATACTCACAACACTTGAGATCAGAAAGCATTCAGAATTTTATTCCTGTGATTAGAACCAAGTGTAAAGTCATAGTGTTTAAAAGCCTGACAATCTCCTTGCCTTCAGTTATTCAATACATGACAAATCTTAGAGAAGTTCATTATCCAATAGATGGTAGTGAATGAGCATGGTGAACCTTGACTTAAGTTTCATTTGGTGCATTGTAAAGGCACTGATTTATATTCCACTGTGGTGTAAGAATTGGCACACTTGCTTTTGATTGAGATGACCTAAAAGACTATTGACAACACATTGAAAGATTGCAATATATAAAAGATGGATCAAAATCATAACAATTATTGTCTATAATGTGTGCTTTTACAGAACCAGGTTTAAAAAAAAATAGTACAAGACATGATCTAGCAATTTAAAAGCACATCACAGCCAATTTAAGGATGAATTGGTTAAAATATTAGATTAGAACGCTAACATGTACCTGACATAACCAAATAATCATACCCTAATCATAAACAGATATATCTTGTATGTGATAAATAGGTTTGTCTTTAACAAAAATCTTACACATTTTCAACCCTGACCCTCTGATAATCAGAAAGTATTGCTCCTACTGAGATGGCCTCAATTTGCATTTCCTCCTGCAATACAAGGGACCAAATTATAAGACAAAATTAATGTGTTTTTTTTAAATTAATAATTTACAGTTTTGTATGTAGAAGATAGTACAAAAGCTAGCAAACTGAAATATTGACAACAGATTAAGTGTCCAAAAAGACAAAAGATTAATATTAAGTGTCCACAAAGAACATTTAAAGTCCTTTTTTTTTAAATTCACAAATATAATTCATATCAAATATGAGTATATGACAAAAGTGTTTTATTCTGTTCTCAGAACTCCACTGTATACAAAATCTTGCTCTATTATCATCCTTACATTCTTCAATTTGATTGTGAAATCCTTACAGTGTTCAAGAATCTATTAGTTTTAGATAGGATTTAAATAAGAGCATACATATTATTGGATACTATATCAACAACAACCACAGCAATCATTAAATTACAGACATTAATTTGCAACAGAGAAAATATCATTGAATAAAGACATGTAAGATGTAGAGCCACAAAATTACACCCATGCCTTTATACTAAGTGATTTGACGAGCATGATTAAAAAATGGAGGTGGGCTCTGTATGCATGCAATGGGTAGAGTTGTTGCAGAAGTTAAAAATAAATAGGGTCACTTTTGTGTACGTCTCTGCACATACAGGAGTATTGGAAATATGGGAGTGGACAGGTTGGCTAGCTAAGCTGTCATTGAAGACGGTCAACCAATGGATTGGGTGGACATCATCAATGCCCTCCAAGATGTGGGTAGGGCACAAGACTTCGACAACCATGAGTCCACGTCATTCCTTCGGACGAAACAGAGAAGGGAGTTAAGAGTGACAAAGCCAGAAACGGGAAATTTAGTGGGCGTAATTTTTATTTTATGCGTTTGCCAGCTTTTATCTCTGACGAAGTCCCTAGAGACTAGGAACTGAATTTTGTGTGTTAATCCATTTTTCCCTGGCATAGTGAGCATATAAGAAGACTTATCAACCAACACAGAACTGGAGTCGTCCGTCGCTGGACACTGGGATTTGCTGAGGAGGGGATCTGAGCACCTATGAATATGTTTGGAGTACAATGATGATGGCCTGCAAATAAGTCAATGTAAGAAGCTACAACTACCTGGGACATACTATAACCAATGTTGGAAAATGCAAAACTGAAATAAACAAAAGAATAGGTATGGCAAAAAGTAATTTTAATGCCATGAAAAATATATTAACAACAAAACAAATATCAACAGGGCTGAAACTAAGAATGGCAAAATGTTATGTCTTCTCAATATTCCTGTATGGTGCAGAAACATGGACATTAGACAAGAAAACAGAACAGAAAATTGAAGCCTTTGAAATGTGGATTTATAGAAGAATAGGTAGAATTGGATGGAAACAAAAGATAACAAACGATGAAGTTTTAAAACAGCTGAAAATAAAAAGAGAACTACTAAATACAATCAAGACAGACAAATGAAATTTTTGGGGCATGTTAAAAGACACAACAGCCTACTAAAAGTAATATTGAAAGGAAAAATACAAGGTAAAAGAGGCAGAGGCAGACCAAGACTAACATGGACGAGTAATATCAAAAGATGGACACGTCAATCTATGTCAGCCTGCACCATCAAAGCTAGAAACAGAGTGGAATGACGATCCATGGTAGCCAACCTTCATTGCGGAGAAGGTACACGATGATGATGAAGATGTTTCTGTCTGAAAGAATTATCTTAAAGACCAACAAAGAATTCCACCATGAAAACTTTAGTGTAATATGGTTCAACACTTCAAATAACTGTACAAGTAGAGTCCTTTGGCTAACCTTTTAAATTCCCTAATATCTATCACATTGGGAGGTAGTTTTAATGCATCAAAGAGACCTTCAACTTTGACAACAGAGGAAGTGGGAGATTTAGCTAGAGATTCCCTCAGACGGACTGTGATGAGAGCAACTTTCTGCAAAGGACATGTGACTAGATGATGCACCAACAAATCTGAGATATATTCTTGCAACAATTTCTTCCTTCTCTGGTGTTAGTTTCTCTTGAGCCAAAGGCTAAACATGGGACAGAAAAAAAAAAAAAAAACTTCTCAATTCTCTATGATTCATTGTTGTTAACACTTTAAAGTGACATACAATTCTGCACATGGTCCATAATGTGTCCCACAATAAGCTTCTGTTCAAGGAGAGTCTCTCAATTTCAGCAATGGAGCCAATACCTGCTGACATTACTTATCTGTATCAGTTTTCTTAATATTCTCTAAGAAGGTCTTTTTTTTTTTTTTTTTTTTTTTTTGCATGCTGTTTCCTATATAAAGGCTTGCTTTGTGATTTCCTGTTATCTCCTCTCATCATATGCGCATCTACTTTCCTTGATTATATATGAGATTGTTGGTCATCATAAAATAGACTAAAAGGTTGTCTGAGATATCTGCCTCATAGAAACACATGCACACACACACACGCGCATTATTTTTTGTCCTTACAGATATTTGGAACTATTGTAATATATCAAAAAAAGTTGGCAGATGTGGCAGGTCCATGACACTTTATTATCTACAAGGTGTTTAGCTTTAGACAAGATGAGGCTCACCAACACAGTTAGTGAAAGCCACTCTTAGTGATAATAGTAACTCATGGTGGCCTTCTCCTCACTAAACTTGCAGGACTTATATAACTGCCACATTGTTTTATGTCCACCGTTTATGCAAGGATGAAGTTAACATATTCATTTGTTTAATTTTCTTGGGCAATTATTATTGAGTTAGTGATTTGCACATGATCATGTATGAATGAAAATATTTTACAAACTATATCACAATAACCTTAATATGTTGAAGTAGATGGAACAGATCTTCTACTTCATCCTCCAGGTAGGGCTCATAGGTTGGCCCAATAGACAAGCTGGAACCCTTGATTATACGTTTAAACAGAGGCAAGTCCATAGCCTCAGAATATAAATCAATTGCATTGTGGCCAACTGTCTGGTACATATAGCTGTCCAGTTCATCTAAAGCAGATAATCAGAATATGATGATAACAATATAAACTAATTTTTAAAAAAAGCACAAAAATATGAGTAAATGGTTAATATCACACAGTAGTAATGTTACAATATATAAGAGATTTAGGTTTCAACTCTTGAGTGATGTTTTTAATTGTGTATTTCAAGATAAAGCTATACTTGCATTTCTTTAACTAGTTATTGTGTGATTCATTAATGATGATAATACGGCAGTGGTCACACAGTACGCTATGCTTTAGAATGAATTGCTCAATCTATAATTATCGCCATGTTCTAGCTTCCTGTTCTGGGCAGTCGTGGATCTCAACTATAGCTTTAGTTAATATCATTCTGTGTGTCTCAATGATCCAATCTAATATCATAATGTATCCTAAACTTCCTCTGTGCAAAATATGTCCCAAGAATTATTAAAATTTCTTTCTATTTGTTATATGTTTTCTAACTGTACTGACATTTTTCAACACAATAAATTATCATCATTTGTTCTATCTATTGACCTTTCGAGCCGTAACCGGCCCATAGGGCGTAGACCAAGATACACCTTCTCCTATATGAATTTTTGTTCTAGCAGTTTTCTTTTAAAGATATTTTATCAAATCTCGCCATCTGTCTCTGTTCTGTGCAAGCAGTTCTATCTCATTGAGGGAGCCGATTCCTGCTGCTCTTGCCTCTCTCATCAATGTTCTTCTCAGTGTCTCCCTGGGTCTTCCTCTTTTTCTTTTACCTGTTGTTTCCCATATGAGGGCTTGCTTTGCTATTCGATTATTATCTCTTCTCATCACATGTCCAACGTATGACCATCGTCTTTTCTTTATTACTGAAGATATTAGTGGTTGATTGGCGATTTCTCTAATTTCCTCGTTTGTTTTGAATTCGTTCCATTCTATACCAAGTATTTTCCTTAGACATTTATTTTCGAATGCGTTCAACTTTGTTTCTATATCTCTTGTTGTTTTCCAGCTTTCACACGCATACGTAAGGGTTGATAGTACATTTGATTTGAATAGCCTAAGTTTTGTGTTTGTGCTAATGAGTTTTGATTTCCACAACTTTTCAAGGCTTCTGAAAGACATTGCTGCTTTAGCCAGTCTGATTCTAATTTCTTTGCTCGTATCCCCTTCTCGATCAATGTGACTTCCAAGATAGATGAAGTGATCGATCTCTTCTACTGGTTTGTTTTCCATGTATATTTTGTCACTTGTTGGAATTAAACTTTTCATGACTTTAGTCTTTTCATGATTGACCTCAAGCCCAATTTTGCTGGCTATTGATGATAGTTCATTTGTGTTTTCCTGCATCGTTTTTATCTGATTGCTGATAAGAACTATGTCATCAGCAAAGTCCAGGTCCTCCAAATGGTCTCCTTGTATCCATTCGATGCCTTTATTACCAGTGCAGCATTTCTTCATTATGAAGTCCATAACAATTCCAAATAACAAGGGCGATAAAATACATCCTTGTTTAACCCCAGTTTCTATTGGGAAACATTCGCTCAGTCCTTCCTCTGTTCGAACTGCACATGTGTAACCATCATACATGTCTTTGATAATATTTATGATTTTTGATGGTAAGCCATATTGCTTCAGAATTTTCCACAAAGAATCTCTATGAATACTATCAAATGCTTTTTTGAAGTCGATGAAGTTAAGTACAAAAGGTTTTTGCTTTTCAATGTGTTCCTCCAATATAAGTCGTAGAGTGAAAATGTGGTCAAGACAGCTTCTCCCTTTTCTAAACCCAGCCTGTTCTTCACGCATTACTGTATCTATTGAATCCTTTATTCTATTTAGGATGATTTTACAGAATAATTTTGAGGCAACTGACAAAAGAGTCACGCCTCTCCAATTGTTACAATCTCTAAGATTGCCCTTTTTTGGGATCTTAACAATGATTCCTTTTTTCCATTTATGAGGCGTCTTCTCTGTTTTCCAAATGATGTTGAACATTTTTTGGAGATGTATTAAATTATGGCTATCAATTGCCTTGAGGATCTCAGCTGTTAACTTATCCTCTCCAGCAGCCTTGTTATTGGTCATTAGCTTTAAGGTGGTTTCTATTTCACTCAAGGTGAAGTAATCTAAATTTACATCTAATTCTGCTGCTGGTGTTTCAGCTTCAAAATCTATTAAACTGTGAGGTAGTGGACGGTTAAGAATTTCTTTGAAGTGTTCCGCCCAACGGGCTTTTATGTCTGCGCTTGTTGTTAGCATTAATCCAGATTTGTCTAGAATTGGTGTTCCACTGGATGTATAGGTGTTTGTCAGCATCTTTTGTACAGTATAAAGAGTTCTGCTGTCTCCTGTAATTGCAGCTGTCTCAGCTTTCTCTGCCAAGTTGTCTATATAAGCTCTTGTATCTCTTCTTGCCGAACTTTTCACTTTGTTGTCTAATTCTTTGTATGTTGCTTTTGCCAGAACCTTTCCAAGATCTGTCTTTACATTAGTCATGGCTCTCTTCGCTTCTCTTCTTTCTTTGATGTATTTCCATGTGGTGTCTGAGATCCAAGCTCGTTTTTCCATTTTCTTCAGTCCAGCACTTGCTTCTGCTGCTGTCATTAGTATTTTGCTCTGTGAGTCCCACATTTCATTGATATCTAAGTCTATTTCACCAAGTGCTGAATAACAATTACTTAGCTCTATGTTAAACTTTTCCTTTATTGCTTCATCTTTCAGTTTATGACTATCAATTTTTTGTGTAATTGACCTCTTCTGTTGGTTTCTAAATTTTAGCAGGCTAAAAATATGATCATAAACAAAGATAATACTCAGAACCTACAAGTAGATATCAAGGTGTAAGAAATAGACCTCGAGACAGTTCAGAGCTACAACTACCTTGGACATACTATAATCAGTAATGGAAAATGCAAAACTGATATAAACAAAAGAATAGGAATGGCAAAAAGTAATTTTAATGCCATGAAAATTACACAAACATTAAAACAAATAACACCAGGGCTAAAACTAAGAATAGCAAAATGATATATATGCTCAATATCCCCCCCCCCCCCTTTATGATACAGAAACATGGATATTAGACATGAAAACAGAACAGAAAATTGAAGCCTTTAAAATGTTGATTTATAGAAGAATTGGATGGAAAGAAAAGAAAACAAATATATATATTGTTTTCTTACAAATTGTTAAAACAAATATATATATACATTTATATATATATATATATATATATATATATATAAATAAAACAACTAAAAATGAACAGAGAACTGCTAAACACAATTCAAACAAGACAGATGAGACCTTTTAGGGCATGTTAAAAGACACAACAGTCTACTAAAAGTAATCTTGGAAGGGAAATTAAATGAAAAGAGGCAGGCAAAGACTAACATGGATGAGTAACAACAAAAGATGGACAAGTCAGCATATGGCAACCTGCACCATCAAAGCAAGAGACAGAGCGGAGTTCCATGGCGCTCAGTGGTAGTCAACCTTCGATGCAGAGATAGCCCTCAATGATGATGATAGCTACCTCTGGAATACCTAATATTTTTTACCCCTAAATTATGATTCATATCTGTGGGGTAAAATTATCACAATACTGTCATAAAAATTACTACCATTTAAACATTACATTTGAGTTCCAAAAACAGTATTTTCCTTGAACTTTTGCTACATAACTGTGTGTTTACTCAAGCAGACACGCAGGGAACCAGATGCTTTAATAATTTTATGGACTATGTTAAATTTATGACCTGAAATCTGAATGCACGGCGTCGTGGCTACTGGAGGTTTTCTGTTATCTATTTATACGACCACCAGAAGTCCCTCAATCCAGCTGTATGTTCAGCTCACTCAAAGCGTCGTTCGGTGGCTGTCCTGTGTTACAAAGGTATCTTTTTCACAAACGGCTGAGGAGAATTCCCTCACCATGAGAAAAAAAGCAAATAAATTTGTTGAAAATTGGCAACATTTATTTATAGAAATAACAGCCCCTTTCTACGATACCGTCATAATTTTTAACATGCACTCGAAAAAAAATAAAAAATCAAAGGAAACAAACCACTCAGTGGTCACCAGAAGTAGTAATTCAGAAGGCATAAATAAGGAGGAGGGAGGAGAACGTTTACCCGCAGCAAACTGTCAAATTTCAAGAATTTGAATTTTGGGGCGTAATTTTTACAATGGAATCTTAATCTAGAGTTAATGTAAATCACATGTCAGTGGTTTTAATGGATTTTCTCATTTATATCTTAATTGTCCATAACTGGTATTAAAAACAATATTAGTTCACTATAACAATGAAAAATTTTCCAACTCCCATTGACATTTTTAAAAATAGGATGTTCTATATTTTCTGGAATGCTACCACTTGTCTATTCTGCTTATTTGTTCAACTATATAAGTGTAAGAAAACGGAAGTCAAAATAAACTGAAAAAAACTGTCTCTATATAACAGAGTTTTGTTTATTAAGGTCAGAATAGAGGTTTTTTTTGGTACACTGAAAGGAGGGGGGAAGGAAAAAAATATTAACAAAACATAAAGAGAGGTAATGTCAGTGGGTATTGGTGAGGATGTAGGAGATGATCTTGTAGATTGTAAGACATAGAAATTGTTACCAGTGGTCAGTTGAAGGTCATTATTAGAGTCATGGGCCAAAGACAGAGATTTCCTGGTGAGAATGGGTACCATCATGAAGGCTGAAAACATCAAGATTGAGGTAGGAATAGGTTAGATAGACTCAAATATAGTTTAGCAGCCATGAAAGTAGAGAAGATTTCAGTTAGGATAGATTAAGGATATTAGAATTTGTCGGTCTTGGACACAACACACACCACTAATCAGTTTCTACTTCTTTAGTCTGATAAGCCTCTGTGGTATATCAATAAAAAAACAGGAAAAAAATATCTCACAGATTGCAGTGATGTGTAAATACATAAAGAAGAACTAAAGGTCACACCAATTTTCAGGTAGGCCTATGTGCCTTGACTACCTCAAACTAAAATGCAAAACTTCTTGACTGACCCCTGTACATCTTATATAGACAGCTTTTGAAAATATTGAGTCTATAGAATTTTAAAACAAAATAGCAATAATTATTTAAAGTTTGTATATTAAATTCACAGTGTTGCTTTAGCCAATCATTTGAAGTAACAATAAGAATGTGTCATGGGTATCCTTTATCAACCATTCTCATCTTGACTGTTTTGATAGACTAGGTAATGAGGTTGACATTAGAGGATATTTCCTTAGAAATACAATGACAACTATTATTTTATTGGACAACTTAGAATACATGGGATAATGCCATATTTTTTAGCCCACTCCAACCAACACATTTAACAAAATAGACAGATTACCACAAATATAAGTATCAAGTTGGATTTAATCTTGATCTTTAATTTTTTTTTTTTTTTTTATGTAATTTAAGAAACCCTGCACCAGAGAAAACAGAGAACCAGAACACGTAGCAACAAATAGACTCACAAACCTGTAAAACACTATAACATAAGATCAGGAAGACAGCGAGGATAGCATTAAAAGTATGTACAAAGTTTGAGGAGGATTTGTCATAAACAACAATTGGAGGTCCAATATATGACAGCTTTATATGAATCTGAATGCTGAAGAACAAAATAAAAATAAGCATCAAAACTGTTATCAGTTCACACAATCTGCCAGATTACATTTCTTTGACTACTTGGTCTGACAAAAATAGCAACCAAAAAGTGATGCAACTAAGAGGAAATGTGGACAGTGACAAAAAGGAAACATTAATGTTGAATAAATCACATATCAAGAAGAGACCAGAAACTATCAGATGTACTGACTTGTATTGGAGTCCAAATGATAGGAGAGAGGTAGATCAAAGACAAATTGGCAGAGAATAGTGAAAGAATGGACAGTATATGTTAGACTTGTGGTACTTGACAACATACAGAGCAATATGAAAAGAACATGTTGTCTTACAAGACACTACAATGTACCAGGCATGTTGGCCATTGTTCTGTTTGTCCTAGCCAAAGATAAGATAAATCTGAAAAGATCAACAGTTCATGTAGTAAAAGTGAAACAGCAAATTGTTTGGTACACTAATGGCATATTTGGGCAAATGAAAATATTCTTTTTGACAACTGGCAAAATGCTGGAGTTAACATTAAAAAATGATTTCATGTAAATTACTGACTGAAGCATCATTTTTGGTAACATATATTGTATACGCTGAAGTCATGTAGAAAAAAAAGATATCAAACCTTTCAACTGTGGACGGAGATTTGCTAATGCAACAATGTCATGTCCCTCTGCAATGCAACACATCATGTTGAAGCAACTGTCCTTGCCTCCGCTACAAAAATGTGATATTAAATATTGATAACAATATTTCTAGTTCAGAGTTTGTAAAATGTATTTATAATGTTAAAGGAATACTATTTATGCTTTTCAGTGCATGCTATCATTTGGAAACAATGCTCAAGAATTGAGAACAAGAAGAAGATATTGTGTTAGTAGTACTAGCTGTAGCAGTGAAATACTGCTAGTCCCAAGAGCCAATGGATTATTAAGTGCCCGTTTAAGTAACTCATAATGGTTGCTTTCTGCTGAATCATTGGTACTGATTAAAAAAAAAGATACTGTGTTTAGCTAAATATAAAGACTGCCTTCATCTAAGTTATTTGTTATTATATTTCGTCTGAAAATATAATTTTTTAAATGGCTGCTCACAATTAATTTATTACAATTCTGAGCCATCGATGCTTTGATTTCAAGACTGCTATTGTATTTGTTTCATCATCATCATCATCGAGTGCCTTCTCCGCAACGAAGGTTGGCTACCATGGAGCGCCATTCTGCTCTGTCTCTTGCTTTGGTGGTGCAGGTTGTCATAGGCTGATTTGTCCATCTTTTGATGTTACTCGTCCATGTTAGTCTTGGTCTGCCTCTGCTACCTTGTATTTTCCCCTCCAGGATTACTTTTAGTAGGCTGTTGTGTCTTTTAACATGGCCCAAAATAGCATTTTCTTATATGTAATAGCAATGTCTTGTTTGAATTGTGCTTAGTAGTTCTCTTTTCATTTTTAGTTGTTTTAAGACTTCATCGTTTGTTTTCTTTTCTTTCCATCCAATTCTACCTATTCTTCTATATATCCACATTTCAAAGGCTTCAATTCTCTGTTCTGTTTTCTTGTCCAATGTCCATGTTTCTGCACCATATAGGAATATTGAGAAGATGTAACATTTTGCTATTCTTAGTTTTAGCCCTGGTGTTATTTGTTTTGATGTTAGTATGTTCTTCATGACATTACTTTTTGCCATTCCTATTCTTTTGTTTATTTCAGTTGTACATTTTCCATCACTGATTATAGTATGTCCAAGGTAGTTGTAGTTCTGAACTGTCTCCAGGTCTATTCCTTCTATTTTGATATCCACTTGTGGGTTTGAGTATCTTCTTTGTTTATGATCATAGTTTTAGTCTTTTTGATATTCACATCTAGTCCATATTTTTTGCTTGTCATGTTTATTTCGTTAAGTAATTGTTGTAGATCTTTAGGATTTTCTGCTAGCAGTACAGTATCGTCAGCATATCTTAGGTTATTGATTATCTTTCCATTAATTAGTAGGCCTGGCATCTCTACTCTGTGATGTTTTTAAAAATTTGCTCAGTGTATAGATTGAACAAGCTTGGTGATAGGATGCATCCCTGTCTTACTCCTCTTTTTATATCAATGGGTGTAGAGTTCTCTTTGTTATATTTTATTATTGCTGTTTGCTCCCAGTATAGATTACATATTAGTCGTATGTCCATATCATCTATATACTAGATGTATCTCTTTTAGACATTCTATAAGTTGTTTGTGGCGTAGTGTACTCTATCAAATGATTTGGTGTAGTCTATGAAGCAGGTATATATTATTGGTTTGTTTACTTCTGTGTAACTTTCGATTAATGTTCTCACGCAGAATATGGCTTCTTTTGTACCGCTATTTTTCCATAAATCCAAATTGCTGCTCATCTAATTCAGTTTATTCAGTATTGATTTTATTCTGAATTCTTCCTTATTCTCTCATCTTGTCCATATTCTTTTCTTTTTTTTAAATCATAATCGTTCCTATTAACCATTATGTTTGTTTCTAAAGGTATTAACAATGTAATTTATCAATTGTTAGGTTCCAAAAGATATACTCTACTCTATGGTCAACTAGCAGATGGCTAAAATACTAGGAACTAGGGGACCCCCAAACCTAAACAACTTTTATTTGTAGATAAGAAAAAATAAAAAGACGTGGTAACGTGACTCTACAATATGTAATATGTCAAAATGAAGTTGATTTATTTTATTTAAAAATAAATGATTAATTTAGTAGTAATCATCACTGTGGAAAATTCTGAAGCAATATGGTTTACCATCAAAAATCATAAATATTATCAAAGACATGTATGATGGTTACACATGTGCAGTTCAGTTCGAACAGAGGAAGGACTGAGCGAATGTTTCCCAATAGAAACTGGGGTTAAACAAGGATGTATTTTATCGCCCTTGTTATTTGGAATTGTTATGGACTTCATAATGAAGAAATGCTGCACTGGTAATAAAGGCATCGAATGGATACAAGGAGACCATTTGGAGGACCTCGACTTTGCTGATGACATAGTTCTCATCAGCAGTCAGATAAAAACGATGCAGGAAAACACAAATGAACTATCATCAATAGCCAGCAAAATTGGGCTTGAGGTCAATCATGAAAAGACTAAAGTCATGAAAAGTTTAATTCCAACAAGTGACAAAATATACATGGAAAACAAACCAGTAGAAGAGATCGATCACTTTATCTATCTTGGAAGTCACATTGATCGAGAAGGGGATACGAGCAAAGAAATTAGAATCAGACTGGCTAAAGCAGCAATGTCTTTCAGAAGCCTTGAAAAGTTGTGGAAATCAAAACTCATCAGCACAAACACAAAACTTAGGCTATTCAAATCAAATGTACTATCAACCCTTACGCATGCGTGTGAAAGCTGGAAAACAACAAGAGATATAGAAACAAAGTTGAACGCATTCGAAAATAAATGTCTAAGGAAAATACTTGGTATAGAATGGAACGAATTCAAAACAAACGAGGAAATTAGAGAAATCGCCAATCAACCACTAATATCTTCAGTAATAAAGAAAAGACGATGGTCATACGTTGGACATGTGATGAGAAGAGATAATAATCGAATAGCAAAGCAAGCCCTCATATGGGAAACAACAGGTAAAAGAAAAAGAGGAAGACCCAGGGAGACACTGAGAAGAACATTGATGAGAGAGGCAAGAGCAGCAGGAATCGGCTCCCTCAATGAGATAGAACTGCTTGCACAGAACAGAGACAGATGGCGAGATTTAATAAAATATCTTTAAAAGAAAACTGCTAGAACAAAAATTCATATAGGAGAAGGTGTATCTTGGTCTACGCCCTATGGGCCGGTTACGGCTCGAAAGGTCAATAGAATCATCATCATCATTGAGTGCCGTCTCCGCAACGAAGGTTGGCTGCCATGGAGCGCCATTTTGCTCTATCTCTTGCTTTGATGGTGCAGGTTGTCATCGGTTGATTTGTCCATCTTTTGATGTTACTGTCCATGTTAATCTTGGTCTGCCTCTGCCTCTTTTACCTTGTATTTTCCCCTCCAGGATCACTTTCAGTAGGCTGTTGTGTCTTTTAACATGGCCTAAGAATCGCATTTGTCTTGTTCTAATTGTGTTCAGAAGTTCTCTTTTCATTTTTAGTTGTTTTAAGACTTTGTCATTTGTTTTCTTTTCCTTCCATCCAATTCTACCTATTCTTCTATATATCCACATTTCAAAGGCTTCAATTCTCTGTTCTGTTTTCTTGTCTAATGTCCATGTTTCAGCACCATATAGGAATATTGAGAAGATGTAACATTTTGCTATTCTTAGTTTTAGCCCTGGTGTTATGTGTTTTGATGTTAGTATGTCCTTCATGACATTAAAATTACTTTTTGCCATTCCTATTCTTTTGTTTATTTCATTTGTACATTTTCCATCACTGGTTATAGTATGTCCAAGGTAGTTATAGTTATGAACTGCCTCAAGGTCTATTCCTTCAATTTTGATATCCACTTGTGGGTTTTGGGTATTTTCTTTGTTTATGATCATAGTTTTAGTCTTTTTGATATTCATATCTAGTCCATATTTTAGGCTTGTCGTGTTTATTTCATTAAGTAATTGTTGTAGGTCTTTAGGATTTTCTGCTAGTAGTACAGTATCGTCAGCATATCTTAGGTTATTGATTATCTTTCCATTAATTTGTAGGCCTGGCATCTCTATGATGTTTTTAAAGATTTGCTCAGTGTATAGATTGAACAAGCTTGGTGATAGGATGCATCCTTGTCTTACTCCTCTTTTTATATCAATGGGTGTAGAGAACTCTTTGTTATATTTTATTATTACTGTTTGCTCCCAGTATAGATTGCATATTAGTCGTATATCCATGTCATCTAGATGTATCTCTTTTAGACATTCTATAAGTTGTTTGTGGTGTACTCTATCAAAAGCTTTGGTGTAGTCTATGAAGCAGGCATATATTGGTTTGTTTACTTCTGTGTATTTTTCGATTAATGTTCTCATGCAGAATATGGCTTCTTTTGTCCCGCTATTTTTCCTAAATCCAAATTGCTGCTCATCTAATTCAGTATTGATTTTATTCTGAATCCTTCCTTGTATAACTTTTAGCAAGATTTTTGTAACATGGCTCATTAGGCTTATTGTTCTAAAGTCACTGCATTCAACTGCACCATTCTTTTTAGGCAATGCAATGAAAGTTGATGTTTTTAGTTCATTGGTATGTATCCTGTGTGGTATATGTCGTTGCATATGTCTGTAATCACTTCAATGCCAAAATCTTCAAGTGCCTGTATCATCTCTATCTGTATGCTTTCAGGTCCTGCTGCTTTTCCCCTTTTCATTGTTTTTATAGCTTTTTCCACCTCAGATTTTAAGATTTTATAGCCTGATGTACATTTTATAACTGGTTTCTTGTCCCTTTGATCATGAAATAGTTCTGTTATATATTCCTGCCATCTATCTATGATATCCTTATTGTCTGTTAGCATTTTTCCTTTTTTGTCTGCAATGCATCCACCTTCTGTGGCTTTTTTATTTTTATTAGTCATTCTCTTTATTTCTGTGTGCATTCCTCTTAGGTCTTGTTTGCTTTCCATAGTTTCTATTTCTATACATTTTTGGCTGAGCCAGTCTTCTTTTGCTTTTTTGCACATTTTGCGTATCTCATTATCTATTTTATTGTATTGGGCAGTGTTCTTCGCTTGTCTCCTTTCTTCCATTTTTTCTAAGATGGTGTTAGTTATCCATTTTTGTTTTTTGTTCTTTTCTCTTTTGGGTAAGGTGTCGCAGGCTTTTTGTATGCTTTTCTTTATGCATTGCCATTTGGTTGTTACTTTTTCATCAGGATTTTCTCTTCTGTATTGTTCAATTCCTTCCTCTAGCAGCTTCTGGTATGTGTTCTTTACTTGTATTGTATAGGTATCTTTAATATCTTTTTGATTTAAAGCTGTTATGTCGAGTGGGTTTGTTGATGAATCAGATTTTTGCTTGTTTCTCTTTAGTTTGATTTTCATTTTAATCATTACAGGATTGTGATCAGAATTAATATCTGCTCCTGGGTAGGTTTTGGCTTTCTTTACGCTGTTACGGAACCTTTCTTTTATCATTATGTAATCTATTTGATTCCTCTTCCTATCTCCAGGGCTTTTCCATGTGTATAGTTTCCTTTTCTCTTGCTCAAAGTAGGTGTTACATATTATCAGCCTGTTTTCTTCACAGAATTGTATTAATCTTTCTCCTCTGTCATTTCTTTTTCCTAAACCATGATTTCCTATAATTGTCTTATATCTACCTTTTCCTACTTTAGCGTTCATGTCACCCATTACAATCAAGATGTCTGAAGATTTCACTTGCTTCATAACTTTATTTAGGTCTTCATAGTATGCCTCTATTTGTTCATCTGTGTAGTCTTGAGTAGGTGCATATGTCTGTATTATTGCTATGTCGAATGGTTTTGCTTTCAACTTGAGTAGTATAATCAATAATCCTATCACTGTATGTCCAGTGGGTACTTATATATTTTGTAGCTATAGTATAGTAGTAATACTAGTACTAGTATGTTAAGTAACAAATTAATAAGTAAACTACTATATACAAAAATACTCAACTGACTTTTAACTTATTACTTATGATGTACTTTTAGTTTTACTCAACACTAACAGAACACTCACTCAACTCTGTCACGTCTGTGCTCTTACTCTAAGTTAGTCTAAATTTAAATACAATACTCTTCTTACTTAACTTACTACTTTAAATTTAGTAAAAATTTAAAAAATCGGTAATAAAATTAATAATATTTTACTGTTTAAAATACTACCTTATAAGTGCCGCTGTTCTCATCTTGATGTTTGAAACTTCTGTATATAAATCCAACAGAAATAGGTATAAATATAATCTAGAAAAACATTATTTTGGTCCACCAACCGTCACAAAACAAAGATACCACCATGCCCGTTTGTTTAGGTTGTGAGATAAAAACTACAACTAAGTAAAGCCAAGGAAAACAATCATTCGTGGCACGAATTTGCATTTCAACATATATTAATACTTTTCTCTCAAATATTGCATTATCAACTTTATACTATTAATTTAAATTGTATAACTTAACTAAATGTCGCAAAAATGCGATATACACAGTATTTATATGATGTGTATATTTGTGACACCTTATTCGCACACAAATCTATAGACCAGTTATCGTAGCGGAAGTTTACAAACGGAGATCATGCGCAAAAGGTACTCCACGTCTCTGGACTTAGAGGACGGAACTTGGATTAGTAGAAGAATGTACACAAATATTAAAATACAGACATTTCTGTTGAGATAAATTGTATCGACATTGCTAATTCTAGTACACTATAAACAAGATAAATAAAAAAAAAAAGTTATGGATACGTTAGTAATGTCTGCTTGTTAGAATGCTACAGTTGTGAGTTAGTGAGTTACTTGAACAACATTGTTTCATGAAAAAAATTGTTTATCAAACTAAACTTAAAATAAAAAATAGTCAAGCCAGAGTTCAGTATTATAATTATATAATAACACTAACTACAATTACAGTAGTTAAGTAGTCTTGTCTATTCTTCTTAGTCTACGTCTCCGTCGTTTTTTATTTTTTTTTTACTTAGTGCTTATTTAATTAATATATTACTAAGTTCTGTATGAATCCGTAATGAACGGTAATGTAAATAATTATGTTAGTAAGCAGTAACTGAGTAAAGTATCATCAGTATCATACCAGAGTATGACAGGATGTATTAAATTAATCTAACTAATGCTTACATTACATTTCTTAAATAAAATAATATTATATTATATTTTTATGACATGATATAATAGGAGGAGAGTTGAGTTATCAACAAATTCTGATCTGTGTTTAGTCTCAATATTCTGTATAAATTTAATTATTTCTGTTATTGATTGTAAACTAAAACAAGTAGAATAGAGTATACATTATACAGGAATTCAAATACCTAGGAAGTTTAGTGACAAACGATAATTCACAAACAGCAGAGATAGACTCAAGATGCATCAAAGCCTGTCAAATCATCGGACAGTTATCACCACTATTGTCCAACAAGGAAATAACTAGAGGCAAAATGGGCACTCTACAATACAATCTTCATCCCAACGTGCTACCAATGCCAGTCCTGGACCCTAGATGCAAGAACAATAAGAAAAATAACCTCTACTAAGATTAAATGTGTCAGACGAATGACAGGAAACAGTCTGAGAGATAAGATCAGAAATGAAGAACTGAGAAAAAAGCTAAGAATAGCCCCCACCATAGAATATATAAAGAAACAACAGATAAAATGGTTTGGCTACGTGACACGGCAGAAAGTTCACAACACAACAAGCCCTCAATAAACATTGCGAGAATACCAGACCCAAGGGTCGACCATGAAAAAGATGGATCGACGGAATACTAGAAGCACTAGGAAACATAACAGCAGCAGAGGCGAACAGAAGAGCAAAAGACCGCAAATTATATCTCCCCTTGGCGTTGAAAGGCAAATGAGGAAGGAAAGAAGAAGAATTTATTGTGAGTTTTAAGGTTTTTTCAAGGCCTTAAATAAAATAATAAATAGAAAGTATTAAAAAGTGAAAGTGCATACTATTTCTTATATTGTGCAATTTATATTATAATAAATAATATTATATAAATATGACCATATACTAAAACTTTGATGTGCCCAGTTGATACAGTACAGGGGTACCAAATCGGCAGGCATATTAAGTTGATCATGTTATGTCTCCACAAAACTTGAAACAAGTATGAGTCAATCGCTACACTTTTTCTACTCTACTCTAAAGTTGATGGTTTATCATTTATGTTGTAAATTATAATCGTTGACTTCCTCCAAACCATTCTATTATGATTATCTTAAACTAAACTATCTATCTGTTATCTTTTATTTCTCTCTGTTACTTCTAATTCTTATTGAGACTTCCTCTCTCAATTTTTCAGATGTTGCAATATTGATTATATATTCCGGCTTTTTTCTTAATAGCCAAAAAATTATAATTGCTTCCTCTAGATAGTTAGTTCCTGTAAGGCAGAAATTGTAACTCTGTTTGACAATTCACTCTGCTAGGTCTTGTAATTGTATGTCTTTTGTTCTTAAGCCCATAATTTGTTATGATGATCCTTCCAGCATAGGGCTCATATTGTTTTTCGCCATCCATGATCCATCTCTATTCTTGTTGAGATGTTTGATCTTATCTAATATGAGTATATACCTGCCAAATTTGATTCTCTTATAAGTGTTTTTTTTTTAGCATCTCTCTAGGTCTTCCTTTTTTCCTATAGTGTATCCTCATGTTTCCCATTGAAGATCATAATTAAGCCATCTTTGTTATAATTAGAGTGATTGTTATTCTTTTGATTCTTTGAATTCTTTTGGTTTTATTTGTTATTCTTCCTTGGGAGTCTTCTTCAATAATTTTGAGCTCATAGCAAAATGTACTTGTAGTGTCTTTTCATCATACTATAGCTTGATATGCATTCTTTTTTGGTTTCTTCTCTTATAGTGTCATTATTTATGGTGTAAAGTCTCTCTATAATTTATGTTTAAGAGTCTTTGGAAGCATTTATTTTCTAGGAAAATTTGTATATCTTTTCTAGAGCTTGAGTGGATTTCTAGCTCCCACTTTTGTATGTTAGCATAAAAGTTGAGCAGACTTAATTTTGTTTGCTTGTGAAGTATTTTTTATTTCAAAATACTTGTAAGTTTGATGCCAATGTGAAATAGGTCATCCTTTCAGTTGCTGTGTTTCTATCCTACAACATTTTGCTACTTAAGTAGGTGTAGTTGATAAACCCTTTGTAGGAGCTTATTGAGTGGAAAAAAATTGATAGTTAAAACAGCTTTATGTTGATGAGGGACAACACAAAATCAACCTCACTAAGTAATGCTGTAACAATACCCCTTTTTCTATCTTTTTTTTTAATTTTCTTCAAAAAACAAATAGCATAATGTCTTTTCATTATTTGGAATGCAGCCACCGCCAAGCTGTTAAGCATGTAATTTCTTTTCTATATTTACCATCTTAATATTGTTCCCAGGTATTTGAAGTCATTGAATTATTTAAAGCTGCCCTACATATACAATTTTTATTAATTCATATATACAGAATAAGGCAAAAGTCGTGCACCATTGGCATACAAAAATCGAGGAAGTTAGGTAAAAGTGTTTACAAGTTGAAAGCAAATGGTTTGAACACGCTTCTGAGATATGAACAGCATATCGCATTTTAAATAATAAATTGTGCTTTACCATCTGGATATTTGGTCTGCTCTAGCATTTGGTTTCTCGTGGCAAGGTGCTGTGCCAAGGAGTACTGGTTCAGACCATCTATTGTTCATTGTTTTTTTCTATTGTTGATTATTTTTTTTTTTTTCAAGTGCTGTAAACATACCTCTTCCTCTGAAATTATTCGCTGATCTATCGCCTCGGAAGTTTCCCTCTATAATAATATTCATTTATTATTGTTTGTCTCTGGAGCCGCTATAGCTCAGTGGTTAGTGAAACGGACTACAAAAGACAAGAGGTCGGGTTCGATCCTGATCGATGGCTTCCTGGTTCCCCCAGCTTTTAATGGGTACCGGATTTTTTTATGAGAAAGTAAAGCGGCACGGGCGTAATACCAACCACATTACCCCAAAAATCATGTGCCGAAGGTCTAGAAAAAATTACGGTCACTAACACCATATTCCCTATACACCACTTGGCATGATGGGGCTCTTATGGTATGGATTATTTGTCTCCATACCATCTGGATTATATGGTGCAAACTCTTTTGCCTCGGGAGCCACGATAGCTCAGTGGTTAGTGAACTGGCTACAAAGGTCAAGGTGTAGGGTTCGATCCCAACCGACGGCTTCAGGTTTCACCCAGCCTTAAATGGGTACCAGAATTTTCTGGGAAAGTGAAGCAGCACGGGCGTAATACTGACCACATTACCCCAAAAATCATGTGCTGAAGGTCTGTAAAATTTATGGTCACTAACACCATATTCCCTATATGCCACTTGGTGTGACGGGGGTACTTCACTTTTTTTACTTTTGCCTCAGCCTCTAATTCTCTGTGTGTGTGCGCGCACGCACAAGTTGGTGATAAAGAGGGCATCAGCATGTGATAATGCCATCAAATATTTTTCTGAAAAATTTCAAATGCTTTGCATCAGTGCAAAATTTGTGTTTTGTTTGTTGACTGACACTCAAAAAGTCAAAAATGTGTTAAAAGAATTGCACAAAAAGTATGTTCCAGGAATTATTCAAGCAGTCGAACAAACACTGCTGTAGTAAAAGGGCTACTTTTAATGGGACAGAGCTTAAATGTAAAATGAACAGTTAAGTGTTTAAGAAAAAGCTAAGCCTTTTGTGAACATCCCTTGTATATAAGCTGTAAATGGGATAGTATAGCAAATACATATGTGTATATATAATCAGCTGTCCTTTATTTCTTTCTACAGGATGGTGTGCAGCTTAGTTTTTCAGATGATCAGAAAGATACTCTGATGAACATTGTACTAATATCTCAAAATTCAGAAGCTTTTGGTTATTTGCCAGAGATATTTTTATTGAAAGCGGACCATCTGATGTTTCTAGACTTGAGATAATTGAGCTGGAACACGGACTGTACATTAAAAACTATTTAGTAAATTTAAAAAAACCTAAAATAAGTTCAGAGTGACAATAAATGATAGGAAAAAGTTCTGTAATTTATCTTTTAGCTACGATGTGACAATTTAATTTGTATATCACTTTGTATTAATCTATAATGAAACAAAGCAAGATGCTGGTAGATGTATAAGTATTGTGTTAGTACTGTTCAATTATTTTTAATTAGTTTTCTTACCTGTGGTTAAAAAGAAAAGAACAAGATTCATATCATTGGATAATGTTGCTGTTGCTAGAGTTTTAGGGCAGTGACTATTGTTGCTCAGTGATTTATGTTAGCTACAAGTTCATTGTAATAGCAATGTCGTGGTTATCAGCAGTCACTGGAAAAGCAGAAGATTTCCTAAACAGGCTGGACAAATCTGCTGCTGATGCCTTGCATTCTGATGAGACTAGGTTATCAGAAACGCTGCCTGTGGAAAAGGAGTCTGAGCCTAAAAAGCTTGCGCATGTAGCTTCACTGGCAGGACATATTACTCCATCACATAGTGTTCCCACACAACTACACAAATATGGTGATGAAATAGGTGCAGCAACTTCCTTTGGTAGCACATCTGTGAAAAGTTCTTCAAAAATACAGACTCCTGCTGTAAATGTTACGCCAGCTTCACAAATCTCAGGAAAAACTCTAAAAAGAAGAGCTCTGATGATGCATTGTTTGATTTTCTAAACAGTAAAGATTCATCTGACAGTGGAAAAACAAAACCTGAAAGTAATCGTCACCATTCACGTCAGTCGAGTACATCATCTGTTTTATCCACAACATCAAAGGGACCTAAATCTGAAAGTGGTATCAAAGGTGTTTCAGAAATCACTTTTACGGCAGCAGCTAAAGTGACAGGTAATTATAGTTTAATTATCATCATCATCATCAAGTGCCATGCCTGCTGGCGTAGGTGATCATGTCTCTCAACTTTCGACCTCAACAGTTATTTATCATCTCTGTGGTTGACCTTCTATCAAGCCATTCTCTTAAACTGTCTGGTATCTTTTCTCTTTGCTTCCCTCTATCTCTTTATCCCTCATTTTTTTCAGTTGTCACAATATATTCCAGCTGTTCCCTTTTCAGTGTATGGTCAAAAAATGATGATTGTTTCTTCCTAATATTGGAAATTAGCTCACTTTTTTGCTTTTGGCGTCTTTCAGAACATTATAATTACTCTTCTTAGCTGTCCATGTTATTCTCAACATTCTTCTGTAAAATTTTAAGTTTAATTATATTACTGTGTTTTGTAACATTTTAATAATATTTTATCAATATTTCAATTCCAATATAAAATAGATTTTTTTTTTTTTTCAAGTGGAAATAATACTTGTTCAACAGGTTTCCTTCTGTACATCTTTATATAGTTTCCCACCACTGGATGACTTTGTTATCATCTCTCAAGTGATGATAATATACATTTTTTACTGTTGTAAATTTACCTCTTATACTTACCTATCTATGCATGTGAATGCTGGAAAACATCAAAAGAGATTGAGAAAAAACTAAACGCTTTTGAAGACAAATGCCTAAGAAAAATACACAGTATACAATGGAATGAATTCAAGACTAATGTTGAAATAAGAGAAGTGGTCATGCAACTAAAAATGTCATCTACAATTAAGGAAAGAAGATGGATATATGAGACATGTGCTGAGAAGAGACAACAAGAGAATTCCAAAACAAGATCTTCTGTGAGAAACATCAGCATGCAGAAAAAGAGGAAGACCTAAAAAGACACTGAAAAGAACACTTATAAGAGTAGCACAGTTGGCAGGCATAGATTCGTTATATAAGATTGAACATCTTGCCCAGAATAGAGTTGGGTGGCAAAAAACATTACAAGCCCAATGTGACGTCTAACAGTGTAAGAAGGATCAAGAAATTTACTTCATTTCACATATTCATTTGTATTCCTTAGACAAATTTTTTAAAATTTTATTTGTAGTATGCCAGGTACTACATTTTTCATATGTTTTGAACTTTACCTATGTTATTTCCTATTAATTTTGTACTAATTATTGTTTTCATTCACTGTAACCTTGTAGAGAAGGAAGCAAAAGTGATTATTTTTATTCATGTTAAAGCCTGCTGATTATTAATTGATCAGACTCCTCACAGTGAAATTGCCTACATGGTTGAGACATCTAATTACCCAACAAGTTTCTTTAAAAAATATTTCTACACTGACTTTAGGATTGCCATTACAGGGTGTCAAGCAAGCTCTTTTTATGTTCACTACTATAATCCCTTAATAATGGGTGACATTTACAGCTGTGCTAATTAGTTACCAAGAATACCATTAGCGTGCTCAGGCAACCCATCATGGCCAAACAAATCAGGGGAGATAATATGTTTGGATGACTGTTTTTCTAGGAAAAACAATTGTGACGTAAATTTCTTCTCATTTGCAGTTTGGTTAAGGACTAGATGAGAATTCCCAACAAATACATGCTGAAAACAGATGCACTGCAAGGACAATGTAATGTCATGCTATCCACGGATAAAGTAAATGAAGAAGATGAAGTTTTAAAATAAAGTCTTTTTTTTCAATTTTTTTTTTAAATTAGAGTGGAGGCAAGGCACCTGACAGCAACAGAGCTGGAAGCTATCAGCGACTCATAGCTGATGGTTTGCAGCCAGACCGGTGAACCAGAACCATCTAGACCCTGCTCAACCTTTTTGTGGTAACTCAAGAAACAGACAAACCAATATAGTTTGGTCAAGCGAGCAGGGATCGAAGAGGGGAGGCAACCCAATACTAAAAAATACTGTGCTGAAGTCGAATGTGTTGAGTTGAAAGGAGGAAATATCACAGTTCTACTGAAACTACAATACAGTACATGAATGCCCACTTAACATTTCTTTAATGATGGATGTTGAAGGAGGCTATCAATTTCTTTAACAGAGTGAAAGAGAAATTAGAGCTAAAGGATAGAAATAAATGAATTAGAAATTTGTCCATGTAAATTAACCATGTAACTAATGTTTAACTTAACAATAGTTAATAGAAATAGTTTAATACAACACTAATCCACCAGGATTAAAAGAAGACATATATTAAAGAAAAGTTACACACGTATACACTGAAAAGTCTGTTAATTGCAGTGAATATGGTGTGTTGCAATAACATTGTTTTGCATTTTGTTGGTCTTTTGTAAATGAAAGTGTATTTGTCAAAGATCTGCTGAAGCTTATCTGGCATACATATTTAATGTTCATTATTTATCATGGCTCATAGAGACACCAGCTAGTGGGAATGAGGAAGTAAGTCACAGACAAGACAGCCCAACAAACTCTAATCTGTCCGCTGATGTGGATGTCATAGCCGATGCCATGAAAGAGAGCCCTGTTGGCAGTGATCAAAGTGGTCCAGATAGTGACCATGCCGAAGCAGGACATGAACAAAAGGTTCGACAGTTGTCTTCCCTAGAGCTTGAAAATAGACTGCTCCGTAATGAGGTTGCTTCTCTCAATGATGAGATGGCAACTGTTATCACTCGAGCTAAGGATGCAGAATCAGGTATTTGTGTAGCTATTTTGTTTATTTCCTAGTCATGCAAGGATATAAATATGACAGTTTCATTGTCATAGATTTTTAAAAAATTTGCTATTATATGGCTGTGAAACATGGAGAACAACAAAATTGACAATCACGAAGATACAGACTTTCATTAATGGATGTTTACACAGGATAAAAGGATGGAAATGGCAGGACAAAATCACTAACATAGAATTATGGAAATGTACCAGTCAAACACCAGTGGATAAAGAGATACAGCGAAGACGATGGCGCTGGATGGGACACATACTACGGAAGCTAACTGAGAGTATTACACAACAGGCCCTTTTTTGGAATCCCCAGGGGAAAAGACAAAGAGGAAGACCAAGGAATTCTTGGAGAAGACAGATAGAAGCAGAGATGAAGATTATGTGGAAGACATAGAATGATCTTAAAAGAATGGCAAAAAACAGAACGACTTGGAAAGTGTTTGTTGAAGACCTATGCTCCACTGGGAGCTAAAAAGGTAGAAGAAGAAGAAGAAGATTGTCATAGACAATATATATATATCTCCCTGAATGCATGCTTTAATATAATCAGGGCTTTTTATTTTTTCAGCTGGTACACTTTTAAAGCTTAACTGTCCAAAGATATATTTTATTAGCAGTTGAAAGCTAGAATTATTGCCATCTTGCATTCTTATCTTATGATAGCTAATTATATTACAAATGTAAGTATATCACTGATTTAGGGGCCTGGTATGTCACAATTTTCTCATTTGTGAGAGGGTTTGTAATAGAATTCCAGTAAATTTGTTTGGTCACTGCATATAATTAAACCATCATTTTGTGGATGATGTTCTTGATGTTGAAAAACAAGTTATAGGAGATTAGTTTAATTTGTTTTAGTTTACAGCAAGTTGTGATATTTGCACCTTTCGACCCATCCACCTATCTTCAGATTGCATTTTTTAGATTACTCTCCCTCATGATCGTTACTCACTTTGGCTAAATTGTTTGGTCTGTTAGTAGGGTTACTGCATAGAAGTGTAGAGTGATTTCAATAGCTCTTGTTCACTATGCTAATAGGTCGCTATGAGATGCCAACCACTTTCAGCACAGGTGTTGTTGAACATCTCTGACTCTACATCTATATTAAAGCAAAAAAAAAAACAAAAAGGACAAGTTAAATTTGAAGATACGGTTCAAATATAATTTGTACATCATTTCTTCTGTGTTCTCTTTTTTAGCAATCTGCATAGCACCTTGCTTTTCAGTACATCTGTCTTCTATACACTTTTTATTTTTCTGAACTGCTTCTCATAACCTTTTGTTTTCTTGAAAAAATACATAATCTGAATGTATACTGTGTAATAAGTTGTTGGTAACCAATAAAAATTTAGTCTCAAATGCTAATCAGTTTTTTTTAGCACAAATGTTGATTAAGTATAAAATTACTGGAAAGTTGAAAAATTGTTGATTGTAATTAATCCCACACAGTTTAAGTTTAAGAAAAAGAAAAAAAACTAATATAGTGCCTCTCTAATGCAATGTTATAATCTAGGTTAGCACATTCATATATCAAGGAAAAGGTGGAAAAACATTAGCGTTAGTGAGAGTAGAAAACCTGATTCATTTGAGAAGTTAGTATATGTAAAAAAAAAAAAAAAAGTAAAGTACCCCCATCGCGCCAAGTGGCGTATAGAGAATATGGTGTTAGTGACCATAATTTTTACAGACCTTCGGCACATGATTTTTGGGGTGATGTGGTTGGTATTATGCCCGCGCCGCTTTACTTTCCCAGAAAAAAATCCGGTACCCATATAAGGCTGGGTGAACCTGGAAGCCGTCGGTTGGGATCGAACCCTACCTCTTGTCCTTTGTAGTCCAGTTCACTAACCACTGAGCTGTCACGGCTCCCAGTTAGTATATGTATGAGAGGAAAATAGAAGGTTGGTTCAACAATTTAACATGAAGGAAAGTAAGAAAAAGGGGTTGTACCTCATTGTGGTAGCATAATTGCAAGTCTTAATTATGTCTTGACTTAATTTTGTAAAGGCTTCACTAGTTTCTTATCCTTTAACAATTTTCCATCACATCTGTAGTTATCATTAAAAAAATGGTTAACATCATTATTTTTTCTCATAGAGCTTAAGAGGACCAGAGAAAAGATTAAAGCCCAGACCAACTCTGCATCAATGCATGATCAGCTATTTAGAGAGTTGCAGTCCAGGGAGTCTGATCTGACTGAAGCTCTTAAAGCAAAGGATGCACAGTTGGCTGTCTTGCGAGTGCGGCTGGAAGAAGCAGACAAGAAGGTTCTTTCTAAAGAGAAGACCTTAGAAGTGGTCAAACTAGAAAGAGAAAGGTGAGCACATTCCTAATTTTGGGAGGCACAGAATGAAAATTATTAAATATACAATGTTGCTTCAAATGAAAACCTGAAATATTTTTTGTCATGCAATTTGTTATTACAAAAGAGTTACTTCAGTTTTCTACATAGTCTCCATGGCGTGCATTGCAAGTGTTTCAGCACTTTGGAAGTGCAAAAAAAAATCATCTAGGTAAAATAAAAGTCTTCAGGCTTTGAGCATAAACACTCTAAAAACCGCCTGCTGCACCTCTTTTTTTTTTTTTTTAAATACCCCCATGGTCGACCCAGCCGTTGGCAAAAATGGGTACCAGGGTATTACCCTGGGAAGAGAGGAATGTCGCTTCGCATCTGAGTTTCGATGCTTGAGGCAACACTATACAGAAATATCCGAACATTTCTGGATAGGCGGCCGAGCACATATGGGTGTAAACTCACGTGCTAAGATGCTGGTTCAAGTCTCGTACTTTACCTTTACCTTTACCTCTTTTTTTGGACTTAAAGACTTGCTCCCCAGAGCTTCTTTGAGCGGTCCAAAGATGTGAAAATAACTGGTGGTAAGGTCTGGTGAATAAGGTGGATAGGGAAGACACTAAAAAAGACAAGTCATGGATTGTTTCAGCAATGGAGCGGGTAGTATAGGGTTGAGCATTGTCATGTTGGGCACAACACTCGGGCTCAGCAGTCCACAGCTTGCTAACGTGATGGCTCAGCAGTCCACAGCATGCTGACTTGATGACTCAGCAGTCCACAGCATGCTGACGTGATGGCTCAGCAGTCCACAGTATGCTGACTTGATGGCTAAATAGTCCACAGCATGCTGACTTGATGGCTCAGCAGTCCACAGCATGCTGACTTGATGGCTCAATAGTCCACAGCATGCTGACTTGATGGCTAAATAGTCCACAGCATGCTGACTTGATAGCTCAATAGTCCACAGCATGCTGAATTGATGGCTCAGCAGTCCACATCATGCTGACTTGATGGCTCAATAGTCCACAGCTTGCTGACTTGGTGGCTCAGCAGTCCACAGTATGCTGACTTGATGGCTCAGTAGTCCACAGCATGCTGACTTGATGGCTCAGCAGTCCACAGCATGCTGACTTGATTGCTCAATAGTCCACAGCATGCTGACTTGATGGCTCAATAGTCCACAGCATGCTGACTTGATGGCTAAATAGCCCACAGTATGCTGACTTGATGGCTCAATAGTCCACAGCTTGCTGACTTGGTGGCTCAATAGTCCACAGCTTGCTGACTTGGTGGCTCAATAGTCCACAGCATGCTGACTTGATGGCTCAATAGTCCACAGCATGCTGACTTGGTGGCTCAATAGGCCACAGCATGCTGACTTGGTGGCTCAATAGGCCACAGCATGTTGACTTGATTGTGGGACAAAAGCAGTTCTTGATGAGATCTGCATGCTATCACTGGTAATTGTTGCCTCGCTGGGCATGTATTTATCCAGAATAATCCCTCGATCTTCTCAGAAGCAAGTCAGTATAAGCTTTCTTGCTGACAGCTGTGTCTGGAATTTTGGTGAGAAGTGATGGTGCTATTCCTTGCTTGCTCTGGTTGGTGGTAATGGATTTGGCTTTCACCTCCAGTGAAAGTTCTTCCTGGTAAACCATTAACTTCTGCACCATAGAAGTTCTTCCAACTTGTTGATCTCTATTAAATCTGCAGTCAGCTGGTCTAGTACCCACCTTACAGAGATTTTACTGAACTGGAGCACATCATAGACAATATGATGTGCTGATCCAACACTCATACCCATACAGGTGGCACTTTTATTCACTGTTAACCACCGATTTTCCTTGATCATGGCTTTCACTGACGCAGTAGCCACTGGTGTCACTACTTGGCATGCCTGACTTTGGTTGAGGAGTCTTTCACTGAATTAACACTATTTTGAAATTTCCTGGTCCATTCATACACTTATTGCGGTGATAGATTCTTTCTGTCCATGAAACTAGTTTTGAACAAAATACCACTTGTCACATCATTTCCTAAAATGCATAGATAAATTTCATTGATGTGCAAGAGCGACCTTGCATGACCTACTTGACTGCACAGGCAATGATTCCAAACCTTTGTTGCCTCTAACGACATGCATGGCAGGTAACAGTGGCTCTATTCTTTTCTCCCCTCACCATAGAGGCCCTTGTGATAGGGGCAGAGATAGATATACATCATTATGCTGCACCTTCATTCTTTGATGAATTTAGATGGAATTCATCCTTCACTACTCTAAAATCAAATTACACCACGTTGCTCCACTTTAGTATATGTTGCCACTGGAGCTGCCATATTTACACTACAACCCTGCTTCATGCAGCATTCCAGCTTGGTACCTCCACCAGTTGGCCACTCTTCAGACTAAATCTAACAATGTTGTAAATTTCTATGTAATTGTACCCTGTTTCTAAATTTTAGTGCACTTTTTAAGGTTTTCACTTGAAGCACCCTCACATTCACATTTGTGAAGCTGGCTTTTTTAAAAATTGTAATATATATTGTTGAAATTATTGGCAAAGCAGAAAAATAAGGTTTACCTAAACTAATATATTTATTTCAAATGTTAACATATACATAACCTTTCGTGTTTACTATTTATATCTCCCAATTACACATGCTCAAGTGTGTGCATGAAACTGCAAAGATGCAAAACAAAGGCATAACAACTCGCTATATTAGTGAAAAAAAATTGTATTCAATGTATATAATTAAAAATACACAAGGTACATATGGAGAGAAAGGAACCATGATGACTGAGTGGTTAGTGCTTCCTGATCAGAAGGGCCTGGGTTTGAACCCCAGAATATGCTGATTTTTTTTTTTTTAAGTGACATAGTTCAGGACCTAGCCTCTAAAAATAGGTACCAGAGATTTTTCTAGGAAGTAAAGGCGGCTTGGCATTATACCGACCACATCACCAAAAAATATGCTGTGGTTATGGAAGAATATGGCCACTAGCACCATATACCTAGCCAAGCATGGAAGGAACGTTTTTTTTACATATGGAGAGTACCTCTTAAATCTAATTTTGGAATGATAGTATATATCAATAGGTTTATATATGATTTGTCTTGAGGTTATACACTTGAATAATCATTTTAATAGACTCATCATCATCAAGTACCGGGCCTGCTGGTGTAGGTGATCATGTCTCTCCACAACTTTCGATCTCGACAGTTATTTATCATTTCTGTTGTTGACTTTCTGCCAAGCCATTCTCTTAAGCTGTCTGGTATTTTTTCTCTTTGTTTTCCTCTATCTCTTCATCCCTCAATTTTCTGAGTTGTTATCTTCTCATTACATGGCCAAAAAATTATTATTGTTTCTTCCTAATATTGGAAATTAGCTCTCTTTTTGCTTTGGCCTCTTTCAGAACGTTTTCATTACTCTTCTTAGCTGTCCATGGTATTCTCAACATTCTTCTGTAAAACTACATTTCTACATACTCCAGTGATTTTCTTATTTGTTGTCCTATTGTCCATGATTCACATCCATAAGTTAAGACTGGCTCTACATAACATTTAAGAACTCTTTTTCTTGTTTCTATTGTCAAAAATGGATTGCGTAGTATCTTCCTCATTGTTTTTAAAGCTGCTTTTGCCTGAGGCATTCAGTATCTCACCTCTGTTGTACATTTACCATCTGAGGTCAACAAAGTTCCCAAATATTTAAATTCTTTTACGTGCTTTAATATTGTTCCACTTGTCTTTAGTTTGCACTGAGGTGATGTCTTTTTCTTTGTTGTTACCATTACTTCTGTCTTTTTGCTATTAAGACTGAGTCCTTTATTTTTGCTTTCTTTCACTATAATGTCTAATATTTCTTGTAACTTATTTTCACTCTTAGTGATTAAGACTGTATCATCAGCATACCTTAGATTATTTATATTATGACTTCCAATTGTTATTCCAGGCATGCCCCTTATGGATCTTAAAATAATCTCACTATACATATTGAACAAATCTGGTGACAGCACGCAACCTTGCCTAACACCCTGTTTTATTTGTTGAAACATTCCCAATTGGTTTCCAGTTCTTGTGGCCGCTGTTTGTTGCCAGTACATGTTCTTTATTATTCTTAGATCTTTGCTGTCTATGTTTATGCTTTTTAATGGACTATAGAACATATAAGAGATAATAACCGAATAGCAAAGCAAGCCCTCATATGGGAAACAACAGGTAAGAGAAAAAGAGGAAGACCCAGGGAGACACTGAGAAGAACATTGATGAGAGAGGCAAGAGCAGCAGGAATCGGCTCCCTCAATGAGATAGAGCTGCTTGCACAGAACAGAGACAGATGGCGAGATTTGATAAAATATCTTTAAAAGAAAACTGCTAGAACAAAAAATTCAGATAGGAGAAGGTGTATCTTGGTCTACACCCTATGGGCCGGTTACGGCTCGAGAGGTCAATAGAATAGAATAGAACATATAAAACATAAAATAATTGTTTTGAAACCTTTTTGTTAACAAGAAAGCAATTTTGTTATAGAATATTAAAAGATCACACAGATTCATCTGGACTTCATGGCCAGGCATTGGATTCAGTGAAGGACAAGCTGAAGGAGGTTGAGACTGCATTGCTGAGAGAGCAAGCTGCTTTCAAACAGTTGCAGGTCTGTATTTAGACTACTTGTCATATTAATATGTTATAGAAAATATTTCTTACAAAAGTAACTGCCAGTTGTTTAATTGTGCTATTAGTAATTGTTGTTATTGGTTTTTTTTTTTATGTTAAGAATTGTAATTATTTTTATTAAGTTTTCTTCTTGTTAAGAGAGTTTTTTTTACAAATAAATTTTGTAAAAAATTTTACAGCATAAGTATTTATTGTCCCCATATATTCAGATTTGTAGAATATTATTACCTTAATGTTTGTTATTTGTTTTGACTATATTTTGTTGATAAAGTTATGAACTGGTTCATGATTTTTTTTTTTTTTTACAGCAAGAATCTGGGAACAGACAAAACCGGCTTGAGCTGGAACTGCAGTCAATAGCTGAATCTTTGACGCTGGCCCAAAAGAAAATGGCAGATGAGAAAGGTGTGGTGTTGTAGCAATTGTTAATGTTCTTCACATATTATTTTATTAGTGACTTCACACAGAAGCCAAAGCAATATCATAGTCACACACACACAAAACAGAAGAAAGTAACTATAAATACATCTAAGAATATTTTTGTTTAAGTGGACTGACCCATCAATAGAAGTCAATTTGGGGGGGGGGGGGGTTTGTAAAATATACAAATAATGCAAAAAGTTGGGTGTAGAAAGAAAATAACACACAACATAATTATTTGAAATAAAAATTCCTAAGTGACAAAATGGCTTTCAGCAAACTGCCATCCTCATAAATGAAAGGGATATTATAGAAGAATATCAAAATGCATATTCTAGTTGAAAAGTAAATAAAAACAAACAAATTGTGGCTTTTTTTAAAGGATAGAAGATATATTAAAGACAGTGAATAGAAATTATATATCCTTATAAATAGGATTATCATACTGGTAATAGTGTGATCAATCACTGCCTGATGATAGACGTAAATTTCTTTACATTTTGTTTCCATTTTATTTAACTAAAACCTGTCTAATTTTATTTTCCAAACTTAAATTTCATAGAAAATGCTTTTTTCTTTGTTTTTAAAAAAATGAGGTGGTGGGATGAATTTTGTTTACACCTTAGTAATATGTTTATGCAAACAAAATGTGATCATTCTGTGTTCTGGTCTTTAGGCAATTTCCTGCATACATATTAACAACCTCTATCCAATTTTATCTCATACCTGATTGGCTCCAGAAATAAATTATGGAAACTCAAGTATAATGTCCATTTGGGAATGTCCTATAGTCAATTCAGCTGATTGGTTTGAGCTTGAAAAGGATCATGAAACCTTATATAATAATAAAGGTTGCTTAGCGATGATGACACTGAAATGTTTCTCATCCACCAGTATGCAAAATAATGTATTGTGTGCTAAAATTGTCATTAGATATAGGGTTAAAGAAAAAACATCATCTATTTAACTCTTTATACATGTTAAACTTCTATTCAGAAGGGCTTTATCTTGTCACCACCCATAAATAATTTGGACCATGCTAACAAAATAATTTTGACTGTTGTAAAAATAAAAATAGACATAATAAACTCAACAATTTATTGTAAATTCATGTTTATAGTTCATGGAATACATTATTTTGTGCACACAAAAAATTAAATTTGCTTTTGTGTGTATTATTGCAGTAAAATATGATTCCAGAATTCCAACGTGGTGGCATTTTTTTCTGTTACCATGACAACAGGATGAAGCATAAACAAATAGCATTTTTTAAAAATTTGCTGTCAATAATATTAACATATGTTAAATATCCCATTGGTTATTGGAAAATATAAGCAGTAACAATACATTCCTCCTCATGGAGAAAATGCTTTACCTTCCTCTGACCTGTCGTCTTATTTCTAAACAACCCTCTCCCCCCCCCCCCCCCCCATAATTTCATATAAAAATAACTTTCTTAAAAAATGATTTAATTAGAAAACAAATTATTTTAGTTTAGCTGTCTGACACTGCTTTAACCCTGGATTACGATCTGTTGACCTATTGAGCTCTGGCCGGCCCATATACTCTTTCTCTTTTAGATTATGATACCATGGTAAAAGTTACTACATCAAAACACAAATTCTTCAAAATAAGGATTTGTTTCTATTGATGTAGGATTTTTTTTCCCCCCATTTCATGACATATGATCCGATTACAAGATATAATGCTTAAAAAAACAATTTACCAAATTTCAACAAATTGCTGGTTTTTTTTACCATGACAGGGGAAATTTCCTCATCAGTTGATATTAAACAACCATTTGTGACTTGGGTTGGACACTTTATATCAAATCTTCTTTATTTATCACACAGTCAAGCTCAGTGAGACAACAAGCCAACTTAAGGCAGCAAAAGCAAATGCAGAATCTGCCAGGAGAGAACTGTCAGAATACAAAGAGAAAGCAGCTCGTATTTTACAGGTATATCTATTCATAAGTTTTATCACTGTGGACGATTTTTATCAAGTGAAATTAATAACTCATATTATTTCCCAACTGAAAATAATCATATAAATATGTTGAAACTTGACAACAATCATATAAAACAAATAACAAGACATTTTGACTATAAGGTCTTCATCATGAGACAGGGACACAGACATTAATACACAGGATGATATGAATGAGCTAAAGACAAGTATTTCATATTTTTTGTTTGTGTGTGATCTATTTAATTATAAGTTCATTGATCTTACAGCCTTTATATAAATGTGCCTGTGAGATCAAATAAATTCCTTGTAAATACTTATTTCATCTGATTGTGGTGATATAGACAAGGTGGACTATATTATAGCTATTCCTAAATTATTATAACCATCTCTATTTACTCTAGTCAAAAGAGAAACTGATTTCAAGCATGAGAGATGGGACAAGCCCATTAGTGGATGCTGGTGGTGTGTCCATGCTGGAGCATGAGTCACTGAGGCAGGAAAGGGACATGCTACGAGAGGAGCTTCAACAAACTAAACTTACAGCAGAAAATCTTCGAGTGGAATTACAGGTTTGTTTCATAAAACATCATTTGGTGTTGCCGCTACACTACACGTGTCAACAGTAGAAATAGGTGTGGGGGGTATTTCTTAAAAATTTAACTTTTAATATTCTTTTATTAACTCTCGTTGATTTTCTGAGCAAGTGGGGTCACTTCTTTGACAGATTTGTTTACACCTAGCTATTTTTTCTTCAGCTGTTAACTTTGGTTGCACATCTAGACTGGCAAGGATCACAAACAGGCTGATGCACTTGAGGTTTTCTCTTGTACCCAATAGCTTGCCATATAAGCATGCTTCAGTATGCCAGACTTTATTCTTTGAGTGCAGTCTGAGCATTGAAGTCTTGTATTGCATGCTTGGAATTCTAATTTGAATGCTTCACAGTCACAAGTTCAGTCTCTGAAGCTACAGTACTATGACTGAAGATCATGGGCTGTGAGTGACATTTAAACCTTTTTATATTATATTGTTCTGGCTCATATTTTCTGTTAATTTTTTTATTGGCTTGTTTTAGGGTTGTATTTACTTCCCTGAAGCTATAGGGTTGTTTGAGTTGTTTTTCCCCACTCTCTTTCCAAGTTAGCTTGCCTTTCATTTTATTTCCATGGATGCCAAAGTAGGCTGGAAGTCCACTGTAGAAAGTGTTCTATTTTCTCTTGTTATGAGAGTTGGTCAAAGTGTTTTGCACTTTACTCAGAAATCACAAAGGCAGACTCAAATGCTATTGTAAAGGCACACTATTGGATGAATTTCCACTGTATGCATGGGGTGTCATGTGAAAGAGAAATTGAGAGTTTTATTACTGAACTTAAGGTGTGTTTCAGGGTCAGATTTTTTAGTTCTACAGTCAGGGCATCAAGAAGCAATAGGAGACATTTCCTTGAAGAGTGAATGTGTAGAGAAGGACTAAAGAAAAGTAAAAGTAAAGAGCCCCCGTCACGCCAAGTGGTGTATAGGGAATATAGTGTTAGTGACCATAAATTTTACAGACCTTCCACACATGATTTTTTGGGGTAATATGGTTGGTATTACGCCCATGCCGCTTTACTTTCCCAGAAAAAAATCCGGTATCCATTGAAGGCTGGGTGAACCGGACCGTCGTCATTTGGGAGCGAACCCTACCTCTTGTCCTTTGTAGTCCAGTTCACTAACCACAGAGCTATTGCGGCTCTGAAGGACTGAAGTTGACATCAATTCTCAAGCACAAGCCTTGACTACTTCATGCTAAACTGCAAAACGTTTTTGACTGACCCATGATGCTTCTTCATACACAGCTATATCATTTTCCTGCCAATTTCTCTTTTACACGACACCCAATGCACAGCATGTACTAGTAAAAAATTTCAACCTGTAGTGTGTATTTATATTGATTCATAGCAATCCCATCCATCTTAATGATTTCTTAGTAAAGTTCAAAAGTCTTTGACTGCAAAAGTCTTTGACTGCCCATGCATAAATAGGTGAACACACCTATTTATCATAAACTTTTAATTTCAAATTTTGAAATTATTTATTATTTATGGTTTTTTGTATATTCTCATGTTTCTTATTATTTCATTCTTTTTTATTGTATTTTATTTAATACTGAGAGCAGTAGTTAATATGTATATAAATGTTTACATGTGTTCTGATTGGTACTTTTTAAGCATTTTGACTATAAAGTGAATTAGAATGTGACAATCAATTGCATGTTTACATTCTTGTGACACTGTTAAATGTAATATAATATTTTGTTATAGGATGTAGAGAATCAGCTGCAACGTGAAAGTGACACTTCCCAGGAGATCATCAGATCACTGGAGGACTCTCTAGTGGAAGAGAAAAGGAAAAAGGAGGATGCAGAACTTGAACTCTTAAAGCAAAAACAGGTTTGTCAAATTCATAGAGTTAATTCAGCAATATTTTGTGCAACTACTTATAAAAACATAATGTATATTACAAATTGGTACACTGCAATTCTCAATTCCACTGCTGTTGTTGTGTGTTTAGTTCATTTTTCCTATTAAAAATTGAAACAAACAAAAATATATTTTTACAAATTTTGTTTCATTATTGTTCTTGAGTCTAGCTTACAGGTCTGTCTGTACCCTGCTACCAGTTTTACCACAGCATTGTATTTACCTGCCTGTTTGAAAATCTATAAATTATAGAGACTCATTTTATAGTAGTTTTTATTTATTTTCTCTTGACTGCCTTTTTTACTGTAAATTTACACAGTTTTGTGCTCATTACCATTTACATTTAATTGTAGAACTTTCTGCCGCTGCCACAGTATTACCAAAAAAAAAATGGTTGTCCACAGATTTAACAGAATTATTTTTTAAAATCATTTATAATTGCTACTTTCAAGATTGACTTTGATGGTAATTCATTATTTGATGCATATTTAGGAGCTTCAATACACAATGGAGGAGCTCCATAAACAAAAGACTGCATTCCAGACAAGAATTAATGACAGAGAGTCAGATATTGAGAAACTAAGGAATCAGGTGTGTTCATTGTTTCACCTCAGATAAATGCTGACTTGTTGCTTCTGAAATACAATTTCATGTTTAAAGCTGATATATTAAATATGTGATTATGGAGTTCATATTTATTTTTAATTTTTATTTTCCCATGATTATTTGTTTCAAGAAATTGTTAAAAGTGTTATTAAAGAATATATGTAATGTCAAAAGATAATTAGTTGAATATGAATATGTCATCATCATGTGCCATATAGGTTGGCATAGGCAATCATGTCCTTCCACAATCTTCTTTCCACTGTGCATCACATCAATTCTCTTGTTGACACTTTTCCATGCCATGACACCAAGCTATCTAGTACTTTCTGTTTTTGTTGTCCGTGATCTATCTTTCCTTGTATTTTGCCAGTTGTAACCAAGTATTCCAACGTTCCTCTTCTCTAGATGTGCCGGAAAAATGTTGATCGTTTTTTATGATGTTTTTAGGAGCTCCCTTTTTGTGCTGGCCTCTTTGAGAATTTCCTTGTTGGTCTTTTTACTTGTCCAGGGAACTCTCAACATTCTGTTGTCATTTCTCACATTCATCTCAGCAGCCTCTAATTGTCTTTCCATTTGTTTATTTACTGTCCATAGGTCAGAATTTGCTCTATATAACACAGATGAACTCTCTTTGTCACTTCTATTGACATACACTTGTTGCATAAGATATTTTTCATTTTCTGAAATGCTATTTTGGCCTGAGCTATTCTGCTTTTTATTTCTGTGATGCATCTTCCATCTGAGTATAAAGTGATTAAGTAAGGAAATTATAATAAAATGCAATGAATCAAAAGAAGCAAAGTGATTTACATCAAATAGAAAGCGCATACAATCACATTCTCCCTTCAAATATCAATAAAAACAAACAAATAAACAGAAAAGTTCACTGGAAATCAGCACTTATCTGTGAGTCCTCTGAAGAAGCCAGCGAACAGGGCGCCAATATCCCCGGAACTTATTGACTTTCACAACTATGGATGACAGAATCAAGATCTGGAGAGCACAAGCATACCTGAAGATTAGTACAGATAAAGAGCATCCATTGCACCACGTGCTCAACACAGGGAAAGGTGCCAGGCTAAAAGGAGGCAAATCATGGGTGGGCCAAGCAGAAGATGTCATCAAACAGGTCTGTGGGCTTACCAATATCAGCGTTGGTGAGGAGTGGATACTGGTGCCTACGTCATTCAAGGGGACTTTCTCGTGTATTGTCACACTCGACAGGAAAAGTAGGGAACAGAACCCGGTCGTGGTTAATGCTGAGGTCAACGGTCTCATCTGCGATAACACCGATGAGAAAGATGCAGTCATCTATACAGACATATCTGTAAGACGACACCAAAGAAGTGCATGGGCATTTACAGCACGCTCAGCAGGCAGAATAGTCAAAGAAGACAGTGGTGCATACGTCATGACCACAAGTAGCATGACAATGGAGGTGATGGCAGTGACCAAGGCATTCAAATGGTTAGAGTCACAAGACTACACCCACGCATGTATACTGAGTGATTCAATGAGCATGATAAAAAAGTGGAGGCAGGCTCTGTACGCATGCAATGGGTAGAGCTGTTGCAGAAATCCAAAATACGTAAGGTCACCTTTGTCTATGTCCCTGGACATGCAGGAGTACAGGGAAATGAAAGGGCGGACAGGTTGGCTAGCTGCGCTGTTGTTGAGAACGGACAACCAATGGATCGGGCGGACATCATTAATGCCCTCCGAGATGTGGGAAGAGCACAGGACTTCGACAAACACAGATCCACGTCACTTCTTCGAATGATGGAAATGGGAGTTAAGATGGGCACAACCAGAAATGAGAAACTTAGTGGCCGTGTAAGAAGACTTATCAACCAACATAGAACTGGAGTCATCAGTCGCTGGACACTGCGGTACTTGCTGAGGAGGGGATCTGAGCACCTATGGACATGTTCAGAGTGCAATGATGATGACCCGCAAATAACTCAATAACTCAATCTTCCATCTGATGTTATTATTGTACTCAAGTATTTGATGCGATGCATTTGTTTCAGATTTGTCCTGTTTATTTTTATGCTGCATGATGGTGATGATTGTTTCTTCGATATAACCATTACTTCTGTTTTCTTACTATTCAGACTGATACCTTTCTTGTTGCTGTCTTTTACTATTATGTCTATCATTTCTTGTAGATCATTCTCTGTCTCTGCTATTAAGACTGTGCCATCTGCATATCGCAAATTGTTGATGTTGTGACTGTCGACTTCAATACCTTTTATATCTACTATTGATCTCATGTTTTCACTGTAAAGTGAAAATAAATCAGGTGACAGAACTGACTCCCTGTTTTATATATTAGAACTGTTCTGTTTGGTTGCTAATTCCCATGGCTTCTGTTTGTTGCCAGTTCATGTTTTTTTATGATTCGCAGATCTTTGCCATCAATGTTTAATTTCTCCAGCATATTAATTATTTCCATATGCTTTACTTTGTCAAATGCTTTTGTGTAGTCTATAAAGCACATATATATATATTTTTCTTTACCTCTATAGCTCTTTCTATCAATGTTCTCAGGATGAATATTGCGTTAATGGTACCCTTTATGAGCATGTAGCTAATTTATTAAAGCAAGTTTAAAGGTTTCCTCCACATCTTGATAGGCACTTGGGGAATGTGGCATTAATGACCATATTATTCCACCACCAGTAGCACATTTTATTTTGTAATGTCAGTATCACACCCTTACTTTGAAATTACTTGAGAGGCGTCTACAGATCAAACTTTGCAGAAAAGTTGCTGTATGTTTGAAAAAAGTTAATTGTAAAATGATCTTGCTTACTTGGATAGTAAATTAAAGAGCTAACTCTGGTTGGTTTTTTAGGTATCTGTGCAAAGTTTCTCAATATCTATTTGCCAATGTTAACTGAAATAATATCTCTCTGTCTTTATACACACACCATTGATTGCGACTGTTGAGGGTTGGTGTTGTACAGATCTGCAGCCAACAGTCTCTTCTCACTTTGTCTTTCACAGCTGCCAGCGTCATAAAAACCTTTGTTTTTAAAATATATACTTTATGGTATATTCCACTTCTTCCTTTGTCTTGCTTTCTTTTTTCTAGTTCTTCTCACAGTTCTCTGTATTATTTCAGTAGCCCTAATTTACCTCCTCTAGAGAAGCGCCCTGTATTGTTTCAGTAGTCCTAGTTTACCTCCTCTAGAGAAGCTGAATTTTTGTGCAATTAATTGAAGTAGGTTATTGAAAATCATTATTTCAGCATGTCTTGAGTATATAAACATATTTACAAAGCTCACCTATGATATTGAATGCAACAAGTTACATTTCTGAAAAAAGAACGAGTAGTGTTTTATTTGTTTTTTTTAAATACCAACACACTAATCTGGAGAGACAATGTTTTTGTGTGTTATGTTTAGCAGGCCACAGAATGTATTAAAATATGAGTGAAGCTTTCTTAAATGTGACAATCTTTGTGAATAGCTGATGACCAAGAGCATGAGCAGCAGCACAGAAAGTGAATTAGAGTCTCGTATCCGCTCCCTGACAGAAAGCCTTATACACAAACAAACTGTCCTGGAGGCTTTGAGCACAGAGAAAAATTCTCTTGTTCTACAACTGGAGAGAATGGAGGTAAATTCTTTCATAAATTGATATATTTTTTTTGTATATTTGAATAATTGTCTACTTCTTTTACAGCAAACCTTTTGTTTATTTTCTACTTTTTCTTTACATTGAAGCTTATACATTTTTCTTGTGGTGTCCTGTTTGTTGCATTCCTTTTTTTTTTAAAATTCATTGGGGGCCATCTCCACATTGAAGGTTGGCTACCATGGAGCCCCATTTTGCTCTATCTGTTGTCTTGATGGTACGTGTAGTCATAGGTTCACCAGTCCACCTTTTGATCCTATCTGTCTAATTTAGTCTAGGTCCATCCACCTCTGCCTTGTCTGCATTCCCTTTCATCACTAAGTAACATTGATGGTGAGTCCTTCATCAGTCTGTTGATAATTTAAGTGCAGATTTCTAGGTACATCAAGCTTTCAATCTATCTATCTATTGTCCTTTCGAGACGAAGACGGCACATAGGGCAGAACCACAATCTCAAAAACAGAAACCTTGCATGCCAAAATGGCACATCTTGCAGAGATCACTGCTTCTAAAATCTATGGTTCTGTTTCCATAACAATACTTTTTACAATGACAGCTTGTCAAGCCATCTATCAACCTCCTTAGTCGCCTCTTACGACATGCCTGGAAGGTCACAGTGTCACTATTCTTTACCTCCCTCATAATGAGGCCCCGGTAACACACTGGAAAAGCTTTGAATGAAAGCATTGAAAAGCTTTCAATGGTTCCCAGAAATTTTTCTGGGAGGAAAATGGTGGCCTGATGTAGTACTGGCCACTTTACCCATAAATGTGATGATAGTCATTAAATATGGATACCAGTACCATGTTTCCTTTTTCATACTCAAGACATGATTATTTCTTCATTAGTAACATTGTTTCTTCATTAGTTCAAGGTAGCGTTCAATAAATAACGCAACATTTTCTTTCATTTCGATTTATTTTGTTAAAATTTGTAATAATCAACCTACAAAGATGTCTGGTTGAGCAACAAATATTTTGTTGTGATTCATCAATCATCTCAAATAAGCATGTCAGCACATTGCATTATTGCAGATGTCACTGCAGTGTGTGGCTTTCTGGAGTATGATTGAACAGACTGCTTTGACCTTCTGTTGATGAAAAATGGCTTACTCAACTACTGTCCGCACTTTTATCACCTGCCATCTCTGTATGCACATTATTTAAACACCTATGGATGTTTGTGACACTCTAGTTATCCTTATAAGAAATTGCTCTTTGCAACTCACTTCACTCACAGACTATTACAATCTACTGTAAAGGGATGAAACTACATGAGATTTTGCTGGAAGGTTCAAAGATCTATCTATCTATTGACCTTTCGAGCCGTAACCGGCCCATAGGGCGTAGACCAAGATACACCTTCTCCTATATGAATTTTTGTTCTAGCAGTTTTCTTTTAAAGATATTTTATTAAATCTCGCCATCTGTCTCTGTTCTGTGCAAACAGTTCTATCTCATTGAGGGAGCCGATTCCTGCTGCTCTTGCCTCTCTCATCAATGTTCTTCTCAGTGTCTCCCTGGGTCTTCCTCTTTTTCTTTTACCTGTTGTTTCCCATATGAGGGCTTGCTTTGCTATTCGATTATTATCTCTTCTCATCACATGTCCAACGTATGACCATCGTCTTTTCTTTATTACTGAAGATATTAGTGGTTGATTGGCGATTTCTCTAATTTCCTCGTTTGTTTTGAATTCGTTCCATTCTATACCAAGTATTTTCCTTAGACATTTATTTTCGAATGCGTTCAACTTTGTTTCTATATCTCTTGTTGTTTTCCAGCTTTCACACGCATACGTAAGGGTTGATAGTACATTTGATTTGAATAGCCTAAGTTTTGTGTTTGTGCTAATGAGTTTTGATTTCCACAACTTTTCAAGGCTTCTGAAAGACATTGCTGCTTTAGCCAGTCTGATTCTAATTTCTTTGCTCGTATCCCCTTCTCGATCAATGTGACTTCCAAGATAGATAAAGTGATCGATCTCTTCTACTGGTTTGTTTTCCATGTATATTTTGTCACTTGTTGGAATTAAACTTTTCATGACTTTAGTCTTTTCATGATTGACCTCAAGCCCAATTTTGCTGGCTATTGATGATAGTTCATTTGTGTTTTCCTGCATCGTTTTTATCTGACTGCTGATGAGAACTATGTCATCAGCAAAGTCGAGGTCCTCCAAATGGTCTCCTTGTATCCATTCGATGCCTTTATTACCAGTGCAGCATTTCTTCATTATGAAGTCCATAACAATTCCAAATAACAAGGGCGATAAAATACATCCTTGTTTAACCCAAGTTTCTATTGGGAAACATTCGCTCAGTCCTTCCTCTGTTCGAACTGCACATGTGTAACCATCATACATGTTCAAAGATGCTGCATATAAATTTAAAAAAAAAAAATAAAGTTAAGAGGAAAAATTGTGTTGTGTTTCTTATTGAATGTCCTTATTTTATTGTTGCCTTTTTTATCAGTATCATCCTATATGTTAATACTTTGTTCTAATTTGCACACTATCACAAACCACTGTGCACAAGTTTTTAATGTACTCACCAGCTTACTATTTGGAGAGTTCTACCTTCATCTTTGAGGGCATTTATTTTTCCAACCAACATTCCTTTAAAGCTTTCCTAGTTGGTACCATGGAGTTTCTCTGAGTTTATGTCATGTTGCACACTTCTCTATATCTTAGGAAGAACAGATCATGTGCTGATCAAATAACTACTCTACGTATAATAGTTGAACAAAGTTTAGAACTAAAATCCCCACTTTATATTGGATTCATAGATTACGAAAAGGCATTTGATAGTTTAGACAGAAGAATGCTTTGGAAGTTGCTGAGTCATTATGGAATCCCCATAAAGTTTATTAACCTGATAAAAAAAAATGTATGAAGGAACAAAATGTAGTGTGGTGCATGAAGGACAGCTTACAGAAGCATTTGAAATAAGAACAGGAGTAAGGCAAGGATGCCTTCTGTCTCCATTTCTCTTTCTACTGGCCATAGATTGGATTATGAAAATAACTCAAAATAACAGAAATGGGATCCAGTGGTCACTGACCAAACAACTTGATGATTTAGACTTTGCTGATGACATAGCTCTCCTATCACACAGCCATCAACAGATGCAGAATAAAATAAGTATATTAGATGAGAGATCACAACAGCTAGGACTAAAGATTAATAGACCAACATTATGAGAATTAATGCAGTTGGCAATAACCAAATAAAACTAGGAGAAATACCTCTACTAGACGTACAATCTTATATATATCTGGGCAGTAATATAGATAAAGAGGGAGGAACAGAAAATGATACCAAAATAAGGATATCAAAAGCAAGAGGAGCTTTCATTGCACTGGGAAACATATGGAAATCCAAAGAAATTAGGCTAAATACAAAAATAAAAATTTTTAACTCAAATGTTAAGTCGGTCCTATTGTATGGCTGTGAAACATGGAGAATAACAAAATTGACAATCACGAAGGTACAGACTTTCATTAATGGATGCTTGCGCAGAATAAAGGGATGGAAATGGCAGGACAAAGTCACTAACGTGGAATTATGGAAATGTACCGGTCAAATACCAGTGGATAAAGAGATACAGCGAAGACGATGGCGATGGATAGGACACACACTACGGAAGCCAACTGAGAGTATTACACAACAGGCCCTTTTTTGGAATCCCCAGGGGAAAAGACAAAGAGGAAGACCAAGGAATTCTTGGAGAAGACAGATCGAAGCAGAGATGAAGATGATGGGGAAGACATGGAATGATCTTAAAAGAATTGCAAAAAACAGAACGACTTGGAAAGTGTTTGTTGAAGACCTATGCTCCACTGGGAGCTAAAAGGTAGAAGAAGACCTTCATCTTTGAAGGCATTTATTTTTCCAACCAACATTCCTTTAAAGTTTTCCTAGTTGGTACCATGGAGTTTCTCTGAGTTTATGTCATGTTGCACACTTCTCTATATCATCTCATCTTATAATTCCATGTATTCTTCTTTCAAGATCAACAGTGTGTGTCCATGGTTAGCTGGTGTATAGAATGTCATTGCTGTTATAATAATCTGATCTTTGTTTTTAAAAAGTAAAGTAAAGATTCCCTCCACATTTTGCTAGGCGTATGGGGAATATGGTGTTAGTGACCATATTTTTCTATGACCACGGCACATTTTTGGGTGATGTAGTCGGTATCATGCCAGGCCACCTTTACTTCCCAGAAAAATCGATGATACAGTATAATTATTCTCAGTGTAATCAGTCGTAAAGGTAAAAGGTAAAGTACGAGACTTGAACCGGCGTCCTAGCATGCGAGTTTCCACCCATATGTGCTCGGCCGCCTATTCAGAAATGTTCAGAAATTTCTGTATAGTGCCGCCTCAAGCATCGAAACGCAGATGCAAGGCAACATTCCTCACCTTCCCAGGGTAATACCCTGGTACCCATTTCTGCCAACGGCTGGGTCGACCGTGGGGGTATTTTTTATCCCAACCACGAGTACAATTCACACTGCTCCTGGCGGGAATCGAACACGGGTTGTCCGAACGTCGGTAGTCCAGTCGGGTGGTTTTCCCAACATCAGTCGTGTGTTTGGTTAAAGGATGTCATGTAGTAGATATGACTAGAACAAATGAGTCTTGTGGCATAATTCAAAAGGACAGCCCAAAACATAAACTTCCACCTTGTTTCTTCCATGAAAATGATTAGACAATGAACAGATAATTATAAAAAAATATTAGAATTAGTCTTGTCTTTCTCTTCGTCAAATATTGAATTGTGTAGCTTTCTTCAGTAATATCAAGATTGGTTTACAAAAAATGTACTTTTAGCTGACAATTTTGAATACCCCCTTTTTGAAACAGTTTGTAAAATAGAATCAACCAATAGCCACAAGTCATTGGTGAGAATGTTGAGATCTGTATTACCTATCCTTAAAAATACTCTACAATTAAATGTAGATGTGCATTTGACTGGAACCCAAAAGATATAAGAAGCGTTTATAGGCCAAAAGAAGTCAGATTTGTAATTTGTTGCAAGCATCAAATGTAGCAGAGTTAAAGATAGAGATTTAGCATTTTAAATATTTTGTTATTTAAATATAAATTTTGCCTCATAACTTGATATGATGTACTCTTTTTATGGCTTAATTGATAAACCTCACTGATCTCCTATATGCTACTCTATGTCTTTTTTGTCTGAAAAAAAAAAATACAGAACCAGTACAGAGACCTAGAAAATGCTATGCCTAGAGTACCCTCCACTTCACAGCTGGTAGCAGTGAATGACCATGATGATGATGGTAAGTGTGTGTTTTTCTGTGATACTAATATTTAGAAAGGGTTCATCAAAACTCAAGAAAACTTAATTGTTGTGAGTTTGACAATTTCAGGGATCTAATTTGGTTTTAAAAATAGAATTTTCTGTAAAGTTTGAAGATTTGTTTGAAAAACATACCATATCTATGCAGAAAGTTAGACAGTTACCAGTCCTTTAGAATGTTTGCCTGATAGCAGGTGTGTTAGGATTTTACATGCAGACTTGGATGTGCTATCTGGTATGAAATTGTGATAATACCACATGAATTTAATGTTACTTAACTTCAGAGTGTGATTTCAGAGTATGTAAAAAATAGCAAACAATACAAGTACCTGGGCTGAACTTCAGCTTTGTTCTAGTGATGGAGAAAAAGACATCTAAAAATTCTTGACAGGGGAAGTGTGGGGGGTATTAAAACATATCTATCTATCTATTGACCTTTCGAGCCGTAACCGGCCCATAGGGCGTAGACCAAGATACACCTTCTCCTATATGAATTTTTGTTCTAGCAGTTTTCTTTTAAAGATATTTTATCAAATCTCGCCATCTGTCTCTGTTCTGTGCAAGCAGTTCTATCTCATTGAGGGAGCCGATTCCTGCTGCTCTTGCCTCTCTCATCAATGTTCTTCTCAGTGTCTCCCTGGGTCTTCCTCTTTTTCTTTTACCTGTTGTTTCCCATATGAGGGCTTGCTTTGCTATTCGATATTATCTCTTCTCATCACATGTCCAACGTATGACCATCGTCTTTTCTTTATTACTGAAGATATTAGTGGTTGATTGGCGATTTCTCTAATTTCCTCGTTTGTTTTGAATTCGTTCCATTCTATACCAAGTATTTTCCTTAGACATTTATTTTCGAATGCGTTCAACTTTGTTTCTATATCTCTTGTTGTTTTCCAGCTTTCACACGCATACGTAAGGGTTGATAGTACATTTGATTTGAATTAAAACATATGATATTTATTAAAACATAACAGCAGGCATATTTTGGTGACTGAACTTTTACAAACAAAGTGGTAAAATTATACTAACTTGACAGCACAAAATAGAGAGTTTTGGGGGGGTTATTTGGTACTGTAAAATATGTATTTTTTAGCATTTGTGACAATTTGTTCTCTACCATTCAAAACTGGAAAATAATTGTGCTGGACCATTGATAAGAAATTTATAATTGGGTTCCCAGCTTAGAGGAACCACACCCATATCAGTGGATCCAACTTGTTGGAGAATTATGAGATAGTGAAGTTCTCTCACAACTTGAAGAATTATAATTAGTGAAGTTCTCTCATAACTTGGAGAATTATGAGGTAGTGAAGTTCTCTCACAACTTGGAGAATTATAATTAGTGAAGTTCTCTCACAACTTGGAGAATTATAATTAGTGAAGTTCTCTCACAACTTGGAGAATTATGAGGTAGTGAAGTTCTCTCACAACTTGGAGAATTATAATTAGTGAAGTTCTCTCACAACTTGGAGAATTATAATTAGTGAAGTTCTCTCACAACTTGGAGAATTATAATTAGTGAAGATCTCTCACAACTTGGAGAATTATGAATTAGTGAAGTTTTCTCACAACTTGGAGAATTATGAGTTAGTAAAATTCTCTCACAACTTGGAGAATTATGAGTTAGTGAGGTTCTCTCACAACTTGGAGAATTATGAGTTAGTGAAGTTTTCTCACAACTTGGAGAATTATGAATTAGTGAAGTTCTCTCACAACTTGGAGAATTATGAGGTAGTGAAGCTCTCTCACAACTTGAAGAACTATGAGTTAGTGAAGTTATCTCACAACTTGGAGAATTATGAGTAAGTAAAGTTCTCTCACAACTTGGAGAATTATGAGTTAGTGAAGTTCTCTCACAACTTGCTTATATTTTATTTATTGTCTGTTTCCCCAAAATAAAAAAAAAATTAAAAAAGTAAATTCAACAAATTTGTATGCATTATTATGAGATATAGGATGGCAGAATGAATAGAAACCATTGCAGTTGTCCAAATCAGGTAGCCACAGGTTCGATCCACAGTAGGGTCAAAAATTTGTTTATCGGAAATTAAATAAAAATTCAGGCCCAAGTACCTCATGGTGTCTGTACTGAGCATGCAACTCTTATTCTCCAGCCCTACATGATCACTCAGAAATTGGATAAATGTTGCAATGATCACTTCAAAAAAATTTTAATAGAGTTTTCAATACATTGATTATCTCAATAGGAAATATGTTTGCAATGAGAGTGACTTCTATCAAAATAATGGCTTCCATACAAAGGTTAAGATACCCCTCAGATCAGTTTATATGTAAATAGTCAATGCATACATATTATCAAATACTGTTTGGTTTTCATGGTACTTTTGTGAAAGTTTGCTATCATGTAGATAGAGTATAGTATTTACAATCTTTTGTCATTTATTGGATAAAATTACTTATCTTTCCTGCATATATTATTATTCAGTAATAATGGTATCTAGCATTCTTTTACTTTACATAGTGAGGCAAAGATTACCCTTATTTCTGCGAGAAGTCCCAACTGATCATGAGGTTACACGAAGAATGAAAAGAGCAGCCAATTCTATTGATGGCTTCAGGTACCATAGTTTGCTAATTTCTTAATATAATGTTCTTGACTTTGTCTGGTATTTTGAAGTGTTAAGTTGCATTTCATTTTTATAATGGATGCATTGAGATTCTTTAGTCATTAGAGCTAAACTGTGTTATTTAAAGTGATTTGTTTTGATATAAATGAAATTCATTTCAAGCTGAGATTGAATCAGTATTTATATACAGTCCAACTGTGTGGACATGTTTCTTTAAAGAGCATTTTTACTTAAATTTTTAAGAATAATGTGTTACATTAACAAATATTTGTAACAATTGCATTTAAACAAGTGTTTTGATAAATATTATCTGCACTACCAGAAGAAGACAGCAGTATGTATTTACACAGCTTTTCCTTATGATTTTTTTGTTTATTAACATTATTGAAATAGTGTGAGCTAACTGATTTTATATTTGTTTTTCTTAAAGTCAAAATAAATACTAATGGTTGGAGTTTTATACTCTGTCATGTTTCTTTCAAAGGTATATCATTATTCTTTTAGATATTGATAGTAAAGTATCATTATGGTTAGTTTGCTAGCTCTCCACTGTCCTAGAACACAAGGTTGTTTCTGGACTGACTCGTTGACTTGACTGTAAACAAATTGGTATTGCATTCATGGAGATAGGATAGAGGAAAACAAATAAGAAAGAATTGTTCATTCTTCATATAAAACTGATTGATGCTCAGATGTCGAAGACTAAGATGGCTGGGGCACGTCCAGCGAATGGAAGAAAAATGCATCCCCAAGCAAATACAATATGGTGAAATAATACATGGAAAAAGACAAATCGGCAGACCTAAACTACGATATAGAGATATATGTAAATCATCTCTGAATGACTTCTCCATCTGTAAAAATGACTGGGAACATCTAGCAAGTGATCGCACATCATGGAGAGCATGTATAAGGAATGGTATAACATCTTTTGAGACTGTGCTAAGGCAACACTTAGAAGAGAAAAGACTCATGAAAAAGGATGGAAAACTTATGAATCAGTGGGCCTGACTTGTACATTCTATGGCTGTGTGTGTTTGTCAAACATTGGTAGAATTAGCCACGAGAGAAGCTGTTCGACAAAAACATAGCATAGTATCATATCATAGTATAAAGCATAGAAGGAAGACCCAGAGAGACACTGAGAAGAAAATTGATGAGAGAGGCAAGAGCAGCAGGATTCGGCTCCCTCAATGAGATAGAGCTGCTTGCGCAGAACAGAGACAAATGGCGAGATTTGATAAAATATCTTTAAAAGAATTGAAAACTGCTAGAGCAAAAATTCAGATAAGAGAAGGAGTATCTTGGTCTATGCCCTATGGGCCGGCTACGGCTCAAAAGGTCAATAGATAGATAGAGCATAGAAAATGGAAGATAAAGGTGTTCTGTCGCAGGGTTTGTTCTCACTGTACAGCGAAAATATTATGAGATCAATAGTAGATACATAAGGAGTTGAAGTCAACATTCACAACATAAACAATCTGTGATATGCTGATGACAGTCTTAATAGTAAAGGCAACATAAAAATAAGTGAGACAAGCCTGAAACAAGTGTAGAGGATCAAATACTCATGCACAATATCATCAGATAGAAGATGCATGATCAGAAATATACAGCAGAATAGCACAGGCCAAAGTAGCATTTCAGAAAATTAAAAACATCTTACGCCCCAAGACAATGTCATTAGAAGTGAGAAAGAGAGTTCATCTGTGATGTATAGAGCTCATGGAAGTGAATCATGGACAATAAACAAACAAATGAAAAGATGAGGCCACAGAAATGGATTTCTCAGAAGAATATTGAGTTCCCTGGATAGTTAAAAAAAACCAAGAAAATTCTCACACAAAGTGAGAGCCCCTAAAGAACGTCACAAAGAAGGAACAACATTTTTCAGCCACATCATGAGAAGGGGAAAGTTGGAATATTTGGTTACAACTGGCAAAATAGAGGGAAAGAGAGATCACGGATGACAAAAAGATAAGATACTAGATAGCTTGTTGTTGTGGCACAGTAAACACTCAACAGCAGAAGTGAATGCACTGTGGACAGAAAATTGTGGAAGGACATGATCTCCTACACCAACCGGTATGGCACATGATGATGGTGACAGTATTATGTTTATTGTGAGTAATATTCACACGCATTTTAGAAGGTATATTTCTTTTTTATTTTATTGTATGGTTGCTTACTCTGATGTTGAACCTCAATCAGAAAGGTGTGAGTACTTGATCTTTTTCTTTTATTTGTAGATCATTAAAACTATCTTTTCTTTTAAACTTTTTTTTATATATTAGTTGTCACCTGTGTTGTTTTTTTAGTGCATTCTTGTTTAACAAAGATGCAACAGTTGAACTAAAAAAACTCATTGATCAAATATCTTTCAAATCTTCATTGATCTGCCAGTTTAGTGAAAGTTCCATAACTTATTATAATGCCAGTATTATAATGCTAGATGAACTTTGCCACAACTGGGAGGAAAAAAAGTAATATTGTATACAACATTAACAAGTTAACTGTTCATGAAAATTTAAATATGTCCAAAAATTGAAAGAAAACATTTTCCTGATGATGGTCGTAGTCAAGCTAGTGTAATTAGGATATCGGTTTTTGTTTCACATCTTCAAAGAAGAAATATTGTCTTTACTATTTTGATTGTGAAATTTTAAAGAAATTTACATTGTGTGCATTTTTTGTGTGACCAGTATTAATGTATTGAGCTATTTTAACATAAAGTTTACAGTGTAGTTAATTCACAGACAGATTTATACTTGATGCATACATATCACCATTAGCATACAAATAGCCCCTTATTTTAGAACTTATCAATAGTCAAATTTCTGTTGTAAATGAAACATTTTACTAAATGTATGTTGATGTAATATAATTATAGGTTTTTTTATTATAACATCATCATCATGTACCGGGCCTACTGGCGTAGGTGGTCATGTCTCTCCACAATTTTCGATCTCGGCAGCTATTTATCATTTCTATTGTTGACCTTCTGCCAAGCCATTCTCTTAAGCTGTCTGTTATTTTTTCTCTTTGCTTCCCTCTGTCTCTTCATCCCTCAATTTTTCCAGTTGTTACAATATATTCCAGTTGTTCTCTTCTCATTACATGACCAAAAAATGATGATTGTTTCTTTCTAATATTGGAAATTAGCTCTCTTTTTGCTTTGACCTCTTTCAGAACATTTTCATTACTCTTCTCAGCTGTCCATGGTACTCTCAACATTCTTCTGTAAAACCACATTTCTACAGACTCCAGTGATTTTCTTGTTTGTTGTCCTATTGTTCATGATTCGCATCCATATGTTAAGACTGGCTCTACATAACATTTAAGAACTCTTTTTCTTGTTTCTGTTGTCAAAAATGGATTGCATAGTATCTTCCTCATTTTTTGGAAAGCTGCTTTTGCCTGAGCCATTCTGCATCTCACCTCTTTTGTACATCTTCCGTCTGAGGTTAACAATGTTCCCAAATATTTAAATTCATTTACCTGTTTTAATATTGTTCCACTTGTCTTTATTTTGCACTGAGGTGATGTCTTTTTCTTTGTTGTTACCATTACCTCTGTCTTTTTGCTATTAAGGCTGAGTCCTTTATTTTTGCTTTCTTTCACTATAATGTCCAACATTTCTTGTAACTCATTTTCACTCTTAGCGATTAAGACTGTATCATCAGCATACCTTAGATTATTTATATTATGACCTCCAATTGTTATTCCAGGCGTGTCCCTTATGGATCTTAAAATAATCTCACTATAAATATTAAACAAATCTGGTGACAGCACACAACCTTGTCTAACACCCTGTTTTATTTGTTGAAACATTCCCAATTGGTTTCCAGTTCTTATGGCCACTGTTTTTTGCCAGTACATGTTCTTTATTATTCTTAGATCTTTGCTGTCTATGTTTATGCTTTCTAAAATTTTATTTATTTCTTAGTGCTTTACTTTGTCAAATGCCTTGGTGTAATCTGTGAAACATAGGTATTATATAGCTGTTTTCACCCCTATGGCTCTTTCTACTAAAGATCTTATGATATAAATGGCATTGCTTGTTCCTTTATCTCTAACAAAACCACACTGTTCGTCGCTAATTTCTGGACTGATTTTGTTTCGCACTCTTCACATGATGATTCTTAGTAATATCTTAGTCATATGACTCATAAGGCTTATTGTCATATTGTTATATTTATTATAACATTAATATCTAATTACCTTGTTTTGTTTTGCAGCATCCGCCTGGGTGTTTTTCTGAGGCGTTACCCTGTGGCCAGGGTATTTGTTATTGTATATATGGTAAGTTATTTACTAGTGATAGTACCTCTGAGGAAAGTATATAACAATAGTTAGATATATTCAATATCATCATCCTAATACTTATTTTCTGTCCCTTATAGTGACACGTGACTCTTAATGTTCTCTGTTCTGGGCAATTTTATCAATCTTAGTAAGGGAGTCAGTGTCTGCTGTTCTTGTCTCTTTTATCTATGTTCTTCTTAGTGTCTCTCAAGGTCAGCCTCTTTTTTCCCCCATTACTTTCCATTTCAGAGCTTGTTTTAAAATTTTTGATTGTTCTTCTCTTATTAAATGGCTGACATACACCCATTCTTTTTTCATATACTATATAGATGAGATTGTTGGTTGTATTGCCATTTCTCTTTATTTTTTTTTCTTTCTTTAAATATATTGCACATAATTATGTATGATTTTATTTGAAGGAATGAAGATTTATGAGATTTAAGGCTGGACAGGATTTTGATTTCCAGAAGTGCTGCCAGCAGAGAGGATAGGGATGTGTGGAAAAAGGGAGGCCTTTAGTATCAGTTCCCTGCCACTGATTTTGAATGTGATGTTAGTGCCCATATGTTTTGACTATTTGGCACATTTTTTGGGTAATGATGACAGTGATATGCCAGTGCTATCTTGCTTTCCCAGAAAAAAATTCCAGTACATAATTTAAGGCTGAGTGAACCTAGAAGCTATCAAGCCTGACCTCTTGTCCTCAATGAACCGGTTCACTAACCATGACTCCCCAGGTTATAAAAATTAGTGAATTTTCTTTCTGAAAGGCTGATCACTTTTAAAGAAAATAGTATTTTTTAAAAATATATTTGCAAAATGTTGATTTAATATAACTGTGCTGATGTTAAATTGTTGTTTCTTTAATTATTAGTGTAATTAATTGTTTTACTATGGTTATATGCTTTTGAATATTTTAACTATATTGAAGTGGTTTTTTTTTTTTTAATTAATAATACTTAACAAGGTTTTCATTTTATGATTAATTTTTGCAGGCCTTACTCCACTTGTGGGTTTTGATTGTAATGATGACATATCAGCCAGAGATTCATGGCTTAGACTATCAACCCAAGGAACCGGAAAAATGATTCAGCGCACATTTGACATGGAGTTTGTAGAAACATCTGTGCCACTGTGAGATAATTCGCTGCTATATATAAAAAACGTTAATGAAAACGTGGCTGAAATATACATTAATTTGAGGAACTTAAGGCTTAATGATTTAGCTTTTTTTATTTACTGAGGTTGCATAAATCATACACCTAATCTGAACATAAAGGAAGCACAGCTGTTGTGTCTATTGTTATGCTTACTATGTCTGTACTAAAGTGGATTATCTCATAGTCTTTGTGTTCCAAACCATATGGATTATGACAATGTGTGAATGACAACATTCAAAGCTATTGTATCATATTTTCCAAGGTTTTTTTATTTTTGTGGATCCTATTTGCAGATTATCAGTTGTTATTGACTATCAATTTAAGACAAACTGACATTGAGCTTCATGTTATAATTTACAAACAGCAAGTTAATCATGGATAAACATATTTAAAAGTACTTGTGAACTTCCATACAGTATAAAGTTGGCCCATGTTTAATTTGTAAAAAAAAAAATTGTTCAAAATATATGGTGAGTAAAACCTGGTTAGCATAAACACACATTACGATTCATTCATTTGCAAAAAAATTTTCTTTTTTTTTCTTTTTTTATGTTGAAACTGAGTTTTTGTTAAAAATTTTTTTAAGGAATAAAGTTACTACATAAGCAGTTTTTTTTTTTGGTGTGTACATAGGACTATTCTAAAATACTGTGTACAATTATGAAATTATATTTTTATATTTACTGTGATAAGAAGAAAGTGTGTTTTCATTATGTAATTTTTTTTAAATCACTTAAACAGTGTGCCATCCCTGTATCAATCTCAGGGTTAATTATCAGAGAACAAAAAATTAATAACTCATGGCACAACTCCGTTCACGTAGTATAAAGGGACCAATTAGAGTTGTGTTTGTTGTAGTCTTGTCATTGGCATGCTCATTTGCAAAGGAACAAGCAGTAGTGGTAGCTCATTTCTAACATATAAAGATGACACCTACAATCTGTTATGTTTCTTGAGGAAGAAATGATTGCCTGTTTTATTGTTAAAGGAATGTTACTAAAATGCTTATTATTTTATTCTACTACTGAGTACTAAAAAGTGTGTAAGTTATGTTAATACCTTCACAATTCCTAACTAATGACAGAAAGAAGTAATGTTGAAGAGTGAGAAATTGTCTTTCTTCTACCTAACAATATTCATTTTGTGTGTAACATGCTAAATTATATGTGCACAACATTTGTGTAGTTTTGAGGGGAAAAGAAGTGGTTTCTATTTTTTGGTTCTTCTTCAGTTAAAGAATAGCCTATAATAATGCTGTGGCATGTGTTGTATAGATTTTTCTATGTTTATTAGCATCTAATGGGGAATCAAATAAAATTATGGCAGTATATGCAAGTCTTTGTCCAAAGTTTTACTGCACAAAAATGTCATGTCTTAGTTTGTTGATTGGTCTTGTGTGTGATCATCAGATTATGTAAAGAAATGTAATGAAAATTGCCTTCGTAAAACTAGTTATCAGCAAGAGATCTTCATAAGTTTACCACATCTTGTCTGCAAATTATTTCTTTGGGCCAGATTTTGGTTCTGAAGTTTCTGTATCATTCAAATGTTTGTAGAACATATTCTGGAGTCTGTGGACCAATTAGATGTGCACTCTTTTTTATTCATGGTCACTTTTAGTCTGTAAAGGACATTCAAACATCATTGTCCTTTTGGTGTCAAATGATTGTTATTCCCTTTTCACATTCAGGGTGACATTTTGGTGAAATAGTTGTTTTTTTATTGTTTTCCTTGAATGTCTTTCTTTACTTTTGATTTTATAGACATAAGTGCCAAGTTAACAGTGAAAGATGGAATGTAATAAATCTTGTCTGGCCTTTATCTATCAGTTTATGTAGCCACTGACTGTCTTTCTTTATTTTCATCTTTTTCCTATTATAAAGTAATGTCATATGACATGTCATGCTGTAGGGGAATTAAATATAACATTTCTCTGTGCTTGATCAAAGCATTTGTTGGTGTGGGAGCCATTGTTTTTTCCTCAAAGTCAGTTCTTTTCTCTAACAAGGTGAACAAAGTACCTATTCCTTTTCTGCAGAGTTTTCTTCTCCTTTATCATTCACTAAGTGGGCATGGATGTGTTGTCACTAGTTTATACAAAGTTATGGTAAACCGATCTTGGTGTAAGCCATCAGCTGTGAGTCTCTGACAACTTCCAGCTCTGGTGCTGTGAGGCGCGCCTTCATCTCTTATCCAGAGGCGGAATTCTTACATCTAAACCAGCCAGTCTGCGGGGTCAAATGGAGATTACCATGCTGCATTTGAACCAATATCGAATTAATCACCAAGCCAGTGTGTTGCAAGTGCAAGTATCCCTAGCCTATACCAGTCTTTGTCTTGATCTTGTAGCCATTTCTTCACTGCATGAATCTATCCATCCTCTTTAAACCTTGTTCCACGGTGGGCATCTTTAGGTGGACCAAAGAGGTGGAAATCAGAGGGTGCCAAATCAGAGCTGTATGGTGGATCGGGTAGTACAGTCCAACCCAATCTGGTGATTGCTGCCCATGTTGCCAGACTTGTGTGAGGGCGTGCATTGTCATGAAGGAGAAGATCAGCTGGATTCTTGTGCTGCTGAACTCTGCAAAAACGATGAGTTTTTTCAATGTCTTAAGGTAAGCTTGCGAATTGATCCTCTTGGCTAAACATCGACAGGAATCACTCCTTCAATGTCCCAAAAGACAAGTGACCATGACCTTTCCAGCTGAAGATGTCTTGAATTTCTTTGTTCATGGTGAGTGCAGATGATGCAAATCCATTGACTGTCTTTTTGTAACTTTAAGGCCAATTGTTGAGTAGTGATGCACCTATCAGCAAGAATAATGCCCTCGGTGCATTTCAATATCTCTGTATTTCCGCTTTCCGATTGTTTTATTTTCTAAACCCAGCAACTTACTGTGCTCCCGTCAATTGCAAAAAACTTTCATACACATCACATAGATGCCTGTGAATGTTCACAACAGTTTCTTTCTCTAAAACGAGAAATTCTGTCAAAATTCGCTGCTTGTAACGCAGGGTGCTAATGTGCTCCATTTCAATGGTTTCAATGCAGTCACATTTGGCCAACTGCAGTTCAATTTGGTGCACGCAATAGACACATACCATATTTAAAGTGTGCAAAATTTCATCCTTCTATGTTTATTATTAGCTGAGAAAACCGATGTGATGCATTACATTTGGAACGCCCCTCGTATATATATATATATGTGTGTGTGTGTATATAAGTAAAGTAAAGAGCCACGTCACACCAAGTGGCGTATAGGAATTATGGTGTTAGCGACCATAAATTTTACAGACCTTCGGCACATGATTTTTGGGGTAATGTGGTCGGTATTACGCCCATGCCGCTTTACTTTCCCAGAAAAAAATCTGGTACCCATTTAAGGCTGGGTGAACCTGGAAGCCGTCGGTTGGGATAGAACCCTACCCCTTGTCCTTTGTAGTCCAGTTCACTAACCACTGAGCTATTGTGGCTCCCTCGTATATGTGTGTATATGTATATATATTATAGTAAACTGTGTACAAAAAGTGAAACTTACCCACTAAGAATCATAAACATCCATAGGTGTTCCTTCAAAAGCACTGCCAAACCCTGTTGTTCATGTTAATGAACATTCTTGGAGTCCTTTCTAGAAAGCTGCTCATTTTTTAGTTCATTATTTGTTGAATGATACAGAAAAAGAGGAAGACCTACAGAGACACTAAAAATAACACTTATAAGAGAGCAAAGATGACAGGCATAGATCATCTGATAAGATAGAATATCTTGCCATTTTAAAATTGTAAAAAAAATTTCTGCGATCTGCTCAAACTTAGTGGAAGTTACACAAACGCTGTGGAAAAAAGAACTCTTGTTTCAAAAGAGAACAAATGCTGCTGAGGTAGACCTAGAACACAGAGAAAAGAAAATATAAATGCATACTGGTGTGTTTTTTTTATAAATAGTAAGTTTAATAGTCATGGAGTGTTATTGTTGACATAAACCATACTAATGATGAACTTGGAAAATCCAACCGCAATTTGTGAAATTGGGGACAATCAGGAGAAACAATTTTTCAGGGGACAAGAAACCAAATCTGGTGATGTCTAATAACTCTAGTTAAGTGTGTAGGGATCAAGGAGAAGATAACCCAGTATTTAAAATTGCTGTGCTTAAATTGGATGTTTGGGTTAAAAGACGCAAATATCCGTTCTGCTGCAAACCACAAAACAACACATTTACACCCACATTCTTTTGAGGACAGATAATGACAAAGGTATAACTATTCCTTTAGTCAGATGACAAAGAGGTATAACTATTCCTTTAGTTGGATAACAAAGAGGTATAACTATTCCTTGTGTTGGATGAGAAAGAGGTATAACTACTCCTTTAGTTGGATGACAAAGAGGTATAACTATTCCTTTAGTTGGATGACAAAGAGGTATAACTATTCATTTAGTTGGATGACAAAGAGGTATAACTATTCATTTAGTTGGATGAGAAAGAGGTATAACTATTCATTTAGTTGGATGACAAAGAGGTATAACTACTCCTTTAGTTGGATGAGAAAGAGGTATAACTACTCCTTTAGTTGGATGACAAAGAGGTATAACTATTCCTTTAGTTGGATGACAAAGAGGTATAACTATTTTTTTAGTCAGATGACAAAGAGGTATAACTATTCCTTTAGTTGGATGACAAAGAGGTATAACTATTCCTTTAGTTGGATGACAAAGAGGTATAACTATTCCTTTAGTTGGATGACAAAGAGGTATAACTATTCCTTTAGTTGGATGAGAAAGAGGTATAACTACTCCTTTAGTTGGATGAGAAAGAGGTATGACTATTCCTTTAGTTGGATGAGAAAGAGGTATGACTATTCCTTTAGTTGGATGAGAAAGAGGTATGACTATTCCTTTAGTGAGATGACAAAGAGGTATAACTATTCATTTAGTTGGATGACAAAGAGGTATAACTATTCATTTAGTTGGATGACAAAGAGGTATAACTATTCATTTAGTTGGATGACAAAGAGGTATAACTATTCCTTTAGTTGGATGACAAAGAGGTATAACTATTCATTTAGTTGGATGACAAAGAGGTATAACTATTCATTTAGTTGGATGACAAAGAGGTATAACTATTCCTTTAGTTGGATGACAAAGAGGTATAACTATTCCTTTAGTTGGATGACAAAGAGGTATAACAATTCCTTTAGTCGGATGACAAAGAGGTATAACTATTCCTTTAGTCGGATGACAAAGAGTTATAACAATTCCTTTAGTCGGATGACAAAGAGGTATAACTATTCCTTTAGTTGGATGACAAAGAGGTATAACAATTCCTTTAGTTGGATGACAAAGAGGTATAACAATTCCTTTAGTCATGAGGTGAACGCAAACAAAATATTTATCACCTAATAGCATTGTCATCTGTTTATATAAAGGAAACATATAAATCTGGTTTTCTGCCAGAGCTACTTAGTTTAGTACTCTGCACACCGTGAGCTGTGTTTTTCATCCTGATCGTGTTTCGATATTCTGAGTGCTTACAATGATTGATGATATTCTATGACGAACAGATAGTTGCGTTCACTTTTGGTGCAGCTATGCTTTATGTCTTTTGGCGTTTGCTGTAGTTGCTATGATGGGGACTACAGCTGCCTTTCTTTGTTTGGATCCTTCAGTGAGATATGTTAATTCGGATTATTCCACTGGCGCGGGCAGTTCAGCAATTATGGATTTTTAGTTCATTTTGCAGTGATACCGGGGCCTTCAACTAAGTACAACTACAAGGGAAACTTGAGTTTCTGATTAATTAATGTTCTTGCTACTGGTCACAAGAGCATAGGTTCCATTTACAGATGCAATAAATTGTTTGGGACCAACACGCCTTCATGATTCAGACTGAATATTGCTACAAATAACAACTGCACAATATATGACAAGAAAACTGTTCAGCAGTAAAGGTTAGATTTCTAAAGTAATTATTTTTCCCCATAGCAACATATGGATGTGAAATATGGACTTTCGACAGATCTGCTGAAAATACATAAATGCTTGAGAAATATAGAAGGCTCCTTAGCCACCCCATGCACCAAAGAATAACTGGTTCCGGAATTGTACGACTAAAGAGGAGCAGCTTCGCTGCAGTTGCCAATGAACTAACTATTGGAGACCCTGTATTTTCCCAAACAATATCGAAACCCTTGGGCCCATCTGATATGTCTCCTCTTGGAAAACATAAAATACCTGAACTTTAGGAAAATATAACAGGAATCATGAGAAAAGACACCCAATTAGACAAAGAAAGAAAACACGTAGCAGAAAAACACTAACTTGATACCTACCCACAGGACTCTTGGTCCCACATATACACAGATGGCTCTGCTACAAATGCCACCAGAAATGGAGGGGCAGGTGTGTTCTTTATGCTGAATAATCAGGACGAGATCACCACGTCAATAGCTACTGGGAAATTCTCAAACAACTTTAAAACAGAAACTGAGGCCATCAGAGATGCTGCAACACTGGCTACTCAACACAAAAATAACATGCACAATAAATTGATGATTCTGACAGATACACTATCAGCTCTAAAAAGCCCCAAGAACAATGAACTAGATGACTTGAGAACAACCCTGGACCAACTATGCAATAACTTCCAGAGAGTAGTCATTCAGTGGATACCATCACACTGTAATATACACGGGAACGAACGCGCAGACAAATTAGCTAAAGAGGGAGGGAGATTACCACAAGAGAACCATCTGCTCAGTTATGATGAAGCCAAATCCATCCTCAAAGGTCAGTTCCATGAAAAATGGAAACGAGAACACCCAAAGCATAATGAGAGTGACGGATACCACCAACTATCAAGGAGGGATCAAGTCATCATACTTCGCCTACGCACTGGCACAATAGAATGAGAAATCACATGTTCACCAAATTCAAATTAAGTACAACCAGCCTGTGCCACTGTACACTGAACAATATGACTACAAAACATGTTTTACAGGATTGCCGCCCCTAGTACACAGACATGAGAAGAGCAATGTGGTCCACACCCACCTCCCTGGAAGAAAAACTATATGGGGCAATCGATTCGCTTAAACAGACAGCTGACTTCATGAGAGTCTGGAATCCTACTCTGATTGAGTCTTGATCACAGAGAGAGAGAGAATACAAGTGTTACAGAAGACAGTATACCATGGACACAGAACAAAACAAATATGTCCATTTTGCAGAAAACTTATTCTAGAGTGGTTGATAAGAATAAACAAATGAAATATTGTAAAACATGATAGCCTAGAGATCATCATTACTGAGGGAATTGTTGCAGCTAGAAGAGAGAGGGGAATACCAAAATGATGAGAATGACTGCTGCAGATGCTGGACATCTCACGCAGGACAAAGAAAACTATAGAGTAACTGCAATAAGAGTTATTTTCCATCAGGGACAAGTTAGATAAAGACAAGTCCAATGGAGAGAAAACAAAAAAAAGTAAGTCTCGTATGTACAGCATAGGTTTATTCTTTAACTACAAGCAAAATTGCTGAAACCAGAAATGCAGAGCAGATGAACTGCTCATCTGCTGTACTGCACATCTTTCTATTATATTTATTGCCTTTTTACACTCTTTTGGAAATGGATCATCAAGAGCTTTATCCTTTACAAGCTTTACAGCACCTCCCAATTGATATTTTATCATTTGTTTTCATGAATGATTGAAACATGTACACAGCACATTTATAATATAATACACTACATATATATATCAGATTGCCTCCTGCTGCGAAACTCTTTGTACAGAGCTTCGCAGCAGGAGGCAATCTGATCATCAGAAGTGAACCTCCCGTTAGAACACAATTTGTTTGTTTTTTTTTACTAATATGAGAAATTGATCAATAACAAACAAAACATGTGAAAACTTTAAACATTTATTAATTGATCAAAAAAGATAAGTGGTATTTATTTTATTTCCACAGAAATTATAAATTGGAAGTAACATCATTACGTAGCACAAATGGAGTATTAAAAAAAAAATACAAGAAATAAAATTGTTGACTATTCTAAAAAGTATTTGGATACTAGTCTATCACATCACAGACACCAACTGTGTGAGAAACAACTTGTGGCAATTTGCCTTTGTTTTGTAGGTTCACAGTTTATAGCAACAGTGTAACAGCTCATTAGAAACAGCAAAAATAGACTGTAAACATTTCATAGAATTAGTTTCTTAAATATAAAGGTCTCATCATGAACAAATATTATTCTGCATGACAGCAAAGTTACATACAGTCTACCAAATAGTATGGATTAATATAGAACTGAAAAGGATTATTTAAGTGATAAAATAAAAGATTGATTTCATTCTTGCTCTGATGGAGGAATGTAATATATTCCAGTCAACTTACACCCAGACTGTTAATCAAATGTTTTGGTGTAGATACAATAATGTTCTCCCTTTTTTTCTCTCACCTACCTCGAACTAGAATTTCTACAGTAACAATAAAATACACATGGCAATTATGTTTAAACTCTTCTCTGTTCATCAGACAAGTGGAGAAACATATCAGCATAATAATGGGTGTTGTAGAACTTGCAGTTGGAGGAAATGAAGCACTAATACACACCATTCTAGAGGTAACACCACTAACAGGTGAAGTGGCCAATGCACTTCCTCACAGCTTATACCATACCCAAATCTCTGACCCAGGTACCAATTTTTATCAGCTCAAGTCAACTGGAAAGCTGCATTGGATATTTGCTTAATGTTTTATTTAAAGTTACTATTGTTGGTTGAGATAAGTTGCACAGGCTGAATGTCTTAGAGATCATTTCTGTTGTTTCAAATTATTTTATAAACTAATGCAGGGACAAAGAACATAAACCAGTGTGGTCCAACCTTTTGTTACACGAGGGTCAAACATAGAGACCTGCAATGGGTCATAGGCCATCAAGCACGTGTATGTGTGTTCATAATCATTAATATTTTCAAACGTGTGTGAGCAGATAAAGATAATACTGTACTCGCTGGCCATGGGTTGGACCACGCTGACACAGACAATGAGAACTGGTGTACACTAGTTAAGGAACTAAATCATAAAGATGAGGATGGTGAGTTCAAACAGCCAATTATTTTTTTTTTTATGTTCTATTTACTTCAGCTACATTAGTCAAAGCCCCTCACCAAAATAGGATCAAACGTAAACCCATGAAATATAAGCCATTTATATATTATTCCACCGCTATCAGTTAAAAAATATTTATTTGGCAGTTACTGTACAAACAACTAATGAATATAGAAATGGCATATTTAAATATCTGCACACAAGTTTAACATCAGCAAATACAAATTTGTCATACATCAACTTACAATACAATTTTCTTGACTTTATACTACTATAGGTGACCACAAGTTGTTTTACAAATGGTGAAGTACAAGATATACTTAAAATATTATCATAATACAATACTTAAAATATTATCATAAGACATAATATACGTAAAATGCTATGTACAATTACTAGCACATTTTAACTTCGGCGTTGGTAATTGACAATTTATATTCATAAAGGGGAATAAATTAAAAGCACAAAACAAAACACAGTATACATATACCCAATCACTCTAACTAAGGAGTGGATGCAGCTCTTGGATGGCTCTACAGTGATCGTGTTAACCTGGGTGTACTATCCAGGGCAAGCTAGTGTAACTGCATTGAAATAGCTAAACTAGCTGGCAGCTCTGGCACTGAATGTGGCATTTCAACAAAGAGGACTTCGCCAAGTTTGTTCCTCATTCCTTAAGAGAAGAGGAAAATGGGTAGGACAATGATGTATATATTGAGAAACTGAGGAGTGAAAAAGGGATCTGGTTGATCCAGTGTGCTTAGTAGGAAAAGCAGATGCATCTATAATCAACATATTACAGGAACAATCACTCTGTATATGCTTCATGAAATGCTGGGTCGGGTGCTGGAACAGATATGGGAATGCCCTGACAACAGTGATTCCATAAATAGAATAGTTTAACCAAGAAAAATTACATACTTATGACCCATCAACTAAATCACTCCTCAGTCTGAAGTTGCAGAATGCTGTAGGTGCTGTAATATGAATAAATGGAATAAAGTGTTATTCAGAAACTCTACAAGTGAAAGTATAATCCATATTCATCTTCCTCAATTGGTACATCTGAACCATTAATGTCCTATGGAAGACTTTTCCCGGTTTGAGTTTGTCTCAGAAGAAACTATCAGACTTGAATCGATCTCTGAAGACACAGTCAGACTTGAATTGGTCTCCGAAATTTTAATACCTGAATGGGACTCACAAATCTTTGAAACTACTCTAACAAAAAATGATTAACATTGATCCACAACATTAGTAGATTGATAGATTAATGTTGAAATGCAGCTCATGGATTTCTTTATTAGACTTTGCATCACAACCACTTTGTGGACACTATCAGAATGTTTCAAAAAGTAGGAATGAAACAGTTAACCAACCATACACACAAAAAAAAAGCTTCCAATGTAATCGTAGATGTGGTACTCTTTTAGTCAAACATGACAATATATAACCAGACTCTCAGCCATGAAGCTGTAATTTTCTTGGTAAACTCTTACAAATTGTCAGTATTTTGTCATATCCTTATATACAAATTAAACCAAAAAAAAAAAAAAACCAGATTGTTTAATATTATTTGAGAAACAGAAATAAGCAAATAAAAAGTACCACTAAGAGACAGAAATGGAGGAAAAACCCCAAACAAATACAACAACTATTTTAGAAGGGTTTTTAATCCGGCATCCGTTAAATGCCATCTGATGGGAGAAAATGTTTAAGATTTAATTTTAAAAATATCTTAGTGAAAGGAAGTAGCAACATTCAGTACATTGAAAAAAAGATTGTACACAACATTTATGTTTATGGAAGTTTAAAGAAAACATATAAGTGGAATTTAAATTTAATCCTGTCAAATAACAGTTATTCTGGATAAAACTATAATAGACTTAGAAAAACAAGTGCTTTATTGTTATGGATCCAGTGGCCCATGAGCTGATGCCTAAGCCATGTAAAAAGTAAAGTACCCCGTAACGCCAAGTGGCGTATAGGGAAATATGGTGTTAGTGACCCTATATTTTACAGATCTTCAGCACATGATTTTTTGGGATAATGTGGTCGGTATTACGCCTGTGCTGCTTTACTTTTCCAGAAAAATCCGGTACCCATTCAAGGCTGGGTGAACCCGGAAGCCGTCGGTTGGGATCGAACCCTACCCCTTGTCCTTTGTAGTCCAGTTCACTAACCACTGAGCTATCGCGGCTCCCTCCAAGCCATGTAATATCGGCAGGTATTTCTGAGCTCCTCTGAAGTTCTGTATGCTTTACTGTGCACTACATGTGCTCTCATATAATAATGCTATAACTTCCACAGACAGCTCAAAGGATTAATGAGCATATTATCACAAATGAAGGTTATCACACACACATAAATATGAGCATAAAGAAAAGAGGTGTACCCAAAATAAGATTATTGTAAACAGTATACAGTTTTTTTTTAATGTGTGTTTGTTGAGATGTGGGGGCTGGTAAAGAAAGAGAAGCATTATTACATTGATGAAAGTAACAATTGATATATTACATTGATGAAAGTAATGATATGATGACAAGTAAGTTGACTCGGCTATTATCATAAAGAAAATAATATTGATAGATATTTCTAGGGTCATGTGATTCTGAAGATCTGTGGTTGTCTAAACAAGTGAGTTTAGCATAAAATTATGAATCTACAATTACACATTTCTGACAACAGCAGAAGTTCTAAATGAGAACCACTTGAGTGACTTGCCCACACTTTATTAATAACCAGACAAAATTAACATCTACCACCTAATAATTGTTTCTTTAGGACCAAAAAAAAAAAAAAAACAAGTTGCTGGAAGCAACAGAGCTTTAAAAGTCAAATACTAAAATACAACTAACATTGTTTTCCTTCTGGCCATAGCACAGTGTACAAGAACACATTTTATTATTATTATTATTTATTTTATTATTTTTTTTTTTTACTTTAATACATATCAGTGTGTGTGTTATATTTTGTTCCTTCTGAAAGCCTATTGAGCTGAAACGTTGTTCTAATTTGTGTCATTCACTTATTACGCAAAGCTTTAACCATACCGTTTTTTTTTTCTCATTTCTCCCTACTAAAATACAAACCAATTATAACAAATTTATGCCTCTGTGTTAAAGAAACAATGTGTTCCAGCTAGACTGGATTTGTCTTCAGCAGACGAGAGCTTGATGATGATTTCTGTAACATGTTATCCATACTCCTGATATGAACCATCATTGTCCTATTGCTGCATTTTTTTTAAACTAAAGTTAAGCACATGATATTTTGTGTGTAATACAATTCCAATTAACTAATAAAAACTGCACTGACCTGCTGTCATAACATTTGATATGTGCAAACTTTATCTGACACTGCAATCTATACAGAATAAAACTTGCTATATGGAATCTAGTCAATGTACTTTCTGTATATAAAATGCTGAAAGTAATGAATCTTCAACATTTTACTTTAGCTTTTGTTGTACCTTTTGCCAGTGTTATTTGTTAAGCTCATTTATAGTACTGTTATTTTATGCCTCAAATAAGGTTCTCACCAGATAATTTAGTTGAGGGGTCATCCTCACTGCACATAGGACACAAATCTATAAGTGCTCAGATCTCCTCCCTAGTATGTCCCACAGTGTGTGAAGACTGATCACTCCAGCTGTGTCTTCTTCCAGTACAGCACTCTTTTCTGGCATCTCTACTTTTGACCTGATGATTACACAGTCTGACATGGTTGTAAATTCATGATCATTGACTGAATCATTAGCTCGCCCTACCTCCCTAAGTGCATACAAAATGTCACTGCACATCTGTCACATTCTAGCCAGACTGTCAGCTCGTTCACTTTCTTTCATGTCAAAATAAAACAATTCACCAGATGTTTTGTTTCAATATCCTTATTCTTGTGTTTATATTTTACTGTTCATTAGGAATAGAAATAGATGAAAATCTTAAATTATTCAGCTGTTAGTTTTAATTATATGATGAAGGCAGCCAAGCACACTAGAAAATAGATAGCCTATTGCACATTTAAAAAAATACATTTTCAATATGTTAAAAGTAGAAATCCTCAAGCTCAAAACATATTTAGCAAATTTAAAGATCAGAGGTTTAACAAGCCGCTATCGTAAAAACGATGTTGTTAATGAAACGTAGACCTGATACAGAATGTGTAAATTAGCAGTAGATAGTAGTGATAGTTTTTTCGGCCCTAAAACAACAACAAAAATAGGATTCTGGAATGTGCGAACAATGGCCGCTCCGACGAAACATGCACAGGTCGCGAGCGAGATGGACAGATACGATCTAGATATTTTAGGATTAAGCGAAATGCGCTGGCCTGGAACAGGTAGGAGATCTATTGATAATAAAATAGTAGTTTTTTCTGGAAGGGAAGATGGAAAACACCGTGAAGGAGTAGGCATAATGATGACAGACAAAGCTGCAAGAAGTTTATCAGAATGGGAACCGGTAAATAGCCGTCTGATACGAACACGATACAAAACAAAACATGGAAGACTTTCAATTATTCAATGTTATGCGCCTACTAACGAAGCTGATGATGAAGTTAAGGATGATTTTTATAACCAACTGCAACAACTTATAAACAAAATACCAAAACACGATCTTTTAATTGTAATGGGAGACTTCAACGCCAAAGTAGGACAAGATAACGCAGGAGTGGAACATGTGATGGGGAGAGAAGGCTGTAATACAACAAGTCAGAATGGAGAAAGATTAATAGAATTATGTTTAATAGAAAATTTAGTTATAGGTGGGACATTATTTCCACATAAAAATATCCACAAAACAACATGGATATCTCCTGATGATAGAACATCAAATCAAATTGACCACCTATGTATTAAACAACAATTCAGATCATCATTAATAGATGTAAGAGCATACAGAGGTGCTGATGTTAATAGTGACCACAACCTGTGCATTGGGAAAATAAGATTAAAATTTAGAAACCAACAGAAGAGGTCAATTACACATAAAATTGATAGTCATAAACTGAAAGATGAAGCAATAAAGGAAAAGTTTAACATAGAGCTAAGTAATTGTTATTCAGCACTTGGTGAAATAGACTTAGATATCAATGAAATGTGGGACTCACAGAGCAAAATACTAATGACAGCAGCAGAAGCAAGTGCTGGACTGAAGAAAATGGAAAAACGAGCTTGGATCTCAGACACCACATGGAAATACATCAAAGAAAGAAGAGAAGCGAAGAGAGCCATGACTAATGTAAAGACAGATCTTGGAAAGGTTCTGGCAAAAGCAACATACAAAGAATTAGACAACAAAGTGAAAAGTTCGGCAAGAAGAGATACAAGAGCTTATATAGACAACTTGGCAGAGAAAGCAGAGACAGCTGCAATTACAGGAGACAGCAGAACTCTTTATACTGTACAAAAGATGCTGACAAACACCTATACATCCAGTGGAACACCAATTCTAGACAAATCTGGATTAATGCTAACAACAAGCGCAGACATAAAAGCCCGTTGGGCGGAACACTTCAAAGAAATTCTTAACCGTCCACTACCTCACAGTTTAATAGATTTTGAAGCTGAAACACCAGCAGCAGAATTAGATGTAAATTTAGATGACTTCACCTTGAGCGAAATAGAAACCACCTTAAAGCTAATGACCAATAACAAGGCTGCTGGAGAGGATAAGTTAACAGCTGAGATCCTCAAGGCAATTGATAGCCATAATTTAATACATCTCCAAAAAATGTTCAACATCATTTGGAAAACAGAGAAGACGCCTCATAAATGGAAAAAAGGAATCATTGTTAAGATCCCAAAAAAGGGCAATCTTAGAGATTGTAACAATTGGAGAGGCGTGACACTTTTGTCAGTTGCCTCAAAATTATTCTGTAAAATCATCCTAAATAGAATAAAGGATTCAATAGATACAGTAATGCGTGAAGAACAGGCTGGGTTTAGAAAAGGGAGAAGCTGTCTTGACCACATTTTCACTCTACGACTTATATTGGAGGAACACATTGAAAAGCAAAAACCTTTTGTACTTAACTTCATCGACTTCAAAAAAGCATTTGATAGTATTCATAGAGATTCTTTGTGGAAAATTCTGAAGCAATATGGCTTACCATCAAAAATCATAAATATTATCAAAGACATGTATGATGGTTACACATGTGCAGTTCGAACAGAGGAAGGACTGAGCGAATGTTTCCCAATAGAAACTGGGGTTAAACAAGGATGTATTTTATCGCCCTTGTTATTTGGAATTGTTATGGACTTCATAATGAAGAAATGCTGCACTGGTAATAAAGGCATCGAATGGATACAAGGAGACCATTTGGAGGACCTGGACTTTGCTGATGACATAGTTCTCATCAGCAATCAGATAAAAACGATGCAGGAAAACACAAATGAACTATCATCAATAGCCAGCAAAATTGGGCTTGAGGTCAATCATGAAAAGACTAAAGTCATGAAAAGTTTAATTCCAACAAGTGACAAAATATACATGGAAAACAAACCAGTAGAAGAGATCGATCACTTCATCTATCTTGGAAGTCACATTGATCGAGAAGGGGATACGAGCAAAGAAATTAGAATCAGACTGGCTAAAGCAGCAATGTCTTTCAGAAGCCTTGAAAAGTTGTGGAAATCAAAACTCATTAGCACAAACACAAAACTTAGGCTATTCAAATCAAATGTACTATCAACCCTTACGTATGCGTGTGAAAGCTGGAAAACAACAAGAGATATAGAAACAAAGTTGAACGCATTCGAAAATAAATGTCTAAGGAAAATACTTGGTATAGAATGGAACGAATTCAAAACAAACGAGGAAATTAGAGAAATCGCCAATCAACCACTAATATCTTCAGTAATAAAGAAAAGACGATGGTCATACGTTGGACATGTGATGAGAAGAGATAATAATCGAATAGCAAAGCAAGCCCTCATATGGGAAACAACAGGTAAAAGAAAAAGAGGAAGACCCAGGGAGACACTGAGAAGAACATTGATGAGAGAGGCAAGAGCAGCAGGAATCGGCTCCCTCAATGAGATAGAACTGCTTGCACAGAACAGAGACAGATGGCGAGATTTGATAAAATATCTTTAAAAGAAAACTGCTAGAACAAAAATTCATATAGGAGAAGGTGTATCTTGGTCTACGCCCTATGGGCCGGTTACGGCTCGAAAGGTCAATAGATAGATAGATAGATAGATTAAAGTTTAAACCTGATACAAATATAGAAGACACCAAAGAATTAAATAAAAAAAAAAATTAAAAAAAAATGAGTTCAGTGCACATGTTTTATTTCCATATTCTCCTTGAAGCAACAGATACTGACAATTTTGATATAATATATAAATATATACATAGGGACCAAAAAAATACAATATACTTGTAACAATAAATTTTAAAAACCGTTGGAGCTATGACACATATTGGGAACCATAATCTTCATTTCCACTGCCCAACATAAATAAATACAAACAAAATCTAAAGGACATAATAAAAATAACCAGATTATTAACTTGCCATCCATGATTCCACACCCTGTAGTTTTACACACAGATATCTATGAAATAACCTCCTGTTATTATTTCATTTAATGAAACAGCAATTCTACCACAATGAATAAAATAACATAATACTTCATATAATAAACATAGCCATTCTTCAAATAGAACAGCATCATAACTACATTCATGAAAACTACAGAGTGATTCCTAATCTGTTGGACTGATGGCATAAAATCTGACTGTCAACAAAAATTCTCCGCTATAGATTCAAAAAACTCAATTCACATTTACTCCAAGCCTTTCAGTTCTCTAGTACCATCCCAAGTAAATTTAACACAACTCTGGTTCTGCATTCAGCTGTTTCTTCACTCTCAGAAGAAGGGTTGTGAGGAAGGGATCCAGGCGGGATATGCTGTCATATTCCTTCAGTACTTCTGTGAAGTGGTCTACGTTGTCATCTTCAAAGGCCTGCAGCAATTTCTGAAATAGTAAATGAAAAATTTAATTTCGATCAATTATGTATGTAAACTTGATATTGATTAATCTAGTAGTTGTTTTAATTATAAGCTATCTGTAAATAATAATAATAAAGAAATGTAATTTTTAGCACATAAGGCTAGACAAGTGAAAGTAAAGACTAACATTACACTTTGGTGTATATGAGAAATGAGGGTGTGGTGCTTGTTTTCAATGACCACCTCAAAATTGATAAATGATGCAGTCAGTATCTTGTCATTTAACAAAGAGAGGAGATCAAATTATAAACTTTCAGTACAGAATAGAACATGTACCTGTTAACATCTAAACAGAATAAACTCTCTGGATGAACCAAACTGCAGGCCTTTGCAACCAACACAAGGAAACGATCACCTATAGATACACTACCTCCACTTATGAGACTTGCAATGTCTGTATCTTCCAACCATTGACAGCACATTCTTCTTGTTACCAGCAGAACGACAGACGTACATCTTTGTACAAGAGTTGTAAAGAGTGAAGAACAGCTTACAGTTGAAAGAATTAAGTCTTCTTCTTATGTGATCATGGCTAATTCAGACTGGACTCTCTTATGAAGGCAGCTGTCTGTTTCAGTGATTCGGTTGCCTCATTGAGTTTCTTTTCTAGGGCGGTGTGCCATTCGCTGGTAGTTTCTACAATGAGTTTGGTGAACATGTGGTTTCTAATTCTGTTGTGGCCAGTGTGTAGGCGAAGTATGATAACTTGAGCCCTTCTTGAGTTGGAGGTATCCATCTCTATTGTTATACTTTGGGTGTTCTTGTTTCCATTTTTCATGATACATGCTTTTGATTATACTCAATTGAATATTCATTGTAGCTGACCAGATGGTACTCTTGTGATAATCTCCCTTCTTCCTTAGCTAGTTTGTCTGCGCGTTTGTTTCCATGTATATTACAGTGTAATGGTGTCAACTGGATGATCACTCTCTGGAAGTTATTGCACAATTGGTCTAGGGTTGTTCTCAGGTCTTCTAGCTCACTGTTCCTAGAGGTTTTTTAGAGATGTTAGGATTGACAGTGTATTGGTCAGTATCGCCAATTTCTTGTGCATATTTTTGTGTTGAATAAGAAGTTTTGCAGCGTCTTTGAGGGCTTCAGTTTCTGCTTTATGGCTGCCTGAGAATTTCCCTGTAGCTGTTGATTTAGTAACCTCTTCCTGGTTATTCAGCCTCAAGAACAAAGCTCCTCCTCCATTTCTGGTGGCATTTGTAGCAGAGCCATCCGTGTATATGTGAGACCAGGAGGCCTGTGGGTAGTTGTCGTCTATTTGTTTTTCTGCTATGTGTTTTCTCTCTGTGTCTGTTTGAGCGCCTTTTTTTCATGATTCCTATTTTGTCTTCCTTAAGTTCTGGTATTTGATATTTTCTATGAGGAGTGCATATGGGTTTTAGTATTGTTTGGGACAGTACTGGATCACTAGTTGTCAATTCTTTGGAGATTGTCATGAAGTTGCTCCCCTTTAGTCTTCCTTTTCCAAAACCAGTTATTCTTTGGTGCATGGGGTGGTTAGGGAGCCTTTTGTATTTCTCCGCTTGTTACATTACTTTAGTTTTTCATCTATCTTCCAAAGGCTGTAGGCTTGTTGTTTCTTCATAATATCTTTTCATTTTCTGGCTAACGTCAATTACTCATCGACTGAAAAAATATGAGTACCTCCAAAGTTGGAGTTATCTGCCTGTGTGGTGAGGGGAACCCTGTGCACACGACTGCCAGGGAAAAATGGATCAACACGTAAAATTCAGTTCCTAGTCTCTAGGGACTTCATCAGAGGTAAAAGCTGGTGAACGAAAAAAAAAAATTTTCATCTCTTTTGTGTGCTTTGTCCATCTGAATTATCCATGTCATTCTGCAATCCTTGTTGACGCCAAGATATGTTGAGTTTTGGTCAATAGGAAGTGTATGCTCTTTTATTCTTCAAATTTACAGAGTGTGTTTCTTAATAGGCTGAAAATTGTGTATGTAGTTTTATTTTCTCATTAAAGGGTAGCAGCCAGAAGTTCATCTATTTTTCAAATTTTCCTGGGACATTTTGCATTCTGGAGCTGCCCAATGATGTAGACTCTTCTCGTGCCCAGATCGGCAGGTCAACTGCGTACATTGCAGAGTGTATTCTGGGTGGAATGTCCTCTACGATGTCACTTATGAAGATTAGAAATTTTAGGCTCACCTTGTTGTGGTTAGAGGGTTTGTGATCACCGCAGGATCCAAGGAGCTATGCATGCGGGAGTATAGCTCCTGGCAGGTTCACCCAAGTTGGACATGCCCTTGGTGAGGGGCCAAAGGAGCCAGGAGTAGATGGAACCCTTTAAGTGAAGATGTTGAACTCACTAGCGAGTGATACACGCTCTGGTCTGAACTAATCCATACCCACTTCATGGGTTATATGCCTCTCTGTCTTTTTTCCTCTTTCTGTCCAGATCAAACAGGCAGGTGGTGATCAAGAGTCCGAAGACCAGACATGAGAGAGAAAACTCTATGCAAAACTTGGGCAGATGATGCTCGTAAAACCGAGAGGGCCAACCATCTAAGCGCAGAATGCACCCACAGAAAAGAAGCCAAACCTCACTGCTGAGACCAGGGATGGTTGATGCAGAGAGAAATCATAAATAAAAATTCCAACTGGTGCAGCTGGGATTTGAACTCACAACCTCTCTGTCTCAAGGCCGGCGTCTTGCCTCGAAACCAACCAGTCCCCCAGTATTATTATGTCTCCAGGCTGAGTGTCTTTTAAATATTATGAATCTTGGCTGCAAAAATGCATTTATTATTTTAATATAACATAAAATGTAAATCTTTTGTGTCTTCACGCTGTTTCAATATGTTATAAGAAAATGGGGATAAAGTTCATACCGTGATGAGTTTACACTCCCTGGAATCAGCAAATGCAGGAAACATCTCTTCATATTTCTTAACAGCGACTTGCGCATTCACTGTATCCATACACATGTGGCAAATGGAAGCACGGAAGAAGTGATCCTTGGCACTGTACTTGAGAAGTGAGTTGTCCATACAAGAGGTTGCAACCTTGACAATGTTAAACCAATTTAATAACCAATGTTTAATATTCATAAATCATTACAACAAACGCAATAAATGCTTTCATACAACTGGTGGACTACCTCACAATTTAATGTACAGTGAGACATCACAATAGGTAATATTTTTTTATGACTGTACCCTAGGGTTGCTATGTCTCAGGTCTTATCTTTTTCACAAAAGATTTATTTTTTTTTCATTACATTTTACAGCTTAAATTTTTATTTTTCCTATAAACTGATTGCTTAGGTTCTTCTTGCATCCACAAATTTATTGGATAACATTTTAAAATTTGTTTAAATTGAATATGTTACACCAATTTTACTCTTGGCAAATAAAAACGTAAATAGCTTTGATGCTTTAGGTTTGGTATCTGTTGTTAAGCTACCTGGCCAACAGAGTGTAACCTAATACTTCTGACCCCATCGATGTGATATGTGCTGTGTAGAGCAGCAAATCGAATGTTTGGATTTGTGTAGTTTGTAGAAGGCAGTAGATTAAAATGAGTGACCAAACCAGTCCTCTTAAGAAAAAAGTGAAATGACATTAAAATCTGGTGTATTTAAAGAAACAGGAAGAGATTTTTAATTGGCCTGCTCCTGGACATTCAAACAGTCAGGTCTACTGTAAAGGATGCCGCATTGTTTACAGCGAAGTCACAAGAGAAATATCACACATAGAAGCTAAGTCATGTAAGTAAAGTAAAGAAAACAATGCCTTATTCAACTTTAATAATAAGAAGAAATTACATATAATTAATGTAAAATTGTTATTGCTCTTCATTTTTATCAAATTAGAAAATGTATTTTTTTTATTATATACACAATGCCTTTCTTGATAAGTTTTCTAAAGGATCTGGTAGTGTGTGACCGCAATTAGTTATTAATGTAGGCGGTAGTGTAGCAGCAGCAGCAGCAGTAGTAGGTAGCAGTACTGTAGATTACACATCACATGTAGTGCCAGTGCCATAACATAAAGTAGGACTTATTATAATAAGGTCATGAAAATCTTCCTTTTTTCCTGACAAAAACAGACATTTTTTCCTTTTTACCTGAAAAAAAAAATGTAGCAACCCTTTGGTATCCTAAGCTTACAAGGTTTATGCACAGAATGAGAACATGTCCATATTTCACTGTTCATGAAACAGACACAGTACTACCAAAAAATTGTTTGACGGTGGTGGTGATGGTTGAGGCTGTTCATGCTCTTGGTTATTGGAGGCATGCATATTAATCCTTAATTAAAATACCTATCTGTAACTCTCCCTTTTACGATATACTGGTAAAAAAAATACTTCACATGTAATTTGCAAAAAATATTTATTCAGATAATTTTGTTTTACAAAAATATGGAACAATGACACTTAGAAAGGACAAAATTAAGATTTCCAGTGAAATCTTAACTAAATGAGCCCGGGTAGTAATTTTTTTAAATCCTGAGTGTTATTGCAGATGCAAATGGCATAAGCATTCATTTTCCATACTTTTAGAACACATTAAGTACTAAATATTAAATGAATATCTTCAATTTACGATACTTTTTGAAGTATCCTCTGTATCTCAGAAACAAAAATCGATTCCAATGAAGGTCCAAGACTGACTAGGGCAAACAATTAGCATTTAGAATTTTACCTGTACGCAGGTAAACGCAACCACTAACGCCTGCATCACCAGAGCATGTAATGGAAGCAGTAATTATTTCTCGGTTTCCATCAGATTTATTAACCGTTGAACACACTACACTTTGGCTATTTGATGCGCACTTTGTCCATTAACCTGTCGTGACATGTCCGGTCCGTTCATTGTCCATGAAATGGTTATGTTCCCGCCATTACACTAGCTATCTAACGCGTCCAACCCGTTCATTGCCGCTCATTCATTGCCCGATAATTTCCCAGTATTTTCTGTAGTTTCCAGTAAGTTCCCCATAGGTTCGTTGTTATCTTAGGATTACATTTAATTTTATGTCTCGCCAACAGCTGGCAAAAGAGATTTTCGCAGACCACAAATATATGGAGGGCGCACAATGAATTTCTTGAAAATTGAATGTAGTAGAATATATCTTCATTTCTGTTTATGTTGTCCCTGTTTTCTGAAGAAGGCCACATGTTGGCCAAAACTTCACATTTTTTATATTATTTATATTATAAATTATAGCTACCAGCTTTACCTCAGCATTGCATTTATTTTGTGTATTCCCTTCTTTTTAATGGCCACAATTATTTTTTTAAAAGTCAGAGCCACATTTTTACAAAACCATATAATTTTTTGACTATTGCATATGGAGAAAAAAAAATCCAACATCAAATTAAAAAATCAAACACTCAGAGATCACCGGTAGTGATAGCTAGGAAGTGGTGGGGGGGGGGGGGTGTTTGGTTTGCCCATGGCAAACTCAAATTTTTTTAAAATTATATTTTGAAGCAGTAATTTTTGCGCCGGTCGTAATTAAGGGTTAAGAGAGATAAATGTTATCTATATTATTACATTCAATTACAACTATTTTTTAGCAGATTCTTCTGGTTTTGCATCACTTTACAGCATTCAACAACTCAACAAGTGATGGTTAGCAACACTTTATTATAACCATTATTGCTATCACTTCATCTTCTACACCCAGGTCTTGCTTTATCTGCAACCCTCACATATAACAGTATTCTGCAGTCTGTTGAGTTTGTACAATGTGCATGACATTTGGGAGCCACGATAGCTCAGTGGTTAGTGAACTGGACAAGAGGTATTGTTAGATCCCAACTGATGGCTTCCAGTTCACCCAACCTTTAATGGGTACCAGATTTTTTTCTGGGAAAGTAAAGCAGCACAGGCGCAATACCTACCACATTACCCCAAAAATCATGTGCCGGAGGTCTGTAAAATTTATGGTCACTAACACCATATTCCCTATAACCCACTTAGCGTGAAGGGGATACTTTACTTTACTTTTACATGACATTTGGAACTTGTTGCTATACCCAGCCACTGGTATTGACAGAATTACCAACATAACAGATGCACTTTCCTGGTGAATTATAGAGAGGAAGATTTAAAGCTACTTACTTGCTCATAAATTTCAATTGCTTTTTCATATTTTTCTAAAGTTGCAGAAAACTGAGCCACTTTAAGCAGACACTTGTTGGCAGAACTGAAAGAAGAAAAAAGTTTACAAAATTGTGTATATAAACTAATTATACACGAGTATAGGTCTTCAATAAACACTTAATACGCCATGCTGTTTGTGCCATTCTCTTAATATTATATTGTTCCATGTCTTCCTCATCTTCTTCACCTCTACATCCACTTGTCTGTGACAAGTATATTTTGGCTTTCTCCATTGTCTTCTTTCCTGCGGATTCTAAAAGAGGGCCTGTTATGTAATAATCTCAGTTGGCTTTTGTAATGAGTGCCCTATCTAGTGCCATCTTCTTTATCGCATCTCTTTATCCACTGGTGTTTGGTACTTTCCCCACAGTTCTAACTTAGTAATCATGTCCTATCATTTCTATATCTCGAGCGTTTCAAGATGGTCATTTTTACTTTGTGCTGACAACTTTACCCTGAGACTCACTTAGGGGCAGCCATAGGCAGGGAAACTATCCGTGGTTGTTGTAGAATGTTGTGGTGTTATAAACAATCATGCCAAAAAACCAAGTCGCGATAGCTCAGTGGTTAGCGAACTGGATTACAAAGGACAAGAGGCCGGGTTCAATCCTGACCTGTGGCTGCCAGGTTCATCCAGCCTTAAGTGAGTACCAGATTTTTTTTCTGGGAAAGTAAAGCGGCACGGGCGTAATACCGACCACATCATCATCATCGAGTACCATCTCAGCAACGAAGGTTGGCTACCATGGAGCGCCATTCTGCTCTGTTCTTGCTTTGATGGTGCAGGTTGTCACAGGCTAGTTTGTCCATCTTTTGATGTTACTCGCCCATGTTAGTCTTGGTCTGCCTCTATTACCGACCACATTACCCTAAAAATATTGTGCCGAAGGTCTATAAAAATTATCACTAACACCATATTCCCTATATGCCACTTGCCATGACAGGGCTCTTTACTTACTTTTTTTTTTAATGCAAAAAACCTGCTCAAATAGTGAGGTGATTATTATCAAACAGAAAGCACTAATGCAGATAAGCTTCTGGAATATTTGAACAATGGCTGTCAGACCAAACTAGCATAAGTTGTCAACAAAATGGAGAAATACCACCTTTATATATTAGGAATTAACTAAACTAGATGACCAGGAGTAAGGAAAAACTTTCTGTTTTTACTTCAAATGCCTCAGTAAGCTGACCTGCATGTACAACACTACATTTGATTCCTTTCTTGTATTGTTTTCTTTAGACTAATAAACTATTTAGGGATTCCATAATGACTCACGAACTTCCATAGCTCTCTTCTGTCCAATCTAATCAAATCAATTAAATAACTTTTAGAACTGTAATAATAATTTATTTCTTGTTTTAAATTAAAAATTAATTTGGTTTCACAATTTTAATGGCATTTGGATGAAGAGAAAGCAAATGAAACTACGATCTAAAGACTAGGAATCTGAAATGATGTTTGGTTCAAACAAAAGGTGGGATTTATTGAGGTAAACTTTTCAATATCATCTATCAAAATTACTCTCAACGAAAATTTTAAAAAGCTACAGTATCTTTTAACATATAAACAGTAACAATTTAACAATCTTTCAGAACATTACCTGTTAGACTCCTCCCCTTTATAATAATCTGCAGCTTGTTCATAGTTTTGGACAGACTGAGGAAATATTATTTTACACTGAGAATAACAATTTTAAAAAAACAAACATAATTTTGTTACTATAATTTGCAGATTCTTTTTAAAAAGGTACTGGTTGTATCAGCAGAAATTTTCATGTCAGAAAATCAGTAAGAAGAAGTTAGTTGTCTTATCATTTTGTGTACATGCTACTAAATTTCAATTGCAACTCAAGTATTAAAATTAAATGCTGCAATACTAATTTAGAAAAAAATAAACATGAAATAAAAGTAAAAGATGGTATTGAAACATACCTTTTCCATATCTGATAACTCAGTCTCATATATTTCTGCTACAGTTATATGATGCTTTGCTGCAATTGAGAAACGCCCCTGTTTAGAAAAAAGTAACAATTTATATTAAATTAACTGTCTTTAAAGTGAAACTGAAAGTTGATTCACCTTACTTCAAATATGAGATATTATAGGCAGGGTTGCCAACTTAGCGGATTTTCCGCTAGATCTAGCAGAAATGGAGCAGCGTCCAGTGGCCAAAAAATAATGAATCCGCTTGGCGGAATTTCTAGCGGATTTATTTTGAATGACAGCAGCAAATCGCTGATTTTTTTATCACGATAATCGACTAAAATTAGCCTTATCGTGGTCAAAACACAAACTAAGAGCGTCTGTAGCGCTTGTGTGACAAGTGAAATCATGCACGTACTACATCATTATATCACTTTCGTTCTGACCAAAAGAAAATTTAGTAGAGTATTGTAGTAGAGACTTTCGGTTTGAAACTGAAACTTTTCTACTTTGGAAATAAATTGTAGGAGAACTGAGGATTTATAGCCATAGTGTTATGTCAAGTATGTCATCATTAATTAGCAAGTCTAATATTTCAAACTGAGGATTTGTTTAGAGTCAGTGTGAGTGTTCAGCAACGTGTTTCTTTCTACGTGAATATTAAGTCCATATTTATTTCAAATTGTGTAGGTTCAACGCTCTACCGCTATAAGAGAGTTACAATTTTTGGTAATTCCATATTATACATGTGGCTGTAACTATCAGCAACGTACATTCACATTACAACATAAAGATATGACACTTCAATATCAGCAACGATTTTGTAAAAAGTGGGCTAAATGAAGTAGACCTTACAGATTGGATCTTAGAAGTCCCTGATAGTGCTGACAAAGCTAGATGCAAGTTTTGCAAATGTGTATTTGGCATCGAAACATTGTGATCTTCTTTCTCACAGCAAATCAAAGAAGCATCAGTCAGCCAGCGTTGCATTTTCCTCTTCACGAAAACTGGACACTTTGGAATTTCTTTGTCTTTCAAATTATTTTATGTTGCCAAATTAAGTTAGTTTCTACATGTATTAAAGTAGTTGTAGTTGTGCTGTTACAAATCGAAATAATAATTATTTTTCTTTAAATTTACTCTCCCATTTGGTTTGGATATATACGTAATAATAATATTAATAAAATAATATGTAGATAAATAATAATTTAATGTAAGTTTCCTAAGTAATAAACTCTGGAAATATTTTGGAAAATCTGGTGGAAATTCTGGCGTAATTTTTCAGACAATCTGGCGGAAAATCGCGGATTTTTGGCTCCAGTCTAGCGGATTGACACCTACGGCAGTTGGCAACCCTGATTATAGGGTGAGAGAGTTATGTTCAAATTGAAAGAAAAAGTATACTTCTATTTCAGTTTCTTGGCTACAAGTGCTAACACATTTTGTTGTGATCAATTTGTGTGCAAGCGCAGCCACACATGTGGAGAAGTCAGTAAATAAGTCTCAAATAACTGTTTTTAAAAAAAAAACAATAGGATAAAAAATTGAAAGATTTTTCCACCTACCATATCCCTTTATTTCATAACACAGTTTTCACCAGCACCGATTCCTTTATTCCATCATTTTATCAGTGATCAAATTCCTGAGGCATACAATTCTTTGGTCTCCATTCTAAGTCAGAATTTCATTTCATGTTCAGGTCTTCATCATTTGCAAAACATCTCTTGCTAAGATGGGTTTTCAATGTAGCAAACAGGTTGAAATTAATAATAAGTTTAAGTCATCCTTACAGGATGTAAAAGTATATAGAGGGGCAGATATAGCTTCTGATCATCATCTGCTGTTAGCCAAACTTAAAATTAAATTAAAAAGGTATACTACAACGAATAAGGGCAGAACGTATTTCAATGTAGGGTTTCTTAAAGAACAAGGAATTAAAGATAAATTCGCAGTCACAATATCAAACAAATACCAAGTCCTCCAACAACTAGAAAATACAATAAATATAGAAGATCATTGGAAACAGGTAAAAAATATATGGAAAGAGACATGCGAAGAAACACTGGGGAAAAGAGAACGCCAGAATAAGGCATGGATGACAGCAGAGACCCTGGATAAAATTAAAGAAAGAAAGAACAAGAAAGCAGACATAAATAAAAGCAAAACAAGAAGTAATAAAGCCAAGACACAGGAAGCTTACACAGAGGTGAACAAAGAAGTGAGAAGATGCATTAAAAGGGATAAGAGGAAATATATAGATGAATTAGCTAAAGAGGCAGAAGAAGCAGCAAATAAAGGGAATATGAAAGAACTGTACAACAGCACAAAGAAATTAGGTGGAAAATACAAACAGATCAACGCCTTTATCAAAGATAAGAAAGGAAATCTGCTTAGTAATATAAAGGAACAAATGGAGAGATGGAAGGAGCACTTTGAAGAACTTTTGAACAGACCTGGCTCAAATAATCCTCCAGATATACTACCAGCAGAAGAAGAATTACACGTTAACTGCGGAAAACCAAGCAAAGAAGAAATAATGAAAGCCATCAAACTGTTAAAAGATGGTAAAGCCACAGGACCAGATGAAATTCCTTCGGAAGCCATCAAAGCAGATATTATCACCTCTACCAAGATGTTACATAATCTATTGGATAAAATTTGGGAGAGGGAAGAAATACCTAAAGACTGGAGAGAAGGTTATATGATCAAACTACCAAAGAAAGGAAGTTTACAGGAGTGCACAAATTATAGGGGAATTATGCTACTATCAGTGCCAGGAAAAATATTAGGCAGAATCATTCTGGAGAGACTAAAAGAGGCTATAGAGAAACACTTGAGAGATGAACAAGCAGGTTTTAGGAAGAACAGATCATGTGCTGATCAAATAACTACTCTACGTATAATAGTTGAACAAAGTTTAGAACTAAAATCCCCACTTTATATTGGATTCATAGATTACGAAAAGGCATTTGATAGTTTAGACAGAAGAATGCTTTGGAAGTTGCTGAGTCATTATGGATTCCCCATAAAGTTTATTAACCTGATAAAAACAATGTATGAAGGAACAAAATGTAGTGTGGTGCATGAAGGACAGCTTACAGAAGCATTTGAAATAAGAACAGGAGTAAGGCAAGGATGCCTTCTGTCTCCATTTCTCTTTCTACTGGCCATAGATTGGATTATGAAAATAACTCAAAACAACAGAAATGGGATCCAGTGGTCACTGACCAAACAACTTGATGATTTAGACTTTGCTGATGACATAGCTCTCCTATCACACAGCCACCAACAGATGCAAGATAAAATGAGTATATTAGATGAGAGATCACAACAGCTAGGACTAAAGATTAATAGAGATAAGACCAACATTATGAGAATTAATGCAGTTGGCAATAACCAAATAAAACTAGGAGAAATACCTCTACTAGACGTACAATCTTATATATATCTGGGCAGTAATATAGATAAAGAGGGAGGAACAGAAAACGATACCAAAATAAGGATATCAAAAGCAAGAGGAGCTTTCATTGCACTGGGAAACATATGGAAATCCAAAGAAATTAGGCTAAATACAAAAATACAAATTTTCAACTCCAATGTTAAGTCGGTTCTATTATATGGCTGTGAAACATGGAGAATAACAAAATTGACAATCACGAAGGTACAGACTTTCATTAATGGATGCTTGCGCAGAATAAAGGGATGGAAATGGCAGGACAAAGTCACAAACGTGGAATTATGGAAATGTACCGGTCAAATACCAGTGGATAAAGAAATACAGCGAAGACGATGGCGATGGATAGGACACACACTACGGAAACCAACTGAGAGTATTACACAACAGGCCCTTTTTTGGAATCCCCAGGGAAAAGACAAAGAGGAAGACCAAGGAATTCTTGGAGAAGACAGATTGAAGCAGAGATGAAGATGATGGGGAAGACATGGAATGATCTTAAAAGAATTGCAAAAAATAGAACGACTTGGAAAGTGTTTGTTGAAGACCTATGCTCCACTGGGAGCTAAAAGGTAGAAGAAGAAGAAGAAACAGGTTGAAAACACTCGGGGCTAACTCAGGACTATAAGGTGGATATTCAAGAAATTTCCATCCCCGTTGGTGAGTTTTCTCCTGGATTAAATGAGCCGTAAATGGTCTGGTATTGTTATGATTAGGGCTCGGATTTTTATGACCTAAAAATCTTGAAATATGACATGCAAATATGACCTAAAAAGGGCTAAATATTACCTAAAATATGCTAAATATGCCGAAATATGACCATAAGGTTTTTCTCATTTATGAACCAAAAAAAAAAAAACGCAAATTATTATTGTTTGCATGTTTTACGCATTACATAGTAGTCATAGTACCTACATAGTAGTAATTAATACGTAACAAAGCATGTATAAAAACACTTACCACATTTATTCCTCAGTTTTCATTGTTTGTACAATTGCAACCGACAACAACATACATTTTTAGAGTTTCAAATTTGAACGATCGTCGATTGTCACTGAGAATTGTTTTATATTTTGAAAAACTTCGTTCTACAATACATGTCACAGGGGCAAATCTAAATAATGTCAGATCATTTGCTGAAAGTTCAGGTTCATCCTCTTGAAATGTTGCATGTTTACCACTAAGTATGTCTGCAATTTTGCACAATGTGAAATAACCAGAATTTCTATGAAGAACACTTTCTAATTTTACTTTAATCCTGTTGCTTACTTCACCACGTGATCCATTTATTTCTGTTTGAATTTGTTTCACAATATCTAATGCATCATAAAGTGCAGTCCCTTCGCTTTCCAGAAGTTTTATTGCTTTTGAAATTGCAGAAAAGTTTGACTTTATATAAGTCAGATTTTGTGATAGTCTGGTAGAAAATAAGCTTTGCACTGCTTGCATTGATGTTGCGTCGTCTTTGTCTAGGGTATTAAATATTTTATCCAGTGTTGAATAGTTTTCACAGTAATACTCTACAGCGTCCAGCCATGTACCCCAACGTGTAAGGATAGGTTGTGGAGGAAGTGGTAGTTGAGGAGCTTCTTCTTTGAATTTTTGTACTCGAAGAGGAGCCTTGATGAATATTTTTTTCCCATTTGAAATAAGCTTATCCACATCAGGAAAATTACCTCGAACTTCCTCAGCTACTCGATGCAGTGCATGAACAAGGCAAGTAATATGGATCAATTTCGGGTAGAGAATTTGAAGTCCTTTAGCAGCCTTTTTCGACTGACATCAAAGAGTTGACTGATGTCTTCCCCTCCCTACAGTCGCATGAAAGACACACATATTCACTAATACACACATTCAGAAATATAGCCAATCCTCACAATTTGTCTCTAAACATAGTTTAAGATGTGCTAACATTGATAAGCAAACGGAGTACACCAGAAAGTTGAGTACACCAGAAAATATGCAAAATATGACCAAAATATGACCTAAATCTCCAATTTCAGGCAAAATATGACCTCATCAAAATTATGGTCAAAATATGCATTTATATGACAAATAAAAACAGCTTAAAATTGTTCAGAAATGCTTGAAACATGTAGAAATTAACTTTAAACTGAAAATATGCTTCAGGAAAAAAATATGACATTTCATGAAAATCCGAGCCCTAGTTATGATACAGCAGTACTTTTGTTGTTAGTATGCCTGGATGATTTATTCTAACTGCATCCTGAAGCATCAACAGCAGCAAATTAAACCATGCGAACAGCTATTGTAGCTGCTACATTGTCTATTTCTACTCGTCTATCACTTCAAATCGCTTGCTGCACAGACACTTCTGTTGCCGTCTGAACAGGATGTCCAAGTCAGACTTCAGCAACAAACTTTGGTGCTTCCTTGAGAAAATGTCTCCACTCGACACAATAGACTGCATTAGGGGACAAACAATTGTCAGGATCAGATAGGAGGCATTTCCTTATGAAAGGAATCCATTCACACCTGCAAAAAAAAAAAAACACACACACACACAACAGCAATCTGTTCTTAAGTTGCACACTTCTTCAGATCTATATCCATTCTCTTAATGCTAAACACTGCACCCCCTACCTAACAAAATCATAAAGTTTGGCTGTTGCTACCACCTGATGACACATTTAGAAACCACTAAGCAAATGTTCTTGAGCTCAAGATTGAAATGGGCTTGGCATGTTCCCATATATGATAACATTCTGAAAGAGTTATCGCATGGCAAGCTTAGCAAAAGACCAGTTACTGGCTGATGGACAGAAAGATGTCACATATCGATTCTCATTTAAGATGTCTATAAAGAGTTTTAATGCCAATGTTACTTCCTGGTAAACCCTTACGTAGAACCACCTTCTATGATGATAGTAACATTACTATAAATACTCTCAACTGAGAGAAATGCTAAACCAACACGCACAAGGAAAATTCCTCACCAGAAAGGATAGAACAATCAACACTCACATGATGAACTCTGAACATACATGTCTCACATGTGCTATTCTAATGCCAAAATTGGACTTAACTGTTACCTCCATACATATAATAAAGATGCATGTACACAAACTGAAGACACTCAAATGCGAAAGATGTGTACCCAGCCTTAAGTGAGTACCAGATTAAACACAAAACTTGGGGGCCTCGGTAGCCTAGTTGGGAAAACCACTTGACTGGACTACTGACATTCGGACAACCCGTGTTCGATTCCCGCTGGGAGCAGTGTGAATTGTACTCGTGGTTGAAAAAAAAAAAAAAAACCCACGGTTGACCCAGCCATTGGCAGAAATGGGTACCAGGGTATTACCCTGGGAAGGTGAGGAATGTCGCTTCACATCTGAGTTTCTATGCTTGAGGCGACTCTATACAGAAATATCAAACATTTCTGGATATCAGCTGAGCACATATGGGTGTAAACTTGTGTGCTAAGACGACGGTTTAAGTTTCGTACTTTACCTTTACCTTACACAAAACTAGTGCAATAAACCAACAATTATTAGGCTTATTATCAGGTTATAGTGAGCAATTACTTAGCTGACCTTAGACTAGTATGTCAGGCATCAAGCATGCATTTATCAATTATGGTACTTATTAGCTTTTATGTCAGGCATCAAGCATGCATTTATCAATTATGGTACTTATTAGCTTTTATGTCAGGCATCAAGCATGCATTTATCAATTATGGTACTTATTAGCTTTTATGTCAGGCATCAAGCATGCATTTATCAATTATGGTACTTATTAGCTTTTATGTCAGGCATCAAGCATGCATTTATCAATTATGGTACTTATTAGCTTTTATGTCAGGCATCAAGCATGCATTTATCAATTATGGTACTTATTAGCTTTTATGTCAGGCATCAAGCATGCATTTATCAATTATGGTACTTATTAGCTTTTATGTCAGGCATCAAGCATGCATTTATCAATTATGGTACTTATTAGCTTTTATGTCAGGCATCAAGCATGCATTATCAATTATGGTACTTATTAGCTTTTATGTCAGGCATCAAGCATGCATTTATCAATTATGGTACTTATTAGCTTTTATGTCAGGCATCAAGCATGCATTTATCAATTATGGTACTTATTAGCTTTTATGTCAGGCATCAAGCATGCATTTATCAATTATGGTACTTATTAGCTTTTATGTCAGGCATCAAGCATGCATTTATCAATTATGGTACTTATTAGCTTTTATGTCAGGCATCAAGCATGCATTTATCAATTATGGTACTTATTAGCTTTTATGTCAGGCATCAAGCATGCATTTATCAATTATGGTACTTATTAGCTTTTATGTCAGGCATCAAGCATGCATTTATCAATTATGGTACTTATTAGCTTTTATGTCAGGCATCAAGCATGCATTTATCAATTATGGTACTTATTAGCTTTTATGTCAGGCATCAAGCATGCATTTTTTATCAATTATGGTACTTATTAGCTTTTATGTCAGGCATCAAGCATGCATTTTTTATCAATTATGGTACTTATTAGCTTTTATGTCAGGCATCAAGCATGCATTTATCAATATGGTACTTATTAGCTTTTATGTCAGGCATCAAGCATGCATTTTTTATCAATTATGGTACTTATTAGCTTTTATGTCAGGCATCAAGCATGCATTTTTTATCAATTATGGTACTTATTAGCTTTTATGTCAGGCATCAAGCATGCATTTTTTATCAATTATGGTACTTATTAGCTTTTATGTCAGGCATCAAGCATGCATTTATCAATTATGGTACTTATTAGCTTTTATGTCAGGCATCAAGCATGCATTTTTTATCAATTATGGTACTTATTAGCTTTTATGTCAGGCATCAAGCATGCATTTTTTATCAATTATGGTACTTATTAGCTTTTATGTCAGGCATCAAGCATGCATTTATCAATTATGGTACTTATTAGCTTTTATGACAGGCATCAAGCATGCATTTTTTATCAATTATGGTACTTATTAGCTATGATGACAGGCATTCCTTTTGATGCATACATTTTTAGATATCAATACTATTACTTTTAAAGAAATTATTGAAAGCTTAAGATTGGTGACAAATCTATACAATTTGTCCTAGTGTTACTACTACGGGCCACAAATGCCCTGAATAAGTATTTGATCTGTATTTAACAAATTTTGACACTAAGGTAATTGCACTGCAGCACAGTAATTCTCTACTACTATATATAAAGTACTCACCATATCTGTATAAATTTCTATAGCTTTGTGAATAGCACTAACTGCAGCTGTGCAAAAAAAGAAGGAATAACATCATTTTTTAAATCAAACGTTAACTAAAAAGATGTATGTGTTCAATAACATTAAATTCCCACTTGCATATCTAAGCTCATAACCTCCTAGATATTTAATTTCCATTTTAAACAGATTTCAAATCTACTCTATGTCTCTATGCTGATGTTTAAAAAACATCTTAACCACAGTTATCAACATCTCACAGTCAAAGTATACTTAAGAGTTTAATTTTGGGCCAATTTAAAATTCTATCTAATTCCTTAATGTTCATTAGAGTTTACATCACAGCATTTGCAGCAAAACCATAGACCCCATTGCTTTCAACAGATGACAAAATGTATGTCCATTAATGCTTCCGGTATTTTATTATGTAGCTTATTTCTTGTTGAAACAGATTATTATTCTTACATGTTTGATATTGTGTTCCAAATTGTTATAGTCTCAAGACTGTATAGTTAAGATAAGGTTTGTGATAGTAGTGTCAATTTCTAAAATATAATCATTAAGGGTGTTCAAATGGTCACATATGTCCATGTCTATGATCGCCAAAAGCACATGAGATCAGATTATCAGTTTAATTTTGCCACGAATCTAAGCATAATCTAATCAGCATATCCATACATTTTAAGGTTTGAGGCTTCTATATATCTATAATCCACTCATATTGAAGTTATCAGTTCTGTACTCTTTAAAGCATCATGACATTATCATGTACAGTAGACAAACAAATGAAAAGACGATTAGAGGACACAAAGATGGGATTTCTCAGAAGAATGTTGAAAGTTCCCTAGACAGCCAAAAAGACCAATGAGGAAGTTCTCAAAGAGGCCAACACAAAAAGGGAGCTCTTAAAAAACATCAGAAAGAAGCAATCAACATTTTTCGCGCACATCATGAGAAGAGGAAAGTTGGAATACTTGGTTACAACTGGTAAAATAAAAGGAAAGAGAGATCGCGGACGACAAAGAGAGAAAATACAGGATAGCTTGGTGTCATGGCATGGAAAATAGTCAACAACAGAACTGATACGATGCACTGTAGATAGAAGATTGTGGAGGGACATGATCGCCTACCGGTATGATACATGATGATGACTCTTTAAAGCATTGACAGACAGTATTATGATTACTCTCCAATTCAAATGTGCCTTTGAAAGCAGCAGTAATTTCCATTCCCACATCAAAGGTTTTTATTATTTAAAGTTTATTTTTAAAATATGTACTCAAATTTGTTTATTCCTAAAAAATGTCATTAAAAAAAAAGAATTAAAATGTTACCAGTTAGCCCTACATTATCTATCTATCTGCCATTCATTCGCCTGAAGTATTGTCTATATCTGCAATGTCGTTTCCTGTATAAATTTTACTGTCTTTTGTAATTCTTGTAGTGGCCCATATAGTTTTGTCTGTAGTGTTGTATCCATGGGCCAATGGATTTTTCTCAGTCTACTATATTTAGTGCAGTCTTGAAGTATGTGTTCAACTGTCTGGGGTGCCTGTCCACATGTACAAGTAGTTGAGGTGCTGATCTTGAATTTTCTATACATGTAACTGTGGAGTCAATTGTGTCGTGTTCTGAGGTGTACAATAACTTGTTCACATATATTCATATTATGAAAGGCATCCTGATTTGGGGCTTGTGGTCCTCTGATAGATTTTATTATTTGTTTCTTATGATGGTATGTAACTGGTGCATCTGGTTGTGTGCTTGTTGAACCTTCCTTTGCCAACTTATCTGCTTTCTCATTTCCTGGTATTCCACAGTGAGATGGGATCCACTGCAGGACAACCCTGTGGTGCTTGCAGAGTTCAGTCAATAAGGTGTGCAGATGTGTCAATTTTTTTTATTGTAGTGCCTGAAGTACTGATCTTGCATCTGTCAAAAACACTACAGACTGTGAGCTAATATTACTGTTCAGCAGATTTTCTATTGCCAACTTTATTGCTTGGATTTCTTCATCATAATTGTGACAATATTTTACTGTTGCTATTTTTTATTCATATCCTTAGTGTTATTTGAATACTCTATATATGCACCTGCTCCCCCATTCTTTACTGCATTCTGTGCTGATCCATCTGTGTACAAGCCCTACATTATGATCGCATCATAAAAAAAATCTATCTATCATCCTTTCGAGCCGAAGACGGCACATAGGGCAGATCCAAAATCTCAAAAACAGAAACCTTGCGTGCCAGAATGGCACTTATTGCAGAGATCACTGCTTCCAAAACCTATGGCTGTATCCATAACAATAATTTTTACAATGACAGCTTGTCAAGCCATCGATCAACCTCCTTAGTCGCCTCTTATGACATGCCTGGAAGGTCACAGTGTCACTATTCTTTACTTCCCTCATAATGAGGCCCCGGTAACACACATAAAAAAATACCATCTGAAAATACAAATTCTTGAAATTGGACAGTTTGCTGCCAGGCAAACTCTCTCCCCCTCCTAATTACTACTTTCAGTGACTCCTGAGTGTTGAATTTATTTCCTTTGATGTTGGATTTTTTTTTCAAGTGTGTCTTAAAAAGTACAACAGTATCATAGAAAGGGTGATATTTTTTTAATCAATTTCACCAAATTTGAAGATATTTTTTTTCCCCTTATGATGCAGGAAATCTCATTGCCATCAGCGAGACATCAAAGAAACCTTAGTAAAATGGGAGAGATAGCGAACAATGCTTTGAGGAAGCAAAACATTACGTCTGAATTGATGAACTTTCAGTAATCACGTGAATAGACAACGCAACACTTTCAGTAGCTATGGTGCAATGCGCTTGAATTTCAGCCCATAAATCTAAAGTAATTCAGAAAATTATTACAGTATCCGATTCCCATGTGTCTGCTTGAGTAAACTCACAGCTGTGTAGCAAAAGTTAAAAGAAATTACTATTTTCGGAATTCCAAATATAACATTTAAGTGACAGCAATTTTTATGACGGTATTGTGAAAATGTGATCCACAGATAGGAATCACAATCTAGGGTTCATCATCATCAAATACCATGCCTGCTGGCATAGGAGACCATGTCTCTCCACAACTTTCAATCTCGACAGCTATTTATCATTTCTGTTGTTGACCTTCTGCTAATCCTTTCTTTATGCTGTCTGGTAGCTTTTCTCTTTTTCTTCCCTCTATCTCTTTGTCCCTCAATTTTCCCAGTTGTTACAATATATTTCAGCTGTTCCCTCCTCATAGCATGGCCAAAAAATTATCATTGTTTCTTCCTAATATTGATTATTGGCCCTCTTTTTTGCTTTGGCGTCTTCCAGAATGTTGTCATTGCTCTTCTTAGCTGTCCATGGTATTCTCAATAATCTTCTGTAAAACCACATTTCTACAGCCACATTTCCAGTGATCTTCTTGTTTGTTGATCTATTGTCCGTGATTCACATCTAGGGTTAAAATAGCATTAAATTCCCCCACCCCCTTTTCCTTTATAGGGACCAAAAGAACACTTTGATGGCTCCCATCATCTAAATTGATGAAAAAAAACTTGTTAAAGAAATAACCACAGAAATATAATAAGATGAATGATTAATTAATCCACAAGAATAAGAAGATGAGGCTACAGAACATCTGGCGGGAAAAAAAATACAACAGAGTAAATGATGAGCTTTCTGCTCAGTAACACAGACCAACTAAAGGAATCAACAGAGCAAATGATGAGCTTTCTGCTCAGTAACACAGACCAACTAAAGGAATCAACAGAGCAAATGATGAGCTTTCTGCTCAGTAACACAGACCAACTAAAGGAATCAACAGAGCAAATGATGAGCTTTCTGCTCAGTAACACAGACCAACTAAAGGAATCAACAGAGCAAATGATGAGCTTTCTGCTCAGTAACACAGACCAACTAAAGGAATCAACAGAGTAAATGATGAGCTTTCTGCTCAGTAACACAGACCAACTAAAGGAATCAACAGAGTAAATGATGAGCTTTCTGCTCAGTAACACAGACCAACTAAAGGAATCAACAGAGTAAATGATGAGCTTTCTGCTCAGTAACACAGACCAACTAAAGGAATCAGCAGAGTAAATGATGAGCTTTCTGCTCAGTAACACAGACCAACTAAAGGAATCAACAGAGTAAATGATGAGCTTTCTGCTCAGTAACAGAGCCCAACTAAAGGAATCAACAGAGTAAATGATGAGCTTTCTGCTCAGTAACAGAGCCCAACTAAAGGAATCAACAGAGTAAATGATGAGCTTTCTGCTCAGTAACAGAGCCCAACTAAAGGAATCAACAGAGTAAATGATGAGCTTTCTGCTCAGTAACAGAGCCCAACTAAAGGAATCAACAGAGTAAATGATGAGCTTTCTGCTCAGTAACAGAGCCCAACTAAAGGAATCAACAGAGTAAATGATGAGCTTTCTGCTCAGTAACAGAGCCCAACTAAAGGAATCAACAGAGTAAATGATGATCTTTCTGCTCAGTAACACAGACCAACTAAAGGAATCAGCAGAGCAAATGATGAGCTTTCTGCTCAGTAACAGAGCCCAACTAAAGGAATCAACAGAGCAAATGAGCTTTCTGCTCAGTAACAGAGCCCAACTAAAGGAATCAGCAGAGCAAATGATGAGCTTTCTGCTCAGTAACACAGACCAACTAAAGGAATCAGCAGAGCAAATGATGAGCTTTCTGCTCAGTAACAGAGCCCAACTAAAGGAATCAGCAGAGCAAATGATGAGCTTTCTGCTCAGTAACAGAGCCCAACTAAAGGAATCAGCAGAGCAAATGATGAGCTTTCTGCTCAGTAACAGAGCCCAACTAAAGGAATCAACAGAGCAAATGAGCTTTCTGCTCAGTAACAGAGCCCAACTAAAGGAATCAGCAGAGCAAATGATGAGCTTTCTGCTCAGTAACACAGACCAACTAAAGGAATCAGCAGAGCAAATGATGAGCTTTCTGCTCAGTAACAGAGCCCAACTAAAGGAATCAGCAGAGCAAATGATGAGCTTTCTGCTCAGTAACAGAGCCCAACTAAAGGAATCAACAGAGCAAATGATGAGCTTTCTGCTCAGTAACACAGACCAACTAAAGGAATCAGCAGAGCAAATGATGAGCTTTCTGCTCAGTAACACAGACCAACTAAAGGAATCAGCAGAGCAAATGATGAGCTTTCTGCTCAGTAACAGAGCCCAACTAAAGGAATCAACAGAGCAAATGATGAGCTTTCTGCTCAGTAACACAGACCAACTAAAGGAATCAGCAGAGTAAATGATGAGCTTTCTGCTCAGTAACACAGACCAACTAAAGGAATCAGCAAAGCAAATGATGAGCTTTCTGCTCAGTAACAGAGCCCAACTAAAGGAATCAACAGAGCAAATGATGAGCTTTCTGCTCAGTAACACAGACCAACTAAAGGAATCAACAGAGCAAATGATGAGCTTTCTGCTCAGTAACACAGACCAACTAAAGGAATCAGCAGAGCAAATGATGAGCTTTCTGCTCAGTAACAGAGCCCAACTAAAGGAATCAACAGAGCAAATGATGAGCTTTCTGCTCAGTAACACAGACCAACTAAAAGGAATCAGCAGAGCAAATGATGAGCTTTTGCTCAGTAACAGAGCCCAACTAAAGGAATCAACAGAGCAAATGAACTTTCTGCTCAGTAACACAGCCCAACTAAAGGAATCAGCAGAGCAAATGATGAGCTTTCTGCTCAGTAACACAGACCAACTAAAGGAATCAGCAGAGCAAATGATGAGCTTTCTGCTCAGTAACAGAGCCCAACTAAAGGAATCAACAGAGCAAATGAGCTTTCTGCTCAGTAACACAGCCCAACTAAAGGAATCAGCAGAGCAAATGATGAGCTTTCTGCTCAGTAACACAGCCCAACTAAAGGAATTAACAGAGAAATTGTCATGAAATCCAAAGAAATAAGAAGAGAAGAACCAATCCACTGATATTATTATTATCATATTTTCATTATTACATAAGAGAATCCTTGCACACGAAGAGAATCCTTTCCATAATCATGTTTGTTAAGACTGTCAGAATTTCCAATGGAAGATAAATTCTATCATTATTTTATCCCTAATCTCCATTCTCTAAATTTTTAAAAGTTTTTTGCTCTCCATTTTCATATTGCCATTACGTTCTCTTATGTTCTCCAACCATTCATTCTAAGTATGTTTACAATTAATTTTGCTCTCCTTTTATTGTCGTTTCCATTAACCTCATCTCAGTACCTACCTCATACTATTTGAATTTTAGCAATTTGAAATAAATTTAACAAACTTGTGGACTTACTACAACCTCACTTGTCTGTCTCTTTCGAAGACATATATTCAAAGCCAGGGAAAAAAAGACAGGCAACCTCAACTAGAGGAAAAAAATTACAGTATCTCCAAGTCTAGAAGTAAGAGACCCCATGAGCACTAATGCATGCAAAAGAACCCTTGGCAGTTTCAAATCTAAAAGAGTAGGTCAAAAAATGGTCCCTGCCCAGGCAAATTTATCAGCAAAATATCTACCCACATGATCCAGGTTGTGCTATGGAGTTTACACACGAGTGTCAGGGTTCTCCTCAGAGATCCTCGATATTTTGAGGGGAAAATCTGAGAACCTATGGATTTGTCTGGAGTGCAGTGATGATGATGATACTAATATAACAACATAATAAAAACTGATTGACTGACTTTTTACAAACACAAAATGTAAAGTACCATTTGGGTCCCCTTTCCTATAGCAGTTTCCAGCATCAACATAATGTGTGGCCCCCTCATGTTTGCTACCCATTGCCAACTGAAGCTGTGCAGCCTCCTCAAATGCCTTTCCAGCCTCTGGACACAGTTGCATTGCATTATTTTACAATAAACATGAATAGTTATTAATCATCAATTTGCAGGCTACTATAAAGATAATTGTCACTACAATTAATCAATTTAACAATTCAAACCTCTGTAAGGGAGCAGAAGAGTAGTTAAGGTATTGGCTTCTAGATGCAAAAGTACAAGGTCATTTCCCATACATGCTTACGTAAGCAAAGTTGTAAATGACTAACTGACTAAAAGAATTACAAATGATAATAAAACAGTTATAAAATGCACTGGACGCATCTACAAAAAGTGAGGTGTATGTGATACTTCACACACAAAAAATCCCAGCTCTTATGTTATTAACCTAAAGTAAAATGGAAACAAAATTGTGCAAATGCGGTAAACTCAAAAATGTTTTCAAATTGTCAGATTTTTAACAAATTCAGTTAGAATTTAATAAAACTTAGAACTTATGTGTAAAATAATATTACAATTGAATACATAATTAAATCCACAATATTGCCTAGAGAAATCAAGTTTTGATAAACAAAAAAAGTAAACCACGGACATTGACAATCTAACAGATAATCTTTGAGTTATGTTACAATCTGACAAAATTCATATGAGCTATTTTTATATCAATAGAACTCAGCAATTTGTACTAAAAACAGAAACAGATAAATAACTCACGTGGCCATTTCTTTGCCATTTTAAAGGCATTTGCTGCTCTGACGTATAACTCACATGCTTCCTCTTGTTTAGAACCTCCACTGTCAAAGAATAATTAAATGAAATGTAGACTTGTTTTTATCCCTTTTGTTATCTTCCTGGCTGTGTTTCAAAACAATTTTTTTAAAGAATGCAGAATATCAATGACCAACAGTAAAGACCAGAGGGAAGGTGAAAGAAGGACATGAAAAACAACATGACATAGAACAATTTTGGCATAAATGCACAGAGTGTGTTAGTCTTAGTGCATCATGGAAATTATTGGCCATAAACTAAGCATCGTAAATTGTTCTGTTATTATTTTGACCTGAACAACAAGAATTGTAAAGAGGTTTCAATCCCACATGGCTATAATAAAAATGTAATACAACAGTACACAACAGCAAAAAATATGTTTCACTGAAGAGTTTTCATACAAAGATTCAATGCAAAAATAAATACTATATTCAATGTTGTCAGCTGTTGAACTTGTATAATTAAGATAAAAGTAAAGGTTTCCTCCACACATGGTAGTAAAGTAAAAGTAAAGTACCCCCGTCACGCCTAGTGGTGTATAGGGAATATGATGTCAGTGACTAGAAATTTTACAGACCTTTGGCACATGATTTTTGGGGTAATGTGGTCAGTATTACGCCCGTGTAGCTTTGCTTTCCCAGAAAATTTGGTACCCATTAAAGGCTGGGTGAACCGGAGCCGTCGGTTGGGATCGAACCATACCTCTTGTCTTTTGTAGTCCAGTTCACTAACCATTGAGCTATCGCTGCTCCCACACCTTGGTAGGCGTTTGGATAATATGGTGTTAGTGACCATATTTTTTCTATGACAATGGCACATTTTTTGGCGTCATGTGGTAGTATCATGCCAGGCCACATTTATTTCCATGAAAAATCTCTGGTACCCATTTTTATAGGCAGAATGAACCATAGAGTCTTGTCTGTATTTAAAAAAAAAAAAAAAAACACCTGCCACATTTGGGGATTAAACATGAACCCTTCTGTTAAAGAAAGTGGGTATACAAACCAGTAGACAAATAATAATAAATGAATATTATTATAGAGGGAAACTTCCAAGGCGATAATCAGCGAATCAATTCAGAGGAAGAAATATGTTTACAGCACTCAGAAAAAATTATATCCCTATATTGGTCCATATATTGTTCTTTGTTTTTTTCTGTTGTTGATTATTGGTCATTTTTTCCAAGTGCTGAAAACATACCGCTGAATTGATTCGTATACAAACCACTTAGCCACACCCAAATTATTAACCATACTTAATACTTTGAACTCTTCTTTCATTCCTCAATTGTCGTTTGGCACCGAGGAGGAGATACAATTTGTGGTCTTTTGCTCTTCTATTCACCTCTGCTGCTGTTGTGTTTCCTAGTGTTTCTAATATTCAGTAAATCCATCTTTTTCATGGTCAGCCCTTGGGTCCGGTGTTCTCACAATATTTATTGAAGGTTCGTTGTGCTGTGTTTTGATCTTTCTGCCTTGTGACTTGACCTAACCATTTTATCTGTTGTTTATATATTCTATAGCAGGGGTTATTCCTAGCTTTATTCTCAGTTTTTCATTTCTGATCTTAACTCTCAGACTGTTTCCTGTCATTCGTCTAACACATTTCATCTTAGTAGAAGTTATTTTTCTTATTGTTCTTGGAACTAGGGTCCAGGACTGGCATTGGTAGCGTTCAGATGAAGATTGTATTGTAGAGTGCCCGCTTTGCCTCTAGATTTATTTCCTTTTTGGACAATAGTGATGATAGCTGTCCAATGATTTGACAAGCTTTGTTGCATCTTGAGTCTGTTTCTGCTGTTTGTGAATTGTCGTTTGGCACTAGACATCCTAGGAATTCCTCTACTTGTTTAGTTGTCTGCCGTCTATAGTTATGTTGATATTCTGTTTCTCCAAATTGAGATTTCTCTATTCTTCATATACACTGAGCACTTATGAAACATAACCAATAGTTATTTTTTTCCCATATAATATTTATATAATAGTTTATTCATTGCTTGTTTACAGTTTATGAATCTGTGGAGTACTGCAGACTTGTATTACTTTCTATCTATTGTCCTTTCGAGCCGAAAACGGCACATAGGGCAGAACACAATCTCAAAAACAGAAACCTTGCATGCCAAAGTGGCACATATTGCAGAGATCACGCTCTAAAATATATGGTGCTATTTCCAAAACAATACTTTTTACAATGACAGCTTGTCAAGCCATCGATCAACCTCCTTAGTCGCCTCTTACGACATGCCTGGAAGGTCACAGGTCACTATTCTTTCTCTTTGTATTACTTTACGAAACAAAAAAGCAGATGACATCCTTCAATGGTCCAACTAACCCCAGAGGAACGTCAAAGACAAAGGCAATCCTGAGAAAAACTAGGAAAACTGTAAACAGGTGGAGATAGTCAATTGGTAAAATATGAGCCTGAACAAAACAGCTTAAACAAACTCAGCAAACATAAGCAGACAATAAATTCAGACTCAGAGCACAAATACAATCAGTGACCTAGCAACATGCAACTGCAGAGCATCCAGAAAAAACTCCATATCATATCCTACAGCATTCTCAGCACCCTAAGAGCACAAATAAGTCTTATAGTTACAGGAACAACCCGCATGGCAAGTTATGGGGAACCAGTGAAAAACCTCAAAAGCACTGTCTTGTTCGTGAACCATGATGGTCTAAATGTCAATGCTGAACAATAGCTGATCGCTGTAGAGGAAATATTATTTTACAAGTTTAAAAATAATTGTATGTGGTTCTCAGAAAAACAGGATAATTCATTATGTTTGAGCTGTTTCATTTCCTAGCATGGCCCAAAGAATATAATTCATAATAAAACAGACATATATTTTATAATAATAAATTTATAATATAAAAAATAAAATCATGGTAAAATTTCAATTAATGATTTAATTATAAATTTTATTTAACTAAACATAAAATTTTGTTAAATCATCTTACTTAAAATTTAAAGAAAGATTTTCTTCTGTGAGGCTATAGTTATGTAGGGGCTGGTCTAATAACTACGAAGTACACATTTAAAAATAAGTTGGCTTCTTAGGTAGGCTTTTCATGACTTTTAAGACTTTTTAATGATTAATCAGTTAACACAGGAGATTTAGACTCACTCAGTGACCAATGGCTGACTGACTGAGGAACACAATGACTCACTGGCACAGATTTGTGAGTCAAAGCTTTTACTTAACAGACTTAAACTAGTTAGTTAACTAATGTCTCAACAACAAAAAATAATGATCATGTTCATATTCATAGGATATATGACTGATTGACGAGGAAAAAAAAAGGGGGGGGGGGGGTGTAAAGTACACAGACTCATTAAGTAGATGCCTTTGTTACAGTTGATACATGGTGATGGACAACTTGTCACGTTATTTGTTATGTTATTTGTTTTTTTTTATTACCACTTTAACTTTATCATACTTAGATAGAATAGCTATGAGAACTGAATCTGTCAATAAACTCAATCAGTAAAGTAAGTAAAAGAGTGTGTGTAAAACTAAGAAATGCCGTTGTAGTTAATTTAGTTACTAAGTAGTAAATTTGCAATTAAGATAGTAAGTAGTTAGCAGAAGTAGTAGTACTAGTAGTATCAATTCAGTTCAGAGTGAGAGTTAGTAGTTAACTAGTACTAACTAACTACTAAGTTAACTAAGTTAGATTTTAATTAGATTTTATATTTTTTGACTCACCCAAAAAATGAAGAAAACAATCCTTTGGCGGATTTCAATTTTTTCTCAGCCTCTGCTATCAATAATACAGCTTTCTGTTCCTGATCAGCCATACTGTTTTATTTACTCCAACTTCAAATTAAATATACAAAAACAGATGAGAACGACACTATTACTATTTTGGAACAATCACAAACATAACAACTGACATGACTACTATTTTCAGAGAACTTCCGGGTTGTGCGCGCCTCCTGTTCAATGCGGAAAGGAAGAGCATCAGTCACGCGACCTCCAACAGGAAAATAAAGATATTTATCATCCGGTGACGTCCGTACCATACCGCAGCATAACGGAGTTGTCAGATTTTATGTATTGAAAATGGTCATTTTGCCCAGCAAGATATAACAAGAATAAGGAAATCTTGAAATTACATACATTTGTCAATGTTATGTTAAATAAGGATCATCATCACAGCACTCTGATGCGACCATAATGATTATTGAAATCCTCACGTTGTCCAGTATATCTGTTCTGGCAACACCGGTCTTCACCCTCCCCCAATTTCACACAGGCTAGGCAGCCATGTATTTATACTTCAGCCAAAGTCTTTTGTTCTACCCATATCTCGATTTTTAATATCTGCCTGATCCATTGGCTGTCCAGAAGTTAATATTGAATATTGCCGAATGGTAGCATGGCTCGGGACATACATAAAGGATATGTCAATACATATTGATGTTTGAAGAATTAAAACACAAAATGTATTATTGGTGCCCGCTATTGAATACAATTAGTTCTTAAAGAAACAACAATTAAAATTTGTTTTGAAACTTGGTAAGAAAGACATACGAGCCATGAGCAGACTACGGAGCATCAAAACAAAGGAACGACCACGAAAAAAGGAGTAAAGTAAGGTGACCATATTTTTGAGACCCTAGATAAATAGCAATTTGATTTAGGAAAAATAGCGGGACAGAAGAAGTCATATTCTGCATGAGAACATTAATCGAAAAGTACACAGAAGTAAACAAACCAATATATGCCTGCTTCATAGACTACACCAAAGCTTTGATAGAGTATATCACAAACAACTTATAGAATGCCTAAAAGAGATACATCTAGATGACATGGACATACGACTAATATATAATCTATACTGGGAGCAAACAGCAATAATAAAATATAACAACGAGAACTCTACACCCATTGATAGAAAAAGAGGAGTAAGACAGGGATGCATCCTATCACCAAGCTTGTTCAATCTACACACTGAGCAAATCTTTAAAAACATCATAGAGATGCCAGGCCTACAAATTAATGGAAAAATAATCAATAACCTAAGATATGCTTACGATACTGTACTACTAGCAGAAAATCCTAAAGATCTACAACAATTACTTAATAAATAAACATGACAAGCAAAAAATATGGACTAGATATGAATATTAAAAAGACTAAAACTATGATCATAAACAAAGAAAATACTTAAAACCCACAAGTGGATATCAAAATTGAAGGAATAGACCTGGAGACAGTTCATAACTACAACTACCTTGGACATACTATAACCAGTGATAGAAAATGTACAACTGAAATAAACAAAAGAATAGGAATGGCAAAAAGTAATTTTAATGTCATGAAGAACATACTAACATCAAAAAAATAACACCGGGCTAAAACTAAGAATAGCAAAATGTTACATCTTCTGAATATTCCTATATGGTGCAGAAACATGGACATTAAGACTAGAAAACAGAACAGAGAATTGAAGCCTTTGAAATGTGTATATATAGAAGAATAGGTAGAATGGATGAAAGGAAAAGAAAACAAACGATGAAGTATTAAAACAACTAAAATTGAAAAGAGAACTACTAAGCACAATTCAAACAAGACAAATTCGATTTTTGGACCATGTTAAAGACACAACAGCCTACTAAAAGTAATCCTGGAGGGGAAAATACAAGGTAAAAGAGGCAGACCAAGACTAACATAGACGAGTAACATCAAAAGATGGACAAATCAGCCTATGACAACCTGCACCATCAAAGCAAGAGACAGAGCAGAATGGCGCTCCATGGTAGCCAACCTTCGTTGCGGAGACGGCACTCGATGATGATGAATCCGGGACGGATTTTAAAAAAAAGTAAAGTACCCCGTCACGCCAAGTGGCGTATAGGGAATATGGTGTTAGTGACAGATATTTTACAGACCTTCGGCACATGATTTTTGGGGTAATGGGTCAGTATTACGCCCGTGCCGCTTTACTTTCCCAGAAAAAAATCCGGTACCCATTAAAGGCTGGGTGAATTGGAAGCCGTCGGTTGGGATTGAACTCTTGTCCTTTGTAGTCCAGTTCACTAACCACTGAGCTATCGCGGCTCCCCGGGACGGATTAATTTGACATAAATTTTCCATCAATAAAATTTCTTTCGTCTTTTTCAAGTGAATAATACATATATTTTAAAACTAATTAAAACACATAACAATATAGCCTTACAAAACGTTATCAAGAGATAACCAAACACATCAGTGATACTCACTTAAATGGAAGGTGTAGCAGAGTTGCTGTACTTTTTAAAGATCTTTCTTTGTTTGGAGCATCTTAAAAAATTCAACACACATTTGCTCATTGTTCACTTTGGTGATCAACATGGCCTTCTAAGTGTCCACACTTAGATGTGTTTTATCATTTGTCCACAAGCTCTTCATCAGTGAAAAACAATCTTTCCGTTGCAGCATTTATTCCCGGCAGACACAAAAAGAACTCCACCAGCTTCAGAATATGTGAAATTGGCATATGCCTGTTTTTGAAGTGGAAAGCCATTTCAATCCAACGCTGCCCTGGTAATGTTTTATAAATACTCCACTCATTAATTTCTGAGAAGTAACAAACTGCTTCATGTAAACATATTCATCATACATTTCATTTTCTGGAAAGTCGACTAAAAAGATAATGTTTGACTCACTAATAATGAATATTTCTGAATATCTTCCCAAGTTGGTGTTCTGTTCAATATTACCCAACTGTAGGCTTCAAAGTTTTGAACATTATTTGCAGCCCATTTCTTCAAATAACTTAAAACTGTTTTATAGAATGAAGAAACACTGACTTTAGACTTGTTCACATCATCTGTTGAATTCCTTCAATTTCCAGCTTGTCAAGAATTAGCTTAACTCTCGATGGCAAAAAACCATCTTCCAGTTTGGACTCCAAGATAATTATCAACCCATTGATGTTGTAAATTATTTCAAAAACAGTGACCACCTGTCCTCTACTTTTTGCACTACTTCGTAGGAAGGAATGCCTGACTGAAAGAAAATAAGCCATGCTTCAGACAGGAGGTTTTCAAAGAATTTCAGTATAAAGACTGGGCATCTGTCTTAAGACTAAAATTAGGATTTTAAAGGCAGGAACATGGGAAAAACCCTTTCAACAGCAGGCAGCAGTGCAAGACACCTAATCTGTGCATAACCTAAAGTAATTTGGAAGTTTGTGTCCACAAACTTGCAAAACTCCTTGGGACTTTCAACTCTAACTGTGTATGATTTGAAGTGCATCTCTCTATCTCTCCTTGTTTCTACTTCTATCTCACCAGAAGAGCAAGAGACTCGTGTGAAATGAAATCTGTGCCTAAAAGAAGTCATGACATCCACCATGAACTCTTTTGGTCCTACCTAGATTGTAAAGCCAATCTGTCAAGATCTCGCAGTTGCACGTGTAATGTCTTGTGTCTACAATAAACTGGGAGAGCAGATATTTGGTCCTCAAGTGAGATATACTTCTCAGCGATGATTCAACTAACTGCTCCATCCACAACAGATATCTGGTCGCTGTCAGCATGTTTTGGGTCAGTTTGGTCAGAAAGTTAGTTACCCGAGGGCCATACACAACGACCTGCACGGATCGCTGGCCATAATACACACATTTATTCGGGGTATTAGTAAAATCGCTGTGCAGTGAAATCTACAAGTGGATCTCAAAGTTGTAGGAGATCTGTTCTCTGTTGAACATTCCAAAGATATTCACCAAATCTTCCCGCTAAACGTCTCACGGACTTGCCAAAATAAATTATGTTACGTCGTTGGCATACGATAGTATAAATAAGGTTGCAGGACACACATGTGAAACCATCCCTGAGATTTTTGGGGGCATGTTAAAAGATACAGCCTACTAAAATAATCTTGGAAGGGAAAATACAAAGTAAAAGAGACAGACCAAGACTAACATGGACGAGTAACATCAAAAGATGGACAAGTCAGCCTATTATAACCTGCATTATAAAAGCAAAAGACAGAGGCAGACAAAGAATAACATGAACGAGTAACATCAAAAGATGGACAAGTCAGCCTATGACAACCTGCACCATCAAAGCAAGAGACAGAGCGGAATAACGCACCATGACAGCCAACCTTCGATACGAAAATGTATGTACTCGTATATGTACGGCACTCTATTTTCATCATTATTATATGCAGTGAAAATTGTTGTGAAATTGTTGGAAATTATAGTCTTCTTGTACCTTTCAGCTCCAATTTGGAGCATAGTTCTGCCTCCAACATGAGCCATGAAAGCATCACAGCTTCCTTCATAGGTGTACCTCCCACATGAACCGTGAAAGCATACGACCTCCGTACGTGCCCAGTAACAAACCCATCTGTGACCCAGATTGCTGGAGTTCAACGATTCCGGGAACTGCCGGGTTTCCCGACATAAAACAGAAGTAAAGCGGGTCCAGTTTTTTAGTGTGTCACAAATGACGTAATTAGGATTGTGTTGCTTTCTTGATAGTCCGCGCGGCTAGTACATTAGAGTTGTTTCTCCAGTGGCAGGCCGCATAAATTACGGAAGTCAGTCTACAGGGAGGGAGCCGCGATAGCTCAGTGGTTAGTGAACTGGACTACAAAGGACAAGGGGTAGGGTTCGATCCCAACCGACGGCTTCCGGGTTCACCCAGCCTTAAATGGGTACCGGATTTTTTTCTGGGAAAGTAAAGCAGCACGGGCGTAATACTGACCACATTACCCCAAAAATCATGTGCTGAAGGTCTGTAAAATATATGGTCACTAACACCATATTTCCCTATACACCACTTGGCGTGACGGGGGTACTTTACTTTACTTACTTACTCTACAGGGAGCAGGCTAGCAACCATTCATGCCTTCAACGTAGAATTTTGAACTAGTGGTCTCCTTCAACAAAATTGACAATCATGAAGATACAGACTTTCATTAATGATGCTTACGCAGAATAAAAGGATAGAAATGGCAGGACAAAATCACTAACATAGAATTATGGAAATGTACCAGTCAAATACCAGTAGATAAAGAGATAGGGAGAATTGAAAAAAAAATAGAAAAAGTGGTATGGTAAAAGCTTTACGTGATTTGTAGACGACATATATTTTAACGAAGTTTCGGCCCAACAAGCCTTCAGCAGGAACAAACAAACAACACGCACACACAGATAAGCAAGTAAATAAAATTAATCCTACATAGCTAACTAGTCACGAAACATCCAAAACAAAATAACCGAGACTGGTTAAAGAAAAGAAAAATGACTTCCCTTGTGTTGTGGACCGTGGTCAGAATGGAAAAGGGCGAGTCACACGGTATAGCTGTAATTATACCCTCTGGTCAGGTGAAGGGTTCTAAAAATACGAGAGTGGGGGGAACGCTGGCTTGGTTACCTCGACTACAAAGACACCGACAATGTCCAAAAGTATCTAAGGGCTATAAATACATGTATATATACACACAGAGATGCGTGTATACATATATACACGTACAAACAGACATGCACACACCTACACATATCCACACATATACATATATATGTGTATATATATATACATACAGTTAGTAGCTCTTATGTTTGTCTGTCCTAGTGTTTTTATCTTTCCTGGTGTTTTCACCCATCCATCTTTTTTTCACTAGACATGCAGAAGTACGAGGAAATGAAAGAGCGGACAGGTTGGCTAGCTGCGCTGTCATTGAGGACGGTCAACCAATAGATCGGGCGGACATCATCAGTGCCCTCCGAGATGTGGGAAGAGCACAGGACTTCGACAACCACAAATCCACGTCAATCCTTCGTATGATGGAAATGTGAGTTAAGATGGGCACAACCAGAAATGAGAAACTTAGTGGCCGTGTAAGAAGACTTATCAACAACACAGAACTGGAATCGTCAGTCCCTGGACACTGCGGTACTTGCTGAGGAAGGAATCTGAGCACCTATGGACATGTTCGGAGTGCAATGATGATGACCCGCAAATAACTCAATAACTCTTCTCATCACAAGTCGATATATATATAACTTCATTTCCTGATTGTCGGTGATATTGTTGGTTGCATACTATGCAGCACAGCCATATTTTTTATCCCCGTACTTGTATGAACAGGTACATATAACCGATGTCACTATCTCTATCCGAGATGTCAGTAGAACGTTTTGTACAGAACTGTCTCAAGAGTGTAGACCTTTTAAGTAGAAGAATTTGGATACTTTACTATCTTTGCTTCTGTACTGTACGGTAATGACTGAAGCGCTGCATACTACTAAGACTTCACCAGAGAACACGGAATCGCATCATTTGCATGATAGATGTGAAAGAAGAAGGAATAATTTCAGAGCAGGCCTTATAACCGGTCAATGATCATGTAAGGATTCGCTCGACTTGGTTGCTGACGGAGCCGCTATTTCTTGGTTATTGATTGATCTCGCCCGTCATGCACTGCCATGTAACATGGCGGATGGTTTAAGTAGATATGCATCGAAAAGGACCAGGGGGACCGCGTCTCCCAGGGAAAAGAAAAGGGGAAGTGAAAGGCAGAATTGTACGACGAACTATTTCCGTTCATAGTAGAAATCTCCGATTTTTTGCTACACCTTTGTTGGTTGTGTTTGTTTTCGTACGTTCCTTAGCTTATCAGTTTTTTCTGGCCATTGTTTTGATTAGTCAGTACGGCAGACGAGCAGTTACCCTCACTGCCATAAGAGGTTCTTCCTCCAACGCGATAGAAGCTTCCCCAGCGACGATGTCTGGCAATCCTAAAGGAGGAAAGGGACCAGTAGGACCTGCCGAACCAGCTTTGGCAAATCAAAAGAGGCATCATAGGAAGGCTTTTGAGTTTATTTCGAAAGCTCTAAAAATCGACGAAGAGGATGGAGGTAATTTAATAATTATTATTTTTTAATTTACCGACAAGTGAAAGTGAGCGATTGATCAACTTCTTTACCTTAGTAAAGTTAGTGAACTTTTAGTATCAGTAATTAATTAATAGTAAATATTGATAGATGTTGCAGCTAACATTCACAAATTGTCTTTACTGAATTTTATTTACTCTTTTTAATACTGGTTTGACTTTTAACGGTTTAGTCTAGTTTTTGCGGTTTCACCATTTCATTATAATTATTCTTCACATTTGTGCCTTCATTAGATCTAAGATCTCTGCTATGATATATAAAATAATGTTTACTAGATAGTAAGATGGCTTCTAACCTTTAGTTGCATGATATATAAAATAAATAATATATGATGATATAAATGATGTATCATTGGATTGTCATATATTTATTTCAATGTACTGTGTATGTGTGACTGTGACAGTATACTTAAATCTTTCAGGACCAGAACAGGAAACATAAATTTTCAGATTTGGACCAGGTTAATTTTCCTGTTTCTAGAAATTTCAACATATACCTTTTTCATTTGACTACTTCACACAATAATTTATATAAATGTGGCATGTGTTATGAAAGGGGAAATGGATACAGAAAATGAAAATAGCAATATATTATGATATGTGATTATTTAAAGGAATAAATATATTTTTAAATATATAAAATATTCAAGGTAGATAATTTTTAATTTAAAATATTGTAATTCACTTGCCCTTTTCCATCTTTATATGTGTTGCTATCCATTTGTCTTGAAATATTACACAGCATAATCCAATTTCCTCCAAAATACAGTTTATTTGATGAATTTATGTCCAAAAATAACAAAATTACGTACAATTTTGTAAATGATCCCAGAATGAAAAATATTACAAATTTGTGTACATCACAACAATATTATTTACAAGTCAAGTTTATTATTTTTATTTACACAACTGGACTTATTGTGTGTGATATTCCCTAAAGCATGTTTTAGCGCACAGATGTGGCTTATCCGGACAGCCTGTACAATCTATCTATCTTTCGTTCACCCGAAGTATTGTCTATATCTGCAATGTCATTTCCTGTATAAATTTTACTGTCTTTTGTAACCCTGCAGTGGCCCATATAGTTTTGTCTGTAGTGTTGTATCTATGGCCAATGGATTTTCCTTAGTCTACTATATTCTGTGCAATCTTGAAGTATGTGTTCAGCAGTCTGGGGCGCCTGTCCACATGTACAAGTAGTTGATTTGCCGATCTTGAATTTTGTATACATGTGACTATGGAGTCGATTGTGTCCTGTTCTGAGGCGTATAATGATAACTTGTTCACATCTATTCATATTATGAAAGGCATTCTGATTTGGGGCTTGTGGTTCTCTGATTGATTTGATTATCTGTTTCTTATGATGGTATGTAACCGGTGCATCTAGTTGTGTGCTTGTTGAACCTTCCTTTGCCAACTGATCTGCTTTCTTATTTCCTAGTATTTTACAGTGAGATGGGATCCACTGCAGGGCAACCCTGTGGTTCTTGCAGAGTTCAGTCAATAAGGTCTGCAGATGTGGTAATTTTCTGGATTGTAGTGCCTGGAGTATTGATCTTGCATCTGTCAAAAACACTACAGGCTGTGGGCTAAGATTACTGTTCAGCAGTTTTTCTATTGCCAACGTTATTGCTTGTATTTCTGCATCATAATTGTGACAATATTTCCCTGTTGCTATTTTATTCATATCCCTAGTGTTATTTAGGTACTCTATATTGAGTTATTGAGTTATATGCGGGTCATCATCATTGCACTCCGAACATGTCCATAGGTGCTCAGATCCCTCCTCAGCAATTCCCTCAGTGTCCAGCGACTGACGACTCCAGTTCTATGTTGGTTGATAAGTCTTCTTACACGGCACCAAGTTTCTCATTTCTGGCTGTGCCCATCTTAACTCCCATTCCATCATCCGAAGAAGCGACGTTGATCTGTGTTTGTCGAAGTCCCGTGCTCTTCCCACATCTCGGAGTGCATTGATGATGTCCGCCCGATCCATCGGTTGCCCGTCCTCAACGACAGCGCAGCTAGCCAACCTGTCCGCTCTCTCATTTCCCCGCACTCCCGCATGTCCAGGGACATAGACAAAGGTGACCTTACGTATTTTGGATTTCTGCAACGACTCTACCCATTGCATGCGTACAAAGCCCGCCTCCACTTTTTTTATCATGCTCATCGAATCACTCAGTATACATGCGTGGATGTAGTCTTGTGACTCTAACCATTTGAATGCCTTGGTCACTGCCATCACCTCCATTGTCATGCTACTCGTCATGCTAAAAAGACGCACCAAGATGGCGCCCTGTTGCTGGCCTATTCATAAGATTCACAGATAAGTGCTGTTTTCCAGTGAAATTTCCTGTTTATTTGTTTGTTTTTATTGTTTTAGGGTTCATGTGAGTGTGCGCGCTTTCTATTTGATGTTAATCACTTTGCTTCTTTTGATTCATTGCATTTGTTATAATTCTTATCTCATTATTCAGCCTTGCTGCACTATTGAACGCGTCAAATGGCGGTTTGTTTACGCCGTCTGTTGTCAAGGACGCGTAAGTCATTTAATTTGTAGAAAGCTCTCAGTGTTTCCGCGTGCTGCTGAGCAAGTTACTGGAGTTGGCCAGTTTATACGTGGAACGGGTTCTAGGCCGTGCGACTGAGCAAGTGCACGTGAGTCTAGGCCATCCAAAGGTACTCTATATATGCACCTGCTCCCCATTCTTTACTGCATTCTGTGCTGATCCATCTGTGTACACACGAATCCATAGGTCTTGTGGGTATTCTTCATCCAGGAAACTGAGAGTTATTGTTTTTTGCTGTAGACTATTATGTTCCTCTTTGTCAACTATTCCTTTCACATCTGTCTGTACTTGTATTGATAATCCATATTCCTCTGTCCAGGGAGTCTGTTCTGGTATGGGCAGTAGGGGGTTAACAATTTTTGGCATGTCTGGTGTTTGTCTACTAATACGCTTGGCTTGGTGGATAAAACTGCTTATCTTAAGTCATCCCAATGCAAGATTTTGGAATTGGTCCTTCATTGGAAGTCTCGGCATGCATGCACATTTTTCTGCCTGTATCAGCACCTTTGTGTCCCTCCGTTCTCTCAGTGCTGGTATCCTCCACAATTTCTCCATCTCCAATATTGGTGTTGATTTCATTGCTCCTGTGATGACCCTAAGTGCCTGGTTTTGTACTTTATCCAGTTCTTGCAGTGTGGTGTTTGATGCTGAGCACCATGCAGATGAACCATATTCTAAATGTTGGCGTATACTCTGTTGGTAAACTTTACTGAGTATTTTCCCACTCGCACCCCATGTGGTGGTTCCACACAGCTTTCTTAGAATAGCCAATTTCCTCCTTGCTTTTTGGGTTGCCTTATTTATCTGCTGTTTCCAAGATAGTTTGTTATCAAACGTAACTTCGAGATATGTAGTTGTACATCCTGCCATTTATGCCATAATTTCTGTTTCTTCAATAGTCCTTCCTTCCACACCTTATCAAATGCTTTCTTTAGGTCTATTCATGCTGCTAGTACCAGTTTCTTTTCTTGAAATGCATCCTCAATTTCCTAGAAAAGATAGGTTGCCTGATCTTCGGTAGATTAACACTGTCTAAAGCCTGCTTGTTGTGGGACAAGGAGATTTTCACTTTTTAGGTACCACTGCAGTCTGAGATTGATTATACGTTCCATTGTTTTACACAAACAGCTTGTAAGGCTGATTGGTCTATAGCTGGATGTCGTTGAACCATCTTTTCCTGGCTTTAGTAATGGTATCATAGTTGCTTCTCTCCATGCCTGTGGCACTCTACCTGGTCTGTGGCACTCTACCTGTAATCCAGCAAATGTTGTAGATCTGCAGTAGTTTTGATTTAGCTGCAGTTCCCAAGTTCTTAATCATTTCATTGGACACTCCATCACTGCCCGGTGACTTTTTCATTTTTAATTTGGATATTGCCAGCTCTAGCCCTCTTTGTGTGATGGGTATTTCCATGACTTCATGTGTGGTCTCTTCTTGTCTTGCATTTTGTTGTTTTAAACGGGTCTCTTGTCGTTTCTCTAGGCTAATTTCAATATTATTGTCATTTGCAAAGGAGTCTGCAAAGTGATTTGCTGCATGCTTACCTGTTAGGATGTCTCCATCCTTCTTCAGTGTAATTTTGGTGTTCCATTCTGTACCATCATCATTCAGCTGTTTTACAAGCTTCCACACTTTTCTTGTGTCTCGTTCAAGATTCAAGGACTCTGTTTTCTCTTTCCAGCTTCTCCGCCTGGCTTGTAGTTTAGTCCATTGAAATTTGGCATTAGCATGCTGATAGTTATAACCTGTACAATAATAGCTGCTTCGTTTTCTTGCTTTCTGCTGCTCCGAACAATGAACACACTGCAGGTCTTTCCCATCAAAATCAATGAGATGGATGGCACCCCGATATCTCTGCGGTTTCATGTTCCATGATTTTTTTCCCCGGCCATGATTTTTTCCCCGGCTTGGATAAAACAACTTGAAGAAGATTGTTAGGTACCTCTGTTCCTACTATGCTATACAATTCATTAATAAGCAGCTCCTTGAAATCTGCAAAAGGCATAGGCTTTTCAGTGTTAGGGCGGCTCAAGTTATACAAAATATGAGCATTGAGTTGTGTGATCTCAATTATCCACATAAATATTTTCTTCCACCACTTGACTGTCTTCCTTGTGTGGTGGTTACCATAATATGAGATCATCTGGTCTACTCTGTCACATCCATTCATTGAGTGGTTGTAGCTATGGATGGGTGATGGCTTCCTGACTTGACTCCTACCTTCAGTTCTGACCTCCTATGTGACACTTCCATGTATTGTCACCAATTGGCAGGGTTTTTTAGATTTTTTATCCCTCCAGCTGACATACATAACTTGCTCCTCATCATTGATGAACCACTTTGCCTCATTCACTGATATTTTTTTATTTTTGACTTCTGCTGGAAATCCACGTCTGTTGGAATTTAGCGTTCCAGTGTAGTTGTGATTTTTCTGCTGCAGAAATTGAACAAGTGGCAGGGAAGTATAATATTGGTCAGCAAACAAATGATGATGATCTGTGATGCCTTCCAGTAACTTGTCAAAAACTTTGACAGCATGTGATGAATGTGGGTCTGTTTCAGACCTGTAAGCTGTGTCCGCACCAAAATATACCAGGAGGTTGAAAATGTATCCGGTGATTGAGTCGCAAAGTCCGTATTATTTTATATGATATTTTTTGGGCTTACTGGCATTGTACTGCTTGTACTTAAATCTTCCCTTGTAGCCTATAACCATCTCATCAATGTAGATATTTTCAAACGGATAAAACGCTTCTTGAAATTTTTCTATCAATGAATTGATGAATGGCTTAATTTTACATTTTCCAGCTGCACCAGGAACAGCCGCATGAAGCATAGATTGATAAATCAGTAAAAATCTTGTCCAACTAAACATGCACCTAAACCAAGGACTACTTTTATATGATTGAATGGACCAGTAATCCTTTATAGAATTTTTTGCATTCATTCCCATAGCAATCAGGACTGCCAGAAACTGAAAAAAAGTATTACTGTTCAGCAGTGTCCATTTAGTGAAAATTGAATACCTGCGTACTGGAGTACTCAGTTCCATTTTTTGCTGAGCATAATTGTTGATATTTTGAATCATATTGTCAACAATTGGTTAGTCAACAGGCTCAGAAAATACTTGGAAGGTGAAGTATTTTCTGGAAGATCTAACTTACATCCAGAATTTATATTTTTGAGGCTAGATTTTCCAATTGTATCTCCATCTCTGGCTTCATGCTATCCATCAGCAGGCTTCCTAGCCACATGTCCTGTCTTGTGAGCTTTGGCTAGACTAGTATCAGTTTCATCATCAGAATCACTGCCACTCGATTTCTCTGAGTCACTGAAAGTGCTGGACTGGAGGCATCGACCAGCTAAACCTAAACAAGATCGTCTTGGTTTCTTAGCGCTCGACTTCCCACTATAGTTACTTATATCATGACTATCATTATCACCACAAAAACTGTCGTCCGAATCTGAATAGTCAATTTCTGAATCACTCAATAACAAGGTTTCGAACATAGATCTAGCTTGTTTCGCACTATATCGTTTTGAGCGAGAAGCACTGCAAGAAGTACCAGCAGTGGTCGTGGCCATTAAATGACATAAATTTTAGAAATAAACAATGAATATAAATTAACAATTTTCCAATGTTCAAAACTTTGACCATGCCGGTATAAACAGAAAGATCAAGAGAGAGAACTCTCCTACTTCCGGAAATCAAGTATTGGTTGAAATAAAAACGAAAATCAGTGAAAATGAATAAAATATTCAGCTATACCCGAATTAACCGACGTGTCAGTGAGTGGTTAGAACTGATCAATTTCATAGAACCGAGGTGTCGGATAGTAGTCCGGAAAGAGTTAATAAAAAAAATACCATGATCACTGAATGCACTGTTCAGATGGAATTCATTAGTCTTAAACAGCTAGTATTTTTTTTTTCAGGTTTATTAATTTCTAAGTTAACTCTCTACAGAGCAAAAATATAATTTGTAAAGGGATTCATTTTTAATACTCAGAATTCATGGAAAATAATAAGTTATACTGACTACTATTATTATTATTATTCACAGAGTTTATCATAACTTAAAGAGTCATTTATCTTTCCTTTGAGGTTTTAGCCTTGCAAGGACAGTTGTTATTCCAGCTATTGTTTCAGGTTTTGAGCCTTTTTCGCTAATAATTCATCCTGAGTAATTACATTTTAAAAATGTTTTCACTTATCTAGGAGAAATAAAAATTTAAAAAATTGAAAAAAAAACGTTATGGTGAAAGTTTTATGTAATTAAGGGACAACACAAATTTGAATGACGTTTCAGCTCAATAGGCCTTCAGCAGGATCAACAAACAATACACACACAGATATATATCAGTAAATAAAATTAGCCATACATAGCTAACTTATAATGAAGTATCTAAAACAAAATAATTTCAAACCAGAATGAGAAATAAAAATGAAAATGTCTTCCCTGGGTATTGTGCTGTGACCACAAAGAAAATGAACGAGGACTAGGATATTCAGTGTAGTTGACCAGCTAATGGAATGGTCAAAACACAGGTGGAAGGGTTAAAAAAATATGTGGGAGGATATTGTATAGGTTACCTCAACTATAACGCCACCAGCAATGTCTATATGTATCTTATGTATATTCACCCATGTGAGAACACACAGACCTGTACACAGACACACACACACAGACATATACACATACGAGGCAAAGCGCCTAACAGCAGCAGAGCTGGATGTTGTCAGTGACCCACAACTGATGGCTTGCACCAGGATCGGTGAACCAGAACCATCCAGACCCTGCTCCACCTGTCCGTGGTGCCTCCAGTAACAGACTAACCTGTCTAGTCTGGCCCAGGGAGTAGGGATCGAAGAGGGACGATAAGCCGGTACTAAAAAATGTCATGCTGACGTTGGATGTGTTGGGCCGAAGGCACAAATATTACAGTTATACTGCAAACCACGACACAACTCAGATACGCCCGCTGAACGTCTTTTTAATGGTGGATGATGAAGAGGCGTATTACTTTAATCATCGGGTGAAAGCAAGCAAGCAAGTATACACACACACACACATATGTATATATACACAACCATATATATATATATCTATAGTCCTTTCGAGCCGAAGACGGCACATAGGGCAGAACTACAATCTCAAAAACAGAAACCTTGCGTGCCATATATATATATATATATATATATATATATATATATATATATATATATATATATATATCTCTTTTTTTTCATGCTGAAAAAAGACTAAATGTCTTCCACATGCGATGTCTCCGCAGAATAATGCACATCAAATGGCAGGACAAAATAATCAACGTAACTGTCCTGCAACGTGTTAAGACCAATCATGTCGATGCTCAGATGTCGAAGACTAAGCTGGCTTGGGCATGTTCAGTGAATGGAAGAAAAATGCATCCCCAAGTAAATACTATATGGTGAACTAATACACGGAAAGGGCAAAAAGGGCCATACATACATACATATATATATATATATATATATATATATAAGTGTCCACAAATAGGTCTGTGTACATACACAAAGCACAAAGAATAAACCAGAAGAATACAGGATACCTGAAAGGAGGAAAAAGTGAGATGTCTCGGAGTGGGGTTCACTAAGAACACGTAAAATGTAAGGTACTATGTAGTGCAGGTGGAAAGGATATTGCCTTGCACAAAAGTAAGCAGCCCAGACACAAGAGATATAGGGGTCATCGAAGTGTCACAATGTGGTCTAGTAGAAGCGAGCAGTGTATAGTACATATACTAATGTGTTCATACATGAGCAAAAGAGTAGAATATGCAATAGGTAAGGAGCAGCTACAGGGAAACTGTGTGTGATACATTCATGCCACGTGGGGCCAGTGAACCCAATAAGGTGATTCTACAAGACGAACCGGCTACTGTCGACAGAGTGGCAAAATGACTATACCAGTGAGACGGATGTCATTTTTGCCCTCGTGGTCTGAGGAATTGAAATACGCAACTTGAATGCCAGTATTCTGTTGAACATCCCGAAGGTGTTCACAAAATCCTTCCACTAAACGTCTCCCAGACTCACCAATATAAGTCATGTGACATTGTTGGCATATGATGGCATAGATGATATTGCAGTACACATGTGAAACCATCCATGATCTCGAACCATCCGTTAGGAAATAAAATTGAGTTAGTGCTGAGCACATAAGCACAGGTAATACAGTTCCGTCCACAGGGAACCGTACCTAACTGTTTGTGGTAGGAGGGAGACGCACCTGACCAGAATATCTCTCAAATTCTTGTTGCTTTTGAAGGTGACCATAGGGGGATCAAGGAAAAGTAGATGAGTGGTGGAATCAGAGTGGAGAATGAAACGGTAACGGCTGATACTTCTCACAGCAGCTAATTTGTGAGGATGAAAAGTGAGGGTGAGTATTGTTCTCTCAAAGCAGGGAGTGGTTGGAAGGAGTGCGTCATGACGGTAGATAAGGAGGACCCATTTGAAGGCAGATTGGAGGATTAAATCAGGATAAAGCCAATGGCTAAAAAGCCTAAAATGGGGAAGCGGGAATGGGGGGGGGGGAGGGGAGAGGGCACGTGTATTTGTTTGTTTTCTCTCACATGGGTGTTTATACGTAGATGCATATAGACATTGCCGGTGATGTTTTAGTTGCAGTAACCTATACATTATCCCCCCACATATTTTTAGAACCCTTTCACCTGTATTTTGACCCTTCCATTCAACTACTCTGAGTATCCTAGCCCTCGTTCATTTCTGGCAACAGCACAATACAGCAGGGGACACATTTCCATTTCTATTTCTCGTTCTAGTTTGAAATTATTTTGTTTTAGATACTTCATTATAATTTAGCTAGGTAGGGCTAATTTTAGTTACTTATATATATCAGTGTGTCCGGTTAGCGCAATCGATAGGCGGTTGGCTTACCACGGCAACAGCCGGGGTTCGTTCCCTGGCGAGGACACCTGGGTTTTACTAATTCCCTAAAAATTAGTGGCAGCCGCGATAGCTTAGTGGTTAGTGAACTGGACTACTACGGACAAGGGGTAGGGTTCGATCCCAACCGACGGCTCCGGGTTCACCCAGCCTTAAATGGGTACCGGATTTTTTCTGGGAAAGTAAAGCAGCACGGGCGTAATACCGACCACATTACCCCAAAAATCATGTGCTGAAGGTCTGTAAAATATAGGGTCACTAACACCATATTTCCCTATACGCCACTTGGCGTGACGGGGGGTACTTTACTTTTTTTATATATATATCAGTGTGTGTGTTGTTTGTTGTTCCTGCTGAAGTCTTATTGAGCTGAAACATCGTTCAAATTTGTGTCGACCATTAATTATATAAAGCTTTAACCATACTATTTTCTTCTTTTCTTTTTTTTACATTTCTCCTTTACAATCATTTTTACTGCAGTATCACATTTTTATGCATTTCTTTGCTTTAACCCCTTTCATATATCTATCTAGCTTGTTAAATTTTTCATTAAATTAACAATAATTTGATAACATTCTTTTCCTCTTTTAGATTACTTTTAGATTAGATAACATTCAGTTTGATTTGATGAAGTATTAAAGAGCAAGAAAAACAGAATAACCATTAGAATGTTTTTTTTTCACGTTTCACTCATGATTATCTACATTAGTCTCACCATTTATAATCTATTGCAATAATGGTGTTGCTTTTTTAAACAATCAAAACGCAGTGGCAAAATTTGTTGTTAATGCATTGGTCTGTTGACAACAGTGATAGGAATTTTATTACTAATTGCCATGGCTTGTTTTTTGTGATTAACTTTGTTTCAAGAGTTTTTCTTTCAGACAGTAATCTGCTTGGAGTAGGGCTTGGGTGTGTGTCAATGCTCACAGAATAATATGAATACTAACATTATATTCTTATATGATAGTGTTATAATGGTTTCCTTTTCTTAATCAATTTTTGTTGAAAACCATTAATGTTAATTCTTATCTTTGCTAATAATCTTATATTTCTGATTAATATGTAACTAAAATATTTTAAAGATTGTGGGTTTTGAGTGGATGTAATAACAGAGGCTACCAGATTTCAATACAAAAATTGTATGTTTCTAAGACTTTGCATTTGGTAGTCCTGTTTTATTATTATTAATTTTTATTCTTTTCAGTGAGGAAAGATATTGCTGTAGAGCTCTACAAAAAGGGAATAATTGAGTTAGAAAAAGGAATTGCTATTGAAGTTAGAGGAGAAGGTAAACCAATTAATTTGTTCTTGAAATGTAATAATGTGTACCTGTTATCTGGTATGATATTGTACACTCTGGGGAATGTACAAAGGACAAGAGGTAGGGTTTGATCCCAACCGACGGCTTCCGGTTTACCCAGCCTTTAATGGGTACTGGATTTTTTTTCTGGGAAAGTAAAGCGGCACAGACGTAATACCGACCACATTACTCCAAAAATTATGTGCTGAAGGTTTGTAAAATTTATGGTCACTAACACCATATCCCCTATGTGCCACTTGGCGTGACGGGGGTACTTTACTTTTTTTTTACTGGGGAATGTGTAAGTGCAGTTGTTTCATGCAGAGTATCAACAATTATTTTACTGTTGATTGTCCTCTACATTGCCTTCATTCCTTGCCTTAGATTGCTTTAAAGCACTTACAGATCTGTACAGTAGATCTACGTTCATTATTGCAGAATTTGGGGCCTCGATAGCTGGAAAACCACTCGACTGGACTACCGACGTTCGGACAACCCGTGTTCGATTCCCGCTGGGAGCAGTGTAAATTGTACTCATGGTTGGAAAAAAAAAAATACCCCCACGGTCGACCCAGCCGTTGGCAGGAATGGGTACCAGGGTATTACCCTGGGAAGGTGAGGAATGTCGCCTCGCATCCGAGTTTCGATGCTTGAGGCGACACTATACAGAAATCTCCGAACATTTCTGAATAGGCGGCCGAGCACATATGGGTGGAAACTCGCGTGCTAAGATGCCGGTTCAAGTCTCGTACTTTACCTTTTACCTTTATTGCAGAATTAAAACTTGTAAAAGCACAACCAATCCATGCCATGATCCTTCATTTCTGACCTTTTCAAACCTGAACTTCTTCATCATTGTTTTCATGTTCCTAAATAATTATCAGACTATAGTCAAAGATTGTGCTGCACTTTGTTAATGCTCTTGACAACCCCTATGCAATTAGATTAGACAGGCCTGGTGCATGTAATTTTGGCAATGATTCTTCTTTCATTGGCTAGATTTTTTAACCGAAAGGTGTTATCAAGAACAGGTCTTGATCATATTGTCATGCCTGACCCTTGCACTCAAGAAATATGTACCCCTTGAGTCAAGGTTGATACTCGTCCTTTAGAGAGTTATTTCCACAGTTGCATTAGATGCTGCATCAATCTGTATTCTGACATTTTCAGTTGTTGTCTATGGTTTGACCTGGTTGTTGTGTATGATTTGACCCGGTCAACATGGAATGGTGAATAACTTCAGGGGAAGAGGTATGTTTACAACACTCATAAGATAAATCACGGATAATAGACAACAGAAAAAAACAAAGAACAATAGTCGGTCTGAAGCAGGATCGAACCCGTGCTCCTCTGCACAGCGCCTTGCCACAAGAACCAAACACTAGAGACAGGTATGTCATGGCAAGGCACTGTGCCAAGAAGAATGGGGTTCGATCCTGCTTTGGACCATTTGTTGGTTTTTTTTGTTGTTGATTAATTATGATTTTTTTTCCCCAGTGTTGTAAACATGCCTCTTCCCATGAAGTTATTCGCTGATCTATCACCTCAGAAATTTCTCTCTATGACAATATTCATTTATTATTATTTGCCTTTGTTCAACATGGACTTTGATTTTCACAAAAATTCTATTGCAGTTTCTCTCCTCCTGGACAGACCCATCACTGAAAATGACAATGAAATCTTTTCTTATATTTTGGTTATTAGTTCTTAAAGATTTTCTTTCACTATCACCGCTTGCTTTTTGTGCTGTATCATTCTCTTAATTCTCTCTATTAATTTTTCTGCATTGATTAGTCTTAACACAGATTACTATGTAAATTCATCACATTAATAATTTTAGCATGCCAGTATTAGAAATTCCAGTAAATATAAATAAATGTTACAGTATTATTCCATGTTCATCTTGCTCTATTAATGTAGAAAACAAGTCCTCATTTTCTAGATAAAACAGTACATTTTGTGCCTTTTGAAGGAAAAGTACCCACAACACAACTTATTTTATGTCTTAAAAGATGACAAGTTCAATCAATGTCCCCCTTTATTTTATTCATCTCCTCCTGATTTTCAATCTCTTTCTTTTAGATTTCTCTTTTTTTTTTTCTGGGTCATACATCTAACTCTGCCCTGTCCTCTCATGTTCCTCTACATTTGTTTCTTTAACAAATAATGATCATATTATTATCCATCCTGCAACAGGAGAAACATGTGAACGTGCACGGAGATTGAAAGAAAAGATGGAAACTAATTTAGGAATGGTCAAAGACAGACTAGAAGTGTTAGGTGAGATTTCCAAGGTGATTCTGTAGATATTGATCGATTGTTCTAGTGATGTTACCTTGATGCAGCTGTGCTTATTATTTCTGTCTATATTTATTTATTATTTAACTATTATTTTATTATTTTGTTTTATTATTTTAGACAGGATTTCTAGAGATAACCGTAACATGCGTGTATTAATTTTATTTTAGGTAGGATTTATGATTTCCTCTTGGTGGTTATTTTAGGGCTTGAGAATAGTGGCTGCATGTCCAGGGAAATCACCTCACAGTATATAGGTTATTATTATTTCACCTGTGATTAAAAAAAAAAATCATTGACTCTGCCAGGAATAAAACCTGCATCCACCTGTCTGGAAAATGATCAGTCTAATTCACTTGGATACTCACTGATTCATTAAGTAAAGAAAACACAGTTGAGCTGGATCAGCTGCATTTCAATAAACCTGAGCATAATTTTGCATGACAATATCTTACATTTGTGTTTAAACAGGAAATCTATCATAAGCTTAGATAAAATATTAGCCATGCTTGTCTTTTTTTTTTTTTAAATATGTATAAGCTTGTGTTCTTTAAATGTTCAATCATCCATTTGTCATTGTTTTACACCATAAGCTTATAACTATACCCTTTTTTACAAATATTTTTTCTTTCTACACCCAGTAGCTAGCTTTACTCCCCTCATAATTTGTTATGACAATTCCAACCATAATAGTGGCTGTGTAATATCCGTGTTTATTTGGTGTAAATGTTTCTTATATATGTATTTAATAGATACAGTGTAATCAACTACAAGCTATCTTTAAGTGTTGTCAGTGTCACCTATTGTGAAGTGCCACAATAAGCATAGAAATAGTGTGTTTAGTTTATGCTTAGAAGAGTTTGAAAATAATTGTGTGTTGTAAGTTAATAATATAAATTGGCAGTTCTGATATCTGGATGATTTAGTTTGTGTGAAAGCCCAAACAAATGATGTTGCACAAGTCAAGTTTCTAATCTTACTGATCCAGTGGTTTAATTAATAATATAATATTCAAGAAAATGAAAAATTGGCCACACAAAAATATGAAGTAGCAAAAGAAGATTAACTGCCCATCAATGAAGAAGCAAAATTGGTGATCGATGGGCATAATAGTAACACAAAGTAAATCAAGCTCACAATACAGTATTACAAATTAATATTATCAACTATCTGTCAGGCAATCTTTTTCTACTCCATATTGGCCACAACAGAAAGAAACACTATTTATTTTTTAAATTTAAGATAGATACAAGCACCCTGTGTTTTGTGACCTATCAAATATAGTGGAAGGACATGACTTAATGTCTCTAACACTCAGGCTTGGGGAGAAGACTGTTCTTCATATCAACTACCTTTGAAGAGAAACTGTGTTGCAGAATTGTCAGAAATAGACAGCAGGCTTCATATAAAAATCTGACATCCATATTTGAGTGATGTTAACAACAGAAGAAGAATTAATATTCCAGGCTGGGCGACTGGGTGGTCAAGAGGTAAGATGCCATCCTCTGGACAAGAAGCTCCTGGGCTCAAATACTGTCGTAAAAAAGTAAAGTACCCCTCTCACGCTAAGTGGCGTATAGGGAAATATGGTGTTAGTGACCCTATATTTTACAGACCTTCAGCACATGATTTTTGGGGTAATGTGGTCGATATTACGCCCGTTCTGCTTTACTTTCCCAGAAAAAAATCCGGTACCCATTTAAGGCTGGGTGAACCCGGAAGCCGTCGGTTGGGATCGAACCCTACCCCTTGTCCTTTGTAGTCCAGTTCACTAACCACTGAGCTTTCGCGGCTCCCAAATACTGTCGTAGGTGGTGGAAATTCTTTACTTCGAATTTGTGGTTTCTTCGTGACTTTACCCCCTCCTGGTCTCTGGGTAGTGAGATTCAATGTCTAGCCCTCTTGGATAAAGGCAAAAAACAGGAGGTCCAGTGTGCACCGACGCTTTTTAAGAACACTCAGCAGTTAAAAGTTAAAAAAAAAGAGTAGGCCAAAAAAAATGACAGCGGTCAGAGCAAACCTTCTAAGCAAATCTACCCATGATGGAGATGGATGGTTTGTGAGGAAAGGTTCAGATATCACTGCTTTGCCATAAACTAGAAACACAATTCATCTATACCTACTTAACGAGTGAGTACTAAGAATTATTATTCCAGGTTATCTTTTATTTTCTGACCTCCCTGTTATTGGTATTTATTTTGTGTCATTATTCTATTACCTGTTTACCTACATCTGCTTGTTACTGATAAAAATAAAACATTTTGCTGTCATTTTCCCTTTTCATATTGAGCATGCATTACTGTTTCTGGGTCATTGGGAACTATTTCTCTCAACCTCCCCATTATTGCCCATTGTTCTTTAAAAAATATAGAATTTGCATGAGTAGTTAACTGAGCTATATCAAGAAACCGTAAAAGGATGTCGCAAAAACTTTTGCAAAGAATGTAGCCTCAAATGTTTGTTTAAAAGAGATGAGAGTGAAATATATAAATTACTTGTTTGTATACATTTTTGACAAAGTTTGTTGTCATCTATTTTTGACAGTTGATTTAATCTGTAATAAATGGAATAATTAGTAACAAAGACAAAGTAAAAAAAAAATAGGCCACGTTATACCACATGACATACAGGGAATAGTGATAGAGCCCACATGTTTGATTTACCATCAAAAACCATTGATCAGAATAGGCCTGATCTCTTGTTTAGTGGACCAATTCCCTAACCAAATCTCTACTTTGGCTCGTTTGATACTAACCATATGAACAAATACAAAGGCATAGAATTTGTTACTTTTTAAAAAAAAAATGTAATAGTTTAAAGAACAGTTCATGTTGCAGAATGATATTCATACAATGGTGTTTTTTTCCCCGACTTTAAATGTGCTAGAAATAATCAGCACACAAATATTTACAAACTTTATGTCAACTGTATGGGACCTTTAATCACAGCACATTCCAAATTAGGCGATTCACTTCCAGTAATTTTCATTTGTTTGGTTTTTGATTATTCGATATTGGGTGAATTTTAAGTACAGTAGAATTCTCAATATAAGATTAATTCAGAACAAGGTTAAATATTAAGATTTATGTCCAAAAAATTAGTTATATTATATACTAATAATATGACTACCTAATTCGTTTACATTAAACTTTTTGAAAAAAAAAGGCACATATATTTTCAGTGCCAACTTTCATATTTATGAGTTCTACTGTATTTTGTTGTGTTGTACTATACATATATATTAATTGTAGTTGGATATTGTTTGGTATTGTGTAATTTTTGCCCTTGTGAAATTCTCCATTCCTATATTCAGAAAAACTTCTAGCAAACTTGAATATAGATAATATCCCTAAGAAGGATGTTCCAAGCATGGGAAGATTCACTGTTGATGACATGCTAGATGAGGCTACTCCTTCCTCATCTAGTCAAAGGGTTACCTCAGAAAGTGAAACAGATCCATTCACATTACCTGACAGGACTGCCATCTACAAGCCCTGTTCATACTTAAATACACAACCTAAAACAAATACAGAATATAAGCCCTCTATTATAAACACAAGGGACTACTTGAGAGATTTATCTAAAGGTAGGAAACTGTTTATTTGAGGCATTTTAAAATGCATTTACACACCTTTCTTTAAAGACTGCAGGTACATTTATAATTATATATACTTCGTTTATTCTGTTTTTTTATTTATTTATTTTTTTCAATTTGATATTGAGTGAATTTTTAATACAGTAGAAGTCTAATATAATACTAATTCAGAGCAAGGTTATCTTGGAAAAAGTTTCTCAGAAGCAATTAAATATTGCAATATACTCTTATAATAACCATAACAAACATAAACCTATTAAACTGTTTTTTTTATGATTTGCACTCTATTAAAGAAAAATTGGCAATTTTTATAAATTAAATTATGAACATTATCATTTCACCAATTTAGGCCTCAAATTTACATGTTCAACAAATTAATTACAGTTTACAGGGTGCCCTCCTTGATCTAAATTATAAAACCAAAACTTAATGGAATATTCTTATATAGTGATGGCTACTACAGCTGCATCAACTCATAAAGTTTCATGTGGTATTAGTTGATATCACACACACACACACACACTCAATGTGTGCCCTAGCCATGGCTCGGCAAATTGGATATGATAATCTAGCTTGGACCAGACTCTCTGCAACATTTTCAGCTTTATCTAGTAAAGGTAAAGGTAAAGTACGAGACTTGAACCGGCGTCTTAGCACGCGAGTTTACACCCATATGTGCTCGGCCGCCTATCCAGAAATGTTCAGAAATTTCTGTATAGTGTAGCCTCAAGCATCGAAACTCAGATGCGAAGCGACATTCCTCACCTTCCCAGGATAATATCCTGGTACCCATTTCTGCCAACGGCTGGGTCGACCGTAGGGGTATTTTTTTTTTTCCAACCACGAGTACAATTCACACTGCTCCCAGCGGGAATCGAACACGGATTGTCCGAACGTCGGTAGTCCAGTCGGGTGGTTTTCCCAACTAGGCTACCGAGGCCCCCAGCTTTATCTAGTTTGTAGATTCAGTGATGCATTCTTGCAGATCATCTAGTTTTGCTGTGGATAGTGGAGGTACATTACACTTTGTTCCTCATATACCCCGAAAAAGAACAAGTCACAAGGAAGGTCTGTTGGTTCTGAGGACCTCTTGCAGACACCAGGCATTTTTGTCCAGAGAGTTAATCAGTCTGTTTGACAGGGGCTTTTTGAGAAATTTGCAGACAACAAGATACCGGTATGGTGGGACAGAGAAGAACATTTGTTAGTGAATGTTTCTGTGATCACCATGTTACCAAACATGTAAGCCTTATACCAATCATACAAGTTTTGATTTTATAACTACTTTAAATCAAGGATTGTTTTTGTGGACACACTGCACACTAATATTTGACTACCAAATTAGTTTGTATTACATTTTTTTTTGAAGAAAATAAAAAGTACAAGTATTTTCATTGCCAACATAATATTTATGAGTTCTACTGTATCTTAGTTATAGTCAGATTTTGTTTGGTGTTGTGTAATTTTTGCTCTTGTGAAATTCTCCATTCCCATATTCAGCAAACTTGAATGTAGATAATATCCCTAACAAGGATATTCCAGGCATGGGAAGATTTACTGTTGATGACATTCTACATGAGGCTATTCCTTCCTCATCTAGTCAAAGGGTTACTTCAAAAAGTGGAACAGATCCATACACATTAGCTAGCAGGACTGCCATCCATAGGCCCTACTCAAACTTATACACTCAACCTAAAACACATTCAGAATATAAACCCTCTAATGTAAGCACAAGGGACTACTTGAGAGATTTGTCTAAAGGTAGGAAACTGTTTATTTGAGGCATTTTAAAATGCATTTATTATACCTTTGTTATAGACGAAAGTACATTTATAATTATATATATATATATATATATATATATAAGTAAGTAAAAAGTAAAGTACCATGTCACGCAAAGTGGCGTATAGGGATTATGGTTTTAGTGACCATAATTTTTATAGACCTTAGGCACATGGTTTTTGGGGTAATGTGGTCGGTATTATGCCCGTGCGGCTTTACTTTTCCAGAAAAATTCCGGTACCCATTTAAGGCTGGGTGAACCCAGAAGCCGTGAATCAGGATTGAATCCAACTTCTCGTCCTTTGTAGTCTAGTTCACTAACCATTGAGCTATCGTGACTTCCTAATTATATATATATATATATATATGTGTTGCATTCTATGAAAACATGCAGCTATAGCCAGAAGTGAAAGTTACAGACATGCCATTATTAATTGTGGGGTGGGAGTCTGGGTTTTCAAGGGTGGTCATTATCCTCTGGGCAAGAAGGTCACAGATTTAAATATATGTCGCTTCAGGTGGGAATTTTTCTTTTCGAATCCACAATTTTTGTGTGGTTTTACCCTTTCACAGTCTCTAGATAGTGATACATAATATCTAATCCTCTTGGAAAACTGTAAAAAAAAATAGGTCTCTTGTGCATTTTGCACATGTTAAAGTGGCAGTTGGAAATTGAAAAGAGCGCGCCAAAAATGACCGTTGCTCTGGGGAAAAAATTATAGAAACATCTACCTAAATTGTCAAAACTCTTTATGAAAAAATAAAATGAGAGTGCTTCTGAAGTGAGAGAGTATTTTTGCCTGTGTGGTGAGGGGCACCTGTCTGCCAGTCTGAAAAATGGAAGAGTAGTTACATTCTGTTTGTTTCCATAACAATACTTTTTTACAATGACAGCTTGTCAAGCCATCAATCAATCTCCTTAGTCACCTCTTATGACATGCATGGAAGGTCACAGTGTCACTATTCTTTAGGCCATAGATTTTAGAAGCAGCGATCTCTGCAATATGCGCCATTTTGGCACGCAAGGTTTCTGTTTTTGAGATTGTGGTTCTGCCCTATGTGCTGTCTTCAGCTTGAAAGGACAATAGATAGATAGATAGATAGTTACATTCACACAAAATTATGTCAACATGGACAACAGACAAGAAAATTGCTGGAGGCTGTAGAAATGTGGTTTCACAGAAGAATGTTGAGAATACCATGGACAGCAAAAAGAGAGTTAATATCCAATATTAGGAAGAAACAATCATCATTTTTTGGCCACGTAATGAGAAGGGAACAGCTTGAATATATTGTAACAACTTTGAAAATTGAGGGACTAAGTGTTAGAGGGAAGCAAAGAGAAAAGATACCAGACAGCTTTAGAGAGTTGGCTTGGCAGAAAGTTAACAACAGAAATGATAAATAACTGTCGAAATTGAAAGTTGTGGAGAGATATGATCACCTATGCCAGCAGACATGGTACTTGATAATGATGATTTTATATCAGTCCAGTAGTTCTCTCAGCAATATGCATCCTTTATATTTTTTATTGTAATCCTTTCAACACATTTGCTACCAATGGGTTTAACATGCAGTGGCAAGGCCATTTTTCAGAATAAAAAAAAAATTTTAATAGCAAGTGGTCATCTTGACCTGTCACACCAACTGGAAGTCAGTACTCATGTATAACAGTGAAAAATGGGAGGTTCCGTGGGTACATGATAATGACAAACCCTTGACAGTTGAAAGTGAAAAAAAAGTAGGCCAAAATAGCTGCTTTCTGGACAAAACTATCTATCTATTGACCTTTTGAGCCATAGCCAGCCCATAGGACATAGACCAAGATACTACCTTCTCTTATCAAAATTTTTTGTTTTAACAGTTTTCAGTTCTTTTAAAGATATTTTATCAAATCTTACCATTTGTCTCTGTTCTGTGCAAGCAGCTTTATCTCATTGAGGGAGCCGATTCCTGCTGTTCTTGCCTCTCTCATCAGTGTTCTTCTCAGCGTCTCTCTGGGTCTTCCTCTTTTCCTCTTACCTGTTGTCTCCCACATGAGGGCCTGCTTTGCTATATGGTTATTATCTCTCTTCTCATCACATGTCCAACATATGACCATCGTCTTTTCTTTATTACTGAAGATATTAGTTGTATCAGGTCTACATTTCATTAACAAAATCGTTTTTATGATAACGGCTTGTTAAACCTCTGATCAACGGTTCTATACCAAGCCGGAGAAAAAATAATTCCTCCATTTTGGATACAACCAGGACAAAACTGGTAAGCAATAAAAAAAACCTACCCATGCTGAATATGGCTGTATCACGCTGAAAGGTGCGGATATTGCAGCTTTCTGTAAACTATCAACACAATTAATCCACACCCACTTAACTTTTGAACACTAAAGAAGAAGAAGAAATGATGAACAGATGGCATAATAGAACAGGTAGTTTCTACTTCAGCAACACAGGAGCCATTATTATTATTTCTGCTAAACCTCTCTGTCATTGCAATATAAGCTGCTGAATATGATACTTGTAAGTGCGGCTGTAATGAGAATTAGCACCTAGGTATTTTAACCTGTCACACCTGTTAATAATTTCTCTATTAACTCTTTCCATACGGAAGCTTTTTATTCATGCAACGGAAGAGATTTCGGAGACAATATTTTTCATGGTTTTAAGAATCAATCTACATATTTATATTTATCTAACATATTACATATTATATATGAATTTTTAGATAATTGAACAAGGTATTAGATTTCACCAATACCAACATTTCACCATGCAAGACATGTAAAAAGAGTATGGTTTGATGATAATTCACACTAATCAAATTGAGAGAGACACACTATGCGGCAAAATGTACGTGGCTGAAATTGACATGGCGCACAGCGCAGCGAAATGTACAGAAAGAGTTAAAATTAACATTGGGGAGGTCAATTTTCACTGTTTAGTTGTACAGAAAGCTAAATAGCAAGCTTTCCTTGCATGGGTTGACCTTACATTGTCTAGTATAAGAACCACATTATGTGTACAGAAACCCCCCTTGTATAAGTTTACTTTTTCATGAACATCAGCTTTCCTTTCTTCTCAAGACAAGCTGCCGAATCATATATTCAATTTTCCTATTCATTAGCACTGGTGCTGCTTTGTTGACATTTTTATCAACACAGAAGTAAACACATTTTGTTGACAAAAAACGTTTTTAAAAATATATTGTAAACAGCCAATTTTTTGGTGGTTATGTTGGTTAGTTTGTTGGTTAGTTGGCATGTGTATATATAAAAGAACATTTATGTTTATGTGGTGTATATGTATATATTATATCATCATCACATAAAATAGGTATCCATAATATACCAGGTTTCTGAAGCTCTGGTGCAGTTACATTAAATTTGTTGTTGCCAATGACTACAAAGATTATAACATGAAGATATAAACTGGCGACGTTTATATTTTTCAATTATACTTATAAAGGATGTGATAAAGTAAACTTGTTGCAATTTCTTTCAGAGTTACACAAGCCCAACAAGTCCAAACCAATCCCTATCACAGTGAACAGAAGCAACATTGGAGGTGGTGCAGTTTCACCCAGAAGTGGGAGTGGGGGCAAGGAGAGAAAATACTCAACCTCTTCAAGCCCAGGCTCATCTCCTGTATCCAGACGAAGACCAACACACTATAGACAAGCTTCACAGTCCGATGTAAAAATTGTTTTTTTTTTCCCTACTTAATTTACTTATGTTGTCTTTTATAGAAAACTGATCAAGTTGCAGCAGCCAACCCACCAACCCATTTTTAGCATTTTGTAGAGCAACAACTTAATCCTTAGTTTGTGGCTATCTTTGGTATTGTATTTCAAGTCCTGACCAATGCTGTGGAGTTCTGCCTCCAGTGTTTAAATTTTTAAGTTGTCTTTACCTAAGTCTATAACATGTTATCAATGTAATGGTTGATAGTATCAATATTATTGGCTGACTCCTGTTTTTTGTTTAATTCGACTGGTTGCTCAGATGTACCTTGCACATAGTTATATTGATAATTATATCTTAGTTGATACAGTGTACACCCTTCCCTGCTCAGTGTGTCAGCCTCTTAGAGAATGAATGGAGTGATTGGAATCAGTTTATCAAACCAGGTTGGGGTGGGATATCAAAACGCCATCCAGCAACTGAGCTGAGTGTGTGATCACTTGATCCACAGTTCATTCTTCTTCTTCTATCCTTCCTCTGCTGCCGTTGGCATCGAGGGGAGAAACAATCTGCAATTCTTTACTCTTCTGTTGGCCTCTTCTGATGTTATTCCTCCTAGTGACTTTAGTATTCCCTTTATCCATCTCTTTCTTGGTCTTCCTCTTAATCTGGCGTTTTCGTAGCGTTTGTTTATGGCTCTTTGAGTCATTGTTAGTTCTTTTTGTCTTGTTATGTGGCCGAACCAATTTATCTGTTGTTTCTTTATGTATTCGATGGCTGATTCACTTTCGAGTTTCTTCCTCAGGTCAGTGTTTCTTACTCTGTCCCTTAAGCTGTTTCCTGTCGTTCTTCTGACACATTTCATTTCGGTGGTCTGATACCGCAAATATTTATGGTTGCAATTTTATTTACGTTATGTCTGTATGATCGCGATTGTTTCTCCATTATTTTGGCTCTGAGCACTGTTGTGTGTATGTTCGTTCGTTCGCTTTCGTCAGCTTTGACCTCTGACGAAGTCCCACCCACTCAATTTTGTGGGACTGAATTTTGCGTGTAAAGTCTGTTTTATCCCATTACAGGATGCCCCTCGCCATGCAGGCAGATTTACTCCGACTTCAGAGGTACTAATTTTTAGGGAATTAGTAAAACCCAGGTGTCCTCGCCAGGGTACGAACCCCGGCTGTTGCCGTGGTAAGCCAACCGCCTATCGATTGCGCTAACCGGACACCCATTGTGTGTATGTTACATTGTCCTCTGCCGCTGTGCTAGTTCTGTCGCAGAGTAAGGGCTGTTGTTTATGCTACCAGTGCTTGCCCCCGCACTGTGATCACTGTTGGCCATGACCCATTTTCTACTCGTGTTGTTTCTCTACATTTTTGTTGTTTTCACACAGAAACTGCTCATTGCATGCACCATAATCAGTGAACAACAGAGCTGAGCGTGCCACGACTGATTGAGTGCGTCATAACCTGTGATGAACAAAAGAGCTGAGTGCGTGGTCAGCGACTCACAGTTGATTGCGTGCATCATAATCTGTGAACAATAGAGCTGAGAATGTGGTCAGTGACCCACAGTAAATTGCGTGTGTCATAATCTATGATGAACAAAAGAGCTGATCAATACTCTGCTCCACCCTCCAGCTATGCCCCAGGAAATAAACTATCCAGTCTGATCAAGCCAGTAGAGATCAAAGAAGGAAGGCAATCCAGTACTAAAAAATGCAGTACTGAAGTTGATTGTGCTGGGCCAAAAGGTACAAACAAACCACAAAACAATGCATTTATGCCCACTTGATGTCCTTTAAAGGACAAATGGCGAAGAGTACTATTCACAGTAGTTATTAGGGGAACACTGGAAAGAAATAAAGAAACCTGGATAACTGTGTATATCATCTTATTTTTACTATTTTGGCTGTGACAATGGAATTATGAAAAAAGTTATTTTTAAACTCAGTGAACAATATGGATGTGCTTATGAGGCAAAGAAAAAGCATGATTACTCAACAATGTTTAGGAAACAGATTTACAGAGTTTAACAGGTATCATATATGAAGGACATAAGATGGCTCATATTTTAGCATATGGCAAAAAGGGACATTAGCTAACAATGAGAGCAAAGACAAATGTCAGCATCAGTGCTTAAAGCAGCCAGCTAATCATAGCTCATAAAAAACAACAGAAAAAAATCAATCAACATTTTTCGGGCACATCATGAGAAGAGGAAAGTTGGAGTACTTGGTTACAGCTGGCAAAATGCGAGGAAAGAGAGATGTGTGGAGGACAAGGAGAGAAAATACTAGATAGGTTGGTGTAAGGCGAGTAAAACAGTCTACAGCAGAACTGATACGATGCACGGTGGATAGAAGATTGTGGAAGGACATTATCGCCTACGCTGATGTGGTATGACACATTATGATGACTGCTTATGACAAGATTGGTGAGCATGAACTAGATCCTACTCCATGGCTTCATAGTGCTCCTAGAACTAGACAAACCCCAGTCTAGTCAAGTGAGTAGGGATCATGAGGGTAGGCAACCTGGTCCTCAGAAACACCATGCTTAAGCCTGATATTTTGAGCCAAAAAGTGAATATTGTGGCTTGTTGCAAACCACAACACAATACATCCACGTCCACTTAATTTATGATCACGTAATAAAAATTACCGCATCAAAACACAAATACCTCAAAATTTGACATTTTGCTGTTTTCAAACATTAACCCCTTCCCCCCTGTCTACCTTAACAATTACGACTTCCGGTGACCCTTGAGTACTTAATTTTTTTCCATTGCTGTTTGAATTTTTTTTTTTTTGGTTCAGATCGTGAGATATATCTTTAAATGTGAAAAAAAATTGCCAATTGTTTTCCCTTTTTGACCTGGGAAATTTCCTCTGTCATCGGCAGTCATCAAGCAACCCAGCCAATTGTTTTCCATTTTTGACCTGGGAAATTTCCTCTCTCATCGGCAGACATCAAGCAACCCCTTGTGATGCGGGTATACACAGTGAAAATAATGCTATGTAGTATCTGAATGTACTTATGGCGACTGTGCTGAAAGACTTTTGGTACGTCCAGTCCATGAGGTAAAACTCAGGTCATATATCAACCTGATCCAGGAATTTTAAGTCCCTATGTTTTGCCTAGTCTAAACACACGGCTGTGTGTTGAAAGTTCAGCAAAAATACTATTTTTTATAGCACCTAATGTTACATTTAAGTGGTAGTAATTTTTACTATGGTTTCATAACTGGGAGAGTTATAGATAAGTAATGTAGTCTAGTCTTAATGCAATCTATGCGGATGATGAAGAGAGCTACTGATTCCTTTAGTCATTAGATGAAGTTAACAATTGTTGTAGGTATAATCCAGTATTTTGTTTGCAATGATTTATTGTCATGCCAATAGTACCTTTTATTTCAACAGATAAGCAATGTGTCAGGCAAGAGAGACATTTCAAATGTCAAGTTAAAGAATGTGGACAAAAAGCTGGCAGATGTCATCCTTAGTGAAATAGTTGACCAAGGGCAAGATGTGACTTTTAGTGACATAGGTATTATGTTCTTATTAATGATATATGCTGTTATTCTTTATTTTTTAAAACAAACCTATACAGATTGTATATATATAATTTCATAAATATGGGCCTATAATTTAAAAAGAAAATTGTAGTTGTCCATAGCAAACTATGATAAGAGCATAATCTGGAGTTGGTATGAGTTTAGATTTAAGGGTGGAAGAGTAAAGTTGTTCATCATCTCATCCTCATGGTCTATTGAAACTAGAGGCATGACAAAGTTGAGGTGAAAATAAGAATAAATTGTCCATTGTTACCATATTTCTATTGACTGCGTATATTTATTATTTTTTAATTCCATTTTATATATTTTTTTATTTGTTAGTTTTGTTCTGTGCACTCATTTGAAGGCATTTAATATTTTTTTCCTTTTTAATTTCTATCACCAGCTTTTCTGCGGCCTCAACAGTTCTCTACCAATTCCCACTTGTAACATATGCTTACTTATTGTTTGTTTAAAGTCTTCTCTGCTGTTTTCATACTTTTATTGTGTACACTCAATATTTATTGTTCTGACTAAATATTGTTTATTACCTTCTTCATTTCTTAGTTTTGTTGTGTGTTTCAGTTTGAAGGCTTTTGTTAAAAAATCAGAAATCCTTTTATGATATTGTCCTACACCATCTGCTACCATACAGCAGTAAACAGCGGTTCTTGTGATTGCCAGAACCACTGTCTTGAGGGTAACTCAGAGGCACTAAAGCTGCTGGTGTTAGCCTAAATGAAGGACCATAGGGAGGGACTCTGTGGCAGTCAGTGGTGAAAACATTAGAACATTTTTTTAAAGGAGACAAGGCGTTTCACAACAACAGAGCTGGAACCTGTCAGCAACCCATAGCTGATGGCTTGTGTCAGGATCTGTGAACCTGAACCATCTAGACCCTACTCCACCTCTTTGCGGTGCCTCTAGAAACAGAGTAACCTGTCTAGTCTGTCCAAATGTGTAGGGATGTCAGATGTGTTGGGCTGAAAGGCACAAATATTACAGTTATACTACAAACACAATACAATATATACCTGCCCAGTTCACATGCTTTTAAGGGTGGATGACGAAGAGGTGTATTCCTTATGTCATTGGGCGAACTCAAGCAAGCAGACTTTTTAAAGATCAATTAAGTGGGAGTTAGTTCAACATATGTAAAGCACTAACTCCACAGTTATCACCACGGTAAAGCAGGCAACTGTAGATCTATAAAATCTACCCTTGTTCTTTCTGTAATATAGGTAGTTTTATTATATATATATATATATATATATATATATATATATATATATATATATATATATATATATATATATATCTTGATCCTTCCCGTACCTAGGGCTTGTAGTGTTTTTCGCCACCCATCTCTATTCTAGACGAGATGTTGATCTTATATAATGAAACTATGCCTGCCAACTTTGCTTCTCTTATAAGTGTTCTTTTCAGTGTCTTTCTGGATCTTCACCTTTTTCTGTATCCTGATGTTTCCCATAGAAAAGCCTGTTTTGGAATTCTCTTGTTGCCTTTTCTCAGCACATGTTTGACATATGTCCAACTTCTCTTCCTAACTGTAGATGGAATTGTTGGTTGCATGACCATTTCTCTTATCTCAATATTAGTCTTGAATTCATTCCATCGTACACAGAGTATTCTTTTTAGGCATTTGTCTTCAAAAGCATTTAGTTTTCTCTCATGTGCTGAATGTGTATATAAATTATGGTTACTAACACCATATTCCCTATACGCCACTTGGCGTGACGGAGCTCTGTACTTTTATACCAACACATTTTCCAGTTATTCTGTGTGAACTCACACATACTGTACACTAACAGCCACTAACAACAGTGTTGTGTAGGCAACCTCACCCAAATGACAGATCAGCTGAGAGATGCATCAGGTAGGCTGTTCTATGCAGTGTCGCTACAACTGAGTGTCAAAAGCACAAACAACAACATATTTCATTCTTTGCACAATGAACACATTCCTTTTCAATTTTTGTGGAAATGCAGTTTTTGGTAGCGAGTGAGACACTCTGTACATTCCAAAAAAGGATATAAATAATAAGCAAGTAAAAGCCATTTGTATATTGTGTTTGGATTATCTTAAGTGTTGAAAGTGGTTGATATGTAAGATTTATAACCTGTGTTTTGTTCTACCAGCAATATGTAATTTTTCACTTCTTTTAAAACGTGTAATCTTTATAAGTCAAGTAAAGAGTACTATTTCTTTTTAAGCTGGCCAAGAAACTGCCAAACAAGCCTTACAGGAAATTGTTATACTTCCTGCTCTTAGGCCAGAAGTAAGTTATTGTGTTCAAAATTAGTTAAACTATTGCCTTAGATCATCATACGTGTCATTGGCTAATCTAGTAATCCAGTACAAATGTAGGAAATCTGATCAGTTGGAAGATCCAAAACCATATGGACAGATAATATTAGTCTCTTAAAGATTAGACGAAATTAGTAGTATAGCTGCATGGGGAAATCTTTCCTGATTTTTTTGTCTCACTGCAAGAGGGAAACTTATGAAGTTACCACTAATATTAAAGTTGAATTTAAATGCAGAATAGCCCTGGTAAAGGCAGCATTTCATAAAATAATAAACATTTTATGCAACTTTTCTTTGTTATGTAAAAGAATGACTATGAAGAAGAGTCCTCCAATTTTACATGGAGCAAATCCTTAATATGTGGAAGTTAATCATGGGCAGTCTGCAAACAGACAAGAATATAGGAGGCCACAGGAATATTTTACAGAAGTATGCTGAGAAAAACATGAACAAGCTAAGAAGAGTAATGAGGAAGTCCTGGGAGAGACCAGAACACAAAGAAATCCTTAAAGTGCCATCAGAAAAAAAATGATCCATTTTCATGGAGTATATGATGCAAAGAGGAAAACTGGGAAATGTGTCAATAGAAAAATTGAGGGGAAAAAAGAGAGAGGAAGCACAAGTGGACAGTTTTATCAATGTGGCACAGAAAGAAATTAATAGATTGATAAAGAAACAGACTAACTAGTCTAGTCTGGCTGAGCTATTAAGGATTGAACAGGAAAGGCAATCCATTACTAAAAATGCCCTGTGAAGTAAGATGTGTTGGGTCAAAAGGCACAAATATCACAGTTCTACTGCAAACCACAACACAAAGCACCTACGCACACTTAACATCCTTTCAAGGACAGAAGACGAAGAGGGCTATCATTTCCTTTAGTAATCATCGAGTGAAAGTCAGAAAGAAAGAAATAACTGAGTATAAAATGGTGCGTGTTATCTTGTTTGTGAACTTGGTTGTTAGAATTGATATCACAGTACTCCAGGCACACCCATAGGTGTTCACCTATCTTCAACAGATAACAAAATGTATGCAAATAATGGTTTCTGTAGCATATGGTTGTTCACACACATGGCTTGTCTACAAGATAGGTTTTATCAAGTTAAGAAGTCCGTATGGGATTTTTAAAAACAAATAATATATTTTGGCATTTATATTTGGCATATTATGGTATTGATTTAATACATTGATTTGATACATTTTTTAAAATATATTGCTGCTAAATTAGGAATTCATTATTTATTTGTATGTCTTGGAAAAGCTCCTTTTTATGCATTCATCATTATAAATTTGTTGGAGAGGACATTAAACAATTTTCGGTGCTTTTTTTCACTGTGTTCAACAAAGATCCTCTGTTTGATATATTTATAGTTTCTAAGTAATTAAACTGAGACACATGTTCTAATAGTGTTCCATTTATTTTAATTATGTATATCAGCATTTCTGTTCTTATAGGTCACCATTACTTTTGGTTTTCTCTCTCCTAAAGTTCAGATCATTATTTATTTTTGTTACTGTCACTCAGAATTTTAAGTATCTTTATTATTTCCTTATAAATGCTTTGTTTCTTCATGCTTTCAATTGTATTTGTTATGGCTATTATAAATGCAGATGTTTGTTGTATACTCTTTGGGTTTCCCAATCAGTAATTCCTAATTTTATACTCAACGTTTATTATTATTATTGCATTTTGTCAACGCTATATTCTTATTTTACTCTACTAAACAATTAATAAGCTGAAGTCCAATATTAACATTTTTTTCCATTTACAAATTTCTGAAAATTTTGCCTCAATTTTACTTGACAAATAAAGTGATTATTATATTTTCTAAGGGTGATAAAAGTTTAAGTGATATTTAGCGCAAGTTACATGTTTTAAGATAGTTTCTTTTTGAGTCACTTTGGATTACTTTAACTATTTTTGTTTACAGTACAGATATTTCAGGGAGAAAGTGAAGTATAATACTTTGAGAATTAATTTTGAATGGTTGTCAGGTGTTTGACCATAAGTCATTGCTATCTATTTTTTTAATAGTTATTTACAGGTCTACGAGAGGCACTGTAATAGTTGTCACATATTTTATGTCATTGCTATCTATTTTTTTTTAGTTATTTACAGGTCTACGAGAGGCACTATAATAGTTGTCAGGTGTTTTATAAGTCATTGCTATCTATTTTATTTTAGTTATTGTTATTTACAGGTCTACGAGAGGCACTATAATAGTTGTCAGGTGTTTTATAAGTCATTGCTATCTATTTTTTTTTTTTAGTTATTTACAGGTCTACGAGAGGCACTGTAATAGTTGTCACATATTTTATAAGTCATTGCTATCTATTTTTTTTTTAGTTATTTACAGGTCTACGAGAGGCACTATAATAGTTGTCAGGTGTTTTATAAGTCATTGCTATCTATTTTATTTTAGTTATTGTTATTTACAGGTCTACGAGAGGCACTGTAATAGTTGTCACATATTTTATAAGTCATTGCTATCTATTTTTTTTATAGTTATTTACAGGTCTACGAGAGGCACTGTAATAGTTGTCAGGTGTCTGACCCTTAAGTCATTGCTGTCTATTTTTTTAAATAGTTATTTACAGGTCTACGAGCGCCTGCTAGGGGATTGCTGCTTTTTGGTCCTCCTGGAAATGGTAAAACATTACTGGTATGTCATTTCTGTATCTAATGCCATTATTTTATCACTGTATCTACTATGTGTAGACACCTGTATTTAAGTGACAGCTCTGTTTATTTACTGTTTATGCTTTTCTAGCTTCAGATCTTCCCATTTATTTGTAATTGTAAAATAGTATACTGGCTTAGAACTGGAATCGTCAGTCGCTGGACACTTCAAGACTTGCTGAGGAGGGGATCTGAGCACCTATGGACATGTTCGGAGTGCAATGATGATGATGACCCGCTAATAATTTAATAACTGACTATATAAATATGAGTGAGTGTGCATGGAAATTATGGGGATCGTGCTGAGCGTGAGGAGAGAATTAAGTTGGTAGAAAATAGGTCCCATGAATGTATCCAATGTCGAAAGTTCAAGGTAGAGTGATCTGAAAGTTTCCAAGGTAAGAAAGAAACAGTGACGTATTGGTTGGTAAATAGAAGACAAAGAAATTTAGATGGTCAAAATTTGATTGGATGCGCAAAGGAGCTTGGGATTGTTATAGGGGGAATATAAAAACTAAGACACAGAAAAATGAGTAAGAGAAGCCAAGCTCAGTTCACGCAGAAGCAGATTCAGTAAACGACATGTCATAGGTCTGACAAGTTAGAATTAGGTGACAGGCGACTATGAAATGGCCATGCATACTGGCCTTAATTAGACCGCTGCTAGTGAGAGATAGTTGCTATAGTTCAGAAGTTAGGCATCCGTGATTAGTAATCAGCTCAAGACCAACAAACTTTTAGTACTACCATTATATGATCATCGGGCTATGAGTAATTTCCAGTATGAGATGTCAGTGAGTGATAAGAGATCGCTAATTGTGAATAACTAAGTCATCTCTATGGAATTAACAGATATTGTTCAGCGCCATGTTAGATGATCAAATAAACTCACATACCAAGGCTGTTCGTTTGTTCACTTAGCTATAATTAAGATAGCAAAATGCACTGTCATAACAGTACAAACGAATTACATATAATATACTCTAAAATTGTTGAATTTGGTGGTGATTCACAGTTTTTGTAGTCACTGTGCATATATAACCATTTTGTGTATATATTTTTACAGGCTAAAGCAGTGGCCAGTGAATCAAAGTCTGTCTTTTTTAATATAAGTGCTTCTAGTCTGACATCAAAATGGGTAAGTGTTTGTTTATTTGAGGCAATTTAAACATTTTAAATGAATATTTGCTTTAATAAAAAAAAGACAACAGCAATTACCAGTCTGTTTTTTTATTGATTTTATGACCAAAAGGTGGTCTATATTTTTGTCTTTTGTCAGTAAATGAAATTCTTTGCTTGAGTGTCTACTTTTTGAAGTGGTATCCTTTATAGAAGCAGGAAAAAAATGTGTGGACATTGATTACAAATATATATCTTTTATTGTAGGTTGGAGAAGGAGAGAAGTTAGTACGGACCTTGTTTGTAGCAGCACGACAACTTCAACCTTCCATAATTTTTATAGGTGAGTTCTTTAATTTTGTCTGCTTATATGATCTCTTGTTTGTTTTCAAAGAGAGGTTGTGAGTTAAAATCTCAGCTGCACCAGTTGGGATTTTATTTTGGTGATTTCTCTCTGCAGCAACCACCACTGGTCTCAGCAGCGAGGCCCGGCTTGAAAAGTCAATAACTCATTGACAGAAAAAAATATGAGGCCCTCTGAAGATGGAGTTATCTGACTGTGGGGTGAGGAATCTCAGTGCGCACGACTGTCAGAAAAAAATGGATTAATATGCAAAATTCAGTTCCTATTTTTGTCATTTGTCACGCGCTGGTGTAGATGCATTGAATTACAGGAGAACTATGTTGAAAAGTGGTAATGTAATTATGTGATTATTTGCAAAAATATTATATTTTTTAAAATCCAGTTTGATTCCAATGATTGAAGAAACTTTGTAAATAATTAAAGAGGTCACTTTTTTTTTTGCACACAAGTTTACACAAAAATGAGTACTATAACTGATCAGGACATTTTTATTTTAAACAGATGAAATTGATTCATTACTCTGTGAGAGACGGGAAGGAGAAAATGATGCAAGCAGGAGGCTGAAAACAGAATTTCTTGTACAGTTTGATGGTGTATGTACTTTGAACTTTTTGCTTAGTGTTTGGGGCCATACACTTCTTTTATTTTTTTGTATTAAAGATAATAAATCTTACAGCCATAAGACTGCAGGATACAATAAATAATTAACAAATTGCGTTATAAACACTACATAGAAAAAGAACTTAAAATTATAACAAAATTGTCATTCTTGAAGATTGTCAAGCTATGTTCAAATGTTTTATGTTTGTCATGTATACTTATATATTTTTTTAGTAGTTTTGTGTAATCGATGGGCCAAAGATTGTACATCTGATGTTTACTTTTCTGATAGAAAACTCATTGCAGGGATGTCTCGTAGTTCAAATTTAATTCATTCCAGAGGCTGTTCAAACTCAGAATAGTTTAAAGTCAGAATTTTAAAAATGTCAACAAAAGAGATTTTAAAAACCTAAACGCTTTTAAAGACAAATGCTTAAGAAAAATACTCTGTGTACAAATAAATGAATTCAAGACCTATAGAGAAATGGCCATGAAACCAATGATCTCATTTACAATTAGGAAGAGAAGATGTCAGACATGTTTTGAGAAGAGCAAACAGGATAATTCCAAAAAAAAACTCTACTGTTGGAAACATCAGGATACAGAAAAAGAGGAAGACCTACAGAGACACTAAAAAGAACACTTATGAGAGAAGCAAAGTTGGCAGGCATCGACTCATTAATTAAGATTGTATATCTCGCCAAGATAGAGGTGGGTCGTGAAAAACACTACGAGCCTTATGTGACTTCTAGCATTGGAAGGATCAAGATCAAGAATCACTTTCCCATTAGAAATAATAGAAAGTGAATTAATCCATTCATTCTATACAATACCCAATTTGATAAACTTAAACAGCAAATACATAGTAAAGATTGACATTGTTAAGATCCCAAAAAAGGGCAATCTTAGAGATTGTAACAACTGGAGAGGCGTGACACTTTTGTCAGTTGCCTCAAAGTTATTCTGTAAAATCATCCTAAATAGAATAAAGGATTCAATAGATACAGTAATGCGTGAAGAACAGGCTGGTTTAGAAAAGGGAGAAGCTGTCTTGACCACATTTTCACTCTACGACTTATATTGGAGGAACATATTGAAAAGCAAAAACCTTTTGTACTTAACTTCATCGACTTCAAAAAGCATTTGATAGTATTCATAGAGATTCTTTGTGGAAAATTCTGAAGCAATATGGTTTACCATCAAAAATCATAAATATTATCAAAGACATGTATGATGGTTACACATGTGCAGTTCGAACAGAGGAAGGACTGAGCGAATGTTTCCCAATAGAAACTGGGGTTAAACAAGGATGTATTTTATCGCCCTTGTTATTTGGAATTGTTATGGACTTCATAATGAAGAAATGCTGCACTGGTAATAAAGGCATCGAATGGATACAAGGAGACCATTTGGAGGACCTCGACTTTGCTGATGACATAGTTCTCATCAGCAGTCAGATAAAAACGATGCAGGAAAACACAAATGAACTATCATCAATAGCCAGCAAAATTGGGCTTGAGGTCAATCATGAAAAGACTAAAGTCATGAAAAGTTTAATTCCAACAAGTGACAAAATATACATGGAAAACAAACCAGTAGAAGAGATCGATCACTTTATCTATCTTGGAAGTCACATTGATCGAGAAGGGGATACGAGCAAAGAAATTAGAATCAGACTGGCTAAAGCAGCAATGTCTTTCAGAAGCCTTGAAAAGTTGTGGAAATCAAAACTCATTAGCACAAACACAAAACTTAGGCTATTCAAATCAAATGTACTATCAACCCTTACGTATGCGTGTGAAAGCTGGAAAACAACAAGAGATATAGAAACAAAGTTGAACGCATTCGAAATAAATGTCTAAGGAAAATACTTGGTATAGAATGGAACGAATTCAAAACAAACGAGGAAATTAGAGAAATCGCCAATCAACCACTAATATCTTCAGTAATAAAGAAAAGACGATGGTCATACGTTGGACATGTGATGAGAAGAGATAATAATCGAATAGCAAAGCAAGCCCTCATATGGGAAACAACAGGTAAAAGAAAAAGAGGAAGACCCAGGGAGACACTGAGAAGAACATTGATGAGAGAGGCAAGAGCAGCAGGAATCGGCTCCCTCAATGAGATAGAACTGTTTGCACAGAACAGAGACAGATGGCGAGATTTAATAAAATATCTTTAAAAGAAAACTGCTAGAACAAAAATTCATATAGGAGAAGGTGTATCTTGGTCTACGCCCTATGGGCCGGTTACGGCTCGAAAGGTCAATAGATAGATAGACATAGTAAAGATAACACAATTAAGTGCCATAAGTGTTACATAAAATATGAAAATAATAAATAAAATAGGTAAAAAAAAAATATATATATATATATAATGAAAATTGCATATATTCTAGGTTTGTGAGGAGTGGTGGTTTCCTGTGTGGCTGGGGAGAGAAAGAGAAAAGTTACTGTTTAGATGCGTGCCCCCTTCCATGAACAAATTAACTACACTCCTGGTTCTCTCTCACTTCCTCAAATCTTATCACTGCTGATAGTGAAGGTTTTCTGTTCACTTTTTCTCTTTTCTAGATTCAACACATGTGTACCACTTTCATGTTTCACATTTCAAGCCTCTTTTTTCTGTTCAGTCATTGATACTACAACCTTTATCTTAAGTTCCACACTCTTTAGGGTACTCTAGATAATTGTTAGTTGTTATATATAACCAAACACACCAATAAGTCAGGTTAAAAAAGCACTGAAAGCCAAACAAACAAAGCACAAGAGATGATTTGGCACACAACAGAATAGATTGACAGATGATAGTTTTTTTCTTTAGGCCTGCACAGATGCAGTTTGAACTCAAGAAACATCGTTCAAAACACTGGATCAAAATTTCTCTTCAATTTAGCATTTGAGCACTGAAACATTTATAGATAGGGTATTGGTGTGTATATGTGTATATATATATATATATATATATATGTATGTATGTATGTATGAAAGAAGTTTCCATCCTTATAGAACTATATATTATAAAATTAAAATTGCATTTATTGTGAAAGGCTTCCATCATCAAGTGTTTTCAATCTTTTACCTTCTTGACACCACTCTAAAAGGAAAAGGGTTGGAGGTTGCACATTTAGGTCATGACTCCCAAGTATCTTTCTCCTGTAACATTTTAAGCCTGAAAGTTCAATAAAACATCCTGATTCATTTCTCATATAAATAATAAATTACTTTAAGCTGTAGGCCATTAGAGACTTCCTGATCAAATCAAATTTCCCCATGAGCCACAATTACTTCACAATCACTTTATATCAAATCTACCTTCACCTCTCAGTGTTCAAATCTAAATACAATCTGCTCATTAGATTTGATTGATCCGATAAATTGTCTTTGATTTCCTTGGATAGCTTTTGTTATGTGAGTGCCTCTTTCTATAAAACAAGCTCTTTTTGAACATATTTTCTATAATGCAGCAAAACTTTTGGATCAGAGTTTTTGAAAGAGAAAAGCTGTTGGTCATGACTACACACATACCTATCCTATCTATATTAATCCTACACTACGATTCCGTCATAAAAATTACCGCCTCAAAATATAAATTCTTGAAATTTAACAGTTTGCTGCTGTCAAATACACACGCATGCACACATGTGCACACACACACTTTTATATACCGTCCTAATTACTACTTCCGGTGACCCCTGTGCGTTTAATTTTATTTCTTTGATGTTGGATTTTTTTGGTTCGAATTAATAAAAAAAGAGTAAAGTACCCCCGTCACGCCAAGTGGCGTATAAGGAATATGGTGTTAGTTACCATAAATTTTACAGACCTTCGGCACATGATTTTTGGGGTGATGTGGTTGGTATTACACCCATGACGCTTCACTTTCCCAGAAAAAAATCCGGTACCCATTTAAGGCTGGGTGAACCCGGAAGCCGTCGGTTGGGATCGAACCCTACCCTTTGTCCTTTGTTGTCCAGTTCACTACCACTGAGCTATCGCAGCTCCCTTTGTTCAAATACGTCATAAAAATTACGAGGGTATTGTAGAAAGGAGCTGTTTCTTTTTTAAAATTAATTTTGCCAATTTTCACGAAATATGGCGAGGCATCAAACAAACGTTTGTAACACCGGGTAGACAGCGAACAATGCTTTGAAGGAGCTGAACATATGGCTAGATTGATGGACTTAAAGCGACCTTGCAAATTGACAACGTAACAACCTCTGTAGTGCGGCACCATGGGTTTAAATTTCAGGCCATAAATCTAACATAATCCTGGAAATTATGACAACATCTGATTCCCGTGTGTCTGGTTTTGGTAAACAAACAGCTCTGTAGCAAAAGTTCAAAGAAAATACTATTTTTGGAATTCCAAATGTAACATGCGGTAGTAATTTGCATGACGGTATCATGAAAACATGACTCATATAGGAATCGTAACTAAGGTTAAATTCATAGTTACACTGTGTCTTTTGTTTTACAGAGATTTAGCTAATGTCAAGATCTCTAATTTACCAAAATAGGATGGGCCATTCACATGAAAGTAATCTCTTAAAAGGACCATAATTAATATCATAAACCCTGTTGGTTTGAATGACAATCCATTTTATTTCAGGTCTCCACTAGTGCAGAAGATAGAATTTTGGTGATGGGAGCTACAAACAGACCACAAGAGCTTGATGATGCTGTTCTAAGGTCAGTTTATGAAGAAACACAAATAGTGTACTGAAACACGAGTGTTATAACAGTCTCTTGGACCATTAGTGTTTGTCTCAGTCTCACAGTTTTACCCTAAAAATAAATATTTACTCATATGCTATTGTCACGTTCAATTAAAAAAATAACATGTTTATTTATCTTCATTCTAGTTTGAAAATGTGAATTAGAGAGAACAAACATGGGAAAACAAAAAGTAAATATTAAATTGAATGTAGATTATTAATCTTAATCCTGTTTTTACTTCTTTTTAGCACACTCCTGGGAGTTTGTTGGGGCACCACTGACAGATTTAGCCAACCTTCTCTATTTTTCTCTATCTTCAGTCATTCTTTGGGTTTCTGCAAAGTCAAGGCCTGTCCATTCTTTGAAGTTATCTTCCTATCTCTTTCTCTGCCTGCCTCTCCTACTTGCTCCTGTCATATTTCCTTGCAGAAAGGTCTTTTCTAGTCAGGCAATTTAGATACTGTTTAATTTTGCGCTTCCTCACTTGGGCAAAAGAATATCATGTACTTCAATTGCTTGTTGTATCTTGCGAAAAGTTCATTTGTGATACGATCTAAGAGATGCCTAACTTTTATGATAACATTTAATAGCTTGCATTTTCTTCTGCAAGGGTTCATGTTTTTTAATTACATTTAAAAACTGTGTTGGCAAGTTGCGCATCGACCTGATTTTAGAGCCAGGAATGATGTTCTTATCTATGTTTAGTACATTTACATTTAGCAATAATGTTTATGGTTATGGAAGGCCCCGGTATCACTGCAAACGAATTAAAATCCATAAGTGCTCAATCGCCCGTGCCAGTGGAATCATCCAAATTACTAACTCATCTCCCAGACAAAGAAAGGTAGCTGTAGACCCATCATAGCAGTCTCAGCACATGCCAAAAGACATAAGGTGAAACCGCACAGAAAGTGAACACAGCCAACTGTTCTTTGTCATACGATATCATCCTTCATCGTGAACAATCTGAGTATCGAAACATGATCAAAACGGATGAGAGCACTTAACTCAATAGCTCCTGCAACAAGCCAGACTTAGAATATGAGGAAACTGCAATAAGGAACACTTTTCAGACATTGCCTTCAATGGTTCCTGCTGCCTATCCACCATATTGACAATATTTAACAATAATGTTATTGAGAAAGCTACATAATAAAATATGTATGTATATGTTCATTTTCATCATCATCATGTGCCATACCGTTTGGCATAGGCGATCATGTCCCTCCACAATCTTCTATCCACAGTGCATTGTATCAATTCTGTTGTTGACTGTTTTCCATGCCATGACACCAGGTTATCTAGTATTTTCTCCCTTTATCATCCATGATCTTTGTTTCCCTGTATTTTGCCAGTTGTAACCAAGTATTCCAACTTTCCTCTTCTCATGATGTGCCTGAAAAATGTTGATTGTTTCTTTCTGATGTTTCTTATGAACTCCCTTTTTGTGTTGGCTTCTTTGAGAACTTCCTCGTTGGTCTTTATAGCTGTCCAGGGAACTTTCAACATTCTTCTGAGAAATCCCATCTCAGTGGCATCTAATCGTCTTTTAATTTCTTTGATTACTGTCCTTGATTCGCTTTCATAATTGTCTTTTTATTCACCAATGAACTTTCTTTCTCACTTATATTGACATATTTTTGTTGCATAAGATGTTTTTCATTTTCTGAAATGCTATTTTGGCCTGAGCTATTCTGCTTTTTATTTCTGTGGTGCATCTTCCATCTGATGTTATTATTGTGCCCAAGTATTTCAAACGTTGCACTTGTTTCAGATTTGTCCTGTTTATTTTTATGCTGCATGGTGGTGATGATTGTTTCTTTGATATGACCATTACTTCAGACCTTTCTTGTTGCTTTCTTTTACTATTACATCTATTATTTCTTAAAGTTCATTCTCTGTCTCTGCTATTAAGTCTGTGTCATCCGCAGATTGCAAATTGTTTATCTTGTGACCATTGACGTCAACTCCTTTTATATCTACTATTGATCTCATAATATCTTTGCTGTAAAGTGAAAACAAATCCGGCGACAGAACACAGCTTTGACTGACTAAATGTTTTATATAGTGGAGTTATCCTGTTTGGTTGCTAATTCTGATGGCTGCTGTTTGTTGCCAGTACATGATTTTATGATTCGCAAATCCTTGCTATCAATGTTTAATTTCTCCGGCATATTGATTATTTCCATATGCTTTACTTTGTCAAATGCTTTTGTGTAGTCTATAAAACACATATATAGGTCTTTCTTTACTTCTATAGCTCTTTCTATCAATGTTCTTAAGATGTATATTGCATTATTCGTGCCCTTTCCTTCCACAAATCCACATTGTTCCTCACTTATTTCTGGTTTTATTTTGTTCCTTATACATCTCATGATGATTCTTAGTAATATTTTCGTCACATGACTCATGAGACTAATAGTGCGATGTTCTTCACACGTTCTTCACACTCAGTGGTGCCTGACTTCTTTGGTATGGCTACAAAGATTTTAGTAGATTATCGGGTATGTATCCAGTGTTATATATGTCATTGAGTAGTTTTGTTAGGACTTGTACTCCAGTTCTCCTAATGCATTTATCTCTTCGATTGTTATATTGTCAGACCTGGAGCTTTGCCTCTTTTCATGTGTTGAATCATCACATTATCATATTAGATTTTCTGGTATATAATAGAAAACTCATGTACATCTGTGTAATAACATAACTTGGGAATTGGCTTACCAAAACTTGCTTTACAAATCAACATACTTTTACAGACGTTTTCCAAAAAGGGTGTACATAACCATGCCAGGAGCGGTGACAAGACGACTAATGCTTTCCCATCTGTTATCAAAACAGAGCTGTCAAATATCCCAAAAGGAACTTGACAACTTGGCAAAGTATGATTTCATTTATATGTTGTTTTGTCTGAATTGCGAATGTGGTTACTTAAATGTATTTTTTCATTTCTTTATGTGATTTTTATTTAAAGAGATTTTTGCTTATAAACTCCTGAACTACCAGTTTGAAAGGTAGCCCAGCTACATTTGGAGCATCAGTTTTCAGCAACTAGAATATTTGGTACAGACTATTGCACTAATTATTTAACTCTAGATTACGATACTGGAGTAAAAATTACTGCATCAAAACAAATTTTGGATTTCTCTTTTCCCCCCCCCCCCCCCCCCCCCCCCCCCAAGTTGTGTGAGATACGATCTCATATAATGTGAAAAGAGTGTGTCCATTTTTAGGAATTTGCTCAATTTTTTTTAATTGGTTCTTTGCCAACATCGAACACTCTGTTGTGATGTGGGCATAAAGTGAATAACACTAAGAGGTAGCTAAATATACTGCTGGACTTACTGCATCCGTACCGAAAGACATTGCAACATGCCTGAGGTCAAATTCAGGTCATAAATCATCCTGAGACAGGGAAATCCAAATTCCCTGTGTCTGTCCTGGTGTAAACACACAGTTGTGTGTCAAAAAGTTCAAAGGAAACGCTATTTTCAGAACTCCTAATGTTACATTTAAGTGGTAGTAATTTTTACTACGGTATCGTAAACATCATCCACATCAAGTACCGGGCCTAGTGGCGTAGGTGATCATGTCTCTCTATAACTTTCGATCTCGGCAGCTATTTATCATTTCTGTTGTTGACCTTCTGCCAAGCCATCCTCTTAAGCTGTCTGTTATTTTTTCTCTTTGCTTCCCTCTATCTCTTCGTCCCTTAATTTTTCCAGTTGTTACAATATATTCAAGTTGTTCTTTTCTCATTACATGGCCAAAAATGATGATTGTTTCTTCCTAATATTGGAAATTAGCTCTCTTTTTGCTTTGACCTCTCTCAGAACCTCTTCATTACTCTTCTTAGCTGTCCATGGTATTCTCAACATTCTTCTGTAAAGCCACATTTCTACAGACTCCAGTGATTTTCTTGTCTGTTGTCCTATTGTCCATGTCTCGTATCCATATGTTAAGACTGGCTCTACGTAACATTTAAGAACTCTTTTTCTTGTTTCTATTGCCAAATGGATTGCATAGTATTTTCCTCATTTTTTGTAAACATATTGACATCATAATCCTGGGTTATTTGAACTGTAATATTTTTATTTTCTTTGATAAAAACACATGTTAAGTAGAAATATAATTGTTACAGTATACCTCTAGATGTAACCTAAAAACTGTGAAGTAAAAAATTTAATTGAACAATACATAAAGACACAGATATTGTATGAATACTTAGTTCAATCTCTTGATCTGCTAAGTACCTTGCCTCCAGGTAAGGGTATTTTTAGTTCCATGTTCAAAATTGCTTTTTACTTTTCATCCTTTCTGTTTAATATGTTTTCTTGAGTGTATAATAAATAGTTCTGTCTGTCTTATTCATATTTAAATATTTTGATTGCCTTATTTAGTATTTTAGCCCTGTTATGCCTCATTTTAGAATTTGTCTTAACTTTTAGTGTAGAACAGAAAGTAGACTTCACATAATGAATTCAAAATCATTCATGTGATGCATGTTTTTAATGAGCAATCTGGAAACTTTTCTTTAGGCAAACAGAAGGTTATTCTGGAAGTGATCTCAATGCTTTGGCAAAGGATGCAGCTCTTGGACCAATAAGAGAATTAAGCATTTCAGAAGTGAAAGCCGTTGATGCAAACAGGGTAAGTGTTATATAATGGAGGAAGTTATGATAAAATTTATTGTTTCATATGTTATGGTAACCACACAAAAACTTGATTTTATGGGATTACTGAAGTACTTAATTTCTTAATGAAATCTTTCTGTATTATTAAATTTGTGTTTTTGGCTTTTGTAAAATATGTTACTATTATTTTGGAGCATGGAATTAGGTTAGTGATTGAAGCTACCTCTACAGCCATAAAAAAACAAATAGGGTTAACTTCCAGGTAACTTTCGAGTTGACAGTGCTCAAAGTTTGGCTTTTCGTGCTAAAGCGCTATGCCACTGAGTATGGGTTCAATCCTGCTTCGTACCATATATTGTTCTTTGGTTTTTTTTTTCTGTTGTTGACTATTTGTCATTTTTTCAGAGTTCTGTAATCATACCTCTTCCTCTGAATTGATTCGCTGATTATTGTCACAGAAGTTTCCCTCTATAATAATATTAATTTATTATTATTTGTCTCCTATATTCAATCTCAGCTTGTGCAGTCAGTACCAGCCATATATGGTTGCTGTAGAATAAACATAAAAGGAAGTTATTCACCATAGAGATGAGACATTTAAGAAATCTGCTAGAAGTGACCAGAAGAGACGTAATCAAATATGATGTTATAAGTAAGATAGATTGGGCTTGTAAGTGCACTGCAAAGAGGTGGAGTAGGTAAGATAGATTGGGCTTGTAAGTGCACTGCAAAGAGTTGGAGTAGGTAAGATAGATTGGGCTTGTAAGTGCACTGCAAAGAGTTGGAGTAGGTAAGATAGATTGGGCTTGTAAGTGCACTGCAAAGAGTTGGAGTAGGTAAGATAGATTGGGCTTGTAAGTGCACTGCAAAGAGATAGAGTAGATAAGATAGACTGGGCTTGTAAGTGCACTGCAAAGAGTTGGAGTAGGTAAGATAGATTGGGCTTGTAACTGAACTGCAAAGAGATAGAGTAGGTAAGATAGATTGGACTTGTAAGTGCACTGCAAAGAGTTGGAGTAGGTAAGATAGATTGGGCTTGTAAGTGCACTGCAAAGAGGTGGAGTAGGTAAGATAGATTGGACTTGTAAGTGCACTGCAAAGAGTTGGAGTAGGTAAGATAGATTGGGCTTGTAAGTGCACTGCAAAGAGGTGGAGTAGGTAAGATAGATTGGGCTTGTAAGTGCACTGCAAAGAGTTGGAGTAGGTAAGATAGATTGGGCTTATAAGTGCACTGCAAAGAGTTGGAGTAGAATATAAATAGTTCTGGCTTTCTGCCTTTTTGCTAATTGGTGCCTTTGCTTCAATGAGCCTTTGTGAAAGTTTTCATGAATTACACAAGTTGTAGCACATGACAAGTTAAACAAAAAATGTCTTGGTTAAAACAAATATGCCTAATTGGACTCAGCCTCAACCTGATAAATGACCCAGGTGTTGAAAAGTTGAGTACCTGACCCATGATATTTATTGGTGAAGGTCATAATCATAAGAATTATACTTGACTTCAAAAAGATGAAACTATCTTTCACCTCTCCAGGAAAGGGCAATCAACAATTTTGAAACTGAGAACAGTGCATAAGAACTTAGACATGTGTACACTGTATTCAAAGTTGGAGAAGCTGAAATCTGTCCTGTTGGCAGTCATCGAAAAGTGCTGATCATATTCTACAAAATTCTCATCTGTACAATACAGAAGGCGGAAGATCTGGCCAATGGAGACTTTGCTAGATTACAAACTATTAGATTATTTACTGAAATGGAGTCAGCATATTATCAGTCATTCAGTTTATTGATAAGGTTGATATCAGTCAGTTTATTGATAAAGTCTCTGACAGCATCTGTTTTCCCAAACTGAAGAACAAATTAAAAAAAAGTTTGTGGCTCATTTGCCTAAAATTACTGTGACCTATTATGGTGAAGTTTATTTCAGTCTTTCCACCGTTTGTGCATATTTCAACATATTCTTTTAATCTATCTCAACCTAGGTCCGAGCAATCACCATTAATGACTTCAGAGAGTCACTAAAGAAAATCAGGCGCAGTGTTCCTCTGGACACCATATCACGTTATGAGGAATGGAACCGCGAATATGGAGATATAACAACATGATGTTTGAGATAAGATTGTTACCTTTTAACTGTTTGTGAATATTTCACAAGTATTCTTTTTTTTTTTAAATGAGAAGGGTATTGCAGCTAGTAAAGTTATGTCATCCATAAGCACCAAGCATCTTTTCCAGTTTTGAAGACACTAAAACAGTGTTCCTCAACATTTAGGAGAGCTGGTATTTGATGAGGAATACCAACAATGTCTCAGTATTATATTGCCTGCATAAAAATGGTCTTCAAAAACTAATGGTACATCAAAATTGACACGTGCCTTTGTTTTGGTTCATTAGGCACTGTTTACTGATAGCCTATACCTACTACATATGAATTCATTGACCAATTGAATAAAATAATACATTAGAAAATTAATACACCAAGAATAAATGACATGGGTGCTTAAATTAATGTAAAAGACCTAGTCTGGCCTGCTAATCTTTGCTCACATTGTGTAAATATGGTCTTTAGGTTGAAGTGCTTCTCTCTGCTTTATCTGCACACAATCACATGATCTGTTAGGTGTTCCAAGCTCATATGTCTCAGCCCCCTGCTGTCACAGTGCATACAAAGGCTGCAGCTATCAGTGTACATTTTCTGTTTCAATTTTCTGTACATTCAATGTTCAGCACAATTTCACTAGCACATTTATGCTAAAGGGGATGAATGTATATTAATATTTATTTTCCATGCATGTTGTACATAATTTTATGTTTGTTGGAGTTAAGTGAACATTTTGTGTGACATTTGAGTCTCTGAGGAATCACAGAATTGTAATTTCTTGTCATGAATTGTCTGGTTGCCTTTTATGGGTTGAAATAATATATTGTATAAAATTTGAGTTAAAAGTTAAATTAATGCTTATTTAGAATAATGTACTATCATGAATGTTGAAAGGTTGAGTCTTAAAAATGCCTGTGTTCAACTTAATTAAGTGCTGAGTTTGTTTAATAATAAGATAATTGATTACAATTTGGAACTGGCCATAAGCATACTTTAGTCAGTGTGTATTGAAGTCTGGAGCCACATTGGTTAGTGACCTGGTCTACTGTGTATGTGAGGTCAGGTGCAATCTTGATCATCAACTTCTAAATTCATCATCATCATCATCATCGAGTGCCATCTCTGTATTGAAGGTTGGCTACCATGGAGCGCCATTCTGCTCTGTCTCTTGCTTTGATGGTGCAGGTTGTCATAGGCTGGTTTGTCCATCTTTTGATGTTACTCGTCCATGTTAGTCTTGGAGTCTAAGTTCACCCAGCTTTAAATGGGGATAAGATATCTTTTGTGGGAAAGAAGGGCACTAGCATAATGCTTACCAAATTACCCAAAAATGTGGTGAAAAAGAAATACGTACTCCATATGTCTCATATTGTATTGGGTATGTTGGAGTTATTTCTTCTTTCTTTTATATTATAACTGTTGGACCAAAAGGTACAGATACAGTACTTGGCTGTAAACTATGGCTCAACTCAACTATTTTTAGATGTTAAAGGGAATGGTGTAATATGGCGCCAAGAAGGGCAAAAGCAGAAGAAGCATCCTCAGTAGAAAAGAATGCAGTATGGTCATTCAATGCAGGACAGGAACAATCAGTAGAGGAACACTTCTATGGTTGCTGGAACAGGTCTTCTTCTTCCTTTCAGCTCCCTGTGGAGCATAGGTCTTCAACAAACAATTCCAAGCCGTTCTGTTTCTTGCCATTCTTTTAAGATCATTCCATGTCTTCCCCATCATCTCTACTTCATCTGTCTTTTCCAAGAATTCCTATGTCTTCCTCTTTTTTGTCTTTTTCACTGGGGATTCCAAAAAAGGGCTGTTGTATAATGCTCCCAGTTGTCTTCTGCAGTGTGTGTCCTATCCAGTGCCATCGTCTTTGCTGTATCTCTTTATCTGCTGGTATTTGACTGGTACATTTCCATAATTCTATGATAGTGATTTTGTCCTGCCATTTCCATCCTTTTATTCTCTGTAAGCATCCGTTAATGAAGGTCTGTATCTTCATGATTGTCATTTTTTTTGTTCTCCATGTTTCACACCCATATAATAGGACTGACTTAACATTTGAGTTGGAAATTTTTATTTTTGTATTTAACCTAATTTCTTTGGACTTCTATATGTTTCCCAGTGCAACAAATGCTCCTCTTGCTTTTTATATCCTTATTTTGGTATCATATTCTGTTCCTCTCTCTTTGTCTGTATTACTGCCCAGATATGTGTAAGACTGTACGTCTAGTAGAAGTATTTTTCCTATTTTTATTTGGTTATTGCCAACTGCATTAATTCTCATAATTTTGGTCTTATCTCTATTTATTTTCAGTCCCATCTGTTGTGATCTCTCATCAAGTATTCTCATTTTATCTGGCATCTGTTGATGGTTATGTGATAGGAGAGCTATGTCATCAGCAAAGTCTAAATCATCAAGTTACTTGGTCAGTGACCACTGGATTCCATTTCTGTTGTTTTGAGTTATTTTCATAATCCAATCTATGGCCAATAGAAAGAGAAATGGATTTAGAAGGCATCCCTGCCTTACTCCTATTCTTATTTCAGATGCTTCTATAAGCTGCCTTCATGCACCACACTACATTTTGTTCCTTCATACATTGTTCTTATCAGGTTAATAAACTTTGTGGGATTCTGTAATGACTCAGCAACTTCCAAAGCATTCCTCTGTCTAAACTATAAAATGCCTTTTTCCGTAATCTATGAATCCAATATAAAATGAGGACTCTAGTTCTAAACTTTGTTCAGCTATTATACGTAGAGTAGTTAATTGATCAGCACATGATCTATTCTTCCTAAAACCTGCTGGACCTGGTGGCAGAACAGATATGGGAATGCCCCCACTGTAGTGATGCCAAAAGACTAGATACTAATGTCTTTTAGCATATTAGCTAAAAGCTGAGTTTTATTAAAATTAAATAATTGCTGGATGGAGTAGCAAGGTCATGGGGGGTTTGCTTTCCATGCCTGACATGAGGGTTCAAAACATATTCTCCATATGACCCAGCGAAAAGCATTTAGAGAGAGTACTGGCCACACTTCCTCAACAGATGTGCCCACAAGAAGTGCAAGTTCTACACTCTGCTGCCCCAGTGACAGTGATGTTGTGGGATATCTTTACCTTTTGACTACAACCACACAATTCATATACTATTCTAATAAATGTTATAAAGAAATACTCTGAAAAAAATATACATGAGAGAATGGAAAATATAATAAGCAACTTACAGCTTGTAGGACTTAGCTTACACTGACACTTAATAGCAACGATCGTCGGACATGGAGAGTCTTCTTTGAATTCAGTGGTCTCATAAGGTGGGAAATATGTCAGTTGGACATTTGATTGTTCAAATCAGTTTTGAGTTTAATATGTCTTCTTTTATTTGGTAATATTTCTTCCCAGTGTTTATTAAATGCCTAGAGTCTGATTTGGTTAGATTCGTATGTGTATGTTCATTAATAGATTTGAAAGTTATGTAAGTAAAATAAATTTTGTATCCATTCTAATTAATCTTGTATTAGAACTCTTTTTTTTTCATCCTTGTTTCTTTTTAACTTCCGGTTTTTAGTAATAAAACTTAAAATTTATATTCTCACAAACCAGATGCAAGTAGTTTTGCGGCATTCTTGTAAAAATAGTTCATTGTTCTTCATTCTTAATCGTTGTTAATATATATGAATAGCTAGATCAGCATAGGTCAAGAGTGTATTTCTAGAGTTGTTCCCTTTTAATTTTTTACATTTATTCCAAGAAAGCTTCAAGGGTCATTGTAACCTTAGACAGAATTATGTAGAAGAACAGATAATTTGCCTGCCGTATTAAATCTGTCTTTAATCTTAATACTTAATAGTTTTTCTTATGATAATATTTAAAATTAACACCCAGATTTTAGATTTTGCAGTGGTAAAAGAAAAATCAGAAAACTTTTCAGATTCTTTTGTGTGAGACTGTCTTCATAGTGTCTGTTGAGACTCTCATATTCCTCATGATTGTGCAACTCCATCTCAACACAGTGCACAGCCTGTAACCCCAGCATTGGTCTCCATGGTAATTTCTGAAAGTTTGATTAATAACTTAATTCATTGTGGAATTTTCCTAATTTTGATAGTTTGTCTGGGCAGTCTCATACATCCCCACTCAGCACCTACTATATTCTTCAGTGGTTAGAAATATTTTTTGTTGTTGTTGTGTCGAAGAAAACATTGCCCTTTTCTAGCCGTTTGTACTCTGTCCATTTAAAGTACATGATAAACTCAATGATGAGATTAAAAGTGTTTGTTTTATATAGTTCTCTTAGACTTCTTTTGGTTTGTAATTTGACTGACCAAGTAATTTCATACAATAGTTTTATATCTTCTTCTGTGATCATGGCTCATTCAGATTAGGATTCTGGACTCTCTTATGAAGGCAGTTGTCTGTTTCAGTGATTCATATGCACCGTAGAGTTTCTCTTTCAGGGTGGTAGGCATGGTCCACATTGACCTCCTCAGATCTGTGTGCTAGGGGCAATCAATCCTGTAAATGTGTTTTGTTGTCATATCATCTGGGGTAGAGAGGCATGGACTGGTAGTTCCTATTTTGAGTTTCGTGAACTTGTTATTTCTCATTCTGTTGTGGCCATCGTGTCATCGAAGTATGATGATTTGATCTCTAGTTTTATATGAAATAATGTTACTTACATTGTAAATGTGCAAAAATATATAAAGTAGTACAAATAATAATAAGCAAAGTAGACTTGATATTGATTAAGAATGTTGTGAGTTTGATTTCCAACAGTGTATAAGATATATTAATACAGTATATTTTCTGAAATCCTTTAGTAGTGCCATATTTTACTATTTTTTATTGATTGGTTTATGTGGAGAGTTTGCATTTTTTTTTAATCATTTGTCAACTCTCTTATAATTGTGATGTGTAGAACAAATGTCAGCGTTTATGGGCTGCTATTTCTAAGAATAGAATAATGGTGATGTAAATTAGGTTAAAGTTCACAGCTTTTTTCTCTTCCATAAATGTTTGGCTTCAATATCAAGAAATGAAACTTTAGTCACAAGGAAATCAAGATTTTCATATTCTATGTAAGTCAAACATTTCTCATATGTGCAGTTGGAAAACTGATCAAATATCTATCTATATGTTATAGAAGTGTTCAGTATATGTGAAACAAGGAAGACTCATAATGTCATCAGCATTATTTCAGAACCAACTGTATAAAGGTATCAATAGTCTCAACTTTATTTGACTTATGCCTTCCAGCTCCTTGTGGGGCAAAGGGCTGCAACCACACTCTACCAACAGACTTGGTTCTGTGCTATCTTCTCCAGCCAAGCCCGTATCTATCACTTCTGTCTCAAACAGTTTCAAGCAGAACACTACTTTCTGTGAGAATATGCAACTTGTAAAGTACATAGAGTGGAGTGGGGACTGCAGGTTTACAGGTAGTTAAAGTAGTACATATTTAAGCAAGATTTTCTCCAAGCTTGATTTTGACATAACTCCTCAATTCTATGAGAACATTCTATGATTTAACACATATTTTTCCTGCCCAAATGACTGGTACACCACAGTTGTTTTTATGATGATGTTTAGTTTGCTATTACTGTATTTATACTATGTTTCTTACATTCCGGTTGTTGTTTTTTATTTGTAATGTGTCAGTATCTCTAAAACATCACTGCAAGTGGGATTTGGCAGCAAATTGATAACACAACTCTGTCTTATTTTGCACCCAAGTCTGATTCTGCCATACATAGTTGTTTCATTGAGCACATTTCATTGAGTGTTGTCATTTTCATAAATGTCATACTTCTCTCTCTCCCCTGTCTTCCCCTCTCTCTATCCTGTCTCCCCTCTCTCTATCTCACTCACCCCCCCCCTTTTTTTTTTCTCTCATTAAATTGTAACTAGAATATAATTTCTCTTAATGTGCAGTGCTGTTTAATATTATGCCTATTTTTTATATCTGGGTTCTTGGAAAAAAAAATTCAACAAAAAATTTGCTGCAGTTTTGTTTCAGTAAATGAGTAGATGTCTTATAATGTGTAGACAGTGACAGTTGAACATAAATAATATAAATGTTGCCAATGTTATGTTTTAGATCTCTTCTTGTAGATGACCATTTAAGGTGATGTTGTAGCTTTAACCGATTCTTTTGTTTTTAAGTTTTAATGTCATGCCAGGTGCCATTTTCCCATTGTTTGTCTGCATTTAATTGCAACATAGTTGTACCATCGTTGGTTGCTTCTGATCAACTGCTATTAGTTAATCTTTTGATATTACTGTCCAATTTGTAGAGCTGTTGACCTATAGTCTCTTTGCATTTTGCCTAACCTTGCAGTTTGGGTCTTCAGCAAGGTGCCTGCCTCTTTATATGTTCGAAATATTTCTTTTACCTCTGCATTCAGAATGTGGATTTGACTTTTCATTGTCACTGTTTAAAAAAAAAGTGTCACATTAGAAACTCAGTTAATGAAATTATATATAATTAATGGATAATAATAATTAATATAAATAATGGGTAATGACAAATTTTGAGAGTCAAAAACTTACTATATGTAATAAAATAATCATAGTTTTAAGCTGAATACAAAAAAACTATTGAAAATAAAATGTTGCAATTATGATAAATATCATTAGAATAACTTAAAAACTGAAAAAAAATTACAAGGCTGTTTCAGTTTGCCTTAAATTGAACAAGTGTTCTGAACCAACTCACGCTATGAAGATCAGTGACCTTGGTAATGAGAAGTTGAAGCAGTGGCATTTCTTTTCTATGATCAGAAATCTGGGAGATCAAAGGAGTGATGTAGTTTTGTCTTTAGTAGTATAGTATGGCGTTTGGCATCTTGACAGACGGTTGGTAGTTAGCAATCATGTTAAGTCAGTAGTTTGGTAAAGCATTAGTGTCTCATACTGGGTGCTGCTTTACTGAACATCTTCTCTCGTGGCCAAATTTGCCAATCCTGGACAGACAGATCCATCCACAGAACGAGCAAGGTGTATTTGCGATACCTGGCCTTGTCTCTTTAGTATCAGTATGGGTAAGGAGGTGGATGGGAGGTAGCTGTATCTCATTAGTATAGTCACTGGCACAGTAACTTATCTTTATTGCAGATTTAGTGTCAGTGCCAATTGGTAGTCATAACTAGTTGCTTGATCATAAAGTACATGTCTTGGTAACCAAACTTTGGATAATTGAGTTTTTAATGTATTTGAAAACATTTAATAATAGAGTTGCTAATGTATTTGAAAGCATTTAATAATTGAGTTACTAATGTACTTGAAAACATTAGATAATCAAAGCCCGTTCTACCTAAGAAAGTTATTTAATAAAATTCTGGAGAAAAAGTTCATACAAACTGGAAGAAAGGGATCATCATCAAGTAACATAAAAAGGTCAATCTTAAAGATGGCAATGACTGGAGAGGAACAACGCTATTATTAGTTGCCTCCAAGATTTTCTGTAGAATCATGCTGAACATAAAAAAGATGCCATAGATAGATAATATGCGTGAAGAGCAAGCAGGATTCAGTGAGGGGAGAAGCTGCCTTGACCAAATATTCACTCTAAGGAAATACTAGAAGAACATATAGAAAAACCACAACCATTAATCTGCAGTTTCATTGATTTTAAAGAAGCATTTGACAGCATGCTTAGATTGTCCTTGTATATAATCTTGAAACATTACAGCATACCACCAAAAATTACCAACATTACAAAAGACATTCTGTTGTTTGTCAACAGATTCTTATTCAGTCAACTAAACTGATACTATGCACTGTAAATAGAAGATTGTGGAAGGACGCCAACCGGTATGGCACATGATGATGATGATGACGATAAAAGACAAGTATGATGGTTAAACTTGCGGAGTTCGCATAGAGGAGGAAATGAGTGATTTTCTGATTTAAACAGGAGTCTAACAAGGATGTATACTATCACCATTGCTATTTGGAATTACCATTGATTACATAATGAGTAAATGTTGCAATGACAATAATGGTATTAAGTAGTATGACAAGAATTACTTGGAAGATCTAGATTTTGCAGATGATATAGTGCTCCTAAGCAACAAAAGATCACAGATACTTTATCATCCATGGTGGAAAAAATAGGACTTGAAATCAACAGGGATAAAACAGAAGTAATGAAAAATATCAATACCCAAGAGGGCAATATAGATCACAGTCGCCAGACATTGGAAAGAGTAGATCACTCTATATATCTAGGTAGTAATATAGATGAAGAATTTGAAACAGAGAAAGATATCAGAAGCAGAATAGCAAAAGCAGCAACAAATTTTAAAAACCTGGAAAAAATATGTAAATAAAAAATACTAATCAAGAAAACTAAACTTAGAATATTTAACTCAAACATATTATCTACACTTACCTATGCTTATGAAGCCAGAAAACATCAAGAGATTGAGGAAAAAAACTAAATGCTTTTAAAGACAAATGCCTTCAAAAAATACTCAGTGTACAATGGAATGAAATGAATGAAACAGGGAGGTAGCAAAGAGGAGAGGTAATGAGGTTAGTAAGTGGTTGCGCAGTTGTTGCACAGTTCGCAACAGAGAGAAAGTGAAACAGTTTGTGCAATAATGCACCAAGTGAAACTTTAGGAGAAGTGTAATGTGAGCATGATGAACAGTTGGTAGTTAGCAACGAAAAAACGTCAGTGGGAGACGATCGGGAAAGAGAAGAACAAGGCCAAGTGAACTAGACTGAGTGTAAGCCATATTTAAGACATTATTATGCAGTTTATTAGTAGAAACATTGTGCAAGTTGTGGTATCGTCTTGTGAAGAGACATTTATCATTTGTAAGACAGTATTATGCAGTTATTCAAGTTGTCTGGTGAAGAGACATTCATCAGGTGGTGAGGCCACGATACCATAGGCTGATTGTAAGCCTCAGCAGAGACATTATTATGCAAGTTGTAGTATCGTCTTGTGAAGAGATGATCAGTATGTTAAAGACATTATATGCTATGTATCAAGGTAGTTGGTGAAGAAATATGCATCTATGGTAGTATGCCACACAATCAGTTTGGTTATGAAGTTGTTACTGTGAATCCTGTGAAAAGACGTGGTCAGAGAGTGTACATGAATAAACCAGTTGTGTGACTTTCACTGGTGTTAATCCTTCCTTGTGGTTGTTGCTGTGTTGTCTGTCCTCGCGACGAACAGACACTGGGTGTCGCAAGCCAAGAACATCACAACGTGAAGTCTAAGGGAAATCGATCAAGGGCCAAGGGTTGGCATATCTGAGTGAGTCTGCCGATACAGTCTCAGCTGCAAGCAGAGTGAGGGTTCAGGTCTCACTTCACATTGGTCGCAGAATTCTTGTCAAGGTGCGCACTGAACAGAGGGAAAACAAGAAGACTGCGACATGAAGACTAATATTGAAATAAGAGAAATGGCCGTGCAACCAAAGATCTCATCTACAAATAAGGAAAGAATGTGGACATAAGTTGGATGTATGATGAGAAGAGACAACGAGAGAATTCCAGAGCAAGCTCTTCTATGGGAAACATCAGGATACAGAAAAAGAGGAAGACTTTAAGAGACACTAAAAAGAACACTTATAAGAGAAGCAAAGTTGGCAGACATAGACTCATTAGATAAGATCAAACATCTCGCCCAGAATAGAGATGGGTGGCAAAAACACTACAGGCCCTATGCGAAGTCTAGTGGCGTGGGAAAGATCAGGAATGTAAAAAAAACTAACAGGGTTGAATTACTAATGAGTTAGATAAGAACATGTTTTTATATATAAAATTATTAAGAATTTCTGACAGTTTGATAATAAAGTGTATTCATATTGGAACTGCGATAGCTCAGTAGTTAGTGAACTGGACTACAAAAGGACAAGAGGTAGGGTTCGATCCCAACCGACGGCTTCCGGTTCACCCAGCCTTAAATGGGTACAGGATTTTTTTTCTGGTAAAGTAAAACGGCACGGGCATAATACCGACCACATTACCTAAAAAAATCATGTGCCGAAGGTCTGTAAAATTAATGGTCACTAACACCATATTCCCTATACGCCACTTGGCGTGACGGGGGTACTTTACTTTTTTTATATTGGAACTGGTAAAATAAGTTCTTACTTATGAAGACATAAGTTTATTTCCAAGAAATTCGGGACACACAATTGTGTGGATTAGATACCGGATTGTAAAAAGAAAATTACTCTTTGTTACCTTTTCTCTCGCACAGTTCAGAGTTAGAAACAACAGTTCTGAAGAAATCCCTGCTTTACTTTGGTACACTGTTTTTTAACATCTCAAGCTATTGGAGTGGCATATTAAATAACTCATTACATGCCAGATCTCCTTGTGTTAAACCACTTTAGATGAATGGCTCATTCCCAGAAAACACTGCAGTAATGCACTTTAGCAGCAGTGGGAGTATGGACTCCTGTAACCAAGCATTAACTATTTCCATATGGAAGCTTTTTATCAATGCAACGGAAGAGATTTCAGAGACAACAATTTTATAGTTTTAAGAATCAATCTACATATTTATATTTATCTAACATATAACATAGATAATTGAACAAGGAATTAGATTTCGCCAATACCAAGATGATACAAGACATTAAAAAATATGGTTTGATGATGGTTCACACTAATCAGTTTGAGAGTGACGCACTATGCGTCAAAACATACGTGGCCAAAATCGGCATGGCGCACAGTGCAGCGAAGTGTACAGAAAGAGTTAATGTTCTCTTACAATGGGAAGTTTGTGTAATAAATAGCTGTAAACTGTGACACTCTAAGCTTGGTTCACAACTCTATGCTGTCGAATTTTATTGCGTCAATGCTGGGGTGTAGGTGAATGGATTCATTCTTCTTCCCAATTAGAGATGTCTTGGAGACTCCTAGGACACACACATTTCATATAATTAGAGGTATCTATACTTCCTGTGAAGGTTGTTGCTGGAAATGGCTCTCTTAGATTTGTATGCATCAAATAGTGCTTATTACATGTAGACATATAAGGAACCATAATCTTTTGTTTGAGATTTCTTTTAATGTCTTCAGTTGACAGCGAACAAATGTGTTGCACTCAGCGTTACATTTCCATTTTCTTTGTTTTAAGCTCTGTTGACAAGTGAAGACATTCCTGCACTACACCTCTCTTGTCCAAAGCAAAAATAGTATTTTTAAGATATTGTGTTTTTGTTTTCACATCTAATTTTTCATTATTGTATTAATGTTGCATATTCATATTTTTTGTTATTATTCTGTTGCACAATTACTGTTTTAATGTTGATAAAGCCTTTGTAATTTGTGGGTATGATAAGATGCAATCAGTGTTTTAAAATGGGCTCTTGGTATTCTAGTTATATGTATAATTCCGTTGAAGAACCACTTAAATTCAGCTTTTCAAACACCATATTTCAAAGTTTCAGTAATTTAAGAATAAAAATGGTATTCCAAGAGTGGTTTTATATATATATATATATATTTTTTTTTTTTAAACTGATGTCTGTGTGTGGTAGATAACTTTAGTACAGTGTCTCATAAATAATTGTAGTAACTGGAATTTGTGTCTTTGCTTTTATTTATGTCATATTGTTTGATACTATTTATAACATATTCAAGTTCATTATGACATTCATATTAAATGTTATCACCAATGGTATCATTATTATTATGATTTCAGTAACACCATTAATTTGATTGTTCTAGAAAGATAATTTTAGAGTGTTACATTTCTGTGTAACATTTACAATAATTGGGATAAACAACAACAAAGCGTGAGCTACTATCTTATTCACCTCGCCATCACCTCATCTCTGCCATCATTACCTGTGATAGCTGTGAGTACTTAAGGAGATTTAGTAATGTGATGATTTCATGTGAAAACATAATCTGTTCACCATTATAGTATTTATTTCCATGGTCTTTTTTTTGTGTCATCCATGTAGCCATATTTTACAAATGAATTATTTATGCATCTCTTGTATGTGTACATACATTCATACATATATAAATACATACAAGCACAGTATATGGTGAAACTGCTTCATTTATTACAATTATTGAAGATTGATCTTGAAAGTGTTCATTGATTTGATTATTAAAATGTACAGCGTTAAGAAATCAGCTTGGTGCAGACATTTCCACCTGCGGCTAAAAGTTGCCCTGGGTAAATCAAAAGTTGAACAGTGAAAATGTGGAAAGCAATGTATTATTTAAACTGAAATACAGTTGAAGATCAATTCTCAAAAAGGATTAAGAAGTTCCAGAAGACAGTGGTTAACCTGGTGCAGACATTTTCACTTGTTGGCAGACAATTGCCCTGAATAATATAAAAGTTGGACAGGGAAAATAAATGTTCAAAAATAAATTGGTGATTTGAATAGTCAAGTATACTTGAGCACCAGCTCACAAAGTGGCTACAGGATCTCAGGAGACTGACTACAGTTATTGCTAAACAAAGATGGCTTTTAGATTTTGTACCTCAAGAGTAATTTAGACATTAAACATTATTTTATATACAAATATCAAACAATCGTGTACAAAAGTGTATACACTCACTTTAATGATGTCAAGTTATTGTTGCATTAATTTCCCATTGAATTCCTTCTATTTTTTACCCTCCATTGGTATGACTACTCTGTTGTTGAATCTTCATCTATCATCATTCCTCAGCTGGATATACAAATAGGTTCTGGGTATTTTCCTTTCTTTAGTTGAATGATTGCTTTGTTAATCTCAGCTTTGGTTGGATGGCTACAGTCTATAGATAGATCAACCTCAGCTAGCTGTATCAACTTTGATGTACTGTATCAACCTCAACTAGCTGTATCAACCTTGGTGTACTGTAATTACTTCAGCTAGCTGTATCAACCAGAGCACACTGTATCTCTGGTGAATTATTTTGAAACAATCAATGAAAAGCTCTCAATAGTATTTCTGCCATCTGTTCTACTAGACTGATAATTTTGCTTTATTTCTTGTTTACTGGTTTTCTGCATTTGCCAGACAGTTTTCTAGAGACGCTGTATAAGTTTTTAATACTATCCATAATTTTTTCAGCCATGTGGTCAATACAATTCTGTTTGTACTGATACTCATCTTTACTTCCTCATTTGCTGTCCTATGTTCTACTTATGCTTTTGCTATTTTGGTTGCTCGTTGGTTGTTGTTAGCTGCAGTTTTCTTTTATCACTTCTTTTGAACTCTTCTTAATGTTTAATTTTTCATGACCTATGTATACATTTGAAATGTGTGTAAAGTAATAGTCAGAATTTTATTTGTTATCTTGGGGTTCAAAATCTAAAGTACAGTCCAAGATATGACATATTTTTATCAAGTTAGCAAGTCAACCACATACAATCAATGGGTCACTAGAACCTATTTAATTATACTTGAATGTGAAGGGCCCAGCATTCAAAGTAGAAATAATTTATTAGAAGTGTTATTGAAGAATTTGAATGCAGCTATGAACTATGGGATTATCTGAGTCAGAAGATTCTTTGTTGATAACATACATTCTGTGTGACATGTTATATAGAAGTATTGAATAAAGGCAGCCTCAATGAGGTTATGTTGATGAAAGCAATCGGAGTGGACTGCAAGATAACTTTATAAGTAAGACCATTAGAGAAAGATTCAGCGTGGAACTAAGCTTGAAGCACATATAGAGCCACCTGGAGAGAATATGTGATTTTGTACAATAAAATTTGTCTGTGAGACAAGGAAAAGGGCACAGAGCTAGATGCAGATGGAGTGACAACATAAAGAAAACTCTACAACGTAAAATTGCTGATGTTGAGAGTGACAAAAAGCAAGGACTAGAACATTGCAGCTCCCTCAACACTTGAAGTGGACATGACAATGAAGAAGTAGAATAACATTTTTAGCTTTCACATTTGTGTTTCCCCTTGCCCAAAAAGCAAGTCTCATTTGAGGAGCATGATCAGTGCCCTCAGAGTTCGAGAGGTCGTCTCATGAAGAAACAGTTGCTTCATTATTTCATGAAACATGTTTCAACTACTGTATTTGCATTTGAATGGCTGGCCAATTTGTTCATTTCATATTTATTCAAATAATTATTTTGAGTGCCTTTCATTTTATTTAAAAAAAAAAGATCTCTTAAAGTAAGTCTCCCATCTCATGCTATAGATGTCATGTTTATAAGTAAAACTTACTGATAAGGATGGGTGTCCATATACTGTAACAATTCTGAATGTCTTCTTCTAATTAATGTATCAGCAATTGCACTTTCAGTGTGATGTATTTGATTGTTGATGTGGAATAGCCTGTGTGTCTACTTTTAATTTCAGTTGTAGTTTTTTGTCACTTTTATAATAAGTAGACAAATGTGAAACATAATTTGTGAAGTCTGACAAAAATTGTGATGTTTGCTTTTTTGGTATTGTGACAGAGTTGCATGCCTTTACATCTGTAAATAAATAACAAACTTATGTAATCTGTTTAAGCTTATGTGTTAGTGTGGCTTGTTTGTGTTTTGTAGTGAAATGGATTTGATGTGCCATATATATGCGTTTGTGTGTAAGTGTCTGGCTCTAGTGGTTTTAATATTTAATTGTGCATTTGTGGTCTTCATTTTCTGTGATAGTGTGTTACCAAGTATAATTAGTGTGTTACCAAGTATAATTAGTGTTTTACAAAGCATAATTAGTGTGATGACTAGTATTTTATCTATTCTGTTAATTTAAGAAATTTAGCAGGATTTGAGTCTGTAAGTATCTTGTTATGGCAGACATTGAGTAGTTGTATTATTAACAAAATAAAACCTTTCATTGAACATGTAAAGGCTTAAAAATGCGGATTCAGCTGAAGGTCTACTGAGCCACCATGTCAATTTGCTTTTGTTTTGTTCCTCAGTTACATAAAGCTGTAACTGTATCCTTTTCTTCCCCTTTTTTTAAATGTTTGTTCAGTGAACTTGTATCCTGTTACAGTGAAGCAAGTGCCAGCTCTAAAGTTGTTGGTCAAGCAGGGCAATAATTTGGCACTGTTATTACAAATTCTTTTAGTGTTTTTTGTGTTCTTTTAGTTATTGCCTTATTTCTCCTCAGTCCTCTTTTTATTTCTTCCTGATCATTTAAACCTCAACATTGTTGTTTATAAATTCCTTATTTGTACAATTTTTTTTGTTTATTATTGATTTTTTCATATCTGTTTTCCATATTTCCAAAACTTATTTTCTTTATTTCTATTCTTTTATATTCCTCTCTTCTTAATCACAGACTGACATGATCGACTGGTATGCCTTTTGACATCTTGTAGAGCAACAACAAAGTTCTGTCACATCCAAGCCATGTTTCACCGTGTTCATCAAGTCTGGCTCACACTGTTCATCTGTGTTTCCACACTCCTCCACCAGGTGGTCTTTTGGTCTGTCTCTCCTACCCTCCAGAGTCCACTCCATGACTGTTCTTGTAATTGCTTCTGAATCCCTTCAGAGCATCCACCAATTTCATGAAATGACTGTATATAATATAATGTCTTTTTATGGTAAGATCAAATGAAAGATATAGCCAGGAAAGAAAATAGAAAATTAGTCTCAGCAAAGTAAAAGAACAAACAAATAATGTAAAAAGTCTAGTTTTACTTCAGAATAAGACAGAATGGACAAGATGCATCTTAAGATAATTTTTAATGTGCAAAGAACATGAGCAATATTAGCAAACTAGTTTACAAAAGCTCAGTTGAGAGGGACATATGTAGATTATAATGGACAAATCACAGAAGGGTTTTTTTTTTTTTTAGCTTTATAGCACTTTTCTGTATTTAGATAATTCTTGTAACAGGCAAGTGACCAGTATTCCAGAAAACTAAGTGTGTGCAGCAATTTCCTCAATGGATGTCATAGAAAAACTTTATAATGTTCAAAAGTGAAAGAAAGCTATTTACAGTCATTATATTTGTAGTTTGCTATTGTGATTCAGTGACCATAATTGATGCATGCATAATTATTTGTTAGCTTTTATTGTATGTCATCCGGTGATACTCTCTATGCTTTGTGCTTTATTCTAAGGGTTCAGTTTTCATATTGATGGTGGGCATCTTAGGATGTTTTTTTTACTTTGTTGTTATGTAATGTAACATGATGGATTATCTGCTTAATGTCATGTCCGCTTTATTTAAATTGCTGTCATTTGAAAAACCTGTAATATTGTGCAACATGCTATTTTCAAGACTGTTCATTAATAACTTTTATAAATGAAGTTTTAAGAATAGAATTGAGGTTTACATCTGTATTGTCATGCTGATTAACATAGGCAAACATATATCATCATTTCTTTAGCAGTTGTATTTTAATTCTATTATCAGTCTTTTTTTTTTTCCCTTGCTGCCCTGTTAGGCTGCTCAATATCTTCCATGTCCCTTCCATTTTGCCCATTGCCACAGTGTGCTTTAACCATCTCATTCTCATTTGCGTAGTCCCCTTCTCCCTAGCAAAATAACATTTCTATATTATACAATTCTTGTTTTACAATTGACTTTATGCATTCAGCACATTTAAATGCATTATTTCTTTTCCTTTTTCTGTTTTATGCAATTGTAACTGCAGCATAATTATGTATTTCCTCACATTGATAGCATTTATGTTTCAGCTTTTATTCACAGAAGATGATGTTCATCAAGATTGTTAATTAATCAGAGGTGGCTAACTTTTCTCTTTTTATTTTCATTTTTCTTCAACATATGATGTATAATTTGTTACTGATGTGATACCATTCATATAGTTAAATGCTACATAATTGATCATAGATAATTGCTATGTTATAAAAATATAAAGTAGGCGTTCCAGATTCCACTTAATCTTTAGTAATCCAGCAACCATTTTATATTTGGATTTCATCAGAAGGTGTAAACCACTCTCATGCTCTCATGACTTTACTTATACATCTCTTGCTAGGACTGTTGCAGCATCACATCATAGAAGTAGGGTAGTCTATTGCAGTGACTTTGCAACCTAAATACGGAGGGTTCATTTTTTGGACACCTTCCAGACAGCCCAACTGAAAAACTGTGTGCATAATTCATAGAACTAAGGAAAGTAGCCTGGAAGAGCATAGATCATTTCACCTCTACTTGTTGGTTAGCTCCATAATCTTAGAACATTTCTGCCCCCTAATGGCGTATTATGAGGGACTAGTTTTTAGCTTTCCACATATGCTGGTGGTGCTGCTAAACACTCTAGTATTTATCTCTAAAACAAAACAGATTTCCATCATTATTTACTGTTTAACAAATTACAACATTTTGTTTCAGCATTTAGAAATATAAAATGAGGTATTGATTGTATGTGTTCATGTTCAAGTTGACAACTCCATTTATTGTACATTGGTAATAAACACATATCATGAGCTAGTGAACAATGGCAAAAACACACCGACACATGCACTTATCCAGACACACAGGCACACAATTTTGCTTATTTTATTGCATACACTTTTAACAACTCTATATTTGCTTCTTTTACTGTCTTCAACCCACTCCATACTTTACATTGCTGGCAGTCGTTGCCTAATTCTAGTTTCACCTGTCATCATCTATGTACAACATATTAAGACAAATCATTCTACAGTGCAGAACTTTAATCCTATTGTTTTCTTCAGGTTTTATATTGTTCTGCTTCTTTCAAGTTTTTTTTTCTATTTCACGGAAACTTCCCCACATTTATTTCCTTGCACAATTGTCAGATGAGTAAATGGCCACTTGTCATGTTTTACACTCAGTGAGTGATAGTTTCCATGTTTGTTGATTGTACAGTTTATTCTCTGAAATAGTTGTAATTGCTAATTTGCACTGCTAATTGTACTGCTTTTGTCCTTTAATTTTTGTCACCTTTGTTAAGAAATGTCTTCTTCAGCATTCACCTGTTAAGTGGGCATGGATATGTTGTGTTGCATATTTATGGCGAGTTGCAGTATTTGCATCTCTCAGCCTGACATACATTTTCTGCAAGGCCAGATTTTTACTGCTTAATAATTTTGCAAGAGCAGCTGCCATTTTTGACTACTCGTTTAGATTTTTAACTGCTGAGGGTCTCTATAATGTGCACATGGAAACTCTTGTTTTATGCCATTATCCCAGAGGGATAGGCATTGGATCTACCCAGAGACTAGTAAAGGTATAAAATGAGCACATATTTACAGAGAAAAATTCCCACTTACTGATGTCAAAAGTTGAACTCAGGCCCTTCTTGTCCAGATCTGACCTCTAGACCACTGAATCAAGAAAGTGATGCCACTTCTAATAACCTAACGGATAGTGTCAAGCCTTGTAGTGAATGTGGAGTATTATGTTAGGACCAACATTTTTCCATGATCACATGTGATGTTATTGATATCATGTCAAACTGCCCTATTTTCTCATAATAAGTCACAGGTATCTATTCTCCAAGGCTGTATGAACCTCAAAACCATGGTTGAAAAAAAAAAAAGGATTTTAACATTCAGATTCATAGATAGCGGTTGAGAGTTGAACTCAAGTTGCTTGGTTGGCATACACGATTTCTAATTGCTATGAAGTTTCCTCATTTCACAAGATTACTAATTGCTATGAAGCTTCCCATTTGGAAATGGTTGTATCACAACCTTTCAACTCCTTGTGATCAAAGATCTTCAACAAATACTTTCAACTGATGTTGTCTTTCCACTTCTGTTTAAGTCTTCTCTATCCTACTTCTCTGGTGGAATCTTGAATATGTGCTGTCTTATTGTGTTTAACATTTCTTAATATCTGTGTTGCTTTCTTTAAATCCAGCATCATAGCAATAGTTGTACCATTAATGAAGTATTGTTTAGACTTTTGATGATATATAAATTCTTTACTACACTTATAGTATCACCACATGTACATTAGTCTGTTCACATCACCACATGTACACTAGTCTGTTCACATCACCACATGTACACTAGTCTGTTCACATCACCACATGTACACTAGTCTGTTCACATCACCACATGTACATTAGTCTGTTCACATCACCACATGTACATTAGTCTGTTCACATCACCACATGTACACTAGTCTGTTCACATCATCACATGTACACTAGTCTGTTCACATCACCACATGTACACTAGTCTGTTTGCATCACCACATGTACACTAGTCTATTAACATCACCCCATATACACTAGTCTGTTCACATCAGCACATGTACATCTTATTAAGCTACCAGTATACATATTTGTCATGTACATACATTCATGTTAAATTCTATTGGGAATTGGCCAAAAAAACACCAGGATCAGGGAAGCAAGACAAGATTAGATAGACCACAACCTACTTTTCCAACCTGTATTTTAAGAAAAGTTTAATTAGACACATCTTTATACACTTGGATAATAATATAAATAACACTGAACAAAGTAGTTTACATGGGGAGCCATGTTAGCTCAGTGGTTAGTGAACTGGACTACAAAGGACAAGAGGTCAGGTTTGATCCTGATCAACCGCTTCCAGGTTCACCCAGCCTTAAAATGGGGGTACCAGATTTTTTCTGGGAAAGTCAAGCGGCATGGACATAATACCGACCACATTACCCCAAAAATCATGTGCCGAAGGTCTATAAAAAATATAGTCACTAACACCATGTGCACTAACACCATTTGGTGTGATGGGAATCTTTATTTTACTTTTATTGTAGTTTACATGAGATGCCTCCAGAAGAACATCAGGTAATTAAATATGCAACTTACAGAGTTAGCAAATGCATTGATAATTAACAACACAGTTAGCAAATGCATTGATAATTGTTCACATCACCACATGTACACTAGTCTGTTCACATCTCCACATGTACACTAGTCTGTTCACATCACCACATGTACACTAGTCTGTTCACATCACCACATGTACACTAGTCTGTTCACATCACCACATGTACACTAGTCTGTTCACATCACCACATGTACACTAGTCTGTTCACATCACCACATGTACACTAGTCTGTTCACATCACCACATGTACACACTAGTCTGTTCACATCACCACATGTACACTAGTCTGTTCACATCACCACATGTACACTAGTCTGTTCACATCACCACATGTACACTAGTCTGTTCACATCACCACATGTACACACTAGTCTGTTCACATCACCACATGTACACTAGTCTGTTCACATCATCACATGTACACTAGTCTGTTCACATCACCACATGTACACTAGTCTGTTCACATCACCACATGTACACTAGTCTGTTCACATCATCAAATGTACACTAGTCTATTCACATCACCACATGTACACTAGTCTGTTTGCATCACCACATGTACACTAGTCTATTAACATCACCACATGTACACTAGTCTATTAACATCACCACATGTACACTAGTCTATTAACATCACCACATATACACTAGTCTGTTCACATCAGCACATGTACATCTTATTAAGCTACCAGTATATATATATTTGTCATGTACATACATTCATGTTAAATTCTATTGGGAATTGGCCAAAAAAACACCAGGATCAGGGAAGCAAGACAAGATTAGATAGACCACGACCTACTTTTCCAACCTGTATTTTAAGAAAAGTTTAATTAGACACATCTTTATACACTTGGATAATAATATAAATAACACTGAACATAGTAGTTTACATGGGGAGCCATGTTAGCTCAGTGGTTAGTGAACTGGACTACAAAGGACAAGAGGTCAGGTTTGATCCTGATCAACCGCTTCCAGGTTCACCCAGCCTTAAAATGGGGGTACCAGATTTTTTCTGGGAAAGTCAAGCGGCATGGACGTAATACCGACCACATTACCCCAAAAATCATGTGCCGCAGGTCTATAAAAAATATAGTCACTAACACCATGTGCACTAACACCATGTGCACATACATTTTTGTATAAGAAAGTTGATAACTATTTTCTGGCTTAACTGTAGGTGGTAAGAGTGCTCTAACTTGACACTTGTTTGTGAGTGCTCAGTGGTGGTAAATTAAAAGGCTAGAATTTCACTAGTAGATTTCAGAAATATTTCATTGCATATGCAGAGATTGGGAGCCTTGATAGCTCAGTGGTTAGTGAACTGGACTACAAAGGACAAGAGGTAGGGTTCGATCCCTACCGACGGCTTCCGGGTTCACCCAGCCTTAAATGGGTACCGAATTTTTTTCTGGGAAAGTAAAGCAGCACGGGCGTAATACCGACCACATTACCCCAAAAATCATGTGCTGAAGGTCTGTAAAATATAGGGTCACTAACACCATATTTCCCTATACGCTACTTGGCGTGACGGGGGTAAAAGGTAAGGTAAGGATATGCAGAGATTGACCGTTGAGGTGTCTGATATTCATCAGTGCTAGGTAGAGGGTGTTTGGTCATGAAATTGTTGGTGGCATTTTCGTGTTATTTATGAGATGAGACTGTTTTTTATCATGAATTCTATGTGGCTGAATATACATGAGAATGAAAGAGGCCTTCAGGCCATGGGATACAATTGTAATCATTTGTGTGTAAGCTGCTCTAAGTTTGTGAGTCTCTTCAGTGTGGATACAATTGTAATCATTTGTGTGAAAGCTGCTTTAAGTTTGTGAGTCTCTTCAGTGTGGATACAACAGTAATCATTTGTGCGTAAGCTGCTCTAAGTTTGTGAGTCTCTTCAGTGTGTGAACACAACAGTAATCATTTGTATGTAAGCTACTCTAAGTTTGTGAGTCTCGTCAGTGTGTGAACACAACAGTAATCATTTGTGTGTAAGCTGCTCCAAGTTTGTGAGTCTCTTCAGTGTGTGAACACAACAGTAATCATTTGTGTGTAAGCTGCTCTAAGTTTGTGAGTCTCTTCAGTATGTGAACACAACAGTAATCATTTGTGTGTAAGCTGCTCTAAGTTTGTGAGTCTCTTCAGTGTGGATACAACTGTAATCATTTGTGTGTAAGCTGCTCAAAGTTTGTGAGTCTTCAGTGTGGATACAACTGTAATCATTTGTGTGTAAGCTGCTCGAAGTTTGTGAGTCTTCAGTGTGGATACAACAGTAATCATTTGTGTGTAATCTGCTCAAAGTTTGTGAGTTTCTTCAGTGTAGATGCAACTGTAATCATTTGTGTGTAAGCTGCTCGAAGTTTGTGAGTCTCTTCAGTGTAGATGCAACTGTAATCATTTGTGTGTAATCTGCTCGAAGTTTGTGAGTCTCTTCAGTGTAGATGCAACTGTAATCATTTGTGTGTAAGCGGCTCGAAGTTTGTGAGTCTCTTCAGTGTAGATGCAACTGTAATCATTTGTGTGTATGCTGCTCTAAGTTTATGAGTCTTCAGTGTGCTATTTCTTATAGTCTCTTATCATTTCTGACTTCTGTCACTCACTTTCTCCCATTTCATTAACTTAAACCACCTCCTTTTGTTGTCCTGCTGCTTGTAGTGTAATAATTGACATAATCATGTCACAGCTCAAAGACACTAGATTCACTCTTGCATGAACATATTTAAGCAGCTCAGCTGTACAAATTGGTGCTTGCTTGCTCAAAAGTAGTAATAGTAAGGGAGAGATATTACCTTTCATGCTAAAGAAACTAAATTAACACCGCTATTACGTATATATATGCTTTGAACTATTTTTACTGTTTTACTACTCTACAATTTTACCTTTTCCCGAAGCTACGCATTACACAATACTGTCTGTCAATCCTCAAATAACATAACAAATATAATGAGCTCTTTTTGATCATACTTTGCAACAGACAACATCTAGTGTTGTGTGTAGTGTCCAATCTGGACACAACTTTTCTCTCTTAATTGTATGTGAAATTATTCAAAATGTTCTGTAAAATCATCTATGTTAATGGTATGTGTAATTCTTCAAAATGTTCTGTAAAATCATCTATGTTAATGGTATGTGTAATTCTTCAAAATGTTCTGTAAAACCATCTATGTTAATAGTATGTGTAATTCTTCAAAATGTTCTGCAAAACCATCTATGTTAATTGTATTTGAAATTCTTCAAAATGTTCTATACAACCATCTATGTTAACGGTATGTGTAATTCTTCAAAATGTTCTGTAAAACAAATCTATGTTAATTGTGCCATGAAGTCTGCTTTATTGGTAAACAGAGGTAATATGAGTAAAGAAGAAAGTTAGATGTTGTCTACTCGTTTTATAGACGATTGCAGGGAAGGGTAATTCAAGATATCTTTATGTAAATATTAAGTTTTGTCATTTTTGTATTGCATATCTAAAAATGACATTTATATTTTATGTTCATTTTGTGCTATTAAAATTCATTTAGACTGTAAACGGTATTGTTTGTTACATCTAACATCGTTATCATCCTTTTTTACCCATTTGTATTTCAATGTCAAGGGAGATATAGTAGAGCATTGGTTTCTCTATACTAAATTCTTTTCAGAATATAAATTGAATTTTGTTTCGGACTGACAAGGCTTGGGGTTTCACAAAGGCTCTATAAATGAGTACCATAGATTGTTCTGGGAAGTAAAGGCGGTCTGGCGTGGTACCGACCACATCGCTCAAAATTATGTCGTGGTCATGGAAAAATATGGTCACTAACGCCATATTATATTCCCCATACTGCTAGGACAACAGACAAGAAAATCACTTGAGGCTATAGAAATGTGGTTTTACAGAAGAATGTTGAGAATACCACGGACAGCTAAGAAGAGTAATGAAAACCTTCTGAAAGAGGCCAAGGAAAAAATAGAGCTAATTTACAAAATGATGAGGAAACATTATTTGGTGGAGTTTAACGATTCCGGGAACTGCGGGGTTTCCCGACATTAAAACAGAAATAAGGCGGGTCCAGGTTTTTTAGTGCGTCACAAATGACGTCACTATGATTGTGTTGCTTTCTTGATAGTCCGCGCTGCTAGTACATTAGAGTTGTTGTTTCTTGATAGTCCGCGCTGCTAGTACATTAGAATTGTTGTTTCTTGATAGTCCGCGCTGCTAGTACATTAGAGTTGTTGTTTCTTGATAGTCCGCGCTGTTAGTACATTAGAGTTGTTGTTTCTTGATAGTCCGCGCTGCTAGTACATTAGAGTTGTTGTTTCTTGATAGTCCGCCCTGCTAGTACATTAGAATTGTTGTTTCTTGATAGTCCGCGCTGCTAGTACATTAGAATTGTTGTTTCTTGATAGTCCGCGCTGCTAGTACATTAGAATTGTTGTTTCTTGATAGTCCGCGCTGCTAGTACATTAGAGTTGTTGTTTCTTGATAGTCCGCCCTGCTAGTACATTAGAGTTGTTGTTTCTTGATAGTCCGCGCTCCTAGTACATTAGATTTGTTGTTTCTTGATAGTCCGCGCTCCTAGTACATTAGATTTGTTGTTTCTTGATAGTCCGCGCTCCTAGTACATTAGAGTGTTGTTTCTTGATAGTCCGCGCTCCTAGTACATTAGATTTGTTGTTTCTTGATAGTCCGCCCTGCTAGTACATTAAGGTTGTTGTTTCTTGATAGTCCGCCCTGCTGGTACATTAGAGTTGTTGTTTCTTGATAGTCCGCGCTGCTGGTACATTAGAGTTGTTGTTTCTTGATAGTCCGCGCTGTTAGTACATTAGAGTTGTTGTTTCTTGATAGTCCGCGCTGTTAGTACATTAGAGTTGTTGTTTCTTGATAGTCCGCGCTGTTAGTACATTAGAGTTGTTGTTTCTTGATAGTCCGCGCTGCTGGTACATTAGAGTTGTTGTTTCTTGATAGTCCGCGCTGTTAGTACATTAGAGTTGTTGTTTCTTGATAGTCGGCGCTGCTAGTACATTAGAGTTGTTGTTTCTTGATAGTCCGCGCTGCTAGTACATTAGAGTTGTTGTTTCTTGATAGTCCGCGCTGCTAGTACATTAGAGTTGTTGTTTCTTGATAGTCCGCGCTGCTAGTACATTAGAATTGTTGTTTCTTGATAGTCCGCGCTGTTAGTACATTAGAATTGTTGTTTCTTGATAGTCCGCGCTGTTAGTACATTAGAGTTGTTGTTTCTTGATAGTCCGCGCTGCTAGTACATTAGAATTGTTGTTTCTTGATAGTCCGCGCTGCTGGTATATTAGAATTGTTGTTTCTTGATAGTCCGCGCTGTTAGTACATTAGAATTGTTGTTTCTTGATAGTCCGCGCTGTTAGTACATTAGAATTGTTGTTTCTTGATAGTCCGCGCTGCTAGTACATTAGAATTGTTGTTTCTTGATAGTCCGCGCTGCTGGTACATTAGAATTGTTGTTTCTTGATAGTCCGCGCTGTTAGTACATTAGAGTTGTTGTTTCTTGATAGTCCGCGCTGCTAGTACATTAGAATTGTTGTTTCTTGATAGTCCGCGCTGCTGGTACATTAGAGTTGTTGTTTCTTGATAGTCCGCGCTGCTAGTACATTAGAGTTGTTGTTTCTTGATAGTCCGCGCTGCTGGTACATTAGAATTGTTGTTTCTTGATAGTCCGCCCTGCTAGTACATTAGAGTTGTTGTTTCTTGATAGTCCACGCGCTGCTAGTACATTAGAATTGTTGTTTCTTGATAGTCCGCGCTGCTGGTACATTAGAGTTGTTGTTTCTTGATAGTCCGCGCTGCTGGTACATTAGAGTTGTTGTTTCTTGATAGTCCGCGCTGCTGGTACATTAGAATTGTTGTTTCTTGATAGTCCGCGCTGCTAGTACATTAGAATTGTTGTTTCTTGATAGTCCGCGCTGCTGGTACATTAGAATTGTTGTTTCTTGATAGTCCGCGCTGTTAGTACATTAGAGTTGTTGTTTCTTGATAGTCCGCGCTGCTAGTACATTAGAATTGTTGTTTCTTGATAGTCCGCGCTGTTAGTACATTAGAGTTGTTGTTTCTTGATAGTCCGCGCTGCTAGTACATTAGAATTGTTGTTTCTTGATAGTCCGCGCTGTTAGTACATTAGAGTTGTTGTTTCTTGATAGTCCGCGCTGTTAGTACATTAGAGTTGTTGTTTCTTGATAGTCCGCGCTGCTGGTACATTAGAGTTGTTGTTTCTTGATAGTCCGCGCTGTTAGTACATTAGAGTTGTTGTTTCTTGATAGTCCGCGCTGTTAGTACATTAGAGTTGTTGTTTCTTGATAGTCCGCGCTGCTGGTACATTAGAATTGTTGTTTCTTGATAGTCCGCGCTGTTAGTACATTAGAATTGTTGTTTCTTGATAGTCCGCGCTGCTAGTACATTAGAGTTGTTGTTTCTTGATAGTCCGCGCTGCTGGTACATTAGAATTGTTGTTTCTTGATAGTCCGCGCTGCTAGTACATTAGAATTGTTGTTTCTTGATAGTCCGCGCTGCTGGTACATTAGAATTGTTGTTTCTTGATAGTCCGCGCTGTTAGTACATTAGAATTGTTGTTTCTTGATAGTCCGCGCTGCTAGTACATTAGAATTGTTGTTTCTCAAATGGTAGGCCGCATGAATTACGGAAGTCAGTCTACAGGGAGCAGGCCTAGCAACCATTCAGGCCTTCAACGTAGAATTTTGAATCTCCTACAACAAAATTGACAATCATGAAGATACAGACTTTCATTAATGGATGCTTACGCAGAATAAAAGGATGGAAATGGCAGGACAAAATCACTAACATAGAATTATAGAAATGTATCAGCCAAATACCAGTGGATAAAGAGATACAGCGAAGACAATGGCGCTGGATAGGACACATACTGCGGAAGCCAACTGAGAGTATTACACAACAGGCCTTTTTTTTAATCCCCAGGAGAAAAGACAAAAAGGAAGACCAAAGAATTCTTGGAGAAGACAGATATAAGCAGAGATGAAGATAATGGGGAAGACATGGAATGATCTTAAAAGAATGTCAAGAAACAGAACGACTTGGAAAGTGTTTGTTGAAGACCTATGCTCCAAAGGGAGCTGAAAAATAGAAGAAGAAGAAGAGGGAAAATTGAAGGACGAAGAGATAGAGGGAAGCAAAGAGAAAAGATGCCAGCCAGCTTAATAGCTTGGCAGATCAACAACAGAGATGTTAAATAATTGTCGAGATCGAAAGTTGTGGAGATACATGATCACCTACGCCAGCAGGCACGGTACTTGATGATGAAAGATCAACCTAGAAGTTCCAACGACTGTATGGAAACAAAATACGTGTGAATTGCTGGAAAGCACCTTAGAATAGATGTGACCGATTATTTCAAATGATATTGCTACTTTTTGTTCACATAGGATAATCTCTTTTCACGACGAAATGATGTTGAAGGAAGAAATATAATGCAGCAAGAACATTTAAATCTAAGTTCTACAATCAATACAAATGGCTGTCTGGCGGGATAGCGATGGGAAATATATTTTCCTGCAAGGAAAAACGAGTGAATTTTCTGTACAAATAGCAGGTTAATATAAGTTTACTATGAGAGCCGCGATAGCTCAGTGGTTAGTGAACTGGGCTGCAAAGGACATGAGGTAGGGTTCGATTCCAACTAACGGCTTCCGGGTTCACCCAGCCTTAAATGGGTACCGGATTTTTTTTCTGGGAAAGTAAAGCGACACGGGCGTAATACCGACCACATTACCCCAACAATCATGTGCTGAAAGTCTGTACCATTTATGGTCACTAACACCGTATTCCCTATACGCCACTTGGTGTGACGGGGATTCTTTACTTTTTACTTACTATGAGTGTACTATAAAATATTGTAGTCTATGTATTTTTTATAAACGTAATGCGACCACTCACCACGTCCTGGCCTCAAGTTTCGAACCCACCGTCCGCCGCTGCCTCATCCTCATCGAGTGCCGTCTCCGCAACGAAGGTTGGCTACCATGGAGCGCCATTCTGCTGTCTCTTGCTTTGATGCTGCAGGTTGTCATATGGTGATTTGTGCATCTATTGATTTTACTCGTCCATGTTAGTCTTGGTCTGCCCCTGCCTCTTTTACCTTGTCTTATCCCCTCCAGGATTACTTTTAGTAGGATGTTGTGTCTTTTAACATGGCCCAAAAATTGCATTTGTCTTGTTTGAATTGTGTTTAGTAGTTCTCTTTTCATTTTTAGCTGATTTAAGACGTCGTCATTTGTTTTCTTTTCTTTCCATCTAATTCTACATATTATACTATATATCCACATTTCAGAGGCTTCAATTCTCTGTTCTGTTTTCTTGTATAATGTCCATGTTTCTGCACCATATAGGAGTATTGAGAAGATGTAACATTTTGCTATTCTTAGTTTTAGCCATGGTGTTATTTGTTTTGATTTTTTGTGACATTAAAATTACTTTTTGACATTCCTATTCTTGTGTTTATTTCAGTTGTACATTTTCCATCACTGGTTATAGTGTGTCCAAGGTAGTTGTAGTTCTGAACTGTCACCAGGTCTATTCCTTCAATTTTGATATCCCCTTGTGGGTTTTGAGAATTTTCTTTGTTTATGATAATAGTTTTATTCTTTTTGATATTCATATCTAGTCCATATTTTGTGCTTGTCATGTTTATTTCATTAAGTAATTGCTGTAGATCTTTAGGATTTTCTGCTAGTAGTACAGTATATACCCGATCGCCATCAAGCTACTGTAAGCAAAATAAAGATAAAACAAACTCTAAAGATAGGTACTTGGAATGTGAGAACACTCATGCAGAAGGGTAAACTAGAAAACATCATACAAGAAATGAAAAGAATGGGTTTACAATTACTGGGACTTTGCGAAATGAGATACACCGGATCAGGGGAGATGTATTCTGATAAACATAAAATAATCTATTCTGGAGGTACTGAACACCAAAGAGGAGTAGGTATCATCTTGGATGCAGAAAGAGCAAGAACAGTGAAAGGCTTTTACCCAATATCTGACAGTCCTTTTAGTGAAATTTAATGAAAAGCCAATAGACATAAATCTTATACAAGTTTATGCACCAACAGCAGACAGTCTACAGGAAACAATTGATAAATTTTACAACGAGTTAAATGAGGCACTTCATAAATGCAAACCGCATGAAAACACCATAGTTCTAGGGGATTTTAACGCAAAAGTAGGAAAGGAAAGAGTTGAGGAAGTAGTTGGTCATTATGGCTTAGGCGAGAGGAATGGAAGAGGTGAGAAACTTATTGACTGGGCAAGAACACACAACATGATGATAGAAAACACCTGGTTTAAGCAACATCCAAGACGTCTGTGGACATGGAAAAGCCCAGGGGACAACGCACGTAATCAAATTGATTATATAATGATACGCTATAGATTTAGAAACAGTCTGGTGTGTGTAAAAACTAGACCAGGGGCAGATTGCAATAGTGATCATGTACCAGTTGTGGGAAAGCTTAGAGTAAAATTAAAAACAACAAAACGAGCCTCAGTTAACATCAAGTTAAATTTAGATTTACTAAAATCAGACAACAAGCTGCAAGACAAATATAAAATCACAATTCAGAACATGTACAATGCAATAGAGAAGATACAAAGCATTGATGAACAGTGGGAAATGCTAAAAGAATCAATGAAGAATCAAAACATCAAAAGAGTTCATACCACCAGTGAGGACAAATTCAAAAAAGAAATGGATGACATTTGACAGATGACATTTTGCAGTTAATGGATACAAGAATAAGAAATAAAGAAAATAAATATGAATATAAGAGATTAAATAAAGAAATTGTAGTAAAATGCAATGAAGCAAAAGAAGCATGGCTAAAAGAGAGATGCAAAGAGATTGAAATGCAACAAAAAGGAGATGCTAAAGCTAAATACAAACAAGAAAAACGCAATCAAAAACTTGATGTCTAAGATCAAAGGAAGGAGAACTGTTGATTGATCAAGAAAACATCAGGGAACGATAGACAGAATACGTTAAAGATCTTTATAACGATGAGCGAACGGAAGTAAATATTAAGGATAATGGAAAAGGACCAGAAATACTCAGAGAAGAAGTGGAAGACGCCTTGCGCAATATGAAAGCAGGCAAAGCTCCTGGACCAGATAATATAACTAAAGAAGAGATTGAAGCCATGGGTGATTTTGGAATAGATATAATAACAAAAATATTGAATGATATCTACAACAGCGGGTATATATACCAGAGACAGAGGGAAGCAAAGAGAAAAAATAACAGACAGCTTAAGAGAATGGCTTGGCAGAATGTCAACAACAGAAATGATAAATAGCTGCCGAGATCGAAAGTTGTGGAGAGACATGATCACCTACGCCAGCAGACCCGGTACTTGATGATGATGTGTACAGTATCATCAGCAGTCAACCTGAAAACAACAGCGCTCAGTGTATAGATTGAACACGTTTGGTGATAGGATGCATCCTTTTCTTACTCCTCTGATTATATCAATGGGTGTAGAGTTCTCTTTGTTAAATTTTATTATTGCTGTTTGTTCCCAGTATAGATTACATATTAGTTGTATGTCCATGTTATCTAGATGTATCTCTTTTAGGCATTGTTTGTGGTGTATTCTATCAAAAGCTTTTGACCACCGCTGCCTAGGAGGTCCTAAACTGTTACACTTCTGGCCAACAAACAGACAACCTGAAGACAACAGCGGCTCTCCATGTTTAAGCACGCGGGCGTCAGAGAAAGCAAGTGTTTCTGGAGACAGGATGCGGGCGTCAGAGAAAAAACAACGCTCGTGTCATTCTGTCTTTGTCTTCGCTACTTTTCTAGCACTGACATCTATCATCATCATCATGTGCCATATCTGCTGATGTTAGCGATCATGTCCTTCCACAATTCCCTGACCACAGTGCATCGCATCAATTCGGTTGTTGACTGTTTACCGAGCCGCGATACAAAAGCTATCCTGTAGTATCTTCCCTCCTTTTCTTAGTTGTAACCAAGCATTCCAACTTTCATTTTCCCATGATGTGCTCGAATAATGCCGAATGTTTCTTCCTATTTTTAGGAGCTTATTATATTATATTTTTTAGGATGTCCCTTTTTTTGTGTTGGCCTCTGAAATTTTCCTCTTTTCAGCTGTCCAGAGATTGTTCACCATTCTTGTGAGAAATGCTATCTCCATGGCCTCTAATCGTCTTTTAATTTGTTATTTACTGTCCATACTTCGCATCACTTGGTTAGAATAGGCTCTAATCAGCACCGATGGACTCGGTGTTTGTTGTTGACGTTGTTGTTGTTGACGGTGATGTTGGCGGTGTTTGATGTTGGCGGTGTTTGATGTTGGCTGTGTTGTTGTTGACGGTGTTGTTGTTGACGGTGTTGTTGTTGACGTTGTTGTTGACGGTGTTGTTGATGGTGTTGTTGTTGACGTTGTTGTTGTTGACGGTGGTGTTGTTGATTCAGTGTTTGTTATTGACCATATTTTCCCATGTCCACGGAACATTGTTGTGTGAGGTATCGGTATCCAGCCAGACCGCTTCTACCACAAATAAAAATCTCTGATCATCACTTTTAGAGACTGGGTGAATGCCGAAAATTGTCGATCCGGAAAAAAAAAAAAAATCGGCCACCTCTGGCAATCGAACCCAGAACCCTTCTGATCAGGAAGTGAGCACACTCAGACACACCGAGGCTCCAGAACGTGGTAAAGAATGATCGTTACCCCGCCGACAGGACGACATTTTAAGATCTTCTAGCAGATGTTTATCACTGTTGGTTGAGTAGGGAACCTGGATAGAGAGGGCACACATTACCCAGGAAAATACTACATCGAGTACAGCGACACAAGCAGGTCAATAGATCGACAGAATTAACTACCTTTACGGTATTATCCTTCCTTCTTCTCACCTGTTGTTCCATTGATGACTACTAAAGGAACGGGTGTTCTCTTCATCATCCGTCCTTAAAGGGACGTTAAGTGGGCGTAGATGCGTCGTGTTACAGTAGAATTGTGATATTTGCGTCTTTCGGCCCAACACATCCGACTTCAGCATGTTATTTTTGAATATCGGATTGTTTTCCCTCTTCAGTCCTTACTCATTTGGTCAGACTAGATAGTCTGTTTCAGGAGACACCGCGAAGAATTGGAGTAAGGCCTGGATGGTTCTGGTTTACCGATCCTGGCGCAAACCATCAAATGTTGGTTGCTGACAGCTTCCAGCTCTGCTGCTGTGACGCCGTTGGACTTTACCTCCCGGCATTATCTCATCACTGGGGTCTGCCTGATATATCTCATTACTGGGGTCTGGCTGATATATCTCATCACTGGGATCTGCTTGATATATCTCATTACTGGGGTCTGGCTGATAGATCTCATCACTGGGATCTGCCTGATATATCTCATCACTGGGATCGAAAGTTGTGGAGAGACATGATCCTCTACGCCAGCAGGCCCGGTACTTGATGATGATGATGAATGCATAATTGCGATGATTAATGAATGGATGTTAAATGATACTAAAAAGTTAATCTTTGATTTGATTGGAGGCTTCTAATAGTTGGCTGTATATCCTTGGCAGCATTGGAAGGTGAATTTGAAACTTGACGAGGCTAGACGCAAGACCGAACTGTTAAGGCGACCTGACAATTTGTCGATATAAACATTGATGCAATTTGCGCTATTTATTATAGTTCGTTCAATTATTGCCATAAAATAACATAATTATAATTACATCATATCTTAGTTATTTGCATTAAATGTTATAAAAAGAACATGGTTTTGCTGTTAATTAAAATCTCTTACAGTTTTGTTCAGTTTATATATATATATATATATATATATATATATATATATATATATATATATATATAGTAGACAAAAAAGGAATTGAAGTCAACGGTCACAACATAAATAATTTGCGATATGCGGATGACACAGTCTTAATAGCAGAGACAGAGAACGAACTGCAAGAAATGATGGACATAATAGTAGAAGAAAGCAACAAAAAAGGTCTCAGTCTGAATAGTAAGAAAACAGAAGTAATGGTTATATCGAAGAAACAATCATCTCCATCATGCAGCATAAAAATAAACGAGACAAATCTAAAACAAGTGCAACGTTTCAAATACTTGGGTACAATAATTACATCAGATGGGAGATGCACCACAGAAATAAAAAGCAGATTAGCTAAGGCCAAAATAGCATTTCAGAAAATGAAAAAATATCTTATGCAACAAATCTATGTCAATAAAAATGAGAAAGAGAGTTCACCGGTGCTATATAGAACCAATTCTGACCTATGGAAACGAATCATGGACAGTAGACAAACAAATGAAAAGACGGTTAGAGGCCACAGAGATGGGATTTCTCAGAAGAATGTTGAAAGTTCCCTGGACAGATAAAAAGACCAATGAGGAAGTTCTCTAAGAGGCCAACACAAAAAGGGAGCTCTTAAAAAACATCAGAAAGAAGCAATCAACATTTTTCGGGCACATCATGAGAAGAGGAAAGTTGGAATACTTGGTTACAACTGGCAAAATAAAGGGAAAGAGAGATCGCGGACGACAAAGAGAGAAAATACTGGATAGCTTGGTGTCATGGCATGGAAAACAGTCAACAACAGAACTGATACGATGCACTGTAGATAGAAGATTGTGGAGGGACATGATCGCCTACGCCAACCGGCAGGGTACATGATGATGATGATTATATATATATATATATATATATATATATATATATATATATATATATATATAAAGACGCAACGCAGTGATTCTTACAGGAGACACTTCACAAATTCTTCTCCCCATCGGCACCACTTCTATATGTTTAATAAAACGATAGAACGTAATCTGAGTTGTCGTTCTTCTGTTGCCATGGAAACGGGTAAGTATAGTTCTCATACACATTGTAAAGACGGCAGATGCCGTTGTACGTTTGTAGTAAATTTGATCTCCATTGACAATGAAGTCTATTAATAACGGCTTGAGTTAACTGAACTATATCAGGGCTATACTCGGGAATACAGTGGCTAGTTGTACATTGACATTTAACTCACTGAGCTGGAATGTGACTGTGTTTCATATTCTGATAAAATATTACATTATTAGTTGTGGTCTCCGTTGCCTTATTTAAATATCCGTTAGAAGACAGCGGGGAAAAAAATGATTAAACACGAGAAAGAAAAAGAAAGTATACTAGTGTGTGGGATGTGCGTGCGTGTGTTTGTGTGTGTGTGCGTGTGTGTGTGTGTGTGATGTGTGTGTGTAAAGGGAACTGATCCTCCTAGAAGTTGTGGCTTGCCGGCGAAGGTGATTTAAAACTACTATAAAATCTGGTCATTGAGTTGACCCCCCAAAAAAATAGAATTAAAAAGTAACACACATATGTACAATAATATTCTTTCATCATCATCATCATCATCATGTACCCTGCCGGTTGGCGTAGGCGATCATGTCCCTCCACAATCTTCTATCTACAGTGCATCGTATCAGTTCTGTTGTTGACTGTTTTCCATGCCATGACACCAAGCTATCCAGTATTTTCTCTCTTTATCGTCCGCGATCTCTCTTTCCTTTTATTTTGCCAGTTGTAACCAAGTATTCCAACTTTCCAATATTCTTTACATCAACATAAAATAATGCTTTGCTTAACGGTCTCGCCAAAAGATATTGGTTTTGTGAAATCTCTGATCGTGCTAATCAAACACATGCTATAACAAACTGAGATAATCGTCTTTGATAAATGACACTTAGTGATATCAGTCTTTTGTTTTTATTGATGACGTTTTTGCGAGATCAAAGGGTGGTGTGCCTTGTCGTGTGTGCTTGGATGAAATCTTTTCTCTGCTCTGAATCATTCAAACTATTCTTTTTCTGAGTCGGGGCTAATCGAGATGATTAGGAAACGACAGTGAAAATTAGGTAATGAGATCCTTTAGCAATATTTGTGTTTTGTATGTTCAATTCGGGGACACTTAAAGAAAGTTATAGCTTTGTCTTTAGTGTGGATTTTGGGTAAGATAAAGGTGTTCGCGGCGGTGATGGTAGATTTATGCACATTTTTAAAAGGAAGATTTTGAACGTAAGCAACCAGTTGCCGCTGTTTACGTGCACAATGACAATGTCAAGCAAAGAACAATGAGTTTAGAGTTTTGTCACTCCCTTGAAGAATGAATTTAATATTATTTCTTTATATTGTTTCGCGATAACCCTGGTGTATTTAATCTGCACAGAACCTTCATTAAACATGTAGGCTCTCTATTCTATTCTATTCTATTCTATTCCCCCCTATCTCTCCATATTCCCTCATTTCACTCCCCCTCCTTATCTTCTGTTTTCCATCAACATTATTTCAACATTACAACAGCCTGCACATGCAAATTAAGCAGTTTATACATGGACTTCAATGAGTGACACTATCCGACCGGCTACACCTAGAACATGAAAGCATGCACATCCCTGCAGTCTCGAGTGTGATATTTTATGACACGTTTTTATATTTTGATATGTGTAAAATAAGCCAAACCCAAAAACCTTTCCAGTAACAAATATAAATAAACACAGTTGCTTTCTTTCTATTTACTCAGAACATTTATCTAAGCTCCCAATTTCTGTTGCTGCAGAAATATTGCTATTGTAATACATTGTTTTTTTTTCTTCTATATAATTAATGATATGTTCATTATATATTGCTTTCGAAAAACCCCAAGAACAACATCAGATGCATTATGTGGAGGATATGGCGGGATTTATTTTCCTCCTGTAGAAATTCTTGCCTTCTCTTGTAGGATTAAATAATATGTCCTGTTATAAGGTGATACACTTTTCCCTGTTTGTAGAGTGATACTCGAGATGTCAATATGGAAACACAAGACCATGAATGGGCTCAAACGTTGGGAACTAGCCCCACTTCTGTTCACTCTCCCGCGATATTTATATTTCCAAAATATGTGTTGGTTTACCGTTGGTCATTGAAGACAAGAATACTCGCAGGCAATATTACGTCATCGTCACGTGGCAACGAGATTTACATTTTCCCCAATTATCTCACTTTTGAACATTTAGATTAGTCTTTGTTTTACCACGAGCTTTATTGTTTCATTGTTTAATAATGTTATATCTAACTAATAATGTTGTATCTAAATAGTGATGTTATATCTAACTAATAATATTATATCTAACTAATAGTGTTGTATATAACTAATAATGTTATATCTAACTAATAATGTTGTATCTAAATAGTGATGTTGTATATAACTAATGATGTTATATCTAACTAATAATATTATATCTAACTAATGATGTTCATATTACCCCAGAAATCATGTGCTGAAGGTCTGTAAAATATAGGGTCAATAACACCATATTTACCTATACGCCACTTGGCGTGACGGGGGCACTTTACTTTTTTTTTACTAATGTTGTTGTATCTAACTAATAATGTTATATCGAACTAATAATATTATATCTAACTAATGATGTTGTATATAACCAATAATATCATATCTAACTAATGATATTATATCTAACTAATAATGTCATATCTAACTAATAATTTTGTATCTAACTAATAATGTTATATCTAGTTAATAATATTATATCTAACTAATAATGTTATATCTAACTAATGATGGTGTATCTAACTAATACTATTATATCTAACAAATGATGTTATATCTAACTAATGATGTTGTATCTAACTAATAATGTTATATCTAACTAATGATGTTGTATCTAACTAATGATGTTGTATCTAACAAATAATGTTGCATCTAACTAATAATGTTGTATCTAACTAATAATGTTATATCTAAATAATGACGTTATATCTAACGAATGATGTTATAGCTAACTAATAATATTGTATCTAACTAATGATGTTATATCTAACTAATGATGTTATATCTAACCTATAATATTGTATCTAACTAATGATGTTATATCTAACTAATGATGTTATATGTAATTAATAATATTGCATCTAACTAATGATGTTATATCTAACTAATAATAATGTATCTAAATAATGATGTTATATCTAACTAATGATGTTGTTATTTATAACTAATGATGTTTTTTTAAATATAAATATTGATGTTATTTATCTAACTAATGGTGTTATATCTAACTAATGATGTTGTATCTAACAAATAATGTTGCATCTAACTAATAATGTTGTATCTAACTAATAATGTTATATCTAAATAATGACGTTATATCTAACGAATGATGTTATAGCTAACTAATAATATTGTATCTAACTAATGACGTTATATCTAACTAATGATGTTATATCTAACCTATAATATTGTATCTAACTAATGATGTTATATCTAACTAATGATGTTATATCTAACCTATAATATTGTATCTAGCTAATGATGTTATATCTAACTAATGATGTTATATGTAATTAATAATATTGCATCTAACTAATGATGTTATATCTAACTAATAATAATGTATCTAAATAATGATGTTATATCTAACTAATGATGTTGTTATTTATAACTAATGATGTTTTATAAATATAAATATTGATGTTATATCTAACTAATGGTGTTATATCTAACTAATGATGTTATATCTCACTAATAATGTTGTATCTATCCAAGTCCGCCTTGCAGCTGGGGCTACTGAGTTTAGTGCTCTGTGCACACTGTGAGCTGTGTTTTCCATCCGGATCGTTTTTCGATGTTCCGATTGGTTACGATGGATGTTGATATCTTATGACGAAGGACAGTTCTGTTGCGTTCACTTTCGGTGCAGTCACGCCTTATGTCTTTTTGCGTGTGCTGTGGCTGATATGATGGGGACTGCAGCTGCCTTTCTTTGTTTGGATCCTTTAATGCGAGAGGTGTTAATTCGGATGATTCCACTGACGCGGACGGTTGAGCAATTATGGATTTTAATTCGTTTACAGTGACTCCGGGGCCTTTAACTAACTATAACTATGTTACTCGGGGCCTCTGTTTAGCTCCGTACAGCTTTAATTGTAAAATTGAAAGTCCATTCTTTTCCTGTCAAAAAAAAAAAAGGATAACATTGTAAATTGTATTTTATGTTCTGCAGTTTGATCTCTTACAATTCAAACAAGACAAATGACATTTGTGGGACATGTTAAAAGATACACATGCCTACTAAAAGTAATAAAGGAAAAAGATCAAGTACAAGGTAAGGTACAAGGTAAAGAGGCTGACCAAGACTAATTTGGACGAGTTACTTCAAAAGATGGGCGAGTCAGCCTATGACAAATTTGCACCATCAAAGCAAGAGGCAAGGAGGAATGGCGCTCCATGGTAGCCAACCTTCGATGCGGAGACGGTACTCAATGATGATGATGATGATGAGATTGATCTCTTACATGAAAGTAATAATACTTTTAGATATTGTTCGTAAGTGTTTTTGTATTAGTTTATTTATAAAGTCACAAGAGTTCTTAATAATAAAAAAAACGCTATCCTTTAGTATTTGCACAACATCTATTCCATCACATTAAAATGGGTCATTGCTAATACGTAAATACATAAATGAGTAAGTAAATACATGAATAATTGAATAAATAGATAAACAAATAAATACATGAATAATTGAATAAATATATAAACAAATAAATACATGAATAATTGAATAAATAGATAAACAAAAATATACATGAATAATTGAATAAATAGATAAACAAATAAATACATGAATAAATAAACGAATAAATGAATAAATAATAAAATGAGTAAATAAATAAATAAATACATGAATAAATAATAAATGAATAAATAAATAAATAAATACAATAATAAATAAATAAATAAATGAATAAATAAATAAATGAGTGAATAAATAAATGAGTAAATACATAAATAAATAAATAAATACATGAATAAATAATAAATGAATAAATAAATAAATGAATGAATAAATAAATAAATACATGAATAAATAAATAAGTAAAAAATAAATAAATGAATAAATAAATAAATACATGAATAAATAATAAATGAATAAATAAATAAATGAGTAAATAAATAAATAAATAGGGCCTACATGAATAAATAATAAATGAATAAATAAATAAATGAGTAAATAAATAAATAAATACATGAATAAATAAATCAGTCCAGGCGGGTTTGATTTGTAAACAGAAGAGAAATGGATAATCTCAAGAGAGAAAACAGCAGGTAAGTTTGATAGGAAAATAGAAAGAGGATTACGAAGAAAGAAGACACAACATGGTTTACCTTAAAGGCAGCAGGGACATCGACAACACTATTAAGCGTCGTAAAAAAATATGTCTATCAGAAATCGTCAGAACAAGGTCAAATTACATTCTTAAAGCTGAGCACAAGAAAGGACAGAATGCATTGACATACTTTCTGAAAAATAGAGGATTACAAGTGGAACTGGTTGGGCTCGAGGCAAGACGGCTGTCTCGATACAGAGAGGTTGTGAGTTCGAATCTCGGCTGCACCAGTTGGAATTTTTATTTGTGATTTCTCTCTCGGCAGTAACCCCTGGTCTCACCAGCGAGGCTCGTCTTGAAATGTCAATTACTCTTCGACGAAAAAAATATGAGTACCTCTGAAGACAGAATACCTGCATGTGCGGCGAGGGGCCTCTGTGCACACGGCTGCAAGGGAAAAGGATTAACCGTGCAAAATTTCAGTTCTTACTCTTTAGGGACTTCGCCAGGTGAAAGATGGCGAACGCAAAAAAAAGGATTAAAAAAGGCATTGGGCAAGTAGTTGCACTGGTCCGAGTGTTAAAAAAAAAAAAAGTAAAGTACCCCCATCACGCCAAGTGGCGTATAGGGAATATGGTGTTAGTGACCATATATTTTACAGACCTTCGGCACATGCTTTTAGGGGTAATGTGGTCGGTATTACGCCCGTGCCGCTTCACTTTCCCAGAAAACAAATCCGGTACCCATTAAAGGCTGGGTGAACCCGGAAGCCGTCGGTTGGGATCGAACCTTACCCCTTGTCCTTTGTCGTCCAGTTCACTAACCACTGAGCTATCGCGGCTCCCCACTGGTCCGAGTGTGGCTTTGTTAAAATCTACATAGTAGATAAAGAAGTTAACACATTTTGCTTCATTACTTTTCGCTGAAAACGATGTGAGAAGTTCGGTAACTCCTCTTGGCTGTCGCTTTTGTGAAGAAACTTCAGTGAGGACACCTTAAAGATGAATAATGGAAACCACAAGATAACAAGAATATATAGAATTGTATGATCACCTACGTCAGTCGGCACGATAGACGACATAAAAGAGTCGCAGGTAACAGCGTAAGGAGTCAGGTAACAATCGGGGAATGTATATAACAACCACTCCCGGTGTTAATAAATAAACATATATGTGGCCACAAGCTATGTTATACCTACTAGGAGGTACAATAGTAATCAAGTTATAAATACGACAGTAATCCAAAACAGCAATTCTCACAAGTGAATACTTATAGTGCATATGACTACTCATACTGCAGGTGGATACCACACATGAATAATCATATTATACGTGAGCACTTATATTACACATCAGCACTTATATTACACATGAACACTCATACTACTACACGTGTTACTCATATTACACCTGAATAGACACACTATAGGCGGATAATCATTTTACGGTTGAATATTCATATTACACGTGAATATTTCTATTACACATAAATACCCACATTACACGTGAATACTTATATTGCACGTGGATGAACACTCATAGTACGAGTGAGTAATTCTTTACACGTGATAATACTTATATTACATATGATTTCTGGTTAATACCAAATTTAGAAGACAAATGGCGCAAGAGAAAAGAGACAAGGCCAGGTATCGTAAATGCACCTTGCTCGTTCTGTGGATAGATCTGCCTGTCCAGGATTAACAAATTCAGCCACGAGAGAAGATGTTCAGTAAAGCAGCACCCAGTATGAGACACTAATGCTTTACCGAACTACAGACTTATCATGATTGCTTGCTACCAACCGTTTGTCAAGACGCCAAAGGCCATATATATATATATATATACATATAATTACTCATAATGGGTGGTTGGGCCACCTGGTCAGAATGAATCCTCACCAATCACTATCAAGGGCGTTCTTCTCAAGAATGCGTGGAAAACGACCTGGCGGAAGACCTAGATGAAGATGGATAGATGCAGTGATAGAGACATGTAACAACAAAGGAAAATCACTAATTCAAACAGCTCGAGCAGCTCAAGAACGAGAAATGATATAAACCACGACACCTTTTCGGTATCAGTGAGAAAGAGAAAAGAAAGACCTATAATGGGTCTGAAAAACAAATAATGAAATTTGACATCAATTGAAACAATCCAATCTAAAAGTAAAATCATAATAATGATCCAAAAACACTTGTAAGTTTATCTCCTTCACCACTATAATGCACTCGTGTCTTGACCTTGTTGTCGGAGGTTCGATTCTCAGCTGCTACGTGCTATTTTCTCCTAGATGACATAGATCTGGAGTTCACACATCTTCAAAACTATGCAAGAAATCTATTTCGGGAAAATAGGGAGACCTACCGTGTTGCTGGCTACCTCCACAACATCCATATAAAGTCATGGATCAGTATGAATTACTGACATTATATGTCACATATGTCAATGGCGTTACGTGTAGACTTCACTTATCAATTATAATAACATCATTATATGTGATGCTTTCGTACTTGAGTGACGGAAACTTGTTTCACGTGATGAGATGGTAGCGGATGCATTGTTTGTTTTCTTTATTGGATAAATGGATCAATACGATGTGCTATTACTATGAAGACATTGTAATAAGAAGCTGACACTCAGAGATGTATTTCGTTTGTGGATGCATGTTTGCTGTCTTCGCAATAATTCATTACGCTATTTCAATTGTAATGAAAAGTTGGCTTTAATCTAAGGTGATTATTTCCCTTTAAGTGCAGTTTTTGCGACTGAGTTATGGTTCTTTTCAGTTTAACCTTTGTGCTTTTAATTCAAGCCACTTGGGAAATTGAAGAATTAACCCTGAAGCTAGGCTCAACTAACGACAACGACGCAGATTTCCAGCTTATGTCATGGTTGTACAAAGTGAGTTGTCATTAAGCCCTTGCCATAGGAGGTGACCTTTGCCGGGATATCCAGGTTTCTGAGCTGGTCCTCTGTGTGGTAGGAGACGTAGCCCATGGTGTTGAGGACTTGCCTGCATGCCTTGTCGACCTCTCTGACAAGCGAGAAGGGCAGCTCCAGTCTCCAGTGATATGCTGTCTTGAACGGATACTTGCGTGAAGTCTTCTTAGCTGAGGAAATTGTCAAATAAAGAAAGCTGTAAAGCAATAACTACAATAACAACAACAACAATAGTATAATAATAAAAATAATAATTGATTTTTTGTCTCAAAAGGTAGATCATATGTCATAAGAGATCTCATGAATGATCACAGAAAAAAGATGATCTTTGCATAAAGCAATGTCGTGACAAGGTGTCTGGAAACTCTTTGATATAGTTTAAAGTGGGAAAATAAACGTAAATTGGTATTAAACAACTAAACCTGTCGAGAGACGGTTGAACAACTATAGCGTTTTGGCAAAAGCCTTCATCAGAAACAAGACAACACATATTAACACTAAAACGAACCCGAATACTTATCTCAGTATGACGATGTGAGTGCATGAACTCGGTGGGCGTTGGGGGTGGGGGGGGGGGGGAGTGGTGGGATCCGACTGAGGAAGGAAGACTACGATTATTCAGCTCGGAAGAGGAAAAGTGACCAGGACTCATGTGCCAGTTGGTCATAAGATAAATAGTGATTGGGGCAGTTAGTAATCTCAAGGGACAAAAAGGAGCCCAACATAGCGATAAAAGGAGCTAAACATCGATAACAAGAGTTAAACATAGCGATAAAAGGAGCTAAACATCGATAACAAGAGTTAAACATAGCGATAAAAGGAGCTAAACATCGATAACAAGAGTTAAACATAGCGATAAAAGGAGCTAAACATCGATAACAAGAGTTAAACATAGCGATAAAAGGAGCTAAACATCGATAACAAGAGTTAAACATAGCGATAAAAGGAGCTAAACATCGATAACAAGAGTTAAACATAGCGATAAAAGGAGCTAAACATCGATAACAAGAGTTAAACATAGCGATAAAAGGAGCTAAACATCGATAACAAGAGTTAAACATAGCGATAAAAGGAGCTAAACATCGATAACAAGAGTTAAACATAGCAATAAAAGATGAAATATTCTATAAGTACAGATGAAAGAAGCAGTTTCATATGGTAGGAGGAAAAAAAGAAGAAAAAACAGGTAATTAACCCGTGGTATGCTGATGACACCGTCTTGATCACTAAGAGTGAAATTGGGCTACAGAAAATGATTTACAAAACCGTGACGGATGGTTTATTTAAAGTAAGTTAAGTAAGTAAAGGTAAGTAAGTTAAAATAAAGGTCTTAGACTCAACAGCAAAAAAAGTTTGATTGCTTGTGATTGTTTTCCTGTCTTCACAACGATGATTCTTTTCAGGAGATGCATAGGCACCATGAATACTCTTCTCATTAAATCAGGACATGAGTGACACTCGAGAACTGATAAGACTAGCCCTGCGATGGAACAGATGAAGAATAAAAACAATAATGTGCGTCATCGAGAAATTAAAATATTTGCTCTGGTAACGATATACAGCGACATGCGAGCACAACAGGACACAGACACAGTGGAGATTAACTGGCTATGATTAACTAAAGCTTCCTAACTGAGCCTTGCTTTCACGTTTGTATAAACAAACATTGCAAGCAAAACCACACCCACGCCACCCATCCCATTACCAAACCCGCCCTCTACAACCGCATTCTTAAAAGAGATAGAGTACATTTCCATCAAATTATGGCGCACAGAGTATAAGGCTTGAAATATAAACGACCACGCCCTCAAGAGTGCTTATTTTAGTTTCAGTTCTATTTCTCTGCACATTTAAAACACGCACAATGAAAAATATAAACCAGTCTATGTTTATGCTAATGCATAAAATTCGGCCTCACAGACGTAGTTTAAATGATAGATTCTTCAGGTTTATGAAATCAACAGCTCTGAAATAAGCAGACAGGTAGATAGATAAATTGATAGACAGACAGGCGGATAGATAGATAAACAAGTTCCGCTTATAAATTAAGAAAATAAAGAAGAAAGGTGTCTGTGTTTGCTCCAGCCAAGAAATGTCCTCACTGCTTTCTCTAGGACTGTGGTTCTCAAATCGGTACCGCCAGCGCCATGGCGCCCGCCGTGTGTTTTCTTGGTGCCCAGATGTCCAAGATTCATTCCGACGAGTGACGTCATTTATTGTCCGGTAGTCAGTTGACTGTTAAAGAATAGTGACACTGTGACCTTCCAGGCATGTCGTAAGAGGCGACTAAGGAGGTCGATCGATGGCTTGACAAGCTGTCATTGTAAAAAGTATTGTTACAGCGCCATAGATTTTAGAGCAGTGATCTCTGCAATATGTGCCATTTTGGCACGCAAGGTTTCTGTTTTTGAGATTGTGGTTCTGCCCTATGTGCCGTCTTCGGTTCGAAAGGACAATAGACAGTCAGTTGAACAAAAGATTGAGAGAAAAAATGATGGAGCAATCGCTGACGTTTTTTTTCTCTTCCCAATGAACAGAAGCGGTAACCATCGACATCAAATGGTTCTTTGCAAGATTTCCAGTTTGCAAGATTTCCAGTGTGTCCATTGGCACTAAAAGGCTGAGAACATCTGGCGATTTAAGGAATTGTCTATGACGAGACTCATGGCCTCATTCTACTTTCACATTTGACAAATCATCATTCTGGTCTAACGATCTACATGCACTCGGGCTTCTTGCCTGGTTACTCATGAAGATCTTAGCACAGTTCATGAGTGCCACAGCACACACAAGACGTGTCATTATTACGTGAATTTCTTCTTCAGCGACCACCTATTCTATGCGTTAGACATTTAGACCAGCTTGGGTCACGGACAAACGGTACGTTTGAGGTCTTGACCGATTACCTATAATTTATCAGGCAGGCTTGTTTATGTAGGCCATATTTGTGTTATTTTTTTACGTGAATGAAAACTATCTACAGAAATGTGATGCGCTGGGCTTTTTTCCACAAGACAATGGACATGTTATCTTAAAAGAAGAAGAATAAGACGATCATGATGATAGTGATTACAAAAGGCTTTAAAAAGCATCTCATCATGTCAGTGTATGTATGACCGGGGTAAACAGTTTAAACTGCTGTTGTGACAAAGGAGCTAGGCAATGGGAGTCCTGATTATTATATGGTTTATCTGTTTCTGTCTGTCTGTATGTCTGTCTGTTAGTCTGTCTGTTTGCCTGTCTGTCTGTCTGTCTGTCTGTCAGTCGGTCTGTCTGTCTGTCTGTTTGCCTGTCTGTCTGTCTGTCTGTCTGTCTGTGTGTCAGTCTGTCTGTCTGTATGTCTGTATGTCAGTCTGTCTGTCTGTTTGCCTGTCTGTCTGTCTGTCTGTGTGTCAGTCTGTATGTCTGTCTGTCTGTCTGTCTGTTTGCCTGTCTGTCTGTCAGTCTGTCTGTCTGTCTGTTTGCCTGTCTGTCTGTCTGTCTGTGTGTCAGTCTGTCTGTCTGTATGTCTGTCTGTCTGTCTGTATGTCAGTCTGTCAGTCGAACTAGCTATATCGCAAATTAAATTGATTAAATCAATCAAAACGTAAGATTAAGGTTGGGAGCTGCCAACAATGTAATGGTACATGATATATTTGATCAAGATTTAAAAAAAGAAAAGAAAAAGAAACCACACATCAATGAGGAGATTCTAAAGAAAACGGTGTGATCGTAACAAAAATATAGGAACGACGGAACGAAAGCTTGTCTCAAATGTCAGATCTTTTACCCCAACCCCGACATGAATAAGTTTCAATCTGATTTTGTGTCTGTTGTGTGAAAATGTGCATACATTTTAAATTAACACATGTCTTCTATTTTTTAATGTATCCTTTTCATTGAGATATAATTTGACCGATTTAGTAAAATGTATATTTTTTTCGAATATACATCCAACGACCCGAGCAGTTTGGAATGAGTCCATTTATTTACGAGGATTGCATACTTTATCTACTCTGAAGTTTGTAGAAATGTGGTTTTACAGAAGAATGTTGAGAATACCACGGACAGCTAAGAAAAGTAATGAAAATGTTCTGAAAGAGGTCAAAACAAAACGAGAGCTAATTCAAATATTAGGAAGAAACAATCATATTTTTTTTAAAGCCACGTAATGAGAAGAGATCATCTGGAATATATTGTAACAACTGGAAAAATTGAGGGACGAAGAGAAAGAGGGAAGCAAAGAGAAAAAAAATATTAGACAGCTTAAGAGAATGGCTTGGCAGAAGGTCAACAACAGAAATGATAAATAGCTGCCGAGATCGAAAGTTGTGGAGAGACATGACCACCTACGCCAGCAGGCCCGGTACTTGATGATGATGGTATACTTTAAATAATATTGTAGGTAAATATGAAATTAGAGGGGGCCTCAGTAGCCTAGTTGGGAAAACCACCCGATGGGCTAACGTTCGGACAACCCGTACTCGATTTCAACCGGAAGCAGTGTGAGTTGTGCTCGTGGTTGGAGCCTTGTCATTCAAAAAAAAAGTCCGCCATTACTGGGAATCGAACGAGCGAGCACACTAACTACTCAACCACCGAGTCTCCCACATAATATTTCTAAATAGTGATATAATAATAAACTTTTAGAATCTGACTTCACACCTATAGCAATATATGGGATAGTGGCACTCTCGAGAATGACAGAATAAGAATGATACCAAGCCACACAAAATTATGAAAATTATATGAATATTCCTTGTTGAAGTTATCAAATTAATTATACTTTGGATAATTTACGAGTTTATCGTCTAAATTATTTCTGCTAAACAAGTGATGTCCCCTGATTGACTGCACGTAATTGAATGTGTCAACTGCTTCTAGTCTTTGTGCGTTTTATATATTTATTTGTGTTTAAAAATGGTTTAGGGTTAGTATGAGGTTTAGGGTATTCCTGACTGTAAACTTAACGCAGCGGTTTTCTAATTACAAATTAGAGAACGACCGAAAAAAGTGCAAGAGGACGTTAGCCATAACAGAAATAATTAGGACGCTAAACTCGTCAATTACCCAACTTTGTACTTACCAGTTATTTTCCCGTTGTTCTTGAAAGTCTCCGAACTTGTTATGGAGCGCACATATTTCCTGACACTCGGCAGAAGCTCCAATCCAGCAAACCGATACAAGATGGTGGTCAGAGCAAGTGGATTCTGGGCCAGGTCTTCATACCGAATGGTCAAAATTCTACCTTCGATAACACAACAATCATGATTTTGATTTAAAAAACGTATTTAACTTTCAATTAGACGTTTTCTTTGTAAAGTTTATATCAATAAATTTCTTCTTCTTTACCTTTCTTCAACTCAATATGAAGCATAGGTCTTCAACAAACACTTCCCAATGCATTCTGTTTCTTGCCTTTCTTTTAAGATCATTCCATGTCTTCCCCATCATCGTCATCTCTGTTTCCACCTGTCTTCTCGAAGAATATTTTGGTCCTCCTCTTTGTCTTTTTCCTTCTATATATCTATCTATCTATCCATCCATCCATCCATCCATCCATCCATCCATCCATCCATCCATCCATCCATCCATCCATCCATCCATCCATCCATCCATCCATCCATCCATCCATCCATCCATCCATCCATCCATCCATCCATCCATCCATCCATCATCCATCCATCATCATCTATCATCTATCTATCTATCTATCTATCTATCTATCTATCTATCTATCTATCTATCTATCTATCTATCTATCTATCTATCTATCTATCTATCTATCTATCTATCTATCTATCTATCTATCTATCTATCTATCTATCTATCTATCTATCTATCTATCTATCTATCTATCTATCTATCTATCTATCTATCTATCTATCTATCTATCTATCTATCTATCTATCTATCTGCCTGCCAACCTGCCTGCCTGCCTGTCTGTCTGTCTATCTATTGACCCTTCGAGCCGAAGCCGGCCCATAGGGCATATACTCAGATACTCTTTCTCTTATCTAAACTTTTTACTCCAGCAGTTTTCAATCCTTGTAAAGATCTTTTATCAAATCTCGCCATTTGTCTCTGTTCTGTGCAAGCAACTCTATCTCACTGAGGGAGCCGCTTCCTGCTGCTCTTGCCTCTCTGATCAATGTTCTTCTCAGTGTCTCTCTGGGTCGGCCTATTTCCTCTTACCTGTTGTTTCCCACATGAGGACTTGCTTTGCTATTCGGTTATTATCTCTCCTCATCACATGTCCAACATATGACCATCTTCTTTTCTTTATTATTGAAGATATTAGTGGTTGATTGGCGATTTCTCTAATTTCCTCGTTGTTTTTATTCGTTCCACGATATACCAAGTATTTTCCTTAGACATTTATTTTCGAATGCGTTCAATTTTGTTTCTTTGTCTCTTGTTGTTTTCCAGCTCTCACACGCATACGTAAGGGTTGATAGCACGTTTAAATTGAATAGTCTTTTCCACCCATACTTGACAGATTAAAAATTATGTCTTAGCGATAGATTCAACGCTGCATGAAGATAATGATGAGCTCTATGCGAAGGTCACGTGCTGAAGTCAGATGTGTTGGGCCGAACGACGCAAATATCACAGTCATACTGCAAACCTCAACACAACGCAGGCACGCCCACCTAACGTCATTTGAAGGGAGGATGACAAAGAGGTGTACTCCTTTAGTCATCGGATGAACGCAAACAAGCAAGCAAGACAAAGGTCATTGTTATCACATACACTTTCGACGATTTAAACATTAAATTACATACAAACAATAGAAGAAGAATAGTTTCAGAAATCATATGACGTAGTGACAAATTAACAGCAGTTGGTCAATGGTATATGCAGTGCCTTATATTACACAATTCATGAATATCAATTGTGGTCAGTTCTTTAATTACGTGTAGAACATTTATCAGATAAATACATTTTAAAAATGTAGCGCCCCCACCCCCCTATTAATATTATAAATTTCTATAATGTTTGATTTTTTTCCCAGAATTAGAGTATTTTTTTCCCACATTTAGAAGCTTAAATTACCTCTCACGTCTATTTTATCATTTTCCCCACATTTAGAAACTTAAATTACTTCTCACGTCTATTTTATCATTTTCCCACATTTAGAAGCTTAAATTACTTCTCACCTCTATTTTATCTTTTCCCGCATTTAGAGGGTTAAATTACTTCTCACGTCTATTTTATCTTTTCCCACAATTAGAAGCTTAAATTAATTCTAACGTCTATTTTATTTTTTCTCACATTTAGAGGCTTAAATTACTTCTTAAGTTTATTTTATCTTTTCCCACATTTAGAAGCTTAAATTACTTCTTACGTCTATTTTATCTTTTCCCACATTTAGAAGCTTAAATTATTTCTCACGTCTATTTTATCATTTTCCCACATTTAGAAGCTTAAATTACTTCTCACGTCTATTTTATCTTTTCCCACATTTAGAAGCTTAAATTACTTCTTACGTCTATTTTATCTTTTCCCACATTTAGAGGGTTAAATTACTTCTCGCGTCTATTTTATCTTTTCCCACATTTAGAGGGTTAAATTATTTCTCACGTCTATTTTATCATTTTCCCATATTTAGAAGCTTAAATTACTTCTCACCTCTATTTTATCTTTTTCCACATTTAGAGGGTTAAATTACTTCTCGCGTCTATTTGATTTTTTCCCACATTTAGAAGCTTAAATTACTTCTCACGTCTATTTTATTTTTTCTAACATTTAGAGGCTTAAATTACTTCTTACGTCTATTTTATCTTTCCCCACATTTAGAAACTTAAATTACTTCTCACGTCTATTTTATCATTTTCCCACATCTAGAAGCTTAAATTACTTCTCACTTCATTTTATCTGTTCCCGCATTTAGAGGGTTAAATTACTTCTCACGTCTATTTTATCTTTTCCCACAATTAGAAGCTTAAATTAATTCTAACGTCTATTTTATTTGTTCTCACATTTAGAGGCTTAAATTACTTCTTACGTTTATTTTATCTTTTCCCACATTTAGAAGCTTAAATTACTTCTTACGTCTATTTTATCTTTTCCCACATTTAGAAGCTTAAATTACTTCTCACGTCTATTTTATCATTTTCCCACATTTAGAAGCTTAAATTACTTCTCACGTCTATTTTATCTTTTCCCACATTTAGAAGCTTAAATTACTTCTCACGTCTATTTTATTTTTTCTCACATTTAGAGGCTTAAATTACTTCTTACGTTTATTTGATCTTTTCTCACATTTAGAGGCTTAAATTACTTCTTACGTCTATTTTATCATTTTCTCACATTTAGAGGCTTAAATTACTTCTCACGTCTATTTTATCATTTTCCCACATTTAGAAGCTTAAATTACTTCTTACGTCTATTTTATCTTTTCCCACATTTAGAGGGTTAAATTACTTCTCGCGTCTATTTTATCTTTTCCCACATTAGAGGGTTAAATTATTTCTCACGTCTATTTTATCATTTTCCCATATTTAGAAGCTTAAATTACTTCTCATCTCTATTTTATCTTTTCCCACATTTAGAGGCTTAAATTACTTCTCACGTCTATTTTATCTTTTCCCACATCTAGAAGCTTAAATTACTTCTCGCGTCTATTTCATCCTTTCCCACATTTAGAGATTTAAATTACTTGTGACGTATTTTTATATTTTCACCCTTCGTCATGCTTTTGATTTGTTCATTGGTCAAAAATAATTTGAAATGAAAGAGTTGACAAGAATTTTTTTCTTCTTTTATATACGTAATTACTGATAGGTGTGCGCTGAGGGGTAAGTAGTCTGGGTGAGATTTTTTGGCCTGAGTCAAATGAAGAATGATAACAGTGGATCACATGAACTGGGTGTCTAGAGGATGACAGGAACTGGGTGTCTAGAGGTACGACGTCGATCTCTGGATAGGAAGAACCTGGGTTTAAATCCCACGATAGGCGGAGTGATTTATTTTTTAAACAAGAAAAATGAATCCATGGTTCGTTCGTGGCGTTACCCTTCCTTGGCCGCTGGGTAGTGAGATCCGATGTCTAGCTCTCTTCGATAACGACAATAAATAGGAGGTCCTGCGAGCACGTTAAAGAACTTTTGGCAATTAGATCCGAAAAGAAAACTACTTAAATTTGGCTGCTTCCTGAGTAAAATGGTCAGGAAAAAAAAACCACGTCTTGGATCTCAGGCCGTGCTACGGAGTTCGTGCACGTGGATCTGGATTTTGTTCGGATTTTCTCAAGATTCTTGATGGGAATATCGAAGCACCTGTGGAATCATCCTGTGTGCACTGATGACGATCCAGATACTAAACGAACAAAAGTCGAGAATCATTCCTGAACAAAGTCTAGGTTACTCTGCAACAACCTCTAGTATGAGAGCAGCAACCACTGCTATCAAGAAGATTTTAAATACTTAATTGAATTCAACAAACTATTGTATGAGAACAGTAACCATTGCACTCAAGTAGATTTCAAATACTCAATGAATGCAACAACCTCTAGTGTGAGAATTGAAGCGAAGCAGTAACCACTGCTATCAAGTAGATGATTTCAAATACTCAATGAATGCAACAACCTCTAGTGTGAGAATTGAAGCGAAGCAGTAACCACTGCTAAGGTATACTACAACGAATAAGGGTAGAAAGTATTTCAATGTAGGGTTTCTTAAAGAACAAGGAATTAAAGATAAATTCGCAGTCACAATATCAAACAAATACCAAGTCCTCCAACAACTAGAAAATACAATAAATATAGAAGATCATTGGAAACAGGTAAAAAATATATGGAAAGAGACATGCGAAGAAACACTGGGGAAAAGAGAACGCCAGAACAAGGCATGGATGACAGCAGAGACCCTGGATAAAATTAAAGAAAGAACAAGAAAGCAGACATAAATAAAAGCAAAACAAGATGTAATAAAGCCAAGACACAGGAAGCTTACACAGAGGTGAACAAAGAAGTGAGAAGATGCATTAAAAGGGATAAGAGGAAATATATAGATGCACTAGCTAAAGAGGCAGAAGAAGCAGCTAATAAAGGGAATATGAAAGAACTGTACAACAGCACAAAGAAATTAGGTGGAAAATACAAACAGATCAACGCCTTTATCAAAGATAAGAAAGGAAATCTGCTTAGTAATATAAGGGAACAAATGGAGAGATGGAAAGAGCACTTTGAAGAACTTTTGAACAGATCCGGCTCAAATAATCCTCCAGATATACTACCAGCAGAAGAAGAGTTACACGTTAACTGCGGAAAACCAAGCAAAGAAGAAATAATGAAAGCCATCAAACTGTTAAAAGATGGTAAAGCCACAGGGCCAGATGAAATTCCTTCGGAAGCCATCAAAGCAGATATTAACACCTCTACCAAGATGTTACATGATCTATTGGATAAAATTTGGGAGAGGGAAGAAATACCTAAAGACTGGAGAGAAGGTTATACAGGGTGTTTTTAAAGTTGCAGTGCAGTGAATTTCTACTCTGGGAAGAAAAAACGTCACCAGAAATGCGGTTAACTAATGCGTCACACAAATTGTAAAATAAATGGTATTATTCAAATATACTTGACTGCTATCGGCGAGCTTATAATGGGTAATGTTGGTATTAACACAATAAAGTTGTGCCTAAAGCATATGTTGAAAATGTCCACCACGGGTCTCAAGACATGTCGTGATTCGTCTTTCCATATTTGCGAAAACCTTCAGAATAATGTCTGGTGATATTTGTTTAATCTTGTCTACTATTTCAGTCTTTAGGTCATTAATTGTCTGCGGATTATTTTCATAAACTTTCCCCTTCAATGCCCCCCACAGATAATAATCTGGGGGTGTTAGATCTGGTGAACGAGCAGGCCAGATTCCACGTGAAATAATGCGATTTGCAAATATGCTTTCTAAATAATTGAGTGTTGTTGTGGCTGTGTGTGCTGTTGCCCCATCCTGCTGAAACCAGGATTCCATAATTTCCCGTTCTCTAAGGTGTGCTATGAACGGTTCCAGAATTAAAGTACGGTAACGTTCTGCATTTATTGTTTCATTAAAAAATATAGGTCCTATTATCCACATACGACTTATAGCGCACCACACTCCGACTTTTTGATCGTAAGGCGGCACTTGATGAAATTCATGCGGGTTTTCATTGCTCCACAGCCGATTGTTCTGACTGTTCACATAACCGGATAAATGAAACCAGGCCTCATCAGTGAAAAAAGTGACGTCAAGGATGGCAGCGCATTGTTCATAAATAAAATTCTGAAACCACATGCAGTAGTTTAAACGGGATTCATAGTCTCTTTCTTGGAGTTGAGACACTTCAGTTAATTTGTATGGACGATAGTGTAGTACACTTCTTAAAACCTTGTGAACAGAACTCTTAGATATTTGCACCTGTTGAGACAAGTGGTTTAAAGATGCATTTGGACTCATTGTAATTCTGTCTTGGAGTTCCATAATTTGGTCTTGTGAAATTGAAGGTCTTCCAGATCGGTATGCATCTACCACACTACCGGTTTCACGAAACTTTTTGATCAATTTTGTAACAGAATTTCGGTGAGGGACTTGTGAGTCTGGAAATTTCCTCACGAATTGTCTAATGACCTCATCCGTATATTTACCGCCATTACGAAAGACATGCTCAACCAGAAATACTCTGTTTTCAATCGTCAACACCATTTCCTTCAAGCAATGAGACAATGAAAGTAGCGTAGTGCCCGTCCTTTACGTAAATAAAACCTTAAAGGAAGCAGCGGTTTGTTCATAAATGTGGTTTACAAAAGTGTGGTACGTAGATGATGATTACGTCATTTACTGAATATTAGAAATATTCACTGCACTGCAACTTTAAAAACACCCTGTATGATCAAACTACCAAAGAAAGGAAGTTTACAGGAGTGCACAAATTATAGGGGAATTATGCTACTATCAGTGCCAGGAAAAATATTAGGCAGAATCATTCTGGAGAGACTAAAAGAGGCTATAGAGAAACACTTGAGAGATGAACAAGCAGGTTTTAGGAAGAACAGATCATGTGCTGATCAAATAACTACTCGACGTATAATAGTTGAACAAAGTTTACAACTAAAATCCCCACTTTATATTGGATTCATAGATTACGAAAAGGCATTTGATAGTTTAGACAGAAGAATGCTTTGGAAGTTGCTGAGTCATTACGGAATCCCCATTAAGTTTATTAACCTGATAAAAACAATGTATGAAGGAACAAAATGTAGTGTGGTGCATGAAGGACAGCTTACAGAAGCATTTGAAATAAGAACAGGAGTAAGGCAAGGATGCCTTCTGTCCCCATTTCTCTTTCTACTGGCCATAGATTGGATTATGAAAATAACTCAAAACAACAGAAATGGGATCCAGTGGTCACTGACCAAACAACTTGATGATTTAGACTTTGCTGATGACATAGCTCTCCTATCACACAGCCATCAACAGATGCAGGGTAAAATGAGCATACTTGATGAGAGATCACAACAGCTAGGACTGAAGATTAATAGAGATAAGACCAACATTATGAGAATTAATGCAGTTGGCAATAACCAAATAAAACTAGGAGAAATACCTCTACTAGACGTACAATCTTACATATATCTGGGCAGTAATATAGATAAAGAGGGAGGAACAGAAAATGATACCAAAATAAGGATATCAAAAGCAAGAGGAGCTTTCATTGCACTGGGAAACTTATGGAAATCCAAAGAAATTAGGCTAAATACAAAAATAAAAATTTTCAACTCAAATGTTAAGTCGGTCCTATTATATGGCTGTGAAACATGGAGAATAACAAAATTGACAATCACGAAGGTACAGACTTTCATTAATGGATGCTTGCGCAGAATAAAGGGATGGAAATGGCAGGACAAAGTCACTAATGTGGAATTATGGAAATGTACCAGCCAAATACCAGTGGATAAAGAGATACAGCGAAGACGATTGCGATGGATAGGACACACACTACGGAAGCCAACTGAGAGTATTACACAACAGGCCCTTTTTGGAATCCCCAGGGGAAAAGACAAAGAGGAAGACCAAGGAATTCTTGGAGAAGACAGATCGAAGCAGAGATGAAGATGATGGGGAAGACATGGAATGATCTTAAAAGAATTGCAAAAAAACAGAACGACTTGGAAAGTGTTTGTTGAAGACCTATGCTCCACTGGGAGCTAAAAGGTAGAAGAAGAAGAGTAACCACTGCTATCAAGTAGAGGTAAAGGCATCAAGATGCACCAAGATGCGAAGCTGCTGTAAAGCTGATGATAATAGCAATACTAAAAAAAGAAGAAAAAAGTGGTATGGTGACAGCTTTACGTGGTAATGGAGTTTACCCATTTTGTTTTGTAGTATTACCCATTACCACGTAAAGCTGTCCCCATACCACTTTTTTCTTCTTTTTTTAGTATTGCTATTATCATCAGCTTTACAACATCTTCGCATCTTGGTGCATCTTGATGCCTTTACCTCTACTAGTGCCATACCGCTGCTACTTCATGTTTGTACATCGTCCTATATGTTTACACTAAACATCGGCTCGGGGTGTACACACAGAGTTAGATCATCGGCTCGGGGTGCACACACAGAGTTAGATTTGCATAGTTTTTACATATCCTGTACCCACCTCCCTATATTTTTAGAACCCTTCCATCTTCTCACTTGACAGCCTGGTCAGTGAGATTTATAGTTGGTCATCCTGCCGTATCAATTTAGTTCATTTGAAGACTGACCACGCTCAGGAACACAGGGAAGTGACCTCTTTTTTTTATTTTCCTCTCTTGAGTATCTAGCATATTATCGCCATGTAGTTAGATTTATTAATGTATCCTTATATATATATTTTTGTGGTTGTTGTTCGTCCAGATGAAGGCCTACTTGGCCGAAACGTCGACTTTTGTTTCGTCCATTACCACGTAAAGCTGTCACCATACCACTTTTTTTTTTTTTTTTGGTATTGCTATCAAGTAGATTTGAAATACTCAATGAATACAACAACCTCTAGTATGAGAATTGAAGCGAAACAGTAACCACTGCTATAGTGCTATCAAGTAGATTTTAACTACTCATTAAATGCAAAAACTATGTGTAATGGTTAAAAATTAGTGCTTAAAAATGTCAGAACAGGTCTCTTTGACACAAGTGAATGACATGTTTACAAGACTCAATCTTCAACAAACTTGAACTGGCAAGCAGTCTGTTATGACTGTGGCAGCATGAACGCGGATATGTTTGCGTATCGCACGTCTGATGTGGAAGTGATGGACACGCACAAGGATGGCGTCATGAAGGTTCTCAACATTACAAAGCTATTACTGAAGATGTCATCTTGACCACCTGAAATTTGAAATTCAGCGCCGAAGAAGTTTAAGTAATAATTTATGCACAACTAGTGAGGACTAGGGAAGAACATCAGAACGCGCGCACACACTCACACTTTGTCAACTTCTGAAAGCGGCAAAGCGCCAATAATGTGCCCAGATGTTGTGATGTCAACTTTAACAACAAACAATTATCAACGTGCTTCGAACAAGTGGCATGTTGAAAGTAATGATGCAATTGTTAGACACTTACCACACAATATAGATTGTAGTTAATGTAAAAGTAATATGAAAGCATGGAGTTAAGCACACAGCCACAAAGGTAAATAATTAAAGCTAATTAAATACGAGTAGGTAATAACATGACAAGCTGAAAACCGCTGCAGTCAAAACAGCGGCGGACGGTGGGTTCGAAACTTGAGGAGCTCTGGATTTCTGGAGGACTGAACTTTTAGATTAGCCTGATATTTTGCAACAATTAAAATTACTGAATTTTAAGCTACGTAAGCTAGTTTCTTCAATTATTGCTCTAAATTATCATACTTATAATTACATCATAATGTTTTACTTATTTCATTATGGGTTATGAAAAAAATCAAACATGTCTTTGTTGTTAATTAACATCTCTTACAGTATTGTTCACGTTTTATATATATATATATAAAGATGAAGTGCAGTGATTCTAAGTAAGTCTAGGTACGCCTGCCTCCTATTTGCTCTACTTTTATGCTTCAATAAAGAAATATAAGCTAAATTATTGACTGTTTCCCTGATGCCATAGCAATCAGGTGATGATTACAGAAATGGCCTACCTAATTCTCATAAACATTGCAAAGTCGATATATGTCGTTGTACAGGTGTAGCAGGTTTGACCTCCATAGACACTGAAGCCCGTTTATTAGTAGCGGCTCGAAGTATTTGAACTATATCACGGCAGACTTGGAATACGATGGCTGGTTGCACACTGATATTTAACTCATTGAGCTTGAATGTAATTGTGTTTATGTATTCTGATACAATATTAGAGGAGCCGTAGTCTCCGATGTCTGCTCTAAATATCTGTGCTGATTCAAAGTTGTCAATATACTAGTAAATAGACCATCATTGTTCACAGTTTTACGACAAAGTGAAGGAAAAAGCCAAATCCTTTACACTACTTTGTGATTGTATTAGGCGTGCATCTATCGTTCCTAGTCATTCACTAAGGCGCGCCTCACAGCACCAGAGCTGGAAGTTGTCAGCGACCCACAGTTGATGGCTTGCGCCAGGATCGGTGAACCAGAACCATCCAGACCCTGCTCCACCTCTCCGTGGTGCCTCTAGTAACAGACTAACCTGTATAGTCTGGCCAAGCGAGTAGGGATCGAAGAGGGAAGACAACCTGGTACTCAAAAATGTCATGCTGAAGTCGAATGTGTTGGGCCAAAAGGCGCAAACCACTACACAACGCAGACACGCCCACTTAACGTCCTTTTAAGGGTGGATGATGAAGAGGTACACTCCTTGAGTCATCGGGCGAACACAAGCAAGCAAGCATACCCTGACAGATTCTAGAAACATGGATAATGCCATACAAGTTAGATCTAGCATAGTTAAAGAATTGGCAGAGTGAGCATAAATTTATTTTCAAACGTTAAAAACAAAATGGCTGCCTGTAGTTGTGCATAGTGGTGACGTCATTGATTGTTTCATTGATATCGATTACGGCCATCTATGAGAAGTTACTCTTCAGGCTTAATCATTTGGAAAACAAAATTGAATAGTAAGAAATTAAAACCTGCAAGACGAGCTGGATGCGTGCGTGACCAGCTAACTACATCCGGGTGTGTACAAACTTCGTCATCTGTAAAAAGAAATGTGGTCTCTATGGATATACTTGGGATACTGTGACGTCAACTCTAACAACAGTGGGCAGTTCAAGAACATTATCAGATTCTAAACTTCTTTCCCCAACGGTGCTTCTTTATAGAATTATTCTGTTTATTTCTTGGTCATTTTTTTCTTGTACATTAATTTTTTTAAAAACAAAAATGGCAACAATTGTACCATAAACAAAGCGTTAACAAAGTGATCAAAGCGTTAACAAAGTGATCAAAGCGTTAACAAAGTGATCAAAGCGTTGACAAAGTGATCAATGCGTTGACAAAGTGATCAATGCGTTATCAAAACGTTTTCAAAGCGTTATCAAAAGGTTATCAAAGCGTGAACAAAGTGATCAAAGCAACTATTGTTTGGTGTTTTTACCCCAGTGCTGACGCGCCACTGCTTGCGATGTCTTGATGTCGTCCCAGATCCTCCGACAAATGCTGGTGTAGTTGTTGTGCATTTCTCCACTTGTTTTCTGATTAAAGTGCATCCTAGACAGAAGAATGCCACGGGGGTCTCGAACAAGATGAATAATTCTCAGAGACGGGTCTTGACGAAGGTAGGCATCGGCCTCAACCATCTTCAGTCGTACCACCTTTTGAACAATCGCCCTGGAATCATTACATCTTAACGAGAAAAAGAAAAGAAACAAAAGTACAAACTGTGAATAATGTAAAATGACAAGTCTAACAGCACTGAAGATTAAATGTATCACTTGTCTTATTGCAGTACTAACAATGCTCTTGCTTTTCTCTAAAATAGTAGGACTCTATTTGGGTGTTTTATACTTCTACATCATGTTCACAATCATTTACTCATTTCGCATACTCACAAAATACATTGTAAAAACAAATTAATTCATTAAAAAAAGAACTGTTATTACAAACATATACGAGAGTATCTGTATTCAATTTCACTATCCTCATAAGAAGGACGAGGCTATTAATCTTTAGGTATCCAATGTTATTTTGATGTTAGATATTACTGCACGTACTTCTATTTCGGTGTTGAGTTTTGAACTCCATATTTCGATTTTAATGCAGGAAACTACATTCATAAAGGTGAGAAGTAGCTAATGAAATCACAGCACGCAGTGCATTCTTACTGATTACCGGATATCTCTCTTCAGTACTACAGTACACCAAGGCTCTAGCACGAAACAGAAAACAGCCAAGAGTTGCTACTTCCTGAATGCTACCGAAGACATGAACTATGATTTGGGACGTAAAATGTAATAAACAGAAAGCACTTCGCGGAGTATGGAAAAGCCTTAGCGTATTCTCTCTATATAATTATTATTACTTTTGTGGGTTCCCTGTTAGAATATATACGATGAATAACGACAGAATTAACACAAGCCTGTAGAAACTCGTTTGTATACTAAAATACTAAACTTATGTGGATGTGGATTTTTTTATGGTATCCAACCACGGAGTTGACACACAAAACATCCTTGGCGGGCACCCCTGAGAAGGAGCATAGCACCCATGGGCGTCTCGGCATACACTTTGGGAATCACTGCTTTACAGTAAAATCACATTGCAGTTTTGAAACTGACACATGTAGAGCCAGGTATTTTCATAGTCGGTCAAAGTTGTTCTTCAACATAGAAAACATATATTTGATGGAAGTAACTGGTGAAACCATAATAAGCAACAATAAGGATGTAACCATTACGGGAAAGAATCGACAAGGAACCAATCTTGACACTTAAAGAAAGTTTGCTCATCTGGAGATGTGATGTATGACGTATAAGAATGGACCTAAACGATGATGTAATTATGAAGAGCCAGACATCACGATGAGCACCAAGCAGGAGACACTACGCAGTATTGGCCCGAACACTCACTTTTATTCTCGACACTGAAAGGCAATACAGACAGGAAAATAAAGTCAAACTGATATAAGGTGTAATATAAGGTGTATAGCAATATAAGGTGTATAGCAATATAAGGTGTATAGCAATATAAGGTGTATAGCAATATAAGGTGTATAGCAATATAAGGTGTATAGCAATATAAGATGTATAGCAATATAAGGTGTATAGCAATATAAGGTGTATAGCAATATAAGGTGTATAGCAATATAAGGTGTATATAAAATGATGAGAAAGAAACGAAGTCCAAGAAAAACCTAAAGTAAGATGGAGCAGCAACATCAAGAAACTTTAAAGGCTGCCAAAAAATTCTATGACGAGGGAAGGAAACAGGCAATTCTCCCTCTCTCTCTCTCTCTCTCTCTCTCTCTCTCTCTCTCTCTCTCTCTCTCTGCGATCAAGACTCAATCAGAGTAGGATTCCAGACTCTCTCATGAAGGCAGCTGTCTGATTAAGGGAATTGATTGCCCCATATAGTTTTTCTTCCAGGGAAGTGGGCGTGACCACATTGCTCTTCTCAGGTCTGTGTACTGGGGGCAATCCTGTAGAACATGTTTTGTAGTCATATTGTCCAGTATACAGTGACATAGGCTGGTTGTTCCTATTTTGAATTTGGTGAACATGTGATTTCTCATTCTATTGTGGCCAGTGCATAGGCGAAGTATGATGACTTGATCCCTCCTTGATAGTTGGTGGTATCCGTCACTCTCCTTATGCTTTGGGTGTTCTCGATTCCATTTTTCATGGAACTGACCTTTGAGGATGGATTTGGCTTCATCATAACTGAGCGGATGGTTCTCTTGTGGTAATCTCCCTATCTCTTTAGCTAATTTGTCTGCGCGTTCGTTCCCGTGTATATTACAGTGTGATGGCATTCTCTAAATGACTACTCTCTGGAAGTAATTGCATAGTTGGTCCAGCGTTGTTCTCAAGTCATCTAGTTCATTGTTCTTGGGACTTTTTAGAGCTGATATTACTGGCAGTGCATCAGTCAGAATCACCAATTTATTGCGCATGTTATTTTTGTGTTGAGTAGCCAGTGTTGCAGCATCTCTGATGGCCTCAGTTTCTGCTTTAAAGCTGTTTGAGAATTTTCCAGTTGCTATTGACGTGGTGATCTCGTCCTGATTATTCAGCGTCAAGAACACAACTCCCCCTCCATTTCTGACGTCACAGTATCTCAAACAGGCAAATAAATGCAATGCTACGGTAAAGCTGGTAGTAGGGAACAAGACGTATGGTGTAACATACACTTCTATAAAGTATGATTTCTACAAAGTGACAGCTTTACAAAAAATATTACAAAACAAACTATTTGTCGTTTCAGCCTACATACGACCTTCTTCAGAAAACAGGGACAACACAAACAGAACAACGAAAAGAAAATATACTCTGCTACATGTTCTGGAGTAATAAAACTAACTATAGCTAGAGCTAGAGCTATAACTAAATCGGTGTATCTCTCAAGACATCCAAATGTGTATCAGTTTTAAAATGCTTGATCGTTAATGCTCTTTACGGTTTCTATTATTGCTTTCCAAATGTTGTGGAACAGCCTTACACTTTAGTCGAGGACAAAAGTAATCGTTCTGGAACGAAACCACATTCCCTAGGTCATAAAACCAACGGGCATCCCACTGCATTACTATTTACTGAAGACTTTATTACCTCAACAATGCCAACAACTGTTTACTTTGTTGAAAGACAGGACGTGAAGTAACAAGATCCCCGCCGTGAAACAACAGCGGTCAAAGGCATAAAGAACATGTTATGAAAATATAACAAATACAGCTCTTGTGAGAAGCAGATAAGAATGAACGAAACAAAAAGGAACAAGAATAATAAATGTTATAGTCTAACCTTTGAAAGATTTTATCCGCACATTCCTGAGTCATGTTGACAATCACGTTCATGCGTTTCCAGCTGTTTAAGCAGTTAACTGCAGTGAAATCCTGACTGTGGATCACGTTGGTAAGGAATCCCATATTGTCGATTGTCAAGTTGCAGTTAAACATGTAGTCCAGAAACTCTATCGGCTCCGGAAAGTAGGACTTGCTCTGGCGCCAATAATGTTTGACCCGTTGTCTGCTGACAATACGAAAAGCGAGCAGGGGTGAAGTTGGTATTTTTGTGCTTAACTTGTTTTTATTTGTTAGTTGTTAACTATAGTTTATATCTTTATCTTTAGTTGCTAGATTAGCTCTTATTCTTGCAAGCAGTTGTTTTCTAATTGTTATTATTTATACAGTCTTGCAATTCTACTGCCAAATGTGTCACGTTGTTGTGCAATTTTCCTTTGTTCTGCATGATACTATTGTACTATCGATGCATTGTTATCATCATTATAAAAGTTATTTATAATAATCTTCCGAGGCACATGTTTTTTTTTTTTTAAATTTCATTTTAAAATTAATTAAATTATTGTTGGTGAATTATGTCAACCTTTGATCTTTACATGATGATATGACAGTCCCATATCAACCTACTTGCATGATAGTTTACAATCTTGTAACTCTTTGCTTACTCTTAGATACCTACAACACTAGGAAAGCCTGATTACCTTTGATTGCTCCTTAGACCCCGACAAACACTAGACAAGTCTGATTACCTTTGATTGCTGCCCTCATTTTTCATTTCGGCATATTTTAATGCATTTGTTACTGTTATTTATTTTGTTTGCGTTATCAATAATGATAATACATTGTGTTTTTTCTCATTAAAATTAGATTCAAAGTGCCGAGAAAATAATTTCAAAAGATTAATATAGACATACATAAAAAAGAAAGTAATTACACAACTAAATAAGTGCGTAGGATAATTTTCATAGAATACATCGATATATCTCTGTCTCTTCACAGCTAGGCCTGCACAGAGTTCTCTGTGTATTAAAGAAAGATGTATAAACATGGTTTCTTTCTACAGCCACCGCCACACGTGTTTTCTTGTAGATAAAAACAGAACCAGCCAGAAGAAGCCATTTAATAACACTGAATTTAAGGCAGTGATGGTTGGCTTCTGTACGATTAATGTGTGGAAGAAGATGGTAGCTGCAGTGGCCTAATGGAGTACAGCGAATCATAGGAGGAAAAGGCATGTTTTACAGCACTCACAAAAAAATGACAAATAAACAATAGAAAAAAACAAAGAACGATATATGGTCCGAAGCAATTAGCTGAGTGGCAGCATTCACTAGCGTTCGGCTTCTCGTGGCAGGAAGGGCCAAGGAGTACGGGTTCGATTCTGCTTCGGACCATATATTATTCTTTGTTTTTTTTCTGTTGTTGTTTATTTGTCATTTTTTTCCCGAGTGCTGTAAAACATACCTCTTCCTCCTTTGATTCGCTGAATTATCGCCTTGGAAGTTTCCCTCTATAATAACGTTCATTTATTATTATTTGTCTGGAGTACAGCTAGTATGGGGTTGGTGGTTGTGTAAAGATTTCGGAAGGAGAAATGTGGTTACTGTTTCTGATTCATACCTTATGTTGATATCTTGTACATTCTTGAGCGGTACGTAGAAATCCCATAGGTACAACAATGGCTCGTACACATAAAACACGTCTGGGTGTGCCTACAAGTAGGTTTTGGTAGAACATGAGAAAAGTTTAGAAATGCATGAACATTGGCAGGAGAATTAGTTGGCAGGGATTCTCAATCTGTGGTGCAAGCACCCCAAGAATTCCAAACTTTAATATTTATCATCATCTTCAAGTACTATGCCTCTATCTCTTCATCCCTCACTTTCCCCAGTTGTCGCAATATATTCCACCTATTCCCTTCTCATTATATTTTAAAAAATGATGATTGTTTCCTCCTTATATTGGATATTAGCTCTCTTTTTACTTTGATCTCTTTCAGAACGTTTTCATTACTCTTCTTAGCTATCTATGGTATTCTCAACATTCTTCTGCAAAACTACATTTCTACAGCCTGCATTGATTTTCTTGTCTTTTATCCCATTGTCCACCTTGTTTCATTATTTGTTAAAGCAATTATCTGACTTTTATTATGCAATTAAAATACATCAATATTAAGTAACAGTAGCGATATTAACCATAAACGTTTAGCTATTGGGAAATGTACCGCCACAAAATGGGGAACTACATAACTAGACTGTGTTTAAATATATTTAATGGACAATTAGGTAGATTGGATATAAAAATGTAGACATAAAAATGGTATTTGCTGTAATGTTTGTTGTATTGTTTGTTGTTCGCAACGAAAGGCTGTTGAATATATATTGGGTTGTGTTTGTTATTGTACCTGGGTTGTTGCAAAGTGAAATAATGTATCCTGCATTTTTAGATTTATTTTGACTTGGTTTCATCGAATACGTAATTATATAATTGTTTCGTTAACTTGATAGAAGATGCGTATTTTATGAATGGGCGCGGGGAAAGAACAAGATATTATTGAATAGGCATTTTATATAAGTAAGCAGGCGGTGAAAAAATGAAGACTTTGATATACACACAATGCAGGTTATAGATGGACATGATCAGAGAGAAGTGCACAAGTCACACACACACACGCAAATGCACATAACATGCAAGAATGTCAAACACACACGCGCACACATAAAGATAATATAATGAACACATTTCTGTCAAGCATTTAATGTCAGAATTTCATTTTAAATATGTTATTCTACTTCAACTGTGCCGGTGTATATTTTGATTCAGTGGAACATCAATATTTCTATTCTACATGGATTATGTGTCAAGTTTCCAATTCCAGAGAATGATATAATGTGATCTCAGATATCATTAAGCAGGATAGACATATAGTATTTTGTTGTTTAAGAATGTACAATAACAGTTTATGTGTGAAAACAACAAAAACGTAGAGAAACAACACGATTAGAAGACGGGTCACGGACAACAGTGATCACAGTGCACGGACAAGCACTGGTAACATAAACAACAGCCCTTACTGTGCGACAGAACTAGCACAGCGGCAGAGGACAATGTAACATACACACAACAGTGCTCAGAGCCAAAATAATGGAGAAACAATAGCGATCATACAGATATAACATAAATAAAATTGCTACCATCAATATTTGCGGTATCAGAGACAAAGAAGAACAATTAATCGACGCAATGATAAAAAGAAGAATCAAAATACTTGGAGTAGCAGACACAAGACTGAAGGAGAAACAAACAAGGAAAGCGTACATGAATTATACCATAATAAACTCAGTTAACACCAACGAAGTAGCAAAACACGGAGTAGGATTCATTGTAGACCCAGAAACATCCGAAAACATCATAGAAATGCATCAACATTCTGAAAGGATAATTACCCTAAGAGTAATAGAAAACAACGTCAATATAACATACAAGTAGTATACAAGGGTCCAACTAAGTCGCATTTGGCCCGTAAATTAACAAAGATATATAGTAGGTGCGCGGCGCACCTAATGTACCGTAGGTGCAGGGGGAGTTAACCATGATAGCTCGTGTCGGGATGTTGACCTCTAGTCCCGGTGACCCCGGAAGTGACGTGTTTATGTCTGGTGTGTCCTGACTTTGGAGCTCTTGGTGTACTTGAGCGATAGTGATAGGTTAGTAGATTATACAACATCAGGTTTCTCATAATGAGGTTTCTTCTGGGCGCCTAATGTACTGTAGGCGCAGGGGGAATTAACTGTGACATTTCGTGTCGGGATGTTGACTGGGGGTGTCTGTCGGCGTGACCTCGGCGCTCTGTATTTTAAAAATTCCGAATTATTTTTTAACTGTGACATTTCGTGTCGGGATGTTGACTGGGGGTGTCTGTCGGCGCGACCTCGGCGCTCCGTATTTTAAAAATTCCGAATTATTTAAAAAAAAACAGTCTCCATCTGATTTCGAACACGGGTCTACGGCGTGCCAGGCCAGACACTTACCACTATGCTACAGGCGATCACAGAATTAGAGGCTGAATGAGACAGGTGAATCGTGATGCTTTTGTTGGTACATCTCTTTTTGTGAAAATTTCAGATTTCAATGCTGGAGCAACAAAGAGATGGTGTTACTCAGTTACCCTATAATGGGGATGTTGAGTTACTAAAAATAGATTTTGATCTCTGATGCAATACCTGATTAGTTACTAAAAATAGATTGTGACCTATGATCCAATAACAGAATACTCATTGTACTGGTGACCAACGTGTCTGTTACAACGAGCCGACTATTACAACGAAATGACTGTTACATTGACATGACTGTTACAATGACATGACATACGTGTCTACTACATCGACATGACTGATACAACGACATGTCTGTTACAACGACATGTCTGTTACAACGACATACCATACGTCTCTGATAAAACGACATGACATACGTGACTGTTACAACGAGATGACTATTACAACGAAATGACTGTTATATTGACATGACTGTTACATTGACATGACTGTTACAATGACATGACATACGTGTCTACTACATCGACATGACTGATACAACGACATGTCTGTTACAACGACATACCATACGTGTCTGATAAAACGACATGACATACGTGACTGTTACAACGAGATGACTATTACAACGAAATGACTGTTACATTGACATGACTGTTACATTGACATGACTGTTACAATGACATGACATACGTGTCTACTACATCGACATGACTGATACAACGACATGTCTGTTACAATGACATGACATACGTGTCTGTTACAACGAGATGACTATTACAACGAAATGACTGTTACATTGGCATGACTGTTACAATGACATGACATAGGTGTCTACTACATCGACATGCCTGCTACAACGACATGTCTGTTACAACGACATACCATACGTCTCTGATAAAACAACATGACATACGTGCCTGTTACAACGAGATTACTATTACAACGCAATGACTGTTACATTGACATGACTGTTACATTGACATGACTGTTGCAATGACATGCCATACGTGTCTACTACATCGACATGACTGATACAACGACATGTCTGTTACAACGATATACCATACGTGTCTGATAAAACGACATGACATACGTGACTGTTACAACGAGATGACTATTACAACGAAATGCCTGTTACACTGTCATGACTGTTACATTGACATGACTGTAACAATGACATGACATAGGTGTCTACTACATCGACATGCCTGATACAACGACATGTCTGTTACAACGACATACCATACGTGTCTGTTACAACGACATGACATACGTGTCTGGGTGTCCGGTTAGCGCAATCGATAGGCGGTTGGCTTACCACGGCAACAGCCGGGGTTCGTACCCTGGCGAGGACACCTGGGTTTTACTAATTCCCTAAAAAATTAGTACCTCTGAAGTCGGAGTAAATCTGCCTGCATGGCGAGGAGCATCCTGTAATGGGATAAAACAGACTTTACACGCAAAATCCAGTCCCACAAAATTGAGTGGGTGGGACTTCGTCAGAGGTCAAAGCTGACGAAAGCGAACGAACGAACGAACATACGTGTCTACTACATCGACATGCCTGATGCAACGACATGTCTGTTACAACGACAAACCATACGTCTCTGATAAAACGACATGACATACGTGACTGTTACAACGAGATGACTATTACAACGAAATGACTGTTACATTGACATGACTGTTACATTGACAGGACTGTTACAATGACATGACATACGTGTCTACTACATAGATATGACTGATACAACGACATGTCTGTTACAACGACATACCATACGTCTCTGATAAAACGACATGACATAAGTGCCTGTTACAACGAGATGACTATTACAACGAAATGACTGTTACATTGACAAGACTGTTACATTGACATGACTGTTACAATGACATGACATACGTATCTACTACATCGACATGACTGATACAACGACATGTCTGTTACAACGACATACCATACGTGTCTGATAAAACGACATGCCATCTGTGACTGTTACAACGAGATGACTATTACAACGAAATGACTGTTACATTGACATGACTGTTACATTGACATGACTGTTACAATGACATGACATAGGTGTCTACTACATCGACATGCCTGATACAACGACATGTCTGTTACAACGACATACCATATGTGTCTGATAAAACGACATGACATACGTGTCTGTTACAAAGAGATGACTATTACAACGAAATGACTGTTTCATTGACATGACTGTTACAATGACATGACATACGTGTCTACTACATCGACATGCCTGATACAACGACATGTCTGCTACAACGACATACCATACGTGTCTGATAAAACAACATGACATAAGTGACTGTTACAAAGAGATGACTATTACAACGAAATGACTGTTACATTGAAAATGACTGTTACATTGACATGACTGTTACATTGACATGCCATACATGTCTACTACATCGACATGACTGATACAACGACATGTCTGTTACAACGATATACCATACGTGTCTGATAAAACAACATGACATACGTGACTGTTACAACGAGATGACTATTACAACGAAATGACTGTTACATTGAAAATGACTGTTACATTGACATGACTGTTACATTGACATGCCATACATGTCTACTACATCGACATGACTGATACAACGACATGTCTGTTACAACGATATACCATACGTGTCTGATAAAACGACATGACATACGTGACTGTTACAACGAGATGACTATTACAACGAAATGCCTGTTACATTGTCATGACTGTTACATTGACATGACTGTTACAATGACATGACATACGTGTCTACTACATCAACATGCCTGATACAACGACATGTCTGTTACAACGACATACCATACGTGTCTGCTACAACGACATGTCTGTTACAACGACATACCATACGTGTCTGCTACAATGACATGACATACGTGTCTACTACATCGACATGACTGATGCAACGACATGTCTGTTACAACGACATACCATACGTCTCTGATAAAACGACATGACATACGTGACTGTTACAACGAGATGACTATTACAACGAAATGACTGTTACATTGACATGACTTTTACATTGACATGACTGTTACAATGACATGACATACGTGTCTACTACATCAACATGACTGATACAACGACATGCCATACGTGTCTGGTAAAACGACATGACATACGTGACTGTTACAACGAGATGACTATTACAACGAAATGCCTGTTACATTGACATGACTGTTACATTGACATGACTGTTACAATGACATGACATACGTGTCTACTACATCGACATCACTGATACAACGACATGTCTTTTACAACGACATACCATACGTGTCTGATAGAACGACATGACATACGTGACTGTTACAACGAGATGACTATTACAACGAAATGCCTGTTACATTGACATGACTGTTACATTGACATGACTGTTACAATGACATGATATACGTGTCTACTACATCGACATGACTGATACAACAACATGTCTGTTACAACGACATACCATACGTGTCTGATAAAACGACATGCCATACGTGACTGTTACAACGGTATGCCTATTACAACGAAATGACTGTTACAACGACATACCATACGTCTCTGATAAAACGACATGACACACGTGACTGTTACAACGAGATGACTATTACAACGAAATGACTGTTACATTGACATGACTGTTACAATGACATGACATACGTGTCTACTACCTCGACATGACATACATACGGCGAGAGCTCACCCCGACCATGGCACCGAGAGGTTGAGAGGTCAACGAGAGTCCACCGGGTATCCCGACATGAAATATCACGGTTTTAACTCCCCCTGCGCCGCACGCGTTATGCGCGCGGGGCTCCGCCCTATATATCTTCGTTAATTTAGCGCCTAAATGCGGGTCAATCTTTCTCTACTACTAGCTAGCTGTCAGGTACCAACAAAAGCATCACGATTCACCTGTCTCATTCAGCCTCTAATTCTGTGATCGCCTGTAGCATAGTGGTAAGTGTCTGGCCTGGCACGCCGTAGTCCCGTGTTCGAAATCAGATGGAGACTGTTTTTTTTAAATAATTCGGAATTTTTAAAATACGGAGCGCCGAGGTCACGCCGACAGACACCCCCAGTCAACATCCCGACACGAAATGTCACAGTTAAAAAATAATTCGGAATTTTTAAAATACGGAGCGCCGAGGTCACGCCGACAGACACCCCCAGTCAACATCCCGACACGAAATGTCACAGTTAACTCCCCCTGCGCCTACAGTACATTAGGCGCCCAGAAGAAACCTCATTATGAGAAACCTGATGTTGTATAATCTACTAACCTATCACTATCGCTCAAGTACACCAAGAGCTCCAAAGTCAGGACACACCAGACATAAACACGTCACTTCCGGGGTCACCGGGACTAGAGGTCAACATCCCGACACGAGCTATCATGGTTAACTCCCCCTGCACCTACGGTACATTAGATGCGCCGCGCACCTACTATATATCTTTGTTAATTTACGGGCCAAATGCGACTTAGTTGGACCCTTGTATACTACTCATACATCCAAATATATGCACCTTGCAACAATAACAACGGTGAAAGCGAAGAATTCTACGAAACACTTAACGAAATAACAAACAAAGTAAATAAAACGAAGATCTACCGGTGATGGGGGACTTTAACGGGAGACCAGGAAAACGCAATTATGAGAACTCCAAATATCTGGGCCCATTTGGAGACAACACAAATAGAAAGAACGAAAATGGCAACCGACTGCTTGAATTATGCAATCAACATGAATTATGCATAACTAACACATTCTTTAAACATAAAGACTCACAAATATACACCTGGTATAAATGAAACGATAACAACAGTAAAAGTCAAATAGATTTCATCCTAGCGAGAACACAAAGGAAGAGGAAACTCAGAGACAGCAGAGCGGTACCTAACATCACAAATGATACAGACTATAAAATGGTGCTAATAACCACCCAGAAAGCAAAACAAGACAAGAAGAACCAATTGAAAACAAGAAAACAATCCGAAAGGACAATAAAATTAAACCAACTTAAAATAGGAGACAAAAAGAAAGAAATAGAAAAACAACTAGAAAGCCAATTTAAACAAGTACCACAACAAATAACAACAGTAGATAACGAGTGGCTCGCGTTCAAAAAATCATTGACGAAAATAGCAACCACAATATGCGGAACGAAGCAAAGGAAGAAGGAGGGAAAGATGAGCACTCCATGGTGGAATGATATAGTCAAGAACGCCATAAAAAGAAAGAAAAAAACTATACAAAATCTGGCTAAAAAATAAAAAAGCAAAGCGATTATGATATATACACAATAGAAAGAAGAGAAGTGAAGGAATTAATCAAAGAAGAAAAACATAAAGCATGGATAAAATTTGGAGAAATGATTAGTAACAATCACAAATCAGCATCCAGAGACTTCTATAGAACAATTAAAGCCATAAGACAAAAGAAAGACAATTATGACCCAACTGAAATCATCAATGATAAACGAGGCCAAGCAATAAAAAACAAAGCGCAAATCTTAACGAGATGGAAAGAATATCTCGAAGAGCTTTTTAATGTAGAGACAACGAGTCCAAAAACACACAAAAAGCAACTAATAGTTGGCGATAAAGAACCAAATATACTAATTGAAGAAATAGAAGAAACAACACGACTCGCACCAAGAAACAAAGCCACCGGAATCGATAACATCCCAGTAGAAATGCTAGCAGCAGCAGGAGAGGCAGGATGTAAATGGCTACACAGAATAATCAACGCTGCATGGATACAACAGCAAGTCCCAGACAATTGGAAACAGTCCATTATATTACCAATATGGAAAAAGAAGGGCAGCAGAAGAGACTGCAACCAATATAGAGGAATATCGCTATTAAGCCACACAGGGAAGTTATAAGCCAAGATAGTTGAAAAAAGATTGAGACCAATTATAGACCCACAACTCAGCGATGCTCAGATGGGCTTCAGGAGGAACAGAGGTTGCACTGATGCCCTATTTATCATAAATCAACTAGCGGAGAAAACAATAGAGCATAATAAAACAATGTATACAGCTTTTATTGACCAAGAAAAGGCGTTCGATGGGGTGGACAGGGAGCAACTATGGTCTGTATTGCCCTTGTACGGAGTGAGTCACCACCTAGTAGAGATATGCAAGAGCCTCTATGAAAGTAATCGCACTACAGTAAGATCTTCAGCAGGTTACTCTAAACATTTCACCATTAACTCCGGAGTAAGACAAGGTTGCTTGCTTTCCCTTTTACTTTCATCACATATATGGACAATATATGCAAATTAGCTTGCCCAATCAAAGGAAGTATACCAACAAGGATGATAACAAGCGATAACACAAAAGAGTACGAAATATACGTACCAGAAAACAGCAGAAGAGAGGAAGAAATAAATGAAATACTATTTGCAGACGACCAAGTTCTGATACATGAAACAACTGAGGACCTGCAAGAACATAATATTCTAAAAAAACACTTGTAAACAATACAACATGAAGATCAACATAACCAAAACCGAAGTAATGGCAGTAGCGAGAAAGAAAGAAAAACTAAACATAATAGATAATACAACTCTGAAGCAAGTAGACAATTTTAAATATCTGGGTAGCACGTTAACACAAGACAATAACCAAGAGACAGAGATAGATATAAGGTGTAACAAAGCATGCCAAGTTATAGGCCAAGTATCAACACTATTGAAACACAAAGCAATAACTACGGAAGCAAAAAGGGCAATATACAAATCAATTTTCCTACCAACTCTGTGCTATCAGTGCCAGAATTGGACGCTGGACTCTAGAACAATAAGAAAGATAACGACCACCGAAATGAAATGTGTCAGAAGAATGACAGGAAACAGCTTAAGGGACAGAGTAAGAAACACCGACCTGAGGAAGAAACTCGAAATTGAACCAGCTATCGAATACATAAAGAAACAGATAAATTGGTTTGGCCACATAAAAAGACAAAAAGAACTAACAATGACTCAAAGAGCCATAAACAAACGCTACGAAAATGCCAGATTAAGAGGAAGACCGAGAAAGAGATGGATAAAGGGAATACTAGAGTCACTAGGAGGGATAACACCAGAAGAGGCCAACAGGGGAGCAAAGAATCGCAGATTGTATCTCCCCTCGACGCCAACGGCAATGGAGGAAGGATAGAAGAGGAAGAATTCTGTTCTCTCTCTCTCTCTTTCTCTCTCTCTCTCTTTCTCTCTCTCTCTCTTTCTGTCACTCTCGCGATATATATATATATATATATATATATATATATATATATATATATATATCTCAATTTCTCTCTCTCAATTTCTCTCTCTAACTCAATTACTCTCCCTCTCTCTCTCTGTTTCTCACCCTCTCAATTTCTCTCTCTCAATTTCTTTCTAACAATTTCTCTATCTCTCTCAATTTCTCATTCTCTCAATTTCTCACTCTCTCAATGTCTCTTTCTCTCTCAATTTCACTCACTTTCAATTTCTCTCACTTTCCCTCTCTCACTCAATTTTTCTCTCTCATTTTCTTTCACTCTCAATTTCTCTCACTCTCTCAAATTTATCTCTCTCAGTTTCTTTCTCTCAATTTCTCTCTCTCAAACAATTTATCTCTCTCATTTTCTATTCTCTCTCTCAAATTCTTTCTCTCAATTTCTCTCTCACTCTCAATTCCTCTCTCTCCATTTTTCTGTCAATTTCTCTCTCTCTCTCAATATCTTACGTTCAATTTCTCTTATCTCTCAATTTCTCTCTCTCCATTTCTCTCTCACTCTCAATTTCTTTCGCTCAGTTTCTCTTATCTCTCAATTTCACTTATCTCTCAATTTATTTCTCTCTCACACTCAAATTCTCTCTCTCAATTTCTCTCTAAATTTCTTTCACTCAATTTTTCTCTCTCCATTTCTCTCTCTCAATTTCTCTCTATCTCTATCTAAATTTCTCTCTCTCAATTTCTCTCTCTTAATTTCTCGCTCTCTCTCTCTTTCTAAATTTATCTCTCAATTTATCTCTCTCTCAATTTCTCTCTCTCTCAATTTATTTCGCTCAATTTCTCTCTCTCCATTTCTCTCCCTCAATTTCTCTCTCTCTCAATTTCTCTCTCTCTCAATTTATTTCGCTCAATTTCTCTCTCTCCATTTCTCTCCCCTATCTAAATTTCTCTCACTAAATTTCTCTCTCTCTCCTTTTCTCTCTCAATCTCTCTCTCTCAATTTCTCTCTCTCTCAATTTATTTCGCTCAATTTCTCTCTCTCCATTTCTCTCCCTCAATTTCTCTCTCTCTCAATTTCTCTCTCTCTCAATTTATTTCGCTCATTTTCTCTCTCTCCATTTCTCTCCCCTATCTAAATTTCTCTCACTAAATTTCTCTCTCTCTCAATTTCTCTCTCAATCTCTCTCTCTCAATTTCTCTCTCTCTCAATTTATTTCGCTCAATTTCTCTCTCTCCATTTCTATCTCTCAATTTCTCCCTCTCAATTTCTCTGTCTCCATTACTCTCCCCCATCTAAATTTCTCTCACTCAATTTCTCTCTCTCAATTTCTCTCTCTCCATTTCTCTCTGTCAATTTCTCTTTCTCCATTTCTCTCTTTCCAGTTCTCTCCCTCAATTTCTCTCTCTCTCCATTTCCCTCTCTTGATTTCTCTTTCTCCATTTCTGTCTCTCGATTTCTCTCTCTCAATTTATCTCTCTAATTTTCTCTTCTCTCTCTCAATTTTTCTCTCTCAATTTCTCTCTCACTCTCAATTTCTCTCTCACAATCTCTCTCTCTCTCTCTCTCTCTCTCTCTCTCTCTCTCAATTTCTCTTATCTGTCAATTTCTCGCTCTCCATTTTCCTCTCTCAATTTATTTCTCAATTTCTCTCTCTCAATTTTTCTCTCTCCATTTCCGTCTCTCTCTCTCTCAATTTCTCTCTCTCAATTTCTCTTTCTCAATTTCTCTCTCCATTTCTCTCTCTCAACTTCTCTCTCTCAATTTCTCTCTATCTAAATTTCTCTCTCTCTCCATTTCTCTCTCAATTTTTCTCTCAATTTCTCTCTCTCTCTCTATCTAAATTTCTCTGTCTCAATTTTCCTTTTTCTCATTTTCTTTCGTTCAATTTTTCTCTCTCCATTTCTCTCTCAATTTCTCTCTCTCTCTATCTAAGTTTCTCTCCCTCAATTTTTATCTCTCTATTTCTCTTTCAATTTCTCTTTCTCCATTTCTCTCTCTCCATTTCTTTATCTCAATTTCTCCTTCTCCATTTCTCTCTCTCAATTTCTCTCTCTCATTTTTTCTTTCTCAATTTCTCTCGCTCAATTTCTATCTCTCAATTTCTCTCTCTCAATTTCTCTCTCTCTCAATTTCTCTTTCTCAATTTCTCTCTCTCTATATCTCTCTTTTAATTTCTTTCTCTCAATTTCTGTTCTCTCTCTCTCAATTACTTTCGCTCAATTTCTTTCGATCAATTTCTCTCGCTCAATTTCTTTTATCTTTCAGTTTCTGTCTCTCATATTCTCTCTTTCCATTTCTCTCTCCCCCTCTCCATTTCTCTCTCTCTCTCTCTCTCTCTCTCTCTCTCTCATTTCTCTTTCTTAAAGTTACGCCATTTTATTTGTATAAAGACTCTAAGAAAAAAAACTAATCATTTCACGTTGTAAATACAAAGAAAGGATGTACATAACAATTTACATAATTTGCCGTAAAATTAATCGTTTTCCAGGGAGACTGGATGTCGACTCCCATAGTCCTAACGCACGCAACAATCACCGTGAGAGAAAACCCAGCAGACGCTACTAGGGGCGTGCCCACAATTCTTCGTGAACACAAACATTTCTGGGTGTAGAGAGATACAAATTGTGTGCTTGATCTTCTTTTCTTGGAGTTTAAATAAGGAAATGGTAACCTTGGTAACTTTGACACGAACTCATTTCCGACCTTGGTCTATTTGAGGCGTGTTATCACTGAAGAACAGAGATTATAAGAATGAAAAAAAAGTATTTTAAATGCATGCATACGAAACAGCATTTTATGGCTGTGAAACATGGAATGGCGGGGGGGGGGGGGGGATGACAATGATGAAGATACAGACCTTCATTAATGGATGTTTACGCAGTACAAAAGGGTAGGACTGATAAGACAAAATCATTAAAGTGGAATTATGCAAAAGTAACAGTCAAATACCAGTGGACAAAGAAGACATCGAAGACGATGTTGCTGGATAGAACACACACTGCGGAAGCCAACTGAGAGTATTACACGATAGGCCATTTTTGGGAATCTCCAGGGGAAAAGATAAAGTGAAAAACAAAATATTCAAGGAGAGACAGGTGGATCAGAGGTGAAGATGATGGGGAAGACAGAGAGAGATCTTAAACGAATAGCAAGAAACAGAAAGGTTTGGAAAGTGTTTCTTGGCGACCTATGCTCCACAGGGAGTTTGAAGGAAGAAGAAGAAAAGAATAAGAAACATATTTGTACACACTTATGTTTTCCAGTAGCCCATTATCTGTACACACTGTTGTTTCCAGCAACCCATTATCTGTACACACTGTTGTTTCCAGTAACCCATTATCTCTCCATACTGTTGTTTCCAGTAACCCATAATCTGTACACACTGTTGTTTCCAGTAACCCGCGATTTGTACACACTGTTGTTTCCAGTAACCCACTATCTGTACACACTGTTGTTTCCAGTAACCCGCTATCTGTACACACTGTTGTTTCCAGTAACTCACTATCTGTACACACTGTTGTTTCCAGTAACCCACTATTTGTACACACATTTTGTTTCCAGTAACCCACTATTTGTACACACTGTTGTTTCCAGTAACCCGCTACCTGTACACACTGTTGTTTCCAGTAACCCACTATCTGTACACACTGTTGTTTCCAGTAACCCACTATTTGTACACACTGTTGTTTCCAGTAACCGCTATCTGTACACACTGTTGTTTCCAGTAACCCACTATCTGTACACACTGTTGTTTCCAGTAACCCGCTATCTGTACACACTGTTGTTTCCAGTAACCCACTATTTGTACACACTGTTGTTTCCAGTAACCCCTATTTGTACACACGGTTGTTTCCAGTAACCCACTATTTGTACACACTGTTGTTTTCAGTAACCCTCTATTTGTACACACTGTTGTTTCCAGTAACCCAGTATTTGTACACACGGTTGTTTCCAGTAACCCACTATTTGTACACACTGTTGTTTCCAGTAACCCGCTATCTGTACACACTGTTGTTTCCAGTAACCCACTATTTGTACACATTGTTGTTTCCAGTAACCCACTATTTGTACACACTGTTGTTTCCAGTAACCCGCTATCTGTACACACTGTTGTTTCCAGTAACCCACTATTTGTACACACTGTTGTTTCCAGTAACCCACTATTTGTACACACTGTTGTTTCCAGTAACCCGCTATCTGTGAATGTATCTATTGCATAATTTCTAATTGTTATTCCGACATACCGTAAATCGTGTCCACATTGTTTCATGTCGCTGACTTCATCCGCATTGATGGCGCTTACTACAGCTCAACTAATTGTTTAGGCTTTTCAAGATTCTGTCCTTGTGCAAGCCAACCATCCCAACTAGACATACATGAGGCCACCCATCTGCTCCCATTCATTAAGGAACGACTTGGTTTAACATAAGCTCGCGTGACGTAAACAAGGTTGCGTAAAGGTCAAGTTTAGTCTAATAAATTATTTCAGTTCGGAACAGTTCGAAGAGTAATGTCCCCTTGAGTAAACATTTCACTTTCTTCAGCGGTTCTCAAGCTGCCATTTGAAGACCCCTAATTCTAGAAAGAAAAGAAAAACCACGCGAGGATGAAGTCCTGTTTCCGACACAGCTTGTCACAATCGGCAGATTTTACAACAATATCGTTCATTATCATCTAATGTCATATCAACATTAAAGATTGTTGTTGTTGCGTTCGCCAGCTTTCAACTCTGACGAAGTCCCTAGACTAGGAACTGAATTTTGCGTGTTAATCCACTTTTCCCTGTCTGCCGTGTGCACAGGGTTCCCTCGCCGCACAGGCAGATAACTCCGACTTCGGAGGTACTCATGTTTTTTTCCGTCGATGAGTAACTAACGTTTCAAGCCGGGCCTCGCTGCTGAGACCAGGGTGGTTGTCGCAGAGAGAAATCATAAATAAAAATTCAACCGGTGGAGCCGAGATTTGAACCCACAACCTCTCTGTCCCGAGGCCGGCGTCCTGCCTCGAGATCAACCGGTCCCCCATGGACTTGGAATATGAGGAAACTGCAACAAGGAACACTTTTCATGCATAGCCTGCAATGGTTCCTGCCGCCTATCCACCATATACCAGAAGTTCACGTCCTCCCGAAAGTGATGATCGTCATATTTCTTTAAAAATGTATAGCGCTTGATGATGTTAGGCCATGGTTGTTGACTCCAATTTCGAACATATAAACACACAGTTAATCGTCAGAGTATCTCCGTCGCACATCAAACAACAGACCATAAGATTAGCGTAAGGCTGGTCTAGGGATTTACAATGAGCCATTACGATGACGTAGCACACATAACAATGACGCAAGCACAGCAATGACGCGCCCTTTAGATTCTTTATTACTCTAGTGAATGTAGCCTACGACGAACAGAACACGGTGCAAATTCCCTAAAGAGATAAAACTGCGGCTGACGAAGCATTTCACATTAATAAGTAACATGGAAATAACTTGCGTCAAGCAAATCCAACAACGGTCATGAACAGCACCAATGTGACATAACGCGCAGAACATGCCTAGACGATGGAAGGTCGCATTCACAACACTTGATTTGTGAAAATGGAATATCGCCGGCGTACGACATTGTTTTATCGGCGCAGATGTAATAAGTAGATCATTATCTTGACTTTAACGCATAGGAGTGCGATGGAGAACTGAAATTAATCAGACATCGAATGCACTTTTTGCAGTGATCGAGAGAACGTGGAATAGATCCGCCATCTTAGATTAAAGATTACGTTAAAGATTGATTCTAAGTGGAAAAAAGGGGGGGGGGGAGTAGTCGGATCCCATTGGCACAAGATATTTGCGCTTTAGAGACAGTGACTCTCTGTTAGTGTTCCATCTTATTACCTTATCACCGATATCTGCTATAACTATGCATGTCCTAGTGATTACAAATTAGTTATCAGTCATCTAAAATTAGAGTTAATTTCATCAGGAAAATACACTGAAACATACAAAGTTACATCAACTAAATTTTCAAGCTTATTTTAATAATAATAATAATAATAATAATAATAATACAAATAGCATCTGAACCGAGAAGCGATTTATTTTGTGACTTTCAACGGTATTTAAATTACTGTAGTTTTTTGGGGGTGACGTCAAATAAGGGTAGATCACTCTCAAATAATTTTTAAGAAACATTTGAAATAAATTATCGGACTATACTATACTATACTATACTATACTATACTATACTATACTATACTATACTATACTATACTATACTATACTATACTATACTATACTATACTATGCTATGCTATGCTATGCTATGCTATGCTATACTATACTATACTATACTATACTATACTATACTATACTATACTTTCTCAAAGTTGTATTTTTTGTTTTTGTTTTATTAAATGTAAAATATTTTTGATGTTGTCTGTTTTCTAAAAATTTCACATTGAAATTGTTGCTTTTACTTTTCTATATTTCTAAAAGTGTAAAAGAAGATGTTTAAAAAAAAGTAATTTAAATGAACAATTTCACGCACCTGGTAAAATTGGCAAATGTTTACCAGAGTTTTACATTAAAGTATATCGAAGTAGGTATGTCGAAAATACCGAGCAATGAATATGCGTTAAGAGTGTATACATTTGTTAAAGGGCTGAAATTAGTGGTAAAATGAGCTGAATCAGTGATTCATTACTAATTGCTAGCGTCAGGGTAAGTGATGTATTACTGATCACGAAAGGTTACCACAATAACCTAATAGTGGGAGGCCTCGGTAGCCTAGTTGGGAAAACCACCCGGGCTACGGACGCTGGGACAACCCGTGTTCGATTCCCTCTGGAAGCAGTGTGAGTTGTACTCGTGGTTGGGGAACAAAAATTACCCCCCGCGGTCGACCCAGCTGCTGGCAGAAATGGGTACCAGGGTGGTACTCTGGGATGGTGAGGAATGCCGCCTCGCATGAGTTTCACTGCTAGAAGCGACACTATCCAGAAGTCTCCGAACACTTCTGGATAGGCGGTCGAGCACATATGGGCGAAAACTCGAGTACTAAGACGCCGATCCAAGTCTCCTTACCTTTACTTTACCTTTACTTTACCTTTACTTTACCTTTACTTTACCTTTACTTTACCTTTACTTTACCTTTACTTTAACTTTACTTTACCTTTACTTTAACTTTACTTTAACTAACATGATAGTCTTGGAAATACCTACTTAACTTGGTCACGTATATGGGAACTGAAGGTGGAAACGAAACCCATATTCCCCAGGAATGACGAAGTTAGACATCCGAAAGAAACAAAATGACGGCTTCGTCATTGTAAACTCAGACAAAACACAGCGCATTTTTTTTTTTTTTTGCTTCAAAGAAAGAAACGAAGAAGAAGAAGAACTGAGACATAAAGTAAAATAAATCATCCTCATCGTGTACCTGCAGAATGTCCCCACACAGAGTGGATCCACTTCTCATGTAGCTCAGGATGATAATCTTTTGTCGTGACTTGGGCGTCATGGACGCCATTGATGGCGTGAAATTCAGGTATCTCGAAGGCGATTCAATTTGAACTGTGAGAAATGACACTTTTTTGTTTTTAATCGGTCTCAAATCTATTTTATACATAAAATCTAAAATGTTTTATCTTGCACTTTTGTGTATTTAGTCATTTATCAAGCGTCTCTCTCAAGCTCCTTCTCTCACTCACTCTCTGTCATGCATTCGCTTTCTTTCTCGTACTCACACTCGCTCTCTCTCACTCACTATCTTTCTCTCACTCATACTCTCTCACTCACTATATTTCTCTCACACTTACCCTCTTTCTCTCACTCACTCTTTATCTCTTTCTCTCACTCACTCACTTTCTCTCACTCACTCACTTTCTCTCACTCACTCTCTTTCTCGCACTCACTCTCTCTCAATCACTCGCTTTCTCGCACTCACTCTATCTCACTCACTCACTCACTCTCTTTCCCACGCTCTCTTTCTCTCACTCACTCACTTTCTCTCACACACTCTCTTTCTCGCACTCACCTTCTCTCACTCACTCACTCTCTCTCACTCACTATACTTCTCTCACACTCACTATATTTGTCTCACACTCACTCTCTTTCTCTCACTCACTCTTTATCTCTAGCTCGCTTTCTCTCTAGCTCTCTTTCTCTCACTCACTCTTTCTCTCGCTCACTCTTTCTCTCTCTCTCACTCTCTTTCTCTAACTCTCCGTCATGTAACATCTGATTCCAATTTAATTCTCAGACCGCAGGACACAAACATTCACTTAAACGAACATTTGAGCACTGCCTTCTACACTCACGTTAACAAATATTACGCCTATGTTACCAGAAAGTAAGTTTATTCCAACAAGTCTAATATTATTGTGAGCATGTATATGTTTATGTTCTATTTTTATCAACAGCACACTTAAACCAGGGTAGCGATAATAAATATTTCTTTCTTTTACGTCTGGTTGATGTGTATATATATTTATTAACCCACTTTTTCATTCAGCTCAATTTCACTTGGGCACAAAGGCGTGGTTAGTTTAATCCGACTTAAGTCATTCTCGGTCAAGACTTCTGTCACACATGCTATAAAAGCCTCAAACGCGCCTCGTCACTCTGTTATTTTTGTCACAATCCGGAAGCGCTTGTTTGTCCAGTGTGAAAATGTCCACTTGTCGACATCACAGCTTCATCCATGTGGTCACTATGATCTTTACTATCTTCTGGTACAAAATTCCAGCTGGTTGACATATTATCTGATGATTTGTAATAAAGCGAACCAGCTACTAGGGTCAGAATTTGATGATGGCAGTCATTGTACATCATCATCTTTAAGTACCGGGCCTGCTGGCGTAGGTGATCATGTCTCTCCACAACTTTCTATTTGGACAGCTATTTATCATTTCTGTTGTTGACCTTCTGCCAAGCCATTCTTTTAAGCTGTCTGGAATTTTTTCTCTTTGCTTCCCTCTATCTCTTCGTCCCTCAATTGTTCCAGTTGTTACAGTATATCTCTTCTCATTCTATCTATCTATCTATTGACCTTTCGAGCCGTAACCGGCCCATAGGGCGTAGACCAAGATACACCTTCTCCTATATGAATTTTTGTTCTAGCAGTTTTCTTTTAAAGATATTTTATCAAATCTCGCCATCTGTCTCTGTTCTGTGCAAGCAGTTCTATCTCATTGAGGGAGCCGATTCCTGCTGCTCTTGCCTCTCTCATCAATGTTCTTCTCATTACATGGCCAAAAAATGATGATTGTTTCTTCCTAATATTGGAAATTAGCTCTATTTTTGCTTTGACCTCTTTCAGAACATTTTCATTACTCTTCTTAGCTGTCCATGGTACTCTCAACATTCTTCTGTAAAACCACATTTCTACAGACTCCAGAGTAGATAAAGTATGTAATCCTCTCAAATAAATGGACTCATTCCAAACTGATTCTACAGATTCAAGTGATTTTCTTGTCTATTGTCCTATTTTCCATGATTCACATCCATATGTTAAGACTGGCTCTCTACATAACATTTAAGAACGCTTTTTCTTGTTTTTATTGTCAAAAATGGATTGCATAGTATCTTCCTAATTTTTTTGGAAAGCTGCTTTTGCCTGAGCCATTCTCGAACTGTCATTGTACAAGGCTCGTCATATTTGATTGTCTGTGGTATGTTATTTATCTTGTTCATGTTGGTTCATAACTTTTACATTTGGCGCATTTACGTTTATCATATGAAAGTAAACATATAATAACACGCACTCAGAGTTAAAACTGAAATATTTTCAGACAGAAAGTATCAGATCGGGGGACTGGTTGGCCTCAAGGGACGACGCTAGTCTCGAGTCAGAGTGGTTGTGATTTCAAATCTCGGCTTCTACAGTTCACATTTTTATTTGTCATTTGTCTCTGTGGCAACCACCATTGGTCTCAGCAGCGAGGCCCGGCATTAAACGTCAATTACTCATCGATAGAAAGAAAAATATGAGTACTTCCGATGACGGAGTTAGCTGCCTGTGCAGCGAGGGACCGCTGTGCACACGGCTGCCAGAGGGAAAAAAAACGAATTAGCACGCAAAATTCAGTTTCCAGTATCTATAAACTTCGTCAGAGGTGAAAACTAACGAGTACATAAAAAAGAAGAAAAAGTGTCAGATCAATCAAAAAATCAATCAATCAATCAATCAATCTATCTATCTATCTATCTATCTATCTATCTATCTATCTATCTATCTATCTATCTATCTATCTATCTATCTATCTATCTATCTATCTATCTATCTATCTATCTATCTATCTATCTATCTATCTATCTATCTATCTATCTATCTATCTATCTATCTATCTATCTATCTATCTATCTATCTATCTATCTATCTATCTATCTATCTATCTATCTATCTATCTATCTATCTATCTATCTATCTATCTATCTATCTATCTATCTATCTATCTATTTATCTGTCTGTCTGTCTGTCTGTCTGCCTGTCTGCCTGTCTGTCTGTCTGTCTGTCTGTATGTCTGTCTGTATGTATGTCTGTATGTCAGTCTGTCTGTCTGTATGTCAGTCTGCCTGTCTGTCTGTATGTCAGTCTGTCTGTCTGTCTGTCTGTCTGTATGTATGTCAGTCTGTCTGTCTGTCTGTATATCAGTCTGCCTCTCTGTCTGTCTGTATGTCAGTCTGCCTGCCTGCCTGTCTGTCTGTCTGTCTGTCTGTCTGTCTGTCTGTCTGTCTGTCTGTCTGTCTGTCTGTCTGTCTGTCTGTCTGTCTGTCTGTCTGTCTGTCTGTCTGTCTGTCTGTCTGTCTATCTATCTTTGAAATGTTTCTTTTCTTAAGATTTTTGTTTTAAAATATCACCACTCGGCAACTGTTTGTTTTCATCACAAAGTAGCATTTTATTTTATATCTTGGACATTTTGCATCGTTTATAAATGTCATTACCCTTTCCCATTCTAGAATATTCCTCACACTCTAAAGAATGATATTCTTTTTTTCCGACGTGGTTTCAATTTGTGACATCATACACACAAAGTCAGATTTTCAACCAAAGTAAGCATTAATATATGCATTATATTTTAGCAGTTAATGCTCGTTACAAAAAGATCAAAGATTCGTAAATTTTATAGTCTCTACAGATGCAATATTCACATTTTAAACATGAAAGTCTGTACAGATGTAATATTCACATTTTAACATGAAAGTCTCTACAGATGTAATATTCCCATTTTTAACGTGAAAGTCTCTACAGATGTAATATTCCCATTTTTAACGTGAAAGTCTCTAGAGATGCAATATTCACATTTTTACCATAGAATTATAACAAATTTTAAGATACAGTATTTTCAAATCACATTGAATGTATCGTAGAAAAAAAAAGTGTTTTTTTTTTTTTTTAATATATATATTTCTGTGATGGCCTAAATAAGAAAAACAAAAGTATCAGTATCAAACACCTGTGACCAGCATTAGTTAACAGAGCGGTCAGGACGTCTTAAAGCATCTGGGATGAAAGTGTGCAGCAACTCAAAGCTGATTTCTTGTGCCAGAAACAATTTAACGAAGATCCTACGAATCTCCTTTTCAGGAGATAACTGGTAACAGGTCAACTACTCTAGTCTGACCAAGTGAGCAAGAATCAAGGGGAAGAAACTTGCTACTTAAAAAAAATGCCTTACTGAAGTAGAAACCGAAAATTGCAGATGCAAGAGCTTGATGTAACATACAGCACAACCACGCCCACGGAATATTCTTCTAAATGTGGATGCAGAAGTGGAGCAGAGGGAATGAGGAAAGCAAGAAATAAATAAAAATAAAAAAAAAACAAACACAGAAAATGATAATCACACCAACTCTCTGTCAGTAATGTCATCATTATTATAATTACCAACATCAACATTATTATTGTTCACGTTTAAAAAAAAAAAAGTAAAGTAATCCCCGTCACACCAAGTGGCGTATAGGGACAACTTGTTTCTTATAGATACAATGCCTCCAAAGGTCTCGAGTAAAGGTGCGAAGAAGGCTGATTGATGGATTAAAGTACACAAGACATGCCAAGAAAACACGAAAGGAAATAAAGAAAACAAATCAACTTTTCAAGCTATCCAGAGCAATTTTCAAAAGAATGAAAACAGAACAGGTCCAGATGTCGCCAACTGAGTGGGAAATTCCAAACTACGAAGTCATATTAGAGAACAAACACGAGAAGGACACTTTGATGGCCTGTATCGATGGCCCAGATATAAAAAAAATTACCACCTCCATGATGAGGAGTATCCTGATAGGCCCCGCTGGGGTTATGCTCAACGGAATCCACAACTTGTACCGCTTCAGTGATACAAGGAAGTGGTTTTTCACTCTGAAACCTGAAGCACACAAACAGAGTTACCAGGAGCTTGGAAACAAGACGATTCAATTAAAAGAACCCAATATTACAATGGTGATATGCCACCAAGAGAAGGAGCAGTTAAGAGGGTGCATCCAATGGATACCACCAACTTTAAAACCAAGAATAATACAGAAAATTGTGCAATCGTTTACGGGGGACAAGGAGGCCCAAGTAAAACAAGACACCGACCGAGCTGACAAATGGACGTTTGGTACAAGCCAATCCCAAATGTCAAGATACCCCACTACATCAACATAAAAATGAGAGGGACAAGCATCGAAAATATCAAGCTCTTCGTTACCCTGCCAGGCAGGAGAACACGATGCTCCCACTGTGGACTAGATACACACTGGGAGAACCGGTGCCCCAAGAAGCCAGGCCTGAGACGACAGGCGACAGCCGAGGAACCAGTCATAGCAAACTCAGTGCAGACCTACGATACCAAGACAACAAATACAGCAACAACAGAAGAAGCAGTCAACGACACACCCCAACCACCAACGAAGAAGAAACGCAACTCGAAACAAAAGAAAATAGAACAAACAACAAAAGACCATACACAGCAGCAGATTTCCAGAACGAAAGCCCAGATGCCCATATCAACAAATGCAGAAGAGGAACCTAGAAGGCAGAAACTCACGGAAACACAGAATTGCAACACACAACCCACACAAGAACTTCAACAAAACGAGGAACAACGATGGACAAACACAAACTACTATACAGATACAGAATACAACGACTGGGAAGGGGAGAATGGTCTCTCCGACTCCGACCAAAACTATCATTAACACCCTCATGCCCTCCTGAGGGCAAAAACACAAAAAGTTTTACAAAATTGTTCCCATTTATGGAATAAATAAAATTTCGGTTAACAGGAACTCCAAGAAATACAACTACAACACACAACCAGCACAAGAATTTCATCAAAACGAACACCAATGGACAAACACAAACTACTATTCAGATACAGATACAGAGTACAACGACTGGGAAGTGCAGTTTGAACTTCCCCAACCCAACCCAGAGGACAACTATCAGTGACACCCGCATGCCCTTCTGAGGGCAACAAAAACAAAAACAAAATAATTTATGGAATGGTTTCCCTTTTATGAAATAAATAAAAGTTCCCCAAATAAATATAATCTATACTCTTACTACTAATACACTCAGTACTACTCTTACTACTACTACTTCTACTACCCCAAAAAAAAAAAAAAAAAAAGTGGCGTATAGGGAATATGGTGTTAATGACCATAAATAATACAGACCTTCGACACATGATTTTTGGGGCAATGTGGTCGGTATTACGCCCGTGCCGCTTTACTTTCCCAGAAAAAAATCCGGTACCCATTAAAGGCTGGGTATAATTTAATTAGATGGAAAGAATATTTTGAGGAGCTGTTAAACATAACAACTACCAATAAGACAACAAAACCACGCTAGAATTCACAAATACTGAACCCAACATCATGAAAGAGGAAATCGAAGAAGTAATAAAATATGCACCAAGAAATAAAGCACCGGGGATGATAGCATACCAATAGAAATAATAGCAGCAGCAGGAGAAACAGGAGTGACATGGCTGCACAGAATATTTAATGCAGCATGGCACTAACAAGCCCCAGAAGACTGGCAACAGGCAATCATCGTACCAATATGGAAAAAGAAAGGTAGCAAAAGAGACTGCAAACAATATAGAGGTGTATCTCTTCTCAGCCATGTAGGAAAGCTATACGCCAAAATCTTGGAGAAAAGGCTGAGACCAATAATAGAACTACAGTTAAGCGATTCTCAAATGGGGTTCCGAAGAAAAAAAACAGAGGATGCACTGAAGCTCTATTCACATTACAACAGCTTGCAGAAAAAACGACAGAACACAATTAAAATGCTTTCATTGACCAGGAAAAAGCATTCGACAGAGTAAACAGAGAACAACTGTGGGAGATACTAACAACATACGGAGTAAGCCAACATCTAAACAACCTTATTAAAAGCCTCTACGTCAACAGCAGCTGCAAGGTCAGAACAGCAGCAGGCTACACAGACCACTTCGAAATTAGATCAGGTGTAAGACAGGAGTGCGTACTATCCCCCCTACTGTTTATTACATACATGGACTATATGTGCAAGCTAGTCAACCCAGAGACAGAGGAGATCAAAGAGCTTTTATTTGCAGACGATCAGGCACTAATGCATGAAACAATAGAAGACCTAAAAGAACACTTAAACAAACTCAACAGCTCAGGCACAAAATACAACATGAAAATCAACATTAACAAAACAGAAGTCATGAATGTCGCCAAAAATAAACAGAACATCAACATAACTATAGAAGGCAGGCGACTAAAACAAGCAGATAAATTCAAATACCTAGGAAGTTTAATCACAAACGATAATTCTCAAACAGCAGAGATAGAATCAAGATGCAACAAAGCTTGTCAAATCATTGGACAGTTATCACCACTATTGTCCAACAAGGAAATAACGCTGGAGGCAAAACGAGCACTATACAATACAATCTTCATCCCAACGTTGTGTTACCAATACCAGACCTGGACCCTAGATGCAAGAACAATAAGAAAAAAAAATAACCTCTACTGAGATGAAATGTGTTAGAAGAATGACAGGAAACAGTCTGAGAGATAAGATCAGAAATGAAGAACTGAGAAAAATGCTAGGAATAGCTCCCGCCATAGAATATATAAGGAAACAACAGATAAAATGGTTTGGCCACGTGACAAGGCAGAAAGAACAAAACACAACACAACGAGTTTTCAACAAACGTTGTGAGAACACCAGACCCAAAGGTCGACCACGAAAAAGATGGATCGATGGAATATTAGAAGCACTAAGAAACATAACAGCAGCAGAGGCGGACAGAAGAGCAAAAGACCGCAAATTATATCTCCCCTCGACGCTGAAAGGCAAACGAGGAAGGAAAGAAGAAGAAGACTATAATTTTTACAGACCTTCAGCACATGATGTGTGTGGTCAATATGACGCAAGTGCCGCTTTACTTTCCCGGAAAAAAATCCGGTACCCATTTAAGGCTGGGTGAACTCGGAAGCAGTCGATCAGGATTGAACTCGACCTCTTGTCCTTTAATTCTTATTAAAAAGTAACTATGTTTCTTAATTTATATATATTAAAAAAACATTTTTGGGTCGTTAAAATTATTTGATTTCAGTGACAAAATATTAGAGACTTACCATAGTACTGCAACACGCTCAGAGACGCGTGAATGTGTATCAGGAACACTATCGCTATGGCAGATGTGAAAATAAAGGCAAGTCTATTGTTCCGCCGTACCAGATAATGCAATGATCTGAAGAACAGAAATTTCAAAGCTTGAAACTATATAGACGCTGCATATGGATGTTGTTATTATAAAGTGAATAAACTAGGATTATACAGAATAAGCAATATTGCACCTAGGAGACTCCCACAGGTGCACTGGTCAAGTCTAAATTCCGTTTCTACATCTAAAGTTATGTATGCGAGATCTCTCTCACTTATGCTGTCATGGTTTATTCTGGTCTATCATTTGCCAATTGCTCAAATCCATCAATTGATTCAAAATTACTGTTAACATTAAGACGGTTTTATTATCTTTTTTTTTTTTTTTGTAAGAGAACATGCACAAATAAATTGGCTAAGACAGCATAAAGTACACACTTTCAAAGATGTGTAAATTAATAGTTCTCTTCCTTTACACCACCTTTTCTGGTTTTTTTTTAAAAGAACAATGTTAACCTCAAGTGGTAGTGGTAGTGGTAGTCGTAGAGGTGAGACGCAGAATGTCTCAGGCAAGAGGAGCAGATTTCCGAGGAAAAAGGTCAAATAAAAAAAGAGAGCTAATTTCCAATATTAGGAAGAAAGAATTATCATTTTTGGCCATGTAATGAGAAGGGAACAGCTGGAATATATTGTAACAATTGTGGACAGGTTGGTCTCGAAGCAAGACGCCGGCTTCGAGACAGAGAGGTTGTGGGTTCAAATCCCGGCTGCAGCAGTTAGGATCTTTATTTGTGATTTCACTCTGCGACAACCATCCCCGGTGGGATGCCCGGCTTGACACTTCAATTACTCATGGACGGAAAAAATATGACTACCTACGCAGACGGAGTTATCTGCTTGTGCGGCGAGGGACCACTGTGCACACGGCTGTCAGGGAAAAACGGATTAACATACAAAATTCAGTTCCTGAACTCTAGGGGCTTCGTCAGAGCTAAAAGCTGATGAACGCAAAATAAAAAATATATTGTAACAACAAGAAACATTGAGGGACGGAGAGATAGAGGGAAGCAAAGAGCAAAGATACCAGACAGCTTAAAAGAATGGCTTGGCTGAAGGTCAACAACAGAAATGATAAATAACTGTTGAGATAGAAAGTTGTGGAGAGACATGATCACCTGCTCAGCAGGCTTAGTACTTGATGATGACGATATCTATCTGTTTGTAATTTCATCGACTTCCGTTTCAAAATGGTGGAACGTTTCACGTTCTCTCGACCGCTGCAGGCAAAGCATCGGTGGTTTGATTAATTTCGGCTCTCTGATTGCAATTTTCTGTGTTGAAATCAAAATGATGTTCTACTTAGCAAATCTGCGCGACGAAGTGGACAAATCTGCACCGGCGATGTACATACAGCAATGTTTCTTTTTGACAAGTCAAGTATTGTACCGGCGACCTTCACCGTCTAGTGTTGACATGCGGTTTACGTCACAGTGAGTGCTATTCATGGCCGACTTTGGTATTTTGCATGCAAGTTATTTACATGCTGAAACGCATTAATGGATATCTCCGTCAAGTCGACCGAAGATTTTCATCTTTGGGAGTTTGCACCGTGTTTCGTTCGTTGTACGCTAACCGCAGGGTCTGTTGTTTGATGTGTGACGGTGATAATTCGACGGCTAACTGTGTGTTTATATATTCGGTTGGTGGACTGTCAAGAACGATGTCCTAACATCATCAAGCGCTATACATTTTTTGTTCTCAATATGACGATCATCATTTTCGGGAGGACGTGAACTTCCATGGTATATGGTGGATAGGCCGCATGAACCATTGAAGGCTATGTCTGAAAAGTGTTCCTTCTTGCAGTTTCCTCATATTCCAAGTCCGGCATGTTGCAGGAGCTACTGAGTTAAGTGCTCTGTGCACACCGTGAGCTGTGTGTCTCATCCGTTTTGATCCTGTTTCGATATCCCGCTTGTTTACGATGAATGATGATATCGTATGACAGGGAACAGTTGGCTGTGTTCACTTTCTGCGCGGTTTCGCCTTATGTCTTTTGGCGTGTGCTGAGACTGCTACGATGGGGACTACAGTTACCTTTATTTGTTTGGGAGATGTGTTAGTAATTCGGATGATTCCACTGGCACGGGCGGTTGAGCAATTAGGGATTTTAATTCGTTTGCAGTGATATCGAGGCCTTCCATAACCAATAACCAATAACCAATTAGTTAGTAATTTGGATGATTCCACTGGCACGGGCGGTTGAGCAATTATGGATTTTGATTCGTTTGCATTGATACCGAGGCCTTCCATAACCAACCAATAACCAACCAATTTCATCAACGATTTCAAATTTTCTCACAACTTACAAAGTGAGACAGGCATTTGCTGCAGAATCGACTGGAAGGCCGTTCTTTCACGAAAGTTAAAGCGGCACGCCGAGTATGTGAAGTTATCCACTTAACATTTAGCCACGTTGATAGCACCGATGAACTCTTTCTAATTTTTATTGACATAGATTTGTTGCATAAGATATTTTTCATTTTCTGAAATGCCATTTTGGCCTGAGCTATTCTGCTTTTTATTTCTGTGGTGCATCTCCCATCTGATGTTATTATTTTCTCCCATCTGATGTTATGCTGTTTTAGACAGTTTATTTGTGCATGTTTGTTGCTTTGCGTGTTATAGATTAACTGTAGCTATATAGCACTACTAATATATAGTAGGAATAGGTGTAATTTGACCTTACAAATTACAACTATTTAAAAGCAGATGCATGTACTCGAAATCGTTTTTTCAATCTTTCTTAACTTTACTACGAACTTCTTACATAATGACTCAACATTAAATGACTCAACATTAAATGACCCAACATTATGTAAACGACTATGTGTTATAGATAATATAATCCGTAAGACTGTGTTATATAAATGTATTACAAATTATGTAAAAAATAGTAAATAAAAAACAAAATAGTTTAAAAGTTTGGCTGACATTGAAGGCAAGTGGAGACTTCCTGGCCTGTTGTAAAACATGTTTAACTTTCTTCAATTCTCAGAATTGCTGCTTCTGGAGGTAGTTCACGGACAGTTTTCCCTGTTAGGTTACTCGACTCCACACCTGAGGAAGATCAACCAACACGTGCCTTTAAGTAGAGGGAAACTGTAGAAAGTTATATTCTGTACTGTATCATAACACTATAAAAAGGTCACGCGCCTGAACGTCATCAGAATTCGGAAGATTGACATGCAGCGTGGAGAATTAGATGCATGCACTTCGGATGTCAAAAGCGTCTCTTAACACATGCTCGCTAAATGATCTTCTTCTGTCCTTCCTCATTTGCCTTTCAGCGCCGAGGAGAGATATCATTTGCGGTCTTTTGCTCTTCTTTTCCCCTCTGCGTCTGTTATGTTTCCTAGTGTTTCTAATATTCTATCAATCCATCTTTTTTGTGGTCGTTCCTTGGGTCTGGTGTTTTAGTAACATTTAAATTGGGCTCGTTGTATTTTGATTACTCTGCCTTGTCACGTGGCCAAACCATTTTATTTGTTGTTTCATGATATATTATTACGAGGTTATTGCTAGCTTTTCTCTCAGTTCTTCATTTCTGATCTTGTCTCTCAGGCTGTTTCCTGTCATTCGTCTAACACACTTCATCTCAACAGATGTTATTTTTCTTGTTGTTCTTGCCTCACTGTGGCCTCAGAGCAAGGCTACAAATAATAGAACTCAGTAACTTTTCAACATGCGACTTCGTAACATACAGACACACACCAGAGCATATCCTACAGGACGGCATTACTCTCAACACTCTAACAATACAAATATGGCCCACAGAAACAACATTGTATAACAAACTGTAAGGAACCGGCGAAGACCTCAAACTTGCTCGTGACCCAGCCTGGTCCAAATGTGTAAACGCACAGCAGTAGTTGATCGGGTGACGTCGAGGATTATGTTACCATGAGTTCGTTTGGAAATTCGTGCCCACAGGGTTGATCAATTATCACGGAAACTGTTTGATGAATTTCTGCAATTCTTTTTCATGAAATCTTATTTTTTTTTCACGGACCTTAAGATTTTATAACATTTAAGTACGTAGGTAGTCTGAAGTTTGCACAAATCGTTTTTTGTTGTATAATTTAAGGAAAATATCCAACCGTGTGCTCTAAATATTAGATTTTACTGTAATTTATGTTAATTTTCTAACAAACCTCTAAGTGGATTGCGTCTTACAAGTTACGGTTCGGTGTGCGCGAGATGATGCTAGGATTGTTTAGAGAGCACGTGAAATTTGCCTTGTTAAACGGTGAGTTGATTACAACAAATGTGGGTATTGGAAAATCCTAAAATTAGGAAAACCAAGAAAATGATATTTGTATATACCTGAAAGAAGCAAAAATCTTTCCTAAATGCATGACAATAGGAGGAAAAAATCAGACTTAAGGACTGTTAAAAAATAAGATATCATGAAAAAGAATTACAGAAATTCATCAAACAGTTTCCGAGATAATTAATAAACCCTGTGGCCACGAATTTCTGAACGAACTATAGTACTTGTTTTAATCTATAACCACTAGCACATCCCGTGTGTTACCGGGGCCTCATTATGAGGGAGGTAAAGAATAGTGACACTGTGACCTTCCAGGCATGTCGTAAGAGGCGACTAAGGAGGTTGATCGATGGCTTGACAAGCTGTCATTGTAAAAAGTATTGTTATGGAAACAGAGCCATAGATTTTAGAAGCAGTGATCTCTGCAATATGTGCCATTTTGGCCGCAAGGTTTCTGTTTTTGAGATTGTAGTTCTGCCCTATGTGCCGTCTTCGGCTCGAAAGGACAATAGAATAGACTAGCACATCTACGAGTCATGTGTCATCATTACATTGTCCCTTGACTTTCCTAGAATAATGTACGTATACATATTTTCATGTACTGGTTGAATTTTGAAGCCCAAAATGAAACGTTGCTGTAGCTGGCAGTCAAACAACAACCGGGAGACTCCTTGGTCTAGAGGCAAGACGCCGGTCTCTAGACAGTGAGGTTGTGAGTTCAAATCTGGACTGCACTTATTGAGATTTGTATTTCTGATTTCTTTCTGCGGCAACCACCCCCTGGTCTCAGCAGTGAGGCCCGGCTTGAAACATCAATTACTCATCGAGGGAAAAAAACAATATGAGTACCTCCGAAGACGGAGTTATCTGTCTGTGTACACGGCTGCCAGAAAGAAAAAAAACCCGGATTAAACAGGCACAATTCAGTTCATAGTCTCCAGGGACTTCGCCGGAAGCAAAAGCTGGCGAACGCATTAAAAAAAAACAAAAAAACATCTGGTCAGCAGATGAACACACTAAACTTGTGTCCATTTTACAAGAACAAAGATTTGAGAAGATAATTTAGTCTCATTAACATTACAATAAGAAATTAACAGACAAGCGGAACAATCTGACGTCACTCAAAGCACTAAGTGCGACGCGAACCAAATATCACTGTCTAGAATACTCTATTTTCCTCGTCGCTGAAAGGCCCAAGAGGAAAGGAAACACTATTAAGTGTTCTTAACAAAGAAGTTTTAAATAAAATTATAAACTTAAGTATTAAGTTGATATAAAAAATCAATAAAAACTGAATCATCAAATAAATGTAATAATTCAACAAGTAAATTATAAAATAACTGAATAAGTTCAATAGCAACGGAATTATAAAAAAAAAGACTTTATAAGCTCAATAACAATGTAATTATAAAATAGACTTAATCAGTTCAATATCAATGGAATTATAAAATAGATTAAATAAGTTCAATCAATATAATTAAGTAAAGGAGGTCCCATATCTGAGTTAAAGGCGATCAATAGTTGACTCCTAGTTAGACGGTCAATAGTTGACTCCTAGTTAGACGGTCAATAGTTGACTCCTTGCGTCAAGATCAGTGAACCTTAACTGATCAAGAACGTACACCACCTTCCAGTAGTGAGACAGATTAACAAGGATGGACAAACGAGAAGGAATCAACGAGGGAAGGCAACCTGACACACAGGAATGACATGCTGAAGTCTGACAGAAAAGCGTAGATATCGCGACTTCCTGTAAAGCACATGGCGCAACCTACGGGTTAGTCATCGGGCAAATCCAGAAATAAAATTGTCAGTAATTTCATACTTTGAGACCGTCATAACGAAGTTACTAGTCATTTCGTTTGTTGACAAGCTGGGTCAAGGTTACATTTTCAAGACGACCGATTTTTTTGGGTCCGACTAACACCTCTTCGGAGTTCAACCAGGCTTTGAAAATGGGTACAAAATATTTAATCTCGGTATGTAAGCACAAATTCGATTTTTGGGCCATGTTAAAAGACATAACAGCCTACTAAAAGCAATCTTCGAGGGTAAAATACAGGGTAAAAGAGGCAGATCAAGACTAACATGGACGAGTAACATCAAAAGATGGACAAGTCAGCCTATGACAACCTGCACCATCAAAGCAAAAGACAGCGCAGAATGCGCTCCATGGTAGCCAACCTTCGTTTGCGGAGATGGCACTCGATGATGATGATGACGATGTAAGCCAGTGTGAAGTGATTGTGATCCCGTCACCTGAAAATATTTCGACGTTTACGAAATGACACCGACACCATTTGTTCTATGTGCATGAAGTGCATCTTAAACTTGTATCTTGTGCTGTCTTGAAGTACATATAGATCGTAATAAACCAATAACATATAGATCGATAAAAGATTTATTTTAATGGTTGATTGGTTGGTTTAATTATTGAACCAGCAGTCTATGGGCATATACCCTTCGACTCAGTGACATGCAGCGATGTTTATAACTGCTGATATGTTGTTGTTTTGCTCCCCACAAAGTGTTCTTATTTATGAGGCCATCATTCAGAATCGGACTTTGAAGAAGATGCTCAAATGTTTAGCAAGGATGAGTACCCGCGCACTTTGGGGACTTGTTTTTGTGTTCTCTGTTGAGGTGACTGTCGGTCTGTAAATACCTGGATAAGTGTGGGGAAATAATGCACCTGTTCCTTATTGTCGGGAAATTAATATTGATATTGTCTTTGGGATTTTCTTCTTCTACCTTTTTAGCTCCCAGTGGAAAATAGGTCTTCAACAAACACTTTTCAGGTCGTTCTGTTTTTTGCCAATCTTTTAATATCATTCTTTGGGAATTTAAATTTATAGAATTCATGTTAGTATTTATGTTAGTATTTGTATTGATGATTCATGTTAGTATGTGCTAATGTTTCAATCATGAGAATCTTCTTTTCCACCCTTTCAGTTCGTTTTCTTTCTCCCCATCTTAAGAAAAATGCTCAAAAGACATATTGCAACAGTGACAGTACAACATGATTAATTATACACAAAGGATAGAGAATATGTAAGTCTAAACAATCCTGGTCCCTGGACAAATCTCCATTGACCACCTGCTCAACAAAACATGAGTAATTCACAACACAGAAACTGCAACTTCAAATACTCTGAACAGCACGTGTGTCGGACACTTCATATGATGACGCAAGACGTCGTCTAGATCTCGTACACAAGTTTATTTACACAGTTCTTAAGTTACACTTCACAAGTTATCTGGATACATATCTTCGTTGCTTATAAAAGTCATGCCTTACACATAATGTTTGCTATGGCCGTCTGAACATTTATTAAACTATATTAGCAGAAATTCTGTATTCGTGTCTTGGCTACCGCCGGTGTTATACAACATTCTCCTAGGTTCTGTATTTACATCCACATAACTTCTTGTAATTAGCATAAAAACATAAACACGATAATATGATTTCTGCACCAATCTATATATTCCTAATCTTAATTTCCTTAATAAGCATCGATCTCTTTACATCATTGGGTTTACAGCAAGTGGTGATATTGCCTCTTACGGCTCAACACATTCGACTTCAACACGACATTTCTGAGTAACGGGTTGCCTTCGTTTTTCATCCACTATTTGCCTAGCCAGACTGTTTCCAGAGGCACCGCATGGAGAGTAGGGGCTTGATTACTTATTGCTACCGCTGACCCTGATGCAAGTAGCAGGCCAGATACACACCTGGTTCTGTAGTGGCACCTTGACCTCCATTTCGAAAGTAAACCCAAGCTTACTTCTTGAAGCTACCTGGCATCGAGTCCAAGTCCATCTAATTAAAGAAATATAACAGTGAAGGTTCCCTCCAAACCTTGCTAGGTGTATGGGGAATATGGTGTTTGTGACCATATTCTTCCATGCCCATAGCACATTTTTGGGTGACGTGGTCGGTATCACGCCACGCCGCCTTTACTTCCCATAAAAATATCTGGTACTCACTTTTAGAGGCTGGATGAACCCCGAAGCTTTGTCAATCCGAAAATAATTCACCACTTCTGGGGATCAAACCATAAACCCTTCTGATCAGAAAGATCACTAACCACTCAGCCACCGAGACTCTTCCGTCTGATTGCACGATATAAGGGATACAGGAAAATTCACGGGGAGTGGGAACAACATGATGTTTATAGCACACGAAACAATCCGCACATACACAGAAAACACCGATAACAAAAGACAGACCAAAAAAGGATCGAACCTCACGAACCAGATGGAAGGCCTCTCCTATAAGAATGGGATTGGTTCAACAGGTGGAACTGTTGCATCAATAAAGAAAAAAAACACCCATATATTCAAAGACGAGATAAGCCACACTAGTTAGAGTCGAATTTAAAGCTTTATCCACGGGGATGGATAACCCCGGAGACAAAGCCATTGATGTCTAGCTGTTACCATCGGGAGAAGGATAAATTACGGGAGAACACCCAGACAGAAACCACGGGCAAAGCAGGCCCACCAGCCATGGCCGGCATCCACCCTTCATGATGGAAAACTCCTACGTCAAAGATCTGAGTCTGACGAAGACGGAGTGTTTGAGCCACGCATGTGTAGAGTCAAAAATCAGGAAGTACACACGCACATACAAGTACTGACCATGCGACCAGCCCATCGTGTGTCATGATGTTGTTCGTTCACTCCATATACAAGTACTGACCATGCGACCAGCCAATCGTGTGTCATGATGTTGTTCGTTCACTCCATATACAAGTACTGACCATGCGACCAGCCCATCGTGTGTCATGATGTTGTTCGTTCACTCCATATACAAGTACTGACCATGCGACCAGCCAATCGTGTGTCATGATGTTGTTCGTTCACTCCATATACAAGTACTGACCATGCGACCAGCCCATCATGTGTCATGATGTTGTTCTTTCACTCCATATACAAGTACTGACCATGCGACCAGCCCATCGTGTGTCATGATGTTGTTCTTTCACTCCATATACAAGTACTGACCATGCGACCAGCCCATCATGTGTCATGATGTTGTTCTTTCACTCCATATACAAGTACTGACCATGCGACCAGCCCATCGTGTGTCGTGATGTTGTTCTTCCACTCCATTTACAAGTACTGACCATGCGATCAGCCCATCGTGTGTCATGATGTTGTTCTTTCACTCCATATACAAGTACTGACCATGCGACCAGCCCATCATGTGTCATGATGTTGTTCTACCACTCCATCATGAAACAGGACAAAGAATAAAGATCGCATGATCACAATACTTGAAAGCTGAAGAAGGATAGAACCCGCCTTGTCGCGAGAGACATTCATTTCAGCACACTGCACTGCCATCTTAGTTTTCAATTGTTCTCATTATTTTCTGTTGGCTTGGTGGGAGCGAGAAGAAGAGAGTCCATTAACAACAACCATAATCAATTAGTCCAAACCAGGGAACAGCCTATGCCCTTCCACTATAGCGTCTCGCCACCAAGAAGTAAGTAGTGTGCTAACAAACACTGCTAACTCTTGATTCTAATAAAAGATGATTTTGCAGGCAGATCCTTTTTGCACGCAAATCTCACGTGACTAGACAAATCGACCAATCGGTTGTTGATGAACTTAGTTATGAACATCGTTACTGTTCTTATCTATTATTCATAAGCATAATTTATTCACATTAGGCTGAAATACTTTTTCGTGTTGTTTGATAATCAACAAAGAACCGTATCAATACGTTGTTATTTTCAATTTTAATTGTATTTTTAAGTGGTTATATTTAATATAATAATTTTACTTTAATAATTGTATATTAAGTGTTGAACTACAAGAAATGATAGACATAATAGTAAAAGAAAGCAAAAAAAAAAATGGTCTCAGTCTGAATAGTAAGAAAACAGAAGTAATGGTCATATAAAGGAAACAATCATCACCATCATATAGCATACAAATAAACAGGATAAATCTGAAACAAGTGCAACGTGTCAAATACATGGGCACAATAATAACATCAGATGGAAGATGCACCACAGAAATAAAAAGCAGAATAGCTCAGACCAAAATAGCATTTCAGAAAATGAAAAACGTCTTATACAACAAAATCTATATCAATAGAAGTGAGAAAAAGAGTTAGTCGGTGCTATATAGAACCGATTCTGACCTATGGAAGCGAATCATGGACAGCAAGCAAAAAAAAAAAAAATTAAAGGACGAGTAGAGGCCACACAGATGGGATTTCTCAGAAAAATGTTGAAAGTTCCCTGGACAGCTAGAAAGACCAACGAGGAAATTTTAAAGCGACCAACACAAAAAGGGAGCTTCTAAGAAACATCAGAAAGAAACAATCAGCATTTTTCAGGCACATAATGGGAAGATTAAAATTGGAATACTTGGTTACAATTGACAAAACAAAGAGAAAGAGAGATCGCAGGCGACAAAGAGAGAAAATACTAGATAGCTTAGTAGTGTCATGGCATGGAAAACAGTCAATAACAGAAGTGATACTATGCACGGTGAATAGAAGATTGTGGAAGGATATGATCGCCTATGCCAACCAGTATGGCACATGATGATGATGATATTAACTGTAATAGTGTAAATGTATACTCAAATAATCATTCATTGTTCACAGTTTTGATCACGCCTGCAAGTTCGCTCTTCTCACATCAAACAAACTCCATGCCCCCAAAACTTGACCATCTTTTGTTGGACTACATAGCAGAAATGCTGTTGTTTAATCTGTCCTTTTCGAGCAGTCAAACGCAAGAGAAATAACTAATCAAAAGTTAACCAGTTCAAGGAGTGGTTGGCCTTTGTTACAGCAGTGCATGTAAAACTTGTGAAAACTTTGAACGGCTGTTGGGGGTATTATGGTTGGTAAAAAATAAATTATAAAAAAAATGGACAAACGATTAGGACATTTATACAATGTTTTCAAGAAATAACAGTTTCCTTAAAGTATTTGTGCATAGCAAATAGAAAGAAACTGGAAGGAGATTAACGATATAGATGAGATGGGCGAGACGTAATTCACAATCTTGTGTGGCAGATATGATGGAAAGCCAGCAGCGGAAATGGGTTGTTTGTACAGGTGTATCCAATGAATGAGAATGCTTCTTCCTGGATATATTTTACTCATTCTGATCTCAACGTAAAGGAAAAGTGAATGAAGCGACAAAGAATATAATAAATGAGTCGTTTCAGCCAAGAAATGTAATTAAAGAAGAGAGATACGGATATGAAACGTGCGAAAAATACACAAGACTTAACAAACAATAGCAACATAATTTAACAGAACAAATACAATATACTACAGAATTTAGAATTCTATATCCGCAGAAAACAAACATTTATTTTTTTTAGACGGTGAGTTTGGGTGGAACATATACAAACATGGCCTTGTTGCTGACATGCTATTCCTGGGCACAGATGTTCAACTGTGACATTTGCAAGGTAGCCCAAGTAATAGGAAGTTTTTATGTGCAATTGTGCAGCTGGTAATGTGTTCTCTACCATTCACAAAGTGACATACACTCTCAAAGGCATCGTGACCGCCTGGCTAAACAAACGCTGCTTTGTGGGCAGCAATCTGCCCTCAATAAAAACGTAATGCTCTCCATGTAATCTAAAAACTACAAACTGAGGTTGAGGTGAACACGCCTCGCCAGAAGCGAGCAGATTTCCAAGAGAACAAACTATTTACATAATTATATCATTCCCCCACACATCGTTCATCTTTTTAAAAATAATGTGCGCTTAGTGTCCCCGAAACCAAAATTTTATTTTTAGCACAGTTTATAAAAAAACAGAAATGTAAAATATCAAAACGTGAATGCTAGAATAATATATATATATATATATATATATATATATATATATATATATATATATATATATATATATATATATATATGTATGTATGTGTGTGTTTGTGGTGCGTGTGTGTGACCCTTTTTCGTCTTTACAGACTGTCTAGTGCAGGCTATTGTGTATTTTTATGAGGTTTTGTTTTTGTCGAACAGCTTCTCTGGTGGCTAATTCTACCAATGTTTGACAAACACACACGGTCACAGAATGAACAATTCAGTCCCACTGGTCCACAGGGTTTTCCATCCTTTTTCATGAGTCTTTTCTCTTCTAAGTTTTGCACAGTCTCAAATGATGTTATACCGTTATACATGCTCTCCGTGATGTGCGATCGCTTGCCAGATGTTCCTAGTCATATTCACATATGGAGAAGTCATTCAGAGATGATTTGCAGATATCTCTATATCGTAGTTTAGGTCTGGCGATTTGTCTTTTTCCGTGTGTTAGTTCACCATTTAGTATTTGCCTGGGGATGCACTTTTCTTCCATTCGCTGGACGTGCTCCAGCCATCTTAGTCTTCGACATCTGAGCATCGACAGGATTGTTGGTGTCTTAGCACGTTGCAGGACAGTTAAGTTGGTTATTTTATCTTGCCATTTAATGTGTATTATTCTGAGCAGACATCGCATGTGGAAGACATTTAGTATTTTTTCCTGGTTTGAGTATGTTGTCCAGGTTTCAGATTCATATAATAGTCAACTAAGCACACACGTTTGATATATTAAGAGTTTGGTCTTCAGTGTTAGTTTCGTGTTGTTTCAGGCCCTTTCTGTGAGTTTGCCGAAAGTCGTAGCTGCCTTACCAATTCGTATATGTGTGTGTGTGTGTGTGTGTGTGTATATATATATATATATATATATATATATATATATATATAACAAAGATATTTGGATAAGAAAGTCGTATATATATATATATATATATATATATATATATATATATAAACCGCACAGAACACAGCCATCTGTTCCCCGTCATACGATATCATCATTCATCGTAAGCAATCGGAATATCGAAACACGATCAAAACGGATGAAAGATGCGAGAAGATATCGATGAAATGATAAATAAAGCCAGAGTAACTGTTACCATCGACTGTAGATGCACGCTGACAACGCAAAAACCAAACTATGGATCGGGTAGCTGCATGGTCTAGAGATAGGGCATTGCCGTCTGGAAAGTCCTGGTTGGAATCTTACCACAGGCGGTAGGGATTTTTCACTTTGAATTCGTGGTTGCTTCGCAGCTTTACCCTTCCCTGACCTCTAGGTAGTGAGATCTGATGGTTCTCCTCTCCAATAGCGGCAACAACAAAAATATACAGAGAACCTTGAATCCCGGGAAATCAAAAAGAGTAGGCCAGAAAAAGCCGCTGTCGGAGCGAAACTGATTGGGCAACAAATCTGTCCAAAAACGTAACAAAAAAAAAAAAAAACTGTAAAAACTCTCAACGATAAAAAAAAAAGAAAGAAAGTATCTGCATGTATGGCGAGGGACACCTGAGCACATGGTTGCTTGCGTCAAAGCAGTAAAAAGTTATATTCATGCAAATTTCAATCCATTGGGACTTCGTTAGAGATATAAAGCTGGAGTACGCAAACAAGCAAGACAACAAACTAAGGATATAAGCAAGACATCAAATTAAGGATGCAAACAAGACAACAAACTAAGGATACAAACAAGACAACAAACTAAGGATACAAACAAGACAACAAACTAAGGATACAACCAAGATAACAAACTAAGGATACAACCAAGACAACAAACTAAGGATACAAGCAAAACAACAAACTAAGGATACTAACAAGACAACATACTAAGGATACAAACAAGACAACAAACTAATGATACAAACAAGACAACAAACTAAGGATACAAACAAGACAACAAACTAAGGACACAAACAAGACAACAAACTAAGGATACAACCAAGATAACAAACTAAGGATACAACCAAGACAACAAACTAAGGATACAAGCAAGACAACAAACTAAGGATACAAGCAAGACAACAAACTAAGGATACAACCAAGACAACAAACTAAGGATACAAGCAAGACAACAAACTAAGGATACAAACAAGACAACAAACTAATGATACAACCAAGACAACAAACTAAGGATACAAACAAGACAACAAACTAAGGATGTATGTATGGTGTCTACTTTCAGATGGATTTGAATTGTGGAGAAGAACCCGTGGCCTGAGGAAATATCTCAAATTTTAGTTGGTCAAATAAAATCAGCAGCCGAGACCTACTCAAAAGGTGCAACCAAGGAGGGGTGCGCAGAGAAATAAGAGGCAGGATATGAAGCTGGATAGGTCACGTGTTTAGAAGAATTCCAGATCTGTCAAGTAGTGAGCTTTGGATGGATGTCCAAAGATTTCTTCCAAGAATGACCTGACAGTGTAAACACAGACATAGTGAAAGCCATACATTGGACACCCTGAGTAGAAGTACAACAGACTGCATACAATTTAAGAACTTTGTTCTAGCTCTGCAGTTCGTCTTGAGACGTATAGGACTCTGACAACGTTGGTGGTCCGTGGTCGAGAAGAGAAGACGAATAGGAGGAAGACACTTAAGAAGAAAAATAAATTAAGTAGAAGCAAAGTAAAAATGTTTTAATGTAAATAGGATACCAGTTGTCGTAAATAATAAGTTGCATAGGTATTTGATTTTTAAAAAAATATCTATATACACTTTTAAAGACAAAAACGTTTATCTTGATACGGTCACTCACTGATGATTTCTTTTGTGATATAATGTATTTTGTGATATAATGTATTTTGTGCATGGTGAATATGTTAAGTTGTTTTGGCAAAAGCCAATTGTAAATTTTTGGGTGATGCGGTTGTTATCATGCTAGGGGCTATTATTTTCTCATACAAATCTTATTAATTTTTTTTTACTACTTTACCTTTAAAAACGGGGTATGGCAATATCGTCCAAGAGTTAAAATAAATTAATTTTGAATTATTTTTTTTAAACGAACAAATATATCAGACGAGTTTAAAACAAAACGTTTAGTAAATAAAATAACTTACCTCTTCTGAAGAAACGGACGTAGAAATCCATTCATTAAAGATCTGGCAGCGCCTTTTGTTCTACATCAGGTTTCTCCCTTCAACCCCAATATTTTTCTTTTTTTTTGTTAAATGAAATCACGCCCAAGTGGGCATTGCACGCGCAACAAATCACGGAAGTAGCTGGCACACAACAGAGCGCTCACCACACGGCGAAGTGACGGGTAACATGCATCGCAAGATCTCTCAGATTTTGTATTTTAAAAAAAAAATGAATCAAAGACTCCACAATTACATGAACTTCAAGGGACTGGTTGGTCTCGAGGCAAGACGCAGTTCTTGAGACAGAGAGGTTATGTGTTCAAATCTGGACTGCACCAGTTGAGATCTTTTATCTGTGATTTTGTCTGTGCGACAACCACTATTGGTCTCAGAAGCAAGGCCCGGCCATAAACGGCAATTACTCGTCGATGGAAAAATTTAAAGAGCACTTCTGAAGATGGAGTTATATCTGCCTGAGCGGCGAGGGACCCCTATGAACACTGCTGCCAGGGAAAACGGATTAACAAACAAAATTCAGTTCCCAAGACTCTAGAGACTTCGCCAGAGGTGACAGCTGGAGAACGCAAAAGCAAAAAATCATGAACTTCAGATAGTTTTGTTTTTCTTCCTTTCTTTTTTCAAGTTTTCCCATAGTAAGTAAATTACACATACTGTACGTCGTATGTCTATGTCAATAAATCCGTAAATTCATCCTCCTATTGTTTTATTTGTAGAAGTGTATTTCAGCACAACTTGAACTTTTTATTTCATCCAGGTGGTTAGGAAAAAATAAAGACAGGGTGGAAGATGTTGGGGCATCTGAAGTTCAGGTTACATTTGTCTTTGTCAAGGACACCAGATGAAAGTGCTATTTTTGGCGAGAATTTATGTTTTTTGATTACTTAAAAAAATGGCATCCAGGGACCGTTAAAGATCTTCATGTTTACCGTACCGTGTTCCGGACGGAAATGACCTATTCGTGTGTGTGTGTATATATATATATATATATATATATATATATATATATATATATATATAAATTATATACATAAGCCCGGCAGCATGGGAAGACATAGCTGCAGACCGCAATCTCTGGAAACACACTCTAAAGGTTCACCCCAAACAAGAAGCAGACAGGTTCATAGAGAAAGAGAATACACGACGAAAGAAAAGAAAGGAAAAAATAACATTTCTAGGGGCGCTGAAAAATCCATAGTCAACTATGACTGACGGAGGCTACTACTACTATATACATATAAGCTTATTGTTTTCTTACCCCAAGTTCTTTTGTCGATGAATCTGTTCTTCAAGTTCTTTGACAACTATGGTTCATATATAGGTGTTTTCCTCTCTTTAGTTCTTACACAAGATTTTTTTCTTATCTATGGTCTTTACACCTTGTATGGTAGCGTTAATTGTCTTTTCACCAGTTCGATAGTCTCTATGGCCTTTTCATCAAGTTCGGTACTGTCAATGGTCTTTACACCAAATTCGTTAGTCTCTTTGGTCTTTACACCTAATTCGGTAGTGTATATGGGCTTTACACCAGTTCGGTAGTGTCTGTGGTCTTTACACCAAGTTCGGTAGTGTCTATGGTCTTTACACCAGTTCGGTAGTATCTATGGTCTTTACACCAAGCTCGGTAGTGTCTATGGTCTTTACACCAGTTCGGTAGTGTCTATGGTCTTTACATTAAGTTTGATAGTGTCTATGTTATTTACACCAAGTTCGGTAGTGTCTATGGTCTTTACATCAAGTTCGATAATCTCTATGGTCTTTAGACCTGACTGTTTTCATCTATGTAATCTATACCCTAGGCTCCTTAAATGCCGTGGTCCACACACCGGGGACCTTGATCTCAATGGTTCATAAAAATCAGTTAAAGATATATGAAGTGTTTAATTCCGTGAAAAGAGTCAAAGATCTAGGAAGTGTTTTAATTCTTGGGAAATTCTTTTAGGAAAGTCTAATTACTGGAGATAGTCTAATTCCCGAGGGTTTCTAATCCCTGAGGAAAGTCTAATCTACATGACAGAGTGCAATCTTAGGAAAGTCTAATCTCTGGGTTGGATTCTAAGTGTCTTATATCCGTAATTAATATGGAATTCTAATCCCTGATTAAGACTCTAATCAACGGGGAATTGTCTAGTCGGGAAAAGTATAATCCTTGAGTGAGAGTATACGTTTGGTTGAGTATTGTAAGACCGTATAGAGATTATGAGTCCTGGATGAGAATATGAGATATTTACAACATAAGAAAAATAAAATAAAACAAAAGAGTAGCAGAAACAGGCAACTAATGAGGGTAAACTAACGAACAGTCACAACATAGTGAGCAACAGGCAATTAATTGCAGTGCTGTGGAGTTTACTTGCCTGTTCCCTGCTTAATTTACACCGCTGCTACTTTATGTTTGTTTAACGTCATCCACCTCTTTGTGCTTTAGTTAGACTCATCACTTCAGTTCTTCGTTCCCTCATCCACTTTCCTAAATTCATCATCCGACATGTAGCTATAGGTGTCTGTGCCTCACCGTTTGTTGCCGCTGTCCTCGTCTTCTGAAGAAGGCCGCCGGCTGAAACGTTAGCATTTTGTTATGTTCCTTTTTTGTAAAGCTGTCACGATACTTTGGAGATTGGGGGGCCTCGGTAGCCTAGTTGGGAAAACCACCCGACTGGGCTACCGATGTTCCGACAACCTGTGTTCGATTCCCGCTGGAAGCAGTATGAATTGTATTCGTGGTTAGAAAAATATACCCCCACGGTGGACCCAGCCGTTGGCAGAAATGGGTACCAGGGTATTATTCTGGAAAGGTGAGGAATATCGCCTCACATCGTGAGTTTCAATGACTGAAGCGACACTATCCAGAAGTCTCCGAACATTTCTGCATAGGCAGCCGAGCACATATGAGTGGAAAACTCGCGTGCTAAGACGCCGGTTCAAGTCTCGTACTTTACCTTTACCTTTGGAGTGTATACCACACCCCACCACTGGCTCATCCACACCATAGTGAGCTAAGAGAGCGGACATATAGAACTCAAAAACGACACCCTACTATCGGAAACCGGCAACTCACAATCAGGGAAACGCCAGACTGGTGCGCATTTAAACAAAGCATTGTGTGGAGCTGATAGTGAAAAGGTTGCGCTTTGGGACTACTGACGCCGTTTTGTATATTTTTTTTTTCAGCGCAACAGGAAATCAGACTTTGTTTGTGTTTAAGCATCACTTTTATATTTGAATGGGAGCCGCGATAGCTCAGTTTTTAGTGAACTTCACTACAAAGAGCAAGAGGTAGGGTAGGGTTCGAACCCAACCGACGACTTCCGGGTTAACCTAGCCTTAAATGGGTACCGGATTTTTTTCTGGGAAAGTAGAGCGGCAATGGCGTAAAACTGACCACATTAATTCCAAAATCATGTGTTGAAGGTCTGTAAAATTTATGGTCACTAACACCATATTCCCTATACGCCACTTGGCGTAAAGAAGCTCTTTACTGTTTTTTTTTTTTTACTGTATATTTGAATAAGGTATATTGAGTATTGAGCTGTGGCATTACATCCCTGGTATGAACGCTGCCATTATTTGGTCTTGGTTATAAATGCGCAGCTGTTAAACACAGACCTCCCTTGATAGAAAGACACAAGAGTTATTTTATAAAGTTATTAAAACATAGGGAAGGATAACAGGGGAGGTGATCCATAGCAGACACAGATGGCTAACGTCAGCGCTGGGGAAAAAAATTACTGGGCGCTGTAACCTGGATTTTATTGAATTAGGCACACCTTCCCACACACCCACACACATACATACACACAATACACACACCCAACGCACACATATTTAATATCGGGACGATTAAATTCTGAAAAATCACAGAAACGCGCTCCGGGTGAAAAAAGAAAAGAGTTCTGGTTAGAGCTGTAGATGATTAATAAAATACACGGATGGATGAAGGTAATTCATGAAATACAAAGATGGATTCTTCTACTTTTCTCTTTCTCACTGATACCGAAAAATGTTGTGGTTATATCATTTGTCGTTCTTGAGCTGCTCGAACTGTCTGAATTAGTGATTTTCCTTTGCTGTTACATGTCTCTGTCACTGCATCTATGCATCTTCTTCTAGGTCTTTCTCTTGGTCCTTTTCCATGCATTCTAGAGAAGAACGCCCTTGATGGTGATTGGTGAAGATTCATTCTGACCAGGTGGTCCAACCATTTAAGTTTTTGTTGTTCTATATATTCTTGGCAGGCATTATAGAATTCCTACCATTTTCTTATGGTTTCATTTGGTATTCTATCTCTTCTTGTGTTGTTTGTTACTTTTCTCAAGCATCGCATCTCACATGTATTGATCTTTCTTAAATGTGATTTAGAAAGGGTCCATGTTTGACTTTCATAGCACAAAGTTGGTATGAAAATGATATTTATCATTTGTTGTTTAGCTGCTATAGAAATGTTTGGATGTCTTAACAATGGTGAAAGATGGATAACAGTATTAACATTGATTTATAAAATGGAAAGAACAAAAATAAAGTTGATTTATGAATGTAATAGAGTAAAGGTGTTTTCATAGTAAACAGTGATGTAGGACTGCGAAATTATATGAATAGTGCAGTTCAATGATAAGCTTTTGAAGCTGAAAGAGCCGGTGGTCTATCTCGTTGTTGCTACTTTTCCCAACACTACTGACCAGGTACACTTTTTCATAGCCGAGTCGATGGCCGACTGTTAGTCTAATGGTTGTGCCCTGGCTTAACAACCGAATTATTACAAATTTGCTCCCTCGATTAGGTCCTTGTTATTTATAAATTGTATTATTGTAATGTTTTGGAAAGAACTTCAATAAAATCTGCTATCCTTATATAAAGAATGTAAAGTGAGTAACATAAAAATAGACTGAATAAAACAGAAGTTATATCAATAGGAAGGCAAAATGAGCCATTAAACATCCTATAGAACACCAAATGATAATACCAGTCTATCTATCTATCATCCATCCATCCATCCATCCATCCATCCATCCATCCATCCATCCATCCATCCATCCATCCATCCATCCCATCCATCCATCCATCCATACATCCATCCATCCATCCATCCACCATCATCCATCCATCATCCATCCATCCATCCATCCATCCATCCATCCATCCATCCATCCATCCATCCATCCATCTATCTATCTATCTATCTATCTATCTATCTATCATCTATCTATCTATCCATCTATCATCTATCTATCTATCTATCTATCATCTATCTATCTATCTATCTATCTATCTATCTATCTATCTATCTATCTATCTATCTATCTATCTATATCTATCTATCTATCTATCTATCTATCTATCTATCTATCTATCTATCTATCTATCTATCTATCTATCTATCTATCTATCTATCTATCTATCTATCTATCTATCTATCTATCTATCTATCTATCTATCTATCTATCTATCTATCTATCTATCTATCTATCTATCTATCTATCTATCTATCTATCTATCTATCTATCTATCTATCTATCTATCTATCTATCTATCTATCTATCTATCTATCTATCTATCTATCTATCTATCTATCTATCAATTGTCCTTTCGAGCCGAAGACGGCACATAGGGCAGAACCACAATCTCAAAAACAGAAACCTTGCGTGTCAAAGTGGCACATATTGCAGAGATCACTGCTCAAAAACATATGGCGATGTTTCCATAACAATACTTTTTTACAATGACAGCTTGTCAAGACATCGATCAACCTCCTTAGTCGCCTTTTATGACATACCTGGAAGGTCACAGTGTCTCTATTCTTTACTTCCTTCATAATGAAGCCCCGGTAAAACACAGGTTGTAATACCAGTAACAAACTTTAAATATCCGAGAAAAACATTCTCTAAAGATTGTAAAATCGATGAAGAAGTAGATATACGATGCAACTAGGCAAACCAAATATTAGGATCGCTATTATCTAAACTTCAACACAAACCAAATATTAGGATCGCTATTATCTAAACTTCAACACAAACCAAATATTAGGATCGCTATTATCTAAACTTCAACACAAACCAAATATTAGGATCGCTATTATCTATACTTCAACACAAACCAAATATTAGGATCGCTATTATCTATCAAAGAAAGAAACAATCATCACCATCATGCAGCATAAAAATAAACGAGACAAATCTAAAACAAGTGCAACGTTTCAAATACTTGGGCACAATAATTACATCAGATGGGAGATGCACCACAGAAATAAAAAGCAGAATAGCTCAGGCCAAAATAGCATTTAAGAAAATGAAAAATATCTTATGCAACAAATCTATGTCAATAAAAATGAGAAAGAGAGTTCATCAGTGCTATCTATATAGAACCAATTCTGACCTATGGAAGCGAATCATTGACAGTAGACAAACAAATGAAAAGACGGTTAGAGGCCACAGAGATGGGATTTCTCAGAAGAATGTTGAAAGTTCCCTGGACAGATAAAAAGACCAATGAGGAAGTTCTCAAAGAGGCCAACACAAAAAGGGAGCTCTTAAAAAACATCAGAAAGAAGCAATCAACATTTTTTGGGCACATCATGAGAAGAGGAAAGTTGGAATACTTGGTTACAACTGGCAAAATAAAAGGAAAGAGAGATCGCGGACGACAAAGAGAGAAAATACTGGATAGCTTGGTGTCATGGCATGGAAAACAGTCAACAACAGAACTGATACGATGCACTGTAGATAGAATATTGTGGAGGGACATGATTGCCTACGCCAACCGGCAGGGTACATGATGATGATGATGATGATTATCTATACTTCAACACAAACCAAATATTAGGATCGCTATTATCTATACTTCAACACAAACCAAATATTAGGATCGCTTTTATCTAAACTTCAACACAAACCAAATATAGGATCGCTATTATCTATACTTCAACACAAACCAAATATTAGGATCGCTATTATCTATACTTCAACACAAACCAAATATTAGGATCGCTTTTATCTAAACTTCAACACAAAGCAAATATTAGGATCGCTATTATCTATACTTCAACACAAACCAAATATTAGGATCGCTTTTATCTAAACTTCAACACAAACCAAATATTAGATCGCTATTATCTATACTTCAACACAAACCAAATATTAGGATCGCTATTATCTAAACTTCAACACAAACCAAATATTAGGATCGCTATTATCTAAACTTCAACACAAAGCAAATATTAGGATCGCTTTTATCTAAACTTCAACACAAAGCAATACTTACTGACACCAAGAAACATCTAATACAGAGTATATTAATTCCAACCTTAGTGCTACCAATACCAAACGTGGTCATTTACGACTAAGTATAGAAGAAAGCTTGTCGTCACACAGATGAGATGTCCGAAAATTAAAGCTCTTTGACCAGAAAAGACATTTTAAAAAAAATTTGTATTACAAGAGAAAGTTAGGGCATTATTGAACCAACGCTAAGCTACAGAAACAACAAATACGCTCGTTTTCCCATCTAGAAAGAATGGCGTGTGATTTCTTACCATACAAAGCGCTTAATAAAAGAGGAGAGGGTAGAAGAGCAAGAAGCAGACCCAGAGTAAGATGGACAAACAACATCAAAGAAGCGCCACAACAACGATTGACAATGACTAAAGCTAATAAAAGGGACGAAAACCAGAACTGTTTATCTCCCTTGACGTCCAAACGGGTAGAAGAAGAAGTGAAGAAAGAAATAAAGATTGTGATGTGTTTGTCAAAAGATCATCATTTACTCCGGTAATAAAGATTGTGATGTGTTTGTCAAAAGATCATCATGTACTCCGGTAGCTTGTATCCTTTTAAGTACATGTTCATTTGTAATATGGCCCATGTAAGAGATGCCCACAAACTTGCGAAAAATTTCATCTGCATTTCTTCTATTTTCTTTTGCAGCTCTTTATGGGTTCATGTTTCGGAAGCGAATTTGAAAAACGGATACAAAAAGCATACCATCACGTATGTGTCCTTTTTATCTTCTGTACTTCTTCGTTTGTCCGTATATCGCTCCCTTTAATTATTCCGCATTAAATGAGCTTTAAATTGAACTAGTTAAAGTTGTGGTTATAGCAAGCTAAGAGTTTTACGCCTTTCTGACCAATACATCTGACACCAGCCCGGTATTTCTGTCACTGGATTTGCCTTTCCTCTCTACCCACTTGACCAAATTGATTAGTTTGTCGAACGGGGAATATTTCAGGGGGAGAAGTATGTTTACATCACTCGGAATAACATCACAAATAATCAACGGCAGTAAAACACACATAAAAAGAATAAAAAGCCTGAAGCAGGATCGAACCCGATCTCCTCGGCAAAGCGCCTTGCCACGAGAAACAAGTGCTAGAGCACACGGCCAACTAAGCTACCATTTAAAAAAAAATTGCTATCATTGGCAATGTCTTTCGCACATGTGTACTTATGACTTTAGTATAGGTTTACGAACACATCTCATTAATAAATTGTATATCTGTATTTTCATATTAAGACATGCATCTCCTTTAGGGCTGAATACTTGTGTGGCAGTCAAGCAGTTAGAAGACGAAATAGCACGAATTGTAGTTCCCAGTGGTTTCGAGTAATATAACAGTATATAAAGTATGGGTCAGGTAACTCAGCCGATACCCATTTCTCACCAGATTATAACAGTGCCATAGAATATCAGTCGCCAGTAGTTAGTGACATTACGTAAACAATGGAAAATTGTCTTTGCTGTGAGTGGATAAATGTGGGGATGAAGGAAGGATGGTAGTCGGACATAACAAGTTTAGGGAGAATGAAAATTTTACAGTTGTTGTGAAGGTATGGATAAACATATAGCTTGACCCGTCAGGTAAATAGGTTGACAAACAACTTCCAGAACAGGTCAAAGTCATGAAATAAACATCATTATTTTGAAATTCAGTAGAGGTCAAGCTGACCAGAGGTTATTTTGGAGTTGTAAACATGCCTGTTTGGACCATTCTAAAACGTAAAGTTCACTGAAAGTACCAAGATGTCGGCTGTCGAGATAGTTTGGAGGCGAAAGTCACAGAGTGGTCAACTTTGCGACATCCTCGGGACTAACCATTGCATGCAAGTATTCCATATATATATATATATATATATTGCATTAAACCAACATTTTAATTATGATCCACAAATATTGCTGAGTACTGATGATCTGAAGTTACTACTCTCTTCTACTCACTTTCGCAACTGATATATTTTTTAGAGTTGTTACCGTTTGTAAAACTATAAATATGTATATATTTACACATAAACACTAGCAAAAGGAGAGGAGAGAGAGAGAGAGAGAGAGAGAGAGAGAGAGAGAGTGAATGTCACAGTTTAATTAATTAGTACATTAATTACAAAATTGCATTTTCATTAATTATTGATTATGAGAAGAAACGATGACAGAAACGCCCGTCAGTAACTGGGATGAAAGAGGTCAGCGACTCAGAATTGATTGTGTGCATCGGCATCGGAGAAGAGTTGATCAAGACCCTACTCAACCTCCCAGTGGTACCCTTGAAATGGGCCAAGAGGTTAAGGATCGAAGATGGAAAGCAATCCGGTGCCTATAAACGCTGTGCCGAAGTCGAATGTGCCGTTCCGGCAGGCGCAGGTATCAGAGCTTGCCGTAAACTAGCTTCGCAACGTGTCTATGCACACTTCATGTCTTTTTAAGGGAGGACGATAAAGAGAAGTACTCTTCGGATGAATGCAGCAGCAGAAGAAGAAGATACAATAAATAATTCGGCTTTTTGGAATGAAACATTCCACTTTTCGTCACAAATTTTATCAAAATTTGAGCTAACAATTCTCATAAAAAATGTGAAGATGGGGTAGTTAAATAATATGCAAGGCCTCCCTCCCCTCCCTCGAGATAATATAAAATCAACCAGTCAACTAAAATACCTATGATAAACTGCGGTGCTTCGGCGCGTAGGATTGTGGGTGATCTGGGAGTAGGAAAGAGAGGAGAAAATGCAAGTCCTTTATTTTCAAAGTCATATTTTAAGTGTTACCCACAGCATATATTATCTTCTTTGTCTCTCTCTATTACAAAAGAGATCAGCGTATATACCTTAGCGTTCTCTGGAAAGTTTACCAGGCACTGCTAAAATAAATGAACAAATGCAGTTCTATCATAATTAGTGAACGATAAAACATAGAGTGACGTTTAGCAATGAGGTCTTTTGATTCAGCCAGAAAAAGAAAGAAGGCGTGGTAATGTTGAAAAGATGAAAGTATTAGTGGGCGTGGCCGGTTTCTTGCGTACCTTAGCTGCCAGCGTGGGTGGGGTTAATACTGTCAAGAGAAATGCGATAGGTGGGGAGATTTGACTCATTCAGATAAGAACTTCAACACACAAGAGCGCTCTGACCTTTCTATAACAAGAACACTAAGTACGGGAGATAATTATAGCAGTTGTATAAGCTATTGCAATTTTATAATTGCAGTGTGATAACTTACAAACCACTCTACTACGCACGCTATACAGGGTTGTTCATTATAAGAATCTTTCCCTTTCCCACTAATACATGCAGGTAAACAAACAGAGCACATAAATACAGTAAACAAGTTGGATTTAACATAAACAGTAAGGGGACAGAAGTCGTGGGGGTTAGATATGAGTAATCTTACACCAACCAGAACAGAGAACTTGAAACTTTCTGCAGCAAATACACATACTTGTGAAGCGTAGTAAGACCAGATGAAGGGAGTAGTGAAGATATCAACAAAGGGATAAATAGTGTTTATTAGCTTTCACAAATTACGAGTGAACCAACAATTTGAGATCCACCCAATTCAATGCTTTTTTTGCACGTTAATCCAGCAACTGAGCTGAGTTCGGGAAGTAACCCACAGCTGGACTGCATGCTTCAGGCGATCAACAAAGCTGATCAAGATCCTGCTCCACATCTCAGAGGTGCTCCTAGAAACAGACTATTCAGTCTGGCCAAGCGAGTAGAGATCTGGAAGGGAAGCTAACCCGGTACTCAAAAATAGTATACTGACGTCGGAAGTGTTGGGCCGAAAGGTGATAATATTACAGACTAGTTGCAGACAATATCACAACGCATACACCACAACGTAACGTCCTTTTAATGGCAGATTATGAAGCGGACTATTCAGTCCTTTAGTCACCGGGTGAATGCCCAAAAGAACATGGAAAAACAAACAAATTAAGGAGGTATGAGAACTACCTACTTACTGTGTATGGATCTCAATGCTGATGAACAGAAAATAAAATGTTTATACAGCCGTAGTTTCATACAACCTGTTTTGTTTTTTGAGCAAAATTCTCAGAATAGTGGCCAAGTAGATTAATTAGCTTTGAAGTACTCAAATGGTGCACCCAAGATGAGTTTACGCAGTGTTCACTGGTATAGGTATAGTTATATGTCATATGCTCAGAATAGATCCAGAAACAACCACAAGGACTACCATGAAGCGAATGTCTGGAGGAAGACAACGGAAGCGGCAGGGCAAAGCGCAGCCTTGCGAGGACCAATGGAAGCAAATATGAACATTTTAATGGAAGAATCAGGCAATATGCATAACTCCATTAGGGGGGTCGAGTAAGTCACTAATTGCTCTGCTGGTCTCATGCCAAGAAAAGAAGAAAAACAATTGTGAAATCGACTATTGGAATGAATTATAATGCAGACATACTAAAGATATCATTATCATCGAGTGCCATCTCCGCAACGAAGGTTGGCTACCACGGAACGCCATTCTGCTCTGTCTCTTGCTTTGATGGTGCAGGTGGTCATAGGCTGACTTGTCCATCTTTTAATGTTACTCGTTCATGTTAGTCTTGGTTTGCCCAAAGATAATTTGTCTTGGTCTGACTAATGATAATCGAACATTATTCATACTGGACATCGTTTGGTGATGGCGTAAATGAGTAAGATACTGTCAGTAAATAGGCATGGTTCTTTGAATGTTTACCATTATTGCTTCATTGAACATGTAAATGAACACTGCAAATTTAGTGCTGCAACCGAAAATTGCTTCAGAAATGCTTAAATAACTTATTTAGCCAGTTTTTGCTCTTTCGGGAATAAAAACTAGCCATATAAAAGTTTATGTAAAATTAATAAAGTACGAGAGGTCGGGATACAGTGTGGACTTAACCTATTGTTTGCCAGTCAGGTGGGCGTGGTTCCGTTTGACAATATGGTCGAACTGTTTTTTTTAAATTGCGGATAAGATAAAATATGACCTGTACTATACGTAACATACACTGAAGCGTGCGTCATTATTCCAACAGAGTCAATCCCCTCTTCTAGATATAAACGGGACAATCCCATTCAGATAGATTCCTTCCTAAATTCATGAAAATGGGATGTTAAAAATAATGTATGGGACCTTATTTTATTCTTTGTTTAACCGATAGTTCGCAAGTACTGGATATTGTGTCCACTTGGATCATAATTTATGGGACCTTATTTTATTGTTAGTTTAACCGATTGTTCGCCAGTACTGGATATTGTGTCCATCTTGAATCATAACTTTACCATTTGATTCACGGACAATAATGTTATGAGATTGCTTACAAAATAAAACATACTAAACGAGGAGAATGGAGAAGAGCAAGATGCAGACCCAGAGTAAGATGGACCGACAACATCAAAGAAACGCTAAAACAACAGTTATCGATTTCTGAAGCCGCCAAGGGCGAGAACCAGAACTTTGTATCTCCCTTGACACCCGTAATGGTATAAGGGAAGAGTAGAAGAAGTAAAAGATATTTGGTTAAACTTGTCTCTGTTTACTTAATTAGTTGGATCAAACCGGATATTTCTCAGAAAAGCTGTGCGCGTGTTCAATTCCTGATAGAGTTTATGTTTTCACTTTCAGATATTGATTAAAATGCCAAAATCTCGCTCCTTCGGATGAAAGAGATGGGAGTTAAATTAGGCACAGCCAGAAACGAGAAACTTAGTGGGTGTATAAGAAAACTAATCAACCAACACAGAACTGGAGTCGCCAGTCCCTGGACGCTGTGGGACTTAGAAAGGGTGGGGGGGGGGGGGGGGAAGATCTGAGCACCTATGGAGATGTTCGGAGTGCAATGATGATGACCCGCAAATAATTAAATAACTCAATAACTCAATGCCAAAATCTGTGTACTAAATGTCAGCTGCACTAAGATCAATATACTCAACCTGCCAGTTACTTTCTGTAACTCCGAAACACCATTGGAAAATTAATATATAGTCACAGACAGCTTTATAAAGTATTTTTAGTTAACATCTTTATCAGCCTTACCAACGCCAACTCACTTAATTTTTAACGTTTCTCCATTCTTGCCTGCTGTGCACGTTTTTGTTCTGAAGTTTTCACTCTCCAACTCAGACACCATTATCTCCCTTTATCACATTCTTCATCTTCCGCATTTAATTTGCCCTTAGTTAAATCTTGTGACATTCCCGTTAGTTAAATCTTGTGACATTCCTGTTAGTTAAATCTTGTGGCATTCCCGTTAGTTAAATCTTGTAACATTCCCGTTAGTTAAATCTTGTGACATTCCTGTTAGTTAAATCTTGTGACATTCCCGTTAGTTAAATCTTGTGACATTCCCGTTTGTTAAATCTTGTGACATTCCCGTTAGTTAAATCTTGTGACATTCCCGTTAGTTAAATCTTGTGACATTCCTGTTAGTTAAATCTTGTGACATTCCCGTTAGTTAAATCTTGTGACATTCCCGTTAGTTAAATCTTGTGACATTCCCGTTAGTTAAATCTTGTGACATTCCTGTTAGTTAAATCTTGTGACATTCCCGTTAGTTAAATCTTGTGACATTCCCGTTAGTTAAATCTTGTGACATTCTCATTCGTTAAATCTTGTGACATTCCTGTTAGTTAAATCTTGTGACATTCCTGTTAGTTAAATCTTGTGACATTCCGTTAGTTAAATCTTGCGACATTCAAGTGTCGGTATATTCTCTCTACCGATGTAAGAACACGTTAGTGTTTGTCTGTGTTGTGATTTATAACGATTGTCTGAAGGAAGTAATGTTACCATGGCAACGCTCTACATGACTGCTTCCAGAAAGTCACCTGTCAGGACAAATAAACCAAGACACAATCATAGATTTCAATGTCCCAAACAAGGCCCAAATATCGAAGCCTAGCACCTAACCACAACCAAACGTAATCACGCTCACGTAAAGTCCTTTTAAGAGCGAAAGGTAGTGGACTAATTATTCCCTTTGTAGACGGCGGCAAACGCAAGAAAAGAAGAAACAACAATTCTTATAAAATATTTCTCTCCGAACATTTGAAATCTTGAAAATTTACCCGAACTCGTTCAATGTGGCAAAAAAGAAAACACCTCTATACATTACATTAAATGTCATTGTCCTCTCGAACAGAAGACGATACATAGGCGGAAGGCATAGTTTTCCACGATTTGCTGCTAGTTCTTGTAGGTCCTGGTTGTTTCTTAGTCCCATAGTTTATCCTTTCCAGGTATTGTTCTGCTTAGCGACTCTCTTAGTCTTTCTTGTTTTCTTGTATCAGTTGGTTTACAATTGAAGGCATAATGGGGTGTTCTTTCTTCAATCATTTTTAGCACCTGATCAGTGTACACCAAAGCCTTCATCTTATAAATGTATGCATGTATTCTTGATTAGATTCGTCTTTTATCCTCTGGAAAATATATATATATATATATATATATATATATATATATATATATATATATATATATATATAATCAGAAAGAAACAATCAACATTTTTCGTGCACATAATGAGAAGAGGAAAGTTGGAATACTTGGTTACAACTGGCAAAATACAAGGAATGAGAGATCGCGGACTAGAAAAAGAGAAAATACTAGATAGCTTGGTGTCATGGCATGGCAAACAGTCAACGACAGAACTGATACGATGCACTGTAGATATATATATATATATATATATATATATATATATATATATATATATATATATATATAAACTTGTGGAATTTAATATATATTGAATCTGGAGGAAAAGTGCAAGAAATAAATATCAAGAGGACATATTTACAGAGAAAAGTGAAAGTAAAAATATGAAGCTTGCACTGGCCAGAGGAATTATGGGAAATGTTCCATTTAAAAGCTCAAAGTAGATGAACCGTTATTATGTCAGAAGTGTGGATCACTAACTTCAATACACGTACAGGACTCTAAATATAGAGCATTCACAGATGTTTGCCGTTGTTGAAAAATGTATATCTGCGCAGCATGTGCCATACTGGTTGACGTAGGCGATCATGTCCTTCCACAATCTTCTATCTACTGTGCCTCGTATCAGTTCTGTTGTTGACTGTTTGAATCTCAACATAGGTGAAGTGAAAATTGTTGAAGATACATATTTATATCATCGCCAACTGCATGTCGCATTTGTTCCCACCAGTCAGATAATTAGGAAAGATTTTTTTCTTCTTCGATATATAGAAAATTATCGTAATCCTTGCTTGGTTACTATTTATGAATTTTACAGTCTATTTTGTGGTAGAACCACTCGGCCGTTTAAAACGTGCATTTCAGGTTTCCTTTAAAAATTCCGGAACCTACTCGCAAACAGATTTCCAGCGCTTCTAAATTTACATAATCTCGTAAACAAAGAACATGCGAGAATAGATACACCATTTTGATTCGTGATTTCTAAAAGAACATCTGCCATGAGAGATTTGTTAAAACAAACATTCTATTTTAAACAAACCGATATTAAGTGTTAGGAAACGGAACCTTTCTGAGTAAATGTTTGGTCGTTCTTGTTTTGCTTATGTTGTTACACAACTAGTAATGTCAGACAGACTCATCTTGGTTAACTTTGAAATGCATGAATTTATAAAACTCTCTTTCTTTCTTTCTTTCTTTCTTTCTTTCTTTCTTTCTTTTTTTCCTTTCATTCATTCTTTCTTTCTTTCATTCATTCATTCTTTCTTTCTTTATTTCTTTCTTTCTTTCATTCATTCTTTCTTTCTCACACAACCACATCCACTCTCTCTCTCTCTCATTCTCTCTATCTCTCTCCACTTCCTCTTATACCTTCAGGGTGTCGAGGGCGACACAAATTCGAATTCTGCCACTTCTGGCAGCCTCAACCATTGTCAATTGATGTAGCTTATCTCGGATGTCAGTCCATATTGCACTGTGTCTACATCTGGCTTTTCTTTCATCTTCTCTATTAATATATGTTTTGCATTGTATAAAATCCATTGACATTCTTTCCAGATAAGCAAATCATTTCATTTAGTTGTCTCTTTTTTTCAGTTCAGAATTTATTCAAAACCTTATATATCTCTCTCTTTCTCTCTCCTTCTCTCTCTCTCTCTCTCTCTCTCTCTCTCTCTCTCTCTCTCTCTCTCTACATCATTTCTGATTCTGCCCTTTCTGGTCAATATATTACTTTTTTTTCTCAAGCATCTCAGCTCTATCATAATAAATCTGACAACAACAAGAATAAATAATGAAATAAACGACTGACTATTTCACATTCATATTTAATCACTGGCTGTTTCATTAGCGAATGACATACCTGGTTGAGGAATCGCTCTTAAAGAGGAGATTACAGATACACAAGTTAGGCTATGTCTAATCGTTTAGCGTGACTCTTTAAGACTTGAATACAATCGCTTGATGCTGGAGTACTGGACAGCGCTACTTTGTTAGATATTGTTGTTTGCAAAAATGAAGTTTATGATTTGGTGGAGGCTTCTACTGCTATTTCTTAAGGTATTTCGGTGGTGACTTCAACTGCTGCTTCTTAAGGTATTTCGGTGGTGACTTCAACTGCTGCTTCTTAAGGTATTTCGGTGGTGACTTCAACTGCTGCTTCTTAAGGTATTTCGGTGGAGGCTTCTACTGCTGCTTCTTAAGGTATTTCGGTGGTGACTTCAACTGGTGTTTCTTAAGGTATTTCGGTTGTGACTTCAACTGCTGCTTCTTAAGGTATTTCGGTTGTGACTTCAACTGCTGCTTCTTAAGGTATTTCGGTGGTGACTTCAACTGGTGTTTCTTAAGGTATTTCGGTTGTGACTTCAACTGCTGCTTCTTAAGGTATTTCGGTTGTGACTTCAACTGCTGCTTCTTAAGGTATTTCGGTTGTGACTTCAACTGCTGCTTCTTAAGGTATTTCGGTTGTGACTTCAACTGATTCTTCTGAAGTTGTTTCGGTGGTGACTTCAACTGCTTCTTCTGTTCCGGAGGATTGGGTTGGTGTGCCAGCTGTAGGAGCAACCGCATCATATTGGCATATATAAGGCCTGCCTCCTTGACCTAAAATTGTGTCGATGAAAGTTGATTCGCAGTGCTCGTCCACCCATAGACCCCTAAAGCTGCCAATAGCGGCACAATCTTGAGAGTTAGCATTCAGGTGATGCGGTCCTTCTCCTGAAGCCCAGTTACTGTACGTCAGATTTGTGCCGTCCTCCCAGAGAAATACACCTTCCGTAACTTTATCATTGAGTCCGATCCACAACGGTTCATAATCCTCGTCATAATTTCTCACATAGTCTTGTATGTGACCGTACAGAAAGGTCTGGGTGGCTGCATCTTTGACTAGAGCTAGAGAACCGCCGTTAACTTTGCAATCTTCGTTAGCGTCATCGTAGTCATTTCTCCTTGCATAGACAAACTCGAAGCACCAGTCTCGGTAAACAGTGAGATATACGTTCCTATCTAAACCTGTTGGGCAGTCGTTGACTGTGATTGAGGCACCTGAAATAGACATCATAAGGTACTTCGTCTAAAACAATTATTTAAAATAATACGCAAGTTCTATTATAGTAAGGTAACTGTACATTGTCATTTCCGCTTCTGGTTTTTTTTTTCTCTGTCTTCTTCTCTCCAATTTGAATGTTGATGTTAGATCTTCATTACCGTACACCGAACGAATACACAAGTGCTCTAATATCCCCACTCGAGAAAGTCCTAGGAGAATCCTAACCGATGTGTACGAACTCCGTGGCACGGTCTGGGATCCATGGTGTGGGTAGGTTTATTTTGACAATTTTGCCAGGGCAGAGGCCACATTTACGACCTATAGTTTTTTAATTTATTTTATTTTAACTACCAAAGGTTCTTTAACGTGTGCGATGCACACGGGGCCTCCCGTTAATTGCCGTCTAGACACTGGATCTCACTCCCCAAGAGATCAGGGGAGGGTAACATTATAAAGAAAGAAACGAATTAACGTTTTCCTATTAGTGAGAAATGGTCATCGTTTCTGGTGGGTTTTGAATGGAGGTCTTTCCTGTTCAGAGGCGGACGTCGTACGTCTAGACTACCCAGGGCGCAACTTGAATGTTTCAGATGCTATAGCACGTTTCCTAGTAGCATCGACTATTGTAAATAGATACTGTTCTGAAGTCAACTGTTGTCCCCCCCCCCTCTTCCTCTCCCCCTCATATACAGGTGATCTAATCATTTTACGTTGGGGAACATGATATTAATGCCATTTTAAACGACGAACGGAACACTTTATGGCGATATAGTCGGTGTCGGTGAAATTGGTTATATCATTTCAGGAAATTGGTTATATCATTTCAGGAAATTGGTTAATATCATTTCAAGAAATTGGTTATATCATTTCAGGAAATTGGTTAATATCATTTCAGGAAATTGGTTATATCATTTCAGGAAATTGGTTATATCATTTCATGAAATTTGTTAATATAATTTCAGGAAATTGGTTATATCATTTCAGGAAATTGGTTATATCATTTCAGGAAATTGGTTAATATCATTTCAGGAAATTAGTTATATCATTTCAGGAAATTGGTTAATATCATTTCAGGAAATTGGTTATATCATTTCAGGAAATTGGTTAATATCATTTCAGGAAATTGGTTAATATCATTTCAGGAAATTAGTTATATCATTTCAGGAAATTGGTTATATCATTTCAGGAAATTGGTTATATCATTTCAGGAAATTGGTTAATATCATTTCAGGAAATTGGTTATATTATTTCAGGAAATTGGTTAATATCATTTCATGAAATTGGTTATATCATTTCATGAAATTGGTTATTATCATTTCAGGAAATTGGTTATATCATTTCAGGAAATTGGTTATATCATTTCAGGAAACTGGTTAATATCATTTCAGGAAATTGGTTATATCATTTCAGGAAATTGGTTAATATCATTTCAGGAAATTGGTTAATATCATTTCAGGAAATTGGTTATATCATTTCAGGAAATTGGTTAATATCATTTTAGGAAATTGATTATATCATTTCAGGAAATTGGTTATATCATTTCAGGAAATTGGTTATTATCATTTCAGGAAATTGGTTATTATCATTTCAGGAAATTGGTTATATCATTTCAGGAAATTGGTTAATATCATTTCAGGGATGGATTTTTCTTTCTGCATTCACTCGACGACTAAAAGAATAGGTGTCGTTCTTTGTCGTTTGCTCTTTAAAGGTCGTTAAGTGGTCGTAAATACACTGTGCTGTTGTTTGTAGCAAAGCAGTAAGATTTGCACCTTTCGACCAAGTACATTCGACTTCAGATTGGTGTTTTTGAGTACCGGGTTCCCTTACCTTTGTGGTCCTATTTACTTGGTTAGACTGGTTATTCTGGTTAGACTGGTCAATCTGGTTAGTCTCGTTAGTTTGGTTAGATTGGTTAGACGGGTAAATCCGGTTAGTCTCGTTAGTCTAGTTAGACTGGTTAGACGGGTCAATCCAGTTAGTCTCGTTAGTCTGGTTAGATTGGTTAGACGGGTCAATCCAGTTAGTCTCGTTAGTCTGGTTAGACTGGTTAGACGGGTCAATCCAGTTAGTCTCGTTAGTCTGGTTAGACTGGTTAGACGGGTCAATCCAGTTAGTCTCGTTAGTCTGGTTAGACTGGTTAGACGGGTCCATCCAGTTAGTCTCGTTAGTCTGGTTAGACTGGTTAGACGGGTCAATCCAGTTAGTCTCGTTAGTCTGGTTAGACTGGTTAGACGGGTCCATCCAGTTAGTCTCGTTAGTCTGGTTAGACGGGTCAATCCGGTTAGTCTCGTTAGTCTGGTTAGACTGGTTAGACGGGTCAATCCAGTTAGTCTCGTTAGTCTGGTTAGACTGGTTAGACGGGTCAATCCGGTTAGTCTCGTTAGTTTGGTTATACTGGTTACTCCGATCAGACTGGTGATACTGGTTACTTTGGTTAGACTTGTTAGACTGGTTAGTCTTTTTAGACTGGTTAGTCTGGTCAGATGGGTTAGCCCGGTTAGACTAGTTAATCTGGTTAGACTGGTTAGTCTGATTCTGAGAGGACCGCGAAGCGATGTAGCAGGATCTGGATAGTTCTGGTTCACCGATCCTAGCGCAAACAGTCAGCTGTGAATCGTTAACCACTTTCATCAATGGTGCTGATGTGTCTCCCTCCCACCTCCCCAATCATACCCAGTGATGGATATAAAATTATCTTTTATTTTAAGTTTAGCCAGGCAGGGGAAACAACTTTCGATTGTCACCTGCCATGGATAACTTTCTCAGTTTATACACAGTATCTACATTTTATCGTCCGTACTCGATAGGACTAAGTACTCAATTTCGTTAATTTTGTGAAATGGAATCACATAAGAAAAATTGCAACCAAATGTTCCCTATTGAAGCTAAATATGTTCTTTAAGTCTCATCAAAGAACCACATTTCAACAACTCAATGTTTTATAAAATAAGAGGATCAAGAAAAAAGCTCCGCCACGTCCCGCGAGGTACAGGAACAACAAATTGTGTTTGTACTCATTACAAAGAATGTCTCACTCGCTACGAAAGGTGGCATTTCTTGTGGCTGCCTAGCTGCCTTGCAGGTAAGCTCGGGAGAGTAAAAGGCTAAGGGAGGGTACCCCGAAGTAAAACAACTCCACTGCCTTGTGGGTGAGACTTTTTAGTCAAAGGCTAGCGGAGCCAACCGTAAACAAACCGACGGAAGGCAACAGAAAACCGTCGTCGAAACTTCTTTGTACAATCATAAATCGCTAGCTTAAGAGTATGGCTTGGCAGAACGTCAACAACAGAAATGACAGATAATTGTCGAGATCGAAAATTGTGGGGAGACATGATAACCTACGCCAGCAGGCCCGGTACTTGATGATGATCGTGTTTCAATATTTCGATTGCTTACGATGAATGATGATAAGGTGTGACGAAGGACAGTTTGTCTGCGTTCACTTTCGATGTCTCTACGCCTTGTGTCTTTTGGCGTGTGCTGAAGCTGCTATGATGGGGACTGCAACTGCCTTTCTTTGTTTGGATCCTTCAATGAGATGGGCGATTGAGCAATTATGGATTTTAATTCGTTTGCAGTGATACTGTGGCCTTTGATTAACTACATCTACAACTACTTTAATGAAATTACTACTAATGAGTATGTAGCACAAAAAAAATTGAAACAGACACGCATTTTGTAAGAAATGCGAGGACATTGTAACATATGCTGGAAGTGGCCAGCAGAGCGCCCAAACAGTAACATAATTTTAAAGGAAATGCCGGGTCTTGTAGCGAGTGGGACACGCTGTATATCGACTATTGACATATTTTAGCAATGAAAAGTCCAGAACTTAATCAAGGCTAGTGCAACTGGGCTAGAATCCAACGATCAGGATCGAACCTAACCTTTTGCCCTCAGTAGATCAGTCTGCTAACTACTGTTCTACCATGGAGATGCTGTATCACTTAAATAACTAAACTAACTAAAGAGCCCCGTCACACTAAGTGGCGTATAGGGAATATGGTGTTAGTGACCATAATTGTTATAGACCTTCAGCACATGATTTTTGGGGTAATGTGGTCGGTATTACGCCCGTGCCGATTTTCATGCTCAGGAAATATCCTTTACCTATTTAATTAAGGCTGGGTAAACCAGGAAGCCGTCGATCAGGATCGAACCCAAACTGTTGTCCTTTGTAGTCCAGTTCACTGAGCTATCGCTGCTCCATGTATCACTGACGTCGAGGTCTAATTCATTCAGTTTTAAAAATGAACTCAATTCATTCTAATTCATTCAGTTTCAATAATCACTTCAATTCATTCTAATTCATCTGAGGTCTATAAATACAATATTGGCTTTCCTGTTAACTTGGTTGTTTTAAAAGGATTATTTAGGGTCAATAACGTTTTCTTGGGCTTATTCTCATTTAGCCAGTGAACAACTCTCAGTCAAGTCGATATAATCAACAATGACAATTTTAGCTGGTCTGAATAAATATAAGAATCGTTGAGTGTTGAATGTGCTACAGTTCATGTTATAAGTAAAATACAAATATTATATATGGAAATATACTATAACTATATGTTTACTATTGTTCAGACCTCTACTATTGCTATAACGTATACTACTACTACTGCTATTACTAATACTACTACTACTGCTATTACTAATACTACTACTTCTACGACTACTGCTACTACTATTACACTACTACTGCTACTGCTACTGCTACTACTACTACTACTACTACTACTACTACTACTCTACTACTACTGCTACTACTATTACTACTACTACTGCTGCTGCTACTACTACTACTATTACTACTACTAATATTATTACTACTACTATTACTATTACTACTACTACTACTACTACTATTACTACTACTAATATTATTACTACTACTATTACTATTACTATTACTACTACTACTATTACTACTACTAATATTACTACTACTACTATTACTACTACTAATATTATTACTACTAGTATAACTATTACTACTACTACTACTACTATTATCACTACCATTATTACTACTGCGATTATTATTACTACTATTAATACTACTACTATTACTACTACAACGATTACTACTACTACTATCACTATTAACACTACTATACTTATATATTATATATTAATACAACTATTACTACCACTAAATGAAAGTCACTGCAGCAGCTATAATTTTTTTTTTCATTTTACTGTTGCTTCAACACTGTAAATACTGCTGGTGCCTCTGTTGTCCTAACTACTGTGGCAACTCCTGTACTTGTCCTTGTCGTAGTTATAACTGTTACCATTCGTCCTCCTCGTCGTTGTCATTCTTCCACTAATAATTAATTAATTGGATAACTGGTCCACTGACACTGATTCAAGGCTCTTCGCTCCTGAAAACTTCTGTTGCTATTTGTTTCTGTTCCCCTAAGACCGCAATTAAAACTGCTACTGGGGCTGGGTGGTCCAGAGGTAAGACGTCTGCCTCTGGAGCAGAAGGTCCCGGGTTCGGTTTCTCCCACAGCGATAGATCATCTTCTTCTACTTCTTTATTTCCTCATTTGCCTTTCAGCATCGTGAGGAGATCTATTTTGCGGCCTTTTGCTCTTCTGTTCGCTTCTGCTGCTGTTATGTTTCCTAATGTTTCTAATATTCCATCGATCCATCTTTTTCATGGTCAACCCTTGGGTCTGGTATTCTCGCAACCCTTATTGAAGGCTCGTCGTGTTGTGTTTTGATCACTCTACCTTGTCACGTGGCCAAACTTTTTTATCTGTTGTTTCTTTATATAGCGATAGATAATTTTCAAAAAAAAAAAAATCAAATACGTGATTTCATCGTGGCTTTACACTCCACTGGTCTCCGTATAGTGGAGTTTCAATGTCTAACCCTCTCGGATAAAGGCTAGCAAGGTGCCCACAGTTTGTTCAATGCACGTTACATAACACTTAGCAGCTAGAAGTCGAAAAGGGTAAGCCAAAAAAGGTCGTTGCCCTAGAAAAATTAATAGGAAAATAATCTGCCCAAAACGAAAATCCTCGACGATAAAATTGGGAGTACCTCTGAAGTCTGAGAACATATGCCTGTGTGGCGAGGGACACCTGGGTACAAAGCTGTCGGTGTAAAATAGTAGTAAATAGTAGTACAGTAGTAGTACAATTGTAATACAATAGTAGACAATAGTAGTAAATAGTAGTACAATAGTTAAAAAAAGCTATGTTCACGCAAAATTCAATCCGTCGAGACTTCGTTAAAGATATAAAGTTGGTGGACCAACAATAAACAAACAAGTGTGACACTAAGATCAAAACACAACACAACGAGCCATCAATAAACGGTGCGAGAACGCCAGGTCCAAAAACCGACCACAAAAAGATAAATTTATGGAATCTTACAAACTCTAGGAAACAACAGCAGAGACCAACAGACGAGCAAAAGATTACAAACTATATCTCTCCTTGACACTGAAAAGCAAATTAGGAAGGAAAGAGGAGAATTATCACTGCTTACCTTGCTCCACTAGGGCAACTAGCACCAAGAGACCGGCAATAAACATTTTATGTTTTCCTGAAAGAACTTAACGGGTCTGTTATTGAGAAAATGTTCAATTTTCCTGGCTTTTTATGGTATTCTGGATATGTTGTATATAGGCCATAGTTCACATTGTAATTGTGATCCCTAAACCCACATGCTTATAAATAAAAAGCGCACATAAGTGTTATGGTGTATGTGTACGCGTGTTTGTGCGTATGTGAGCCCACGCACCCAAAGCGTGGTCCATATGGAGATGAACTGTAAGTCCTTTGTGTTCGTGCATTGAAACATTGTTGTCAATTTATTTGTAATATTATAAATAAATAAAAAAAAACAAGCACTTAAATCTTGGATACGTCATGTTTTTATAAGTAATATGCTTGGTTCATATTTAATGAGCTATTTTGATGTTGTGGTGTTTAATAAGTCAGATGTCTGATTGCGTTATGTTCAATGCATCAGCTATATCGTTCATTTGCGTTCACCCAATAACTAAAGGATCACACCTTTTCGTCATCCGCCCTTGTAAGGATATTTAGTGGGCGTGTCTGCGTTGTGTTGAGGTTTGCAGTAAAACTGTATATTTGCGCCTTTCGATCCAACACATCCGACTTTAGCACGCGTCAGCTGTTTGATTATGCTGATGTTTATTGAGTCAGCTGTTTGATTGCATTGATGTTTAATGAGTCAACTACTTTGATTGCGTTTATGTTTAATGAGTCAGCTATTTGGTTGCATTGATGTTTATTGAGTCAGCTATTTTTTGTGTATGGAGCCAGTGGTGAGGAGTGTTAAACACTCCATGGTATGGTGACAGCTTTACAAGGAAGGAACACAACACAATACTTTTTGTGTAGACATACAATTGGTCAGCTGATTTATTACGAACGATATTATGTGGATCACACAATCAGTGGGTGTTTTACTGCCTTCCTTAGTTCTTCTTCTTCTTCTTTTTTCACTGATACCTAAAAGGTGTTGTGGTTTATATCATTTGTCGTTCTTGAGCTGCTTGAACTGTCTGAATTAGTGACTTTCCTTTGTTGATACATGTCTCTGTCACTGCATCTATCCATCTTCTTCTTGGTCTTCCTCTTGGTCTCTTGCCATGCATTCTCGAGAAGAACACCCTTGATGGTGCTTGATAAGGATTCATTCTGACCAGGTGGCCAACCGAATGCAGTAAGTGGTTGGCACACGTTGTGACGTCAGAGGAAATAAAAACAGCAGTCAGTTCGTGGTGTGCCACATAACGTCACAAAAAAAAAAATATATATATATATATCATTTTAACAGAACAACAAAACAGCTAGTGACCGGTGCGCCTAGTGGTGTCTTCGATGGCAGCAACAAAATCCCACCTCTTTGAGAGGTCTGTGTCAATCATTAACCAGGTTCCAAGGTCTAACTCACATTATTTATCTCATTCGTTCATGGTCTATGTCCAGATGCATTGTGCTCCACTACAACACCTCAATCTTCTTCGCTGTGTTCCACTGTTGATCTTTTCCCACAACACTTCAATCTTCTTCACTGTGTTCCACTGTTGATCTTTTCCCGCAACACTTCAATCTTCTTCGCTATGTTCTACTGTTGATCTTTTCCCGCAACACTTCAATCTTCTTCACTGTGTTACACTGTTGTTCTGTTCTCGCAACACCTCGATCTTCAACGCTGTGTTACACTGTTGATCTGTTCTCGCAACACCTCGATCTTCAACGCTGTGTTACACTGTTGTTCTGTTCTCGCAACACCTCGATCTTCTACGCTGTGTTCCACATTTGATCTTTTACCGTAACACCTTTATCTTCTGCTCTGTGCAATAGTTTCATGGTTTGACCTTTACCTGCAATATCTATTACAGTAAAGTCTCGATTATCCGGAATGCTCGGGGAAGAACCCATTCTGGATAATTGAATTTTTCTGGATAATCGAGAGTAAGAAAACCAAACTCAAAATTTATGAAAAAACATGATTGAAAAATTGCAATGCTCAGAAATATTTAAATTCGTGTGACATTCACTAGCTTTCTCTATCAACATGGGTCCTGATATTGGCATTCCTTTTCTTCCTCTTTCTAAAAACCACACATAAAGGACGTCGTCGAGTTTTTCAAATTTTGGCCGTTTCATACTTCGTCTCTGGTGTATATTGTTGCTGCTTTCAGACTCCGACGCAAACTTAAACAACTCATCTTTTTGATTTCGTATGTTATATAATGTTGAAGAGGCTATGCCAAATTCAGTCATCAAAACGTTGCGATTAACGCCTTTTTCAAGTCTACTAGCGATTTCAATCTTCTGGTTCAGTGTCAATACAGTTCGCTTGCGTTTACCTTTGCGGGAAATTGAGGTGTGGTTTGCACTCGCAGAGGCCATTATTTAACACAAAAATGTCTTCCGTTAAAAAGTATGCACACATGCGTTTATAGCATATCATGTATAATTTATACTGATGGAACGAATTTCAGCTTGCACAAATGTCTGAGACAAACTAACGTCAAACTCTGTATCTTACTCTTTTTGAATTTCCAGTCGGTAATTTTTGAACCCCTCCCCCTTTCTTCTCACCATCTCTATGTCGCTGCACGCCGGCTGCTCAACCTTTGATTTATAATCATCAAAGTTATGGGCTCTTCAATTTTCACAAACAATACGTCTGCTTCTAATGTTCGGTCAGACTGTCAAACGCCATATTTTTGACAAATTCATGACCAACTTTAGATCTAAAGCAGGCTATGAGAAAGTTAAGCAAATTTGTAAAATCATGTAGATAAGTGTTTTTGGCACGACTAAGATTTCCCGACAAAAACATTTAGTCGGGGGAAAAAGTGAAGATATAGACTGTCTGTCGCTTTTACTTGGAATATTTGGAGACACAATGTCTGGATTGAATAAAATATGTTCGCTCCTATTTGAAGTATATTACTGTAAATACACTATTGTAAACGCAATATTGTGTAATGATAGAGCCTGTAGAAGTAAATGCAGCGCACAAACCGTGTTGTAGCGTTTTCGATTTCCGGATAAAGGCATTTAATTTAACTGAACAAAACATGATTCAAGCTTTCTCCCTATAATAATTAAAAAAAAAAAAAAGTCCGTTAAATTGAGAATTCCGGATTATTGAGTACCGCATAATCGAGACTTTACTGTAATATCCTCGCCTATAATTCAACATAATCGAATATCAGAGGAAACGTTAGAATTGGTTCATCATCATCATGAGTGTTTTGACTTTTGCTAAGACCTACTTCCACAAACAAGTCTTTTCGGCAAGCTCAAACTTTGATTAATTAGTAGTCCACTTAGAACATTTCAGGAAAACAGGTTGGCTCAGGCATTTACAAAGAAGCTGTTAAAATTATGAAGAAAATTAGAGGTTTCCATAAGTTAATTTTAGACTTGACAAACGGATCATTGTAGGACGTGTATGTCTTGCCCTATCATGTCACCTTAGTTTAACTTTAGTATGGACTTTGTAACATAGTGTCATATAGTTAATACATACTTCTTCCCCAAATTTATAAACATGACTGCAGTTTTTGGCAGCCAAAAACACTCACTGACAGATATGAGCAGATCAGAAGCTTTATCTCTCACAACATTTATATCTTACAATACAAAACACTCACTGACAGATATGAGCAGATCAGAAGCTTCATCTCTCACAACATTTATATCTTACAATACAAAACACTCACTGACAGATATGAGCAGATCAGAAGCTTCTCTCACAACATTTATATCTTACAATACAAAACACTCACTGACAGATATGAGCAGATCAGAAGTTTCATCTCTCACAACATTTATATCTTACAATACAAAACACTCTCAGGGAATAAATACTGGGAGGAAACTTCCATCTGAGATATTTGCACAAAAATCAAGGTCCCACAGAGTACACATTTATGAAGTTCTCAGAACAGAAAACTATTTAAAACTACCACAACTATAAATTGAGACGATAATTTATAGGCCGACCTTTCTAAACAACACATCTTCTTAGTGTGGATCTATTAAGTGGGCGAGGATACATTGTGCCAGTCATCATCACCATCATCATTGAGTGCCGTCTCCACATTAAAGGTTGGCTACCATGGAGCACAATTCCACACTGTCTCTTGCTTTGATGGTGCAGATTGTCATAGGCTGACTTGTCCATCTTTTGATGTTACTCGTCCATGTTAGTCTTGGTCAGCTTCTGCCTCTTTTACCTTGTATTTTCCCTTCCAATATTACTTTTATTAGGCTGTTGTGTCTTTTAACATGCCCCAAAAATTGTATTTGTCTTGTTCTAATTGTGTTTAGTAGTTCTCTTTTCATGTTTAGTTGTTTTAAAACTTCATCGTTTGTTTTCTTTTCTTTTCATCCAATTCTACCCATTCTTCTACAAATCCACATTTTAAAGGCTTCAATTATCTGTTCTGTTTTCTTGTCTAATGTCCATGTTACTGTACCAAACAGGAATATACATATTGTGCCAGTAGTTTATTATATTTGCACCTTTCAGCCTGACACATACGTCATTGATACTATAGTTTACATTTTTTTGCACAAACAGCAGCTACTTTTTTTGGCCTACTTTTATTCTACTTTACTGCCATGAATTCTTTATCCTGGCCGAGTACACACGTGACATCTTTTTTTTTTCTTGTTATTTGATAGGGCTGGACAACAAATCTCATTATCCATAGATCATGGAAGGGGTAAAGCCATTGCTCCTTATCATATTGGATAGACAGATCCGATCGCAGAATGAATATGTATATGTTGGCAGCGAACGACAAAGAGAGAAGATTATAGATAGCTTGGTGTCCGCGGCATGAAAACACTCAACAACATAGTTGATAGTATGCACTGCAGATACACGAATGTGGAAGAATATGATCGCCTGTGCCAACCTGTACTGCTCATGGTGGCGAATGCAACTTACTGCAAAGGACATGCGATGAGACAGTAATGGTTATTGGTTATGGAAGGCCTCGGTATCACAGCAAACGAATTAAAATGGTTCTTTAAACTAGACTTTTATTGAAATATTGCGGCTTGGATAATGCCGGCCAAAAAAGTTCTGACGAATTTTCACGACGGTGAAATTGCTATATATATCTAATTGTGCTTCTTTAAAAATTTTTTTTCAAGTTCGGTTTATTTAAAAAAATAGTGTTGAAAATAATTTACATGTGTTTTAGATATAAATAAGATATTTATTGCAAAAAATATAATATGAGATATTTTTAATTAAAGTTGTTTAGAAAATGTAATAAAAATTATATTTCATTAGCATTTTTTAATAACAGAAGAAATTTTAATGGATATCCTATTTTAATTTATACTAAGTAATGTTTAGTGTTATTCCCCTTTACATTATAAATAAATTATTTCCCCTTAACTTTTTAAAATTACTTCAAAAATAGCATTCGAACGTATGTTGTTCTATAATACCAATACTATATAATAACCTGTATCTTTTGTGGGCTTTACATCTCATAATGATATCATAGATGTCGCGAGAATTCCCAAAATTATATTTAAGATACTGTACTACTAGCAGAAAATCCTAAAGATCTACAACAATTATTTAATGAAATAAACATGATAAGCAAAAAATATTGACTAGATATGAATACCAAAAAGACTAAAGCTATGATCATAAACAAAGGAAATACTAAAAACACACAAATGGATATCAAAATTGAAGGAATAGACCTGGAGACAGTTCAGAACTACAACTACCTTGGACATACTATAACCAGTGATGGAAAATGTACAACTCAAATAAACAAAAAAATAGGATTGGCAAAAAGTAATTTTAATGTCATGAAGAACATACTAACATAAAAAAATAACACCAGGGCTAAAATTAAGAATAGCAAAATGTTACATCTTATCAATATTCCTACATGGTACAGAAACATGGATATTGGACATAAAAAACAGAACAGAGAAATTGAAGCCTTTCATCTTCTTCTTTTCTCTTTTCACTGATACCTAAAAGGTGTCGTGGTTTATATCATTTGTCGTTCTTGAGCTGCTCGAACTGTCTGAATTAGTGATTTTCCTTTGTTGTTACATGTCTCTGTCACTGCATCTATCCATCTTCTTCTGGGTCTTCCTCTTGGTCTTTTTCCATACATTCTCGAGAAGAACGCCCTTGATGGTGATTGATAAGGATTCATTCTGACCAGGTGGCCAAACCATTTAAGTTGTTGTTCTATATATTCTTGGCAGGGTTTTGTTCCTACTATTTTTCTTATGGTTTCATTTGGTATTCTATCTCTTCTTGTGTTGTTTGTTACTTTTCTCAAGCATCGCATCTCACATGTATTGATCTTTCTTAATTGTGACTTAGAAAGGGTCAATGTTTGACTTTCATAGCACAAAGCTGGTATGAAGATGCTATTTATCATTTGTTGTTTAGCTGGCATAGAAATGTTTGGATGTCTTAGCAATGGTGAAAGCTGGTATGTGACAGCATTTGCTTTTTGTATTCTCATGTCAATTTCTCTGTCTAGTTTTCCATCTTCTGTGAACATTGTGCCTAAATACTTGAATTTCTCTACTTGTTTTATTTCTTTATCTTTGATCTGAATGTTTAATGGGTGTCTTAATTTGCTTATTCTTATAGCCTCTGTTTTTGCTGTGTTAATTTTCATACTGTAGTTTGTGCAACTTTTATCTAGAGATGTTAAATGCTGTTGTAGCAGGTTTTCATCCTCATATATTAGGCATTGGTCATCTGCGAAGAGTAGCTCATTGATGTTGGAGTTTTCTACCTTTGTGTTATTATTTGATTTTTCCTTATTGTTGGTTGTTTCCTGATTTATTGTGTCCATATATATGATGAAGAGGAGTGGTGAGAGGACGCATCCTTGTCTTACACCTGTTGTAACCTGAAACCATTCTGACAGACCTTCCGATGTTCTAACGGCACTTTGACTGTTTTTATATAGTGCTATTATATTTTCTAGTAGTTGTCCTGCTACCCCGTAGGTTTCTAAAGTTTGCCAAAGTTTGTTCCTGTCCACACGATCAAACGCTTTTTCCTTATCTATAAACACTATATTTAGGTTTCTGTCATATTCTATTGTTTTTTCACATAGTTGTCTCAATGTAAATATAGCATCAGTACAGCTTTTGCCTTTTCTGAATCCGAATTGATTATTACTTAATTGAGTTTCTATTATGTATCTTACTCTCCTCTCCAATATTTTAGCAAACATTTTACCAACTTGACTCAATAAGGATATTCCTCTGTACATTTCACACTCCCTTTTGCTTCCCTTATTCTTCCAAAATGGGACAATGATAGCTTTTTTGCCAATCGTCTGGAACTTTTCTTTCTTCCCACACCACGTTGAATATGATAGTAAGCCAATCTATAGCTGTTTCCTTACAGGCCAGTAGCATTTCTGTTGTTATTCCATCTATACCAACTGCTTTGTTCTTTTTATTCTGTTTCAATGCCCATTCTACGTCTGCTTTAAGTATATTCGGTTCCTGTTCATCATACTGCCTATGTTTAGACTCTGTATTTCCGTTTGTATTTCCCTGATTTAATAATTCCTGAAAGTATTATCTCCATCTGATTATTATGTTTTTCCTGCTGCTGATTGGTCTACCATTTCTGTCGTTTATTATAGTGGTTGGGTTATAATCATTATTTCTTACTCTCATTGCTTTTACGCTTTTGAAAAATTCTCTTGGTTCTTCTCTACATGTTTTTGCTAATTCTTCACCAAATGCTTTCCAAGAGTCTGCTTTTGTTTGTTCTAGGATCTTTTTGCTATCATTTCTGGCTTGTCTATAGTGATTGTAATCTTCTGTTGTTTTTGTCTTCTGCCACGTTTTATACTTTTCTTTCTTGTGTTTCACTGTTGATTTTACTACTTCATTCCACCATCTTGTAAGTTTCTTTCTGCTCTTTCCTATATTTTTCAGACCGCATTTCTCTTGTGTTGACTCTATTAGACCTTCTTTAAACTCTTTCCATGCTTCTTCTATGTTTGTAGGTTGTATTCGAGTTAGGTATTTGTCAGTTACGGATTCTTCTATTTCGTTTTGTACATTTACAAAAATTATTAAATATTGAAGCCTTTGAAATGTGGATTTATAGAAGAATATGTAGAATTGGATGGAATGAAAAGAAAACAAACGAAGAAGTCTTAAAACAACTACAAATGAACAGAGAACTACTAAACACAATTGAACCAAGGCAAATGAGATTTTTGGGCCATGTTAAAAGACACAACAGCCTACTAAAAGTAATCCTAGAGGGGAAAATACAAGGTAAAAGAGACAGAGGCAGACCAAGACTAACATGGACGAGTAGCATCAAAAGATGGACAATTCAGCCTATGACAACCTGCACCATCAAAGCAAGAAACAGAGCAGAATGGCGCTCCATGGTAGCCAACTTTCGTTGCGGAGACGGCACTAGATGATGATGATGATGATATTTAAGAACAACGGTAAAATACCTTTAGAAAACAGCAGCTTTTCTTATTATCGTATGGTTTACCCTCAAAGACGTTCATTTATACGTGGATACAGAAGTGTAGGCAACCTGCGGACGCAGCTTCCTCTCTTAACCTTGTGCCCCATTGCATCGAATCAATTCAGAAGAAGAGGTATGTTTGCAGCACTCGAAAAAATTGACAAATAATCAACAACAGAAAAAAATATGGACCAAAGCAGGATCGAACCCGTACTCAGTGGCACAGCGCCTTGCCACGAAAAGCCAAACGCTCTATAATAATATTCATTTATTATTATTTGTCTCCAGCCTAAACCACTGGAAACTACTATTCGTGCTGTTTTTCGTCCGCGGTCTATTTACAGTTTCTGCCAAGGAGATCTGAGGTCCTCCTCTTCCGGATCAAGAAATGAAATAATCACAGGCGGCGCGGCAAAACGGACCTAAGGACAAGAAGAAATACACGCAGTGGCTAAGGAATCGGATCATTCAAATGAAAATACAGTGTAAAAGAAATAACCTTATTTGATAAAGTACAGTATTAAACAGTAACCAAACACTAAACAGTCAAAGCGTCGTATAAGGTTTAATAAAAAATATCAACAACATAGTTAATCACGGTATATTATCAGTGTTTAATCTTAAGAGAAAAAAAAATCTATATCACCGTTGGAACTTTTTGGTATATATATATACGCATCCCGAATGTCTGTGTTTAGAAATATTGGAGCAATATAACCTTCTGCTAAGTCATGAAATTAACGATTGAGGGTTTGCTGATGTTATATCGGACTATAAAACACACTTAATAGTAAATTAAACTAAGAAATGTGCAGTGAACAAATACATACCGTGTTAATTCTGGCTTTTGTGGCATCGTCTGGTTGAGTGGAAGTGACGAAAGTGGGGTAAATTTCATTCCACCGCTCGTTAATTCGCTCATAATCTATCTCCTGATCAGAATTCTCTACACCTCAAATATCACTCGCGGACTGGTCTCTAAATATTACGGGAACATTCTCAACTTCACCAGCAGTGTGTTTTTGAGAGCAGATCCTTAAACTCTAATGAGAATTGGTAACATTTCGATCAGAGGTTTCCTCTCTGTTTAACAAGCTATCGGGAATCTTCTTGAACATTGAATCTAAAGTTAAACCATTATTAAAATCACCATTAGGGGGTATCCATGTTGTGAAGGGTTGTTCTTCCAATGACCAATCAGAGCTTTCATCACTCTCTCCGTCTTCTGAATTTGAAGTTACTCCAAAAACTAGTTGAGCCATACTACGAAAGTTTGCTGTTAAGCCAGGTGAATGGGCGTATGTTTAGCTAAAGAATCAGTTCTCGTATACGTGCGTTGACAAATATCACAATTACGGTAATCAATGGTGATCATCACAGGTCACAAAACTTAGTGCCAAAATTCAAAAAAGTTACTCACAAACCCACGAAAATCCTAGATGCATAGCCAGAATTTGGCAGAGGTCGACATTGTATTACTCAATAACGTCTTTTTATTACCCAAGGACGTCTTTTTATTACCCAAGGACGTATTTTTATTACCCAATGACGTTTTTTATTACCCAAGGACGTCTTTTTATTACACAAGAAAGTGTTTTTATTACCCAAGGACGTACTTTTATTACCCAAGGACGTATTTTTATTACCCAATGACGTTTTTTATTACCCAAGGACGTCTTTTTATTACACAATGACGTCTTTTTATTACCCAAGGACGTACTTTTATTACCCAAGGACGTATTTTTATTACTCAAACACGTCCTTTTATTACACAAGGACGTCTTTTTATTACCCAAGGACGTATTTTTATTACCAAGGACGTATTTTTATTACCCAAACACGTCCTTTTATTACACAAGGACGTCTTTTTATTACCGATAAACTTATGAATGAGTTTGCGTTCGTGGGTGCTGATATTGCTCATTCATATGATAAGACGTGTAAAAACATTCATGTTCCAGGAACTAGTCCTCACCCCCAATCGACTATACCCCTGACAAGTCTTTCTGTCAGTACGACACAAATTGACAGATTGGAGAAAATACAGAACGAAGCGCACACATTTTTTTAATGATTTCATAGGCGTAACTATTCCACCACGAACTCATCATCACATGCAAAAGGTGGGAAGGAAGGAAGGAAGGAAGGAAGGAAGGAAGGAGGGAAGGAAGGAAGGAGGGAGGGAGGGAAGGAAGGAGGGAGGGAGGGAAGGAAGGAAGGAAGGAAGGAAGGAAGGAAGGAAGGAAGGAAGGAAGGAAGGAAGGAAGGAAGGAAGGAAGGAAGGAAGGAAGGAAGGAAGGAAGGAAGGAAGGAAGGAAGGAAGCAGTCTCTAAGGTCAAACCAGTATCCCATATTCATAATGAATATAAAATATATTCACTCAGTAAACACCCATTCATTTATCTTTACCACAGGAATGTCTTGATTTCAGCTATGGTACAAATATTATAAGGAACAAATAAGAGACGGGTCAAAACAAGAAAACATGCCAAATTCTATTACATGATGGCGTTGCAAATACATGGTTATGTGCTGAGAATGAATGAAGAAAGACTTCCCCGTCGGGGATTTATCAATCTAAGTTTTGTTCGTTTACTGAGAACTTAGGATTTCCAGATATTCGTCAGATTGTTTAAAGCATTTGATGCTATTGTGTTGTGTGTCATGATTTCTTATGATATGTCTCCATGTCTTGCCATTAGGCTCCTAGATTGGTAAAACTTGTAATTTTTGTGATATAAGAATATCTACATCTTCAGCGTGGTGGTTGTCCCTTTTTACCAGAACGAATGATGTGTAGTTGTTCGTTGTTTAAAAAACTTACTCGCGCCAGGTCATTTGCATTCGCTAATACCTACAACATCCAGAATCGTACTCTTTCGTGTAGTTGCCAATTTGCGCTGTTTTCCCTGTCTGGTATTGTTTGAACTCCAGTAGCCGATTATGATGTTGTTAATTATGTTATTTGGATAAACTGCTAACATATTTTTCTCTTAGTTTTTCTCTTATCTTTGTTCCATTAATTGTGTCCTTTGTTATAGTATTCTCAATGCCCCCTTTTTGCACCATATGCCCAACAAATTTATAGATTGTCTTATATGCCCAACAAATTTAGATTGTCTTTTCCTTACAATGCTGAATATATTTCTGGTTTCCCCAGCTATTTTTAAACATTCTACATTAGTAATGTTTTCTATCCATGTCACACCCGTTGTGTTAATTCACCTATTGCTGAGACATCATTTTTTGGGTCATGCAATGAGAAGAGAACAGCTGAAATATATTGTGACAAATGGGTAAATTGAGGGACGAAGAGATAGAGTGAAACAAAGAGAAAAGATACCAGACAGCTTAAAAGGACAAATTTTGGCAGAAGGTCAACAACAGAAATGATAAATAACTGTCGAGATCGAAAGTTGAGGAGAGACATGATCACCTACGCCAGCAGGTTTGGTATTTGTGAAGATGAAGAGTAACATGGACGATGATAGAAGAACGGAAGGGAGTTCGTTGGTGGTTTATAGACTCGAATCTAACCAATGGGACCGAATTATGTTCAGTATGCGCATGCGCGAGAATGAATACATCCATGTGATCCTTCTGACCCATGTGTGAGATACATCTTCTCACTTCTCACGTTAAACACAGGTTCTGTCTTTTCATAACCTGGATTTGTCTGAGAAGTGGGGGGGGGGGGGGGGGGGGGGGAGAACATTTTTGGTGAGAGGTATGAATATTTTTTGTGCAGCTAATGAGCTAATGTTCTGAAAATTACAATATTTGTACCATTGCTGAAATCAAAACATTCCTGTGGTAAAGATAAATAAATGGGTGTTTACTGAGTGAATTTATTTTATGTTCATCATCAATATGGGATACTGGTTTAACCTTAGAGGCTGCTTCCTTCCTTCCTTCCTATCTCCTTCCTTCCTTCCTTCCTTCCTATCTCCTTCCTTCCTTCCTATCTCCTTCCTTCCCACCTTTTGCCTGTGATGATGAGTTCGTGGTGGAATAGTTACGCCTATGAAATCATAAAAAAATGTGTGCGCTTCGTTCTGTATTTTCTCCAATTTGTGTCGTATTGACAGAAATACTTGTCAGGGGTATAGTCGATTGGTGGTGAGGACTAGTTCCTGGAACATGAATGTTTTTACACGTCTTATCATATGAATGAGCAATATCAGCACCCACGAACGCAAACTCATTCATAAGTTTATCGGTAATAAAAAGACGTCCTTGTGTAATTATAAGACGTCCATGGGTAATTATAAGACTTCATTGGGTAATAAAAATTATGCACTTGTTTCAGATTTGTCCTGTTTATTTTTATGCTGCATGATGGTGATGATTGTTTCTTTGATATGCCCATTACTTCTGTTCTATTCAGACTTAGACCTTTCTTGTAGCTTTCTTTTTCTCTGCTATTAAAGACTGTGTCATCCGCATATCGTAAATTATCAGTAATAAATAATATACAATTAATTATTATTAATTATAATATATAGTTCATTATTATTAATTATTTAAGTTTAATTACCGTAATATATTTTAGACTATTCAAATGAAATGTACTATCAACCCTTACAATGGGTGTGAAATTGTTTTAAAAATGTAATTTAAACTATTGGCAAAAACTCTATTCCTTAACAACACGCTATTTTCCTCAGCACACCTGCCGGCTATTTGATTTAATATTTTCTTGCTTTATTCCTTAACTACAAGATATTTCAGTCTACCTGGCCTCATCGCCACACACACACACACACACCGCCTTCTCAGCCGCCGAGAGGTCAAGCACTCTTTCCGCGGGTCACAACATCCGCTCGGGGTCAGTTAGCCAACATTTTAAACAACTTTTACGCATCAACATTAACATTATATCACTACTCATCTCGTCCGGTAGGGAGCGTCATGTGCTACATGTGACACCTGATCATCATCAAGCAACTGTATGCAAGATCAAAAATAAAGAGACACTAGCAATAGGAACTTGGAGCATTAGATCAGCATTCCAAATTGGCAAACTAGAAAACATCAGCCATGAAATGAAGAGAATAAAATTGTACATATTGGGGATATTTGCAATGGCATGTAAAGAAGCAGGATTATTACAACGCGACAGTGGAAATGTAATTTACTCTGGGAGAACCACACACGAAAGAGGAGGAGGCATCATGTTAGATAGAGAAAGAAGCAAATCAGTGAAAAGATTTTTGACCAGTATCAGATAGGATTCTGCTAGTAAAATTGAGAGGTACCAATGGATATCAACATAATTCAAGCTTATGCACCAACAAGTAATAGCGAAGAAGAAGACATTGACACTTTTTACAGTTTACAATGAGCTAGAGATGACCATGAAACAGTGTAAAGCCCAAGAAATAACTATTATATTAGGGGATTTCAATGCAAAGGTAGGAACAGCTAAAGTGCAAAATGTGACTGGAGGACATGGCCTTGGAGAGACGAATGATAGAGGGGATAAATTGAGAGATTGGGCAAAGACACATGAAATGCTTATAGGTTTCACCTGGTTGAAACAACACCCTAGGCGACTATGGACATGGCAAAGCCCAGACAAAAAAAGTACATAATCAAATTTATTTTATACTGGTACAGAGAAGATTCAGGAATGAGCTAACGTCTGTTAAAACAAGGCCAGGAGCAGATTGCAATAGTGACCATGTACCAGTAGTTGGAAAGATAAGAATAAAACTGCGCAAGACGCAGAAATCACCAAGAAACATAAAATCACAACTATATATGCTTAGAGTAGATAGACAGATGAATGCTAAGTACAGTACGATAGTTCAAAATAGATATAATGCTTTTGAGAAAATACAGGACATCGAGGAACCGTGGGAAATGCTCAAACAATCGATTCAGCAAACATCAAAAGAAGTAATACCAGTGACTAAAAGAATCAACAAAAAGAAATGATGACAGGAGAAATATTAGAACTAATGGACAAAAGACAAAAACATAAGAAAGAAGAACGGACATACACAATATTGCACAAAGAGATCCAGAACAAATGCAGAGAAGCAAAGAAATGATGGTTAAAGCATAAATGTGAAGAAATGGATACACAAAAGAAAGACTCAAAATGTATGCACACTCAATTAAATGAATTAACAGGGAAAAAAGCAATCAAAGTTTCAAGATGTGTGAAATCAAAGGAAGGAAATATAATAGTAGTACAGGAGAAGACAATGGAAAGATGGACAGAATATATAAGGCAACTCTATGATGATGATGATGAAAGACCAGAGTTAAACAACTCAAACAAAAGACACAGGACCACCAATAATGCAGAGTGAAGTGGAGGACGCAATACAACACATTAAAAGAGGCAAAGCTCCAGGTCCCGACAATATAACAATTGAAGAGATAAATACATTAGGAGAGCTGGGAGTACAAGTCATAACAAAACTACTCAATAACATATAACACTGGACACATACCCGAAGATCTACTAAAATCTATCTTTGTAGCCGTATCGAAGAAGTCAGGCGCCACTGATTGTGAAGACCACCGCACTATTAGTCTCATGAGCCATATGACGAAAATATTACTAAGAATCATCATGAGACATGTAAGAAACAAAATAATACCAAAAATAAGTGAGGAACAATGTGGATTTGTGGAAGGAAAGAGCACCAATAATGCAATATACATCTTAAGAACATTGATAGAAAGATCTATAGAGGTAAAGAAAGACCTATATACGTGCTTTATAGACTACACACAAGCATTTGACAAAGTAAAGCATGTGGATATAATCAATATGCTGGAGAAAATAAACATTGATGGCAAGGATCTGCAAAACATAAAAAACATGTACTGGCAACAAACAGCAGCTATACGAATTAGCAACCAAACAGGACAATTCCAATATATAAAACAATGAGTCAGACAAGACTGTGTTCTGTCGCCGGATTTATTTTCACTTTACAGCGAGCATATTATGAGATCAATAGTAGACAAAAAAGGAATTGAAGTCAACAGTCACAACATAAATAATTTGCGATATGCGGATGACACAGTCTTAATAACAGAGTCAGAGAATGAACTACAAGAAATGATAGACATAATAGTAAAAGAAAGCAACAAAAAAAGGTCTGAAGTAATGGTCATATCAAAGAAACAATCATCACCATCTTGCAGCATAAAAATAAACAGGACAAATCTGAAACAAGTGCAACGCGTCAAATACTTGGACACAATAATAACATCAGATGGAAGATGCACCATAGAAATAAAAAGCAGAATAGCTCAGGCGAAAATAGCATTTCAGAAAATGTGACAATATCTTATTCAACAAATCTATGTCACTAAAAGTGAGAAAGAGAGTTCATCGGTGCTATATAGAACTAATTCTGACCTATTGAAGCGAATCATGGACAGTAGACAAACAAATGAAAAGACGATTAGTGGCCACAGAGATTGGATTTCTCAAAGAATGTTGAAAGTTCCCTGGACAACTAAAAAGACATATGAGGAAATTCTCGAAGAGGCCAACACAAAAAGGCAGCTCCTAAAAAAAACACCAGAAAGAAACAATCAACATATTTTGGGCACATCATGAGAAGCGGAAAGTTTAGATACTTGGTTATAGCTGGCAAAATATAAGGAAAGAGAGATCGCGGACGACAAAGAGAGAAAATACTGGATAGCTTGGTGTAATGGCATGGAAAACAGTCAACATCAGAACTGTTACGATGCACTGTAGAAAGAAGATTGTAGAAGGACATGATCGCCTACGCCAACCGGTATGTCACATGATGATGATGATGATGAAGGCAGATAAGATAAAATAATAATCATAAGTAGTTGTATTAGTAGAAGCAGCAGCGTTAGCAATAATTGTAGCAGTATGGGTATTAGTAGTAGTAGTAATAATATCAGCAACATTAGTTGTAGCAGTAATATTGGTATTAATAGTAGTAGAAGTAGCACAGTAGTAAAAGTTGTAGCAGTAAAAGCAGTATCATCAGTAGCAGTTGTACCATAATTGTATCAGTAGTAGTAGTAGTAGTAGTAATATCATTAGTAGTAGTAGCCGTAGTAATAGCCGCAGTAGTAGCAGCAGTAGTAGCAGCAGCAACAGTGGCAGCATGAGTAGAATTTGTATCTGTAGCAGCATTAGTAGTAGTAATATTATTAGCAAAAGGAGCAGCAGTAGTAATATCAGTAGTAGTCTCAATATCAGTAATAGCAGCAGAACAATTGTATTAATAGTAGAACAGAATAATTGTAGTAGTGGTATTAGCAGTAGTTCTAGTAGTATTAGTAGTGATAGTAGTAAAAGTTGTAGTAGCAGTAGAAGTAGTGGTAGGAAGTAGTAGTTACAGCAGCAGCAATAATAGTATTAATACTAGTATGTTTGGTTTTTTTTTTTTAAAGTTACAGACGTCCCAAAGTAGTATTTGTTACTGAGGTATGAGAGTGGTGTACACTCCGCTATACTTAGGGACATCTTTTGAGGGACATCTTCTGTATAGGCAGTTGCACCACTACGACAATTACGGCAGCCATCATCTCAATATCTAACCTCTAGTACTTCTATTGAACCCTTCGGAAAAGGTGAAGTGGAGACACGATCAGCTTTAGGTCAATGATTCCGCTTAACCAACAGAAGGTCAGTTAGTTTATACATTCCACGCGGGTTACTCATGAACGACCTTTGTGTCTGCATAATTATACAACAGTATATTTGTAGATTAATCATAATTTGACAATTAAATAATAGTATTATTCCAGTTTGTTTTCTCATTATATTTTCAAAAATGTTTATCTCTGTTATCCATGTTTTTATAATTGAATCTTTCGAAATTTGCTTATTCATTCTGGTAGGTCACATTGTCTCCCTTTATTTGCCTAGTCATGCTGCAGCTGCTTCCTCTCACCTTCAGTTATCAATTTCATCAGGTCTAGAGTTAATTCATGAAAACTCTAAGTACTGAATGTGTTTTTATATATTTTTACGTTTGTGTTGAATATTTGTGTTTTTGGTTATCCTGTAAGAAGGGCATAGAGACCCAGACATGGCATTTATTCTTCAAGGTGAACCATTCTCATTTACAGCTAGACTTGCATGAGAGTATGTTAATTTGCTATTCCTCATTTACAGCTAGACGTGCATGAGAGCCTGTTAATTTGCTATTCCTCATTTACAGCTAGACTTGCATGAGAGTATGTTAATTTGCTATTCCTCATTTACAGCTAGACGTGCATGAGAGCCTGTTAATTTGCTATTCCTCATTTACAGCTAGACGTGCATGGGAGCCTGTTAATTTGCTATTCCTCATTTACAGCTAGACTTGCATGAGAGTATGTTAATTTGATATTCCTCATTTACAGCTAGGAAAGTATGTTAATTTGCTATTCCTCATTTATAACTAGACATGCATGAGAGTATGTTAATTTGCTATTCCTCATTTATAACTAGATTTGCATGAGAGTATGTTAAGTTGCTATTCCTCATTTATAACTAGACTTGCACGAGAGTATTTTAATTTGCTATTCTTCATTTATAGCTAGACTTGCATGAGAGTATGTTAATTTGCTATTCTCATTTACAGCTAGACTTGCATGAGAGTATGTTAATTTGCTATTCTCATTTACAGCTAGACTTACATGTAAAAAGAAAAACGAAAGTACCCCCGTCACGCCAAGTGGCGTATAGGGAATATGGTGTTAGTTACCATAAATTTTACAGACCTTCGGCACATAATTTTTGATGTAATGTGGTCGGTATTACGCCCGTGCCGCTTCACTTTCCCATAAAAAAATCCGGTAACCATTAAAGGCTGGGTGAACCCAGAAGTCGTCGGTTGGGATCGAATCCTACCTCTTGTCCTTTGTAGTCCAGTTCACTAACCACTGAGCTATCGCGGCTCCTAAAGGCTGAAAATGGCACAATAACATGAGAGCATGTTAATTTGCTATTCCTCATTTGAGAGTGTCAATGGAGTCCCTCGACGCTGGTAGGCAAATCTCAGGCCACCAAAGAAAACCCGCTGAAGCGTCTAATTTTTCCACTATAAACTAACACTGACGTAACAAACTGCTAAACTCTTTTACTTTTCATCTACACTTGAACGTAATATAAAGTAGTTTCAATTGCATTCCATTTAATAATAAATAAATCACCATTACGCCGTTTAACACTTAAGACTATCAGTAAAATCACAGATGAAAGATTTGTTTATGGAATACCGACTTCACGTCTGGTTTGACTGTCTCAAATTTAAGTTTCCTTTTCTGAGCTGAGAATGTATATTTGAAATGTAAATTGATCGTAGCAATTTAGACAAGATACGCTCTAGTACAACTGTAGAAAATCATGTTTGTTCTGACCTAATTTCATAAACCTGCCTGAAGTGTAACCAATCGTAGCTTTAATTGTTAATGTCTTGTTTTGGCCACAGCTACTTGAGCGATTTGCCAAATTAAAAGAGTACAACACATTTAACTTAACCTCACCTGGCGTAATTCGATCAATACGTCACACAAAGGTAGATAACTTTTAAACACTCTACAATTGTTATACTGACAAAGCGTATATTAACGTATAAATCCAAATACGTATATTAACTTTTTAATTGGATTTATTTTGTTATTGAATAAATAAATACTTTTGTTTACGATAGTCTATATACAGTTTTATATCAAGATAAAATATGTATGCTTTGTTCTAAGTTTCGTTTCATTCAAAATCAATAGTAACGAAAAAGGTCACCCTGCCATTCAAAATACCACTGTGACGTCATATCACCAAGCAAGCGATTTGTGTTAGCAACAAGAAACTACATAATTATTTTTAAAATATATTTATTTGGTTTACCTTCATCAATGATCTATCTATTGACCTTTCGAGCCGTAGTGCATAGACCCAGATACTCTTTCTCTTATCTAAATTTTTATTCTAGCAGTTTTCAATTCTTCTAAAGATATTTTATCAAATCTCGCCATTTGTCTCCGTTCTGTGCAAGCAACTCTTATCTCATTGAGAGAGCCTATTCCTGCTGCTCTTGCCTCTCTGATAAATGTTCTTCTCAGTGTCTCGCTAGGTCGGCCTCGTTTCCTCTTACCTCTTGTTTCCCCACATGAGGGCCTGCTTTGTTATTCGGTTATTATCTCTCCTCATCACATGTCCAACATAGACCATCGCCTCATGTCATCAATGATAGCGGGTACTTATTACATAAAAAAAAAAATAGAAGTAATCGCATAAATCTGTACGTTGCGCATTGTAACCACAGCCCGCCATGGTAGAGATGAAGAAAGAAGGGATGAGAAAGAACAGCTGGTTGTAACAGAAGAACTATTTTACATGATTATTTATCTATGTATAATTCTGCTGAATCACTTCATAGATTACAGTACTGACATACATTTCTCAATTGATCTAACTTTAGATATTCATAAATGGATAATGTTATCATTTGTGTTTTCACTTTTTTAAAGTGCACTTAATGTTTATATTATATGCTAATTTCGTGGAAATCGTGTTGTCTATTCACGTTTTAATGTTAAAACAATGCCCGGTAGGGGGATGGGCGCTATGAAGCTTGATTATTGAAGTCGTCACCTATTAAAAACTGTTGGGATAGACCGCCCATTAAAGCGTAGAAACATCATAAAGAGTTTCATCAAAGTACCAAGCCTGCTGGCGTAAGTGATCATGTATCTCCACAACTTTCGACCATGATAGTAATTTATCATTTCTGTTGTTGACCTTCTACCAAGCCATTCTCTTAAGCTGCTGGTATCTTTCCTCTTTACCACCTCTATCTCTTCGTCCATCAATTTTCCCAGTTGTTACAATATATCCAAGCTTTTCCCTTCTCATTGCATGACCAAAAAATGATGATTGTTTCATCCTAATATTGGAAATTAGTCCTCTTTATGCTTCGGGCTCTTTCAGAACGTTTTCATTACTCTTCTTAGCTGTCCATGGTATTCTCAACACTCTTCTGTAAAACCGCATTCCTGCAGCCTCCAGTGATTTTCTTGTCTGTTGTCATATTGCCAATGATTCACATCCATATGTTAAGACTGGCTCTACATAACATCTAAGAACTCCTTTTCTTGTTTCTATTGTCAAAAATGGATTGCACAGTATCTTCCTCATTTTTTTTTATTTTTAGAAAACTGTTTTTGCCTGACCCATTCTGCATTTCACCATTTTGTGCATCTACCATCTGAGGTTAACAATGTTTCCAGATATTTAAATTCATTTACCTGTTTTAATATTTTTCCACTTGTCTTTATTGTGCATTGCGGTGATGTCCTTTTCTTTTTTGCTACTTAATGAGTTACCATTACTTCTGTCTTGTTGTTATTGAGGCTGAGTCTTTTATTTTTGCTTTCCTTCACTATAATGTCTATCATTTATTGTAACTCACTTCACTCTTAGCGATTAAGACTGTATCATCGGCATAAAAAAAAAAGTAAAGAGCCCCCGTCACGGCAAGTGGCATATAGGGAATGTGGTGTTAGTGACCATAAATTTTACAGACCTTCGGCACATGATTTTTGGGGTAATGTGGTCGGTATTGAGCTATCGTGGCTCCATGGAATATAGTGTTAGTGAGCATAAATTTTTACAGACCTTCGGCACATGATTTTTGGGGTAATGTGGTCGGTATTACGCCCGTGTCACTTTACTTTCCCAGAAAAAATCCAGTACCCATTTAAGGCTGGGTAAACCCGAAACCGTCTTGTCCTTTGTAATCCAGTTCACTAACCACTGAGCTATCACGGCACTCATCATCAGCATACCTGAAGTTATTTTTAATATTCATATTTATTATAGAAAAGCTATGTGAATTTACTTAATTCAGACTTATAATAGTATTAAAAAATATCTCGAAGAAAACTTTGTAACCTTCGTCGGTGCGAATTTTCAAAAACTTCGGTAAAATCAATTTGTTTTAGCCAAGTTCTCGATGCACAAAATTGCCCAATAATTAAATCATTCTTTATCTGGGCGTGCTTTTTCGCCAAGTTTTCAACTATTTTACGTCTCCTGAACCAGCCAAATCTAGATTAACTGAACCATCTCTCAGCTGCAGAAACAATAACCGGTTCCAATACGAAAGTGTTTACTGGCAAGATAGTGCAGCTCATTGTCCTAAATTAAGTAAAAGACTAATCAGGCTTCTTTCAGTGCCGAAAACTCATATAAGTGCTTTTAAGGTGAAGATTTCTTGTAGTAAGTCTTCTGACAGATCTTCCTCGTGTGTACTCGTATTTATTAAGTTTCGCGCTTTTTGTGATAAGTTGACCAACATCTAAGTTCACAAAGATCAAAATTGGTGAGAATATTTCACATATTGTATCGTCTGGTTTAAATCTCCTCTTTAAATCATTGATAATAAAAGCCACAGTTGATAAGATTTGGATATTCTGAAATCATATCTGCAGGTTCTATTTGTCTAGAACAAATCATTATTACAGTTGTAAGTCTTTATTAAGTGATTATCCTTTTGATGACTGCAAAAGAAATGTCCAAACCAAATATAGAGGTAAGGCACCTAACAGCAGAAGAGCTGAGAACTGTCAACGACCCTCACCTGATGACCTGCGCCAGGATCGGTGAACCAGAAGCATCCAGACCCTGCTCCACCTCTTCGTGGTACCTCTAAAAACAGACTAACCAGGTTAGTCTGGCCAGACGAGTAGGGATCGAAGAGGGTAGATAACCCGGTACTCAAAAATAACATGCTGAAGTCGGATGTGTTGGGTCGAAATGTGCAAATATAACAGTTTTACTGCAAACCACAACACAACCTAGGCACACCATTTAACGCCCTTTTAAGGGCGGATGATGAAGATGTGTATTCGTTTAGTCATCGGGCGAACGCAAGCAAGGAAACCAAATATTATTTCTTCTTTTCAGCAATATTTTCGTGAGGAGGATACGGCTTTTTCCTATGATGATTTCATCATCATCATCGAGTGCCGTCTCCGCATCGAAGGTTGGCTACCAAGGAGCGCCATTCCGCTCTGTCTCTTGCTTTGATGGTGCAGGTTGTCATAGGTTGACTTGTCCATCTTTTGATGTTACTCGTCCATGTTAGTCTTGGTCTGCCTCTGCCTCAATTACCTTCATTTTCCCGTCCAATATTACCTTTAGTAGGCTGTTTTGTCTTTTAACTTGCCCCAAAAATCGCATTTGTCTTGTTCTAATTGTGTTTAGTAGTTCTCTTTTAATTGTTAGTTTTAAAAATTCATCATTTGTTTTCTTTTCTTTCCATCCAATTCTACCTATTCTTCTAATAAATCCACATTTCAAAGGCTTCAATTTTCTGTTCTATTTTCTTGTCTAATGTCTATGTTTCTGCTCCATACAGGAATATTGAGAAGATATAACATTTTGCTAGTCATAGTTTTAGTCCTGGTGTTATTTGTTTTGATGTTAGTATACTTTTCATAGCCTTACAATTACTTTTTGCCATACCTATTCTTTTGTTCATTTCAGTTTTACATTTTCCATCACTGATTATAGTATTTTCCAGGTAGTTGTAGTTCTGAACTGTCTCCAGGTGTATTCCTTCAACTTTGCTATTTAATTGTAGGTCTTAAGAATTTTCTTTCCTTATGATCATAGTTTTAGTCTTGCCACATGGCCAAACTTTCACTTATGGGGAGGGGGGGAGCATGGTCTACATCAGCCAAAAATGTGCACATAGTCACTGACTCACATGAACAGTAACACCATATCCTGAATACGCTATAAGGCGTGGCAAGAATCTTGTAATTACCAAACGCAATAATATTTGACAAACAGATTTACAAACAGCCAACAAATTTCCATTTTGTGAGAATAGAAACCTTTTCCTTTCTTTTTTTTTAAATAAAAAAGTAAGTAAATATCAACGATAAGGCACACACGGTTTGAATGGATTTACCATCAGCCGGAAAATAAAGAAAATATTGTTGCAAGTGTTACTTAACTTTAGCAGACTGAGGAAAATGCCACATTTGTACTTTTATATTGTGCATAATTATACCACTATTAGTGTATCTGTTTAGCTGGAGCTTGTAAATTGTTATAAACAGTTTATAAACACAATACACGGCTGTAAGTCTGTAGCTTCAGAATCACCCATTAACGTGACACTAAAATATACTAAGTTTCTTTCTTTTTTTTTTATAGAGGAGTTGATGTGGAGGCTGAAACGTTGTAATTTACCTTGTCTTTCTATTAGTTGAGCTGCTCCACATCGTTTTATGAAAGATCACAACAGCTGGGACTGAAAATTAATAGAGATAAAACCAGCATTATTAGAATTAATACCGTTGGCAATAACCAAATACAATTAGGAGAAATACCTCTACAAGACGTACAATCTTACATATATCTGGGCAGTAATATAGATAAAGAGGGAGGAACAGAAAATGATACCAAAATAAGGATATCAAAAGCAAGAGGAGCTTTTGTTGCACTGGGAAACATATGGAAGTCCAAGGAAATTAGGTTAAATACAAAAATAAAAATGTTCAACTCCAATGTTAAGTCAGTCCTATTATATGGCTGTGAAACATGGAGAACAACAAAATTGACAATCATGAAGATACAGACTTTCATTAATGGATGCTTACGTAGAATAAAAGGATGGAAATGGCAGGACAAAATCACTAACATAGAATTATGGAAATGGACCAATCAAAAACCAGTGGATAAAGAGATACAGCGAAGACGATGGCGCTGGATAGGACACACACTGCGGAAGCCAACTGAGAGTATTACACAACAAGCCCTTTTTGGAATCCCCAGGGGAAAAGACAAAGAGAAAGACCAAATAATTCTTGGAAAAGACAGATAGAAGCAGAGGTGAAGATGATGGGGAAGACATGGAATGATCTTAAAAGAATGGCAAGAAACAGAACGACTTGGAAGGTGTTTGTTGAGGACCTATGCTCCATAGGGAGCTGAAAGGTAGAAGAAGAAGATACCATTTTATGTTTATTCTATATATTTTCTTGTTTAACTGAATGGATACAGGGTTATTATTACCGCCTGCTACATCATCCATTGTAAAATTGTACCTTGAAACATAATAATAAAGATTAACATTTTAAGTCAGTCAGTTCAGCCAGTAGAAACTGAAGAAAAAATCGTTATCACATATCTTAGATCTTGTAACATTTGTCGTGAATATAAATACACTTAGATGAATGTTATTTAAGTAATGTAAGATTGTTGAACAATATTTATGATTCATTTTAATGTCAGCAATTAAGAAGCTTCATTTTAATAGTTTTAATACATTTGTTATTGAAAAATTCAATAGTTCATGTATATATACACATATATATTTTTGTGCAACTCATATTGTGTTTTTTGTTTCCCTGTCAAGAGATAGTATCACTGCATTCCAATATCAGCTCCGGTGATCTTTCCAAAATCTAACGCAAAGTGTGTGCACTCATGGTTTCTGTTACGAACTCACTTGTGAGTTCTATGTTTCCGGCCGCAGAACGTGCTCGTTCTTTTTTCAACCTGTCTCAAACCCAGATCTTTTAGTCGATGAATCATGTTGTTAGTCTCCCACCTTGTTTCATTTTATTTGTTAAGTGAATCAGATGTACCACATTTCAATAATAATGTTTTGGATCACTCCAAGCCAACCAAACGGACATTACCACGCATATCAGCGTGACCAGGACAATATATTCATAAGTGTTGTAACTTGCAGCTGTACATATTTCTCGGCCCACTTTGTACAGCATATCTCGTTTAATTTTCCGGAGCGGGTTTTGAGAGTTTGTCAACAAATATCTCACGTTGGATTCGCTGTTCAATAAAGTACTCGATTGCAACCGAGGTAGCTTAGACTTCCATTCTCATGTTGCTGGTTCACGACAAATTGATGTTAAGAGGTGTTGTCCATCCCCCCTCCCTGTGCCACGTCCCCGATATCAAAACAACACGTAGTTCCATCTGCCTTCACCACCCATGACCTATGCTTGGGGCGTTTCCCCCTATCGGCGTGCACGACCGCGTAAATGGGATGATCGGTCCTGCTTGCAATTTTGAGAAGCATACACACACGTGAGTGCATATGTTATGCCATAATGCTGCGTGGGCAACGCCAGTAAGTATCCCATGGTCGCCATATATAGTTCGGTATAGCTCTAGTACATCCAGGACCACTCTCATGGTCTCGTGTTAGATTCTTTCCTAACATGTTATCTTGATCTTGGACAACATGAGGAGACACAGCTCATAGTACTACAACAGGCAGCACCAACGCCTGCATCGATACAAACAAAGTCCGCTGCCGAAAACCTACCCTGGCCGCCATCATGAAAACGTTAATCCCTTTCCTCGCTCTCACAGCCATGTTATCTACCTGCCGCTGTTTAAATGAGAGTGACCTATTTAAAATGGTTCCCAGAACGCTGAAACAATAACATCTCTTGCAGATGTACAATATGCCAGGGAGCTAGCTCTCACATATTCTATTGTACTTACAATCATCATCATGTGCCATACCGGTTGGCGTAGGCAATCATATCCTTCCACAATCTTCTATCCACCGTGCATCGTATCAATTCTGTTGTTCACTGTGCCTACAATACTAATAACTAATAACATATACTATTTTGTTATTTAAATTCAAAGGAAGATATTGCTTAATCGTGCTGAAGTTATTTTTTTCCATCCTTATCATTGGAAACAGTTTATTAAATTTCCTTACATTTATTATATTTAACTATTATACATATACTTTAATATTCTAATTCAGTTCTCAATATCAATGTGTTTTTTTTTTATTGATTTTAATAATTGATTGTTTATGTTTCTAATTGCTGGAGGAATTGTTATTTTGTTTCTTATTACCGTCTGGACACAGATAATTAAAGCTTACCGGTCGTGAAAGCCAAAATATATCCTAATATTCCTGATCTGAAACAGGGAACAAAGGCATGGACCGCCTGTATGAGAGTCTCATTCTGTCTCCGCCGTCATTAATGATATTCTATTAATCTCATTTTAATGCAGGTCAGATGGCGCAAACGGATGAAGCTATCAACAACCTCGCAGAGGTTCGAACACTCTTCTACCCACAATCTGTGCTCATGTTGTGTTACATTACAATTACTTGAATTCCGCAGGGAAGCGCAGGTAAAGCTCTAGTCAGCTGCAATAATGAGATGAAGGGGCCGCTGTAAGAATAGGCCTGAAGGATTTGGCGGCTGCTTTCCGCAGAAACTATAGAGACTACTGGAACTGTTGCTGCAAGTAGGAACTGTATGAGCTTCAGTCAGTTGAGACTAAGAAATGTAGGATTTGTTACCAGTGGTATACTAAAGTTTAGTTTTAGTTTTAGTTTAGTTTTAGTTTAGTTTTAGTTTAGTTTTAGTTTAGTTTTAGTTTAGTTTTAGTTTAGTTTTAGTTTAGTTTTAGTTTAGTTTTAGTTTAGTTTTAGTTTAGTTTTAGTTTAGTTTTAGTTTAGTTTTAGTTTAGTTTTAGTTTAGTTTTAGTTTAGTTTTTTTAGTTTAGTTTTAGTTTAGAAAAGATAAGAAAAGGAAGCTTGGACCAAATGGAAACAGGCAGTCAACAGTGGTCAGCCGACAGTTGAAGATTATCTCGTGGAAGTCGTGGTCCAAGTTTGGAGACGTGATTGTACCTGAAAGTCAGTTTCCTTGTTAGAGGTGGATAGAAGCTCGCCAGACATTTTAGGAAGGGGAAGAATGTGTGAGAGAATGGAGACAAGCACTGGCGAGAAATGGGTAGCATCTGGTATGTGGACAAGTAGTATATCTAGTATATAATGTTTATAAAGACGATAGGCTGAGAGTAAGTTATATTTTTTAGTTTATTTGAGATTGTTGTTTGATTAGATAACACTTAATAAACTCCGGGATCGCTGGGCGGGTTGAACCAGCCTCCTGACATTCGATAACTCACCAATAAAAGAGATTGCTATTTCCATGTGCTGTCAAGTCGTGTCAAATGTTCTGATTAGTCTGTCAAAGTCAAGAGATCTATACAAGATTAACACGAGGTTAACAAGAAGTCAACAAGGGTATGTATGACTCGGTAAAAGTCGCACTGAGAGAGAATTAAGTAAAAATGTAAGACTGAGCGTGAGAGTTTAGGAAAGATGGGGTATAATTGTTAAAAAGGTGAGACTAATAAAAAAAAGGGAAAGTATGAAAAATAAAGTGATGGATGTAAGTAAGAAAGATGGGGAACGTGTCAAAAGTAAGATTTTAAGAAATAATGGAACGAGCAAAAATAACGAGAGATTGTAAGAAAGAAGAGAAAGTGTAAAAAAAAAAAAGAAGAGATTGTAAGAAAGAAGGGAAAGTGTAAAAAAAGATGAGATTGTAAGAAAGAAGGGAAAGTGTAAAAAAAGATGAGATTGTAAGAAAGAAGGGAAAGGGTTAAAAAAGATGAGATTGTAAGAAAGGTAAGAAAGAAGGGAAAGTGTAAAAAAGATGAGATTGTAAGAAAGGTAAGAAAGAAGGGAAAGTGTAAAAAAAGATGAGATTGTAAGAAAGAAGGGAAAGGGCAAAAAAAATAAGATGAGATTGTAAGAAACAAGGGAAAGTGTTAAAAAAAAGATGAGATTGTAAGAAAGGTAAGAAAGAAGGGAAAGTGTAAAAAAAGATGAGATTGTAAGAAAGAAGGGAAAGGGTAAAAAAAAAGATGAGATTGTAAGAAAGGTAAGAAAGAAGGGAAAGTGTAAAAAAGATGAGATTGTAAGGAAGAAGGGAATGTGTAAAGAAAACTTTGAGAATGTAATAAAGAAGGGAATGTATAAAAAAAAATTTTTTATCAGATTGTAAGATAGAAAGGGATAGTTTTAAAAAAGATAAGATTGTAAGAAAAAGCACGAAGCCTCGGTGGTGAAGTAGTTGGTGCAGTCTCTGCTGACCACGTGGTCGCTGCTTAGATCTCCAACTGTGACAAATATTTTTTTCCGACCTTCTTGAATTCGCGATTCGCTAAGTCTCTGAAAATGAGTAAAATAAATTAACTTAGTAATATGTGACGAACTGATGTAATAATGACCACATGAGACACACGTGTACTATTGTCATCATCATCATCTTGTGTCTGTTGGAACTTTGCTCCCATGACAGCTACTCTAAAGTATTCCAGCGTATGCAGTAGTCAATCATAGCCTCGTTTGTGACATCTTCCACCCAAAATTTTTCTAGGGCCTTCCCTCTCTCGTGTTTGCCTGAAACTATACCCTCCATAATCATCCCCTCTATGCCATTGCATCATTTTACATCACTGACAAATTTTATTTTCCGTATGCTTATGTTCATTATCAACCTGATTTGTATAATTGTAAGTTCTTGACAAATTTACGTTCGTTCCTTCCCCTATCCATATGTTTTTTGTTTTTTTATCATTCGCCTGTAGCACTTATATTGAGAGCGTTGATATGTGTGTGTAGCAAATCTGAGAGCTATGCGTGATAACCCACTTCTCACAACCATATGTTGCTACGCTGTATGGCAGAGAATCTTGAAGAACTTATACAAAGCAGGAGAGAAGGCAACATGCATTCCATTCTGCGATGTCTGAGCCGTATTCTTGGCATCACCTGGAAGGATAAAGTGACAAACGTGGAGGTTCTCTCTCGCTCAAGCCTCCCGAACATCTACACGCTGCTCAAACAACGTAGGTTACGCTGGCTTGACCACGTACACCGTATGAAAGATGGCCGCATACCAAAAGATATATTCTATGGACAACTAGCATGTGGCAAAAGAACTAGGGGGCGCCCAAGACTTCGATTTGTAGATGTGTGTAAACGTGACATGAAGACTTTGAACATAAACAGCCTGGGAAGAATTAGGTGCAGACCGCAATCTTTGGAAACACACTCTAAAGCTCCAACTCAAACAAGATGCAGACAGATTTATAGAAAAAGAGAATCCACGGTGAAAGGAAAGAAGAAAAATAACATTTCTAGGGGCGCTGAAAAATCTTAGTCGCTATGACTGACGGAGGCTACTACTGCTACTGTGTCGCTACGCGAAAATTACAGTCTCTTGAAAACCTACGTTTTTTATTTATGTTTTTTTTTTTTGCTACATCACTTCCTTGCCATATGGTGTACATGAAAAAAAAAAAAAAAAAAAAAGGTATGTAAGAAGCTTTACGTGATAAGTGGACGACACAGACTAAACAACGTTTCGGCCCAATAGGCCTTCATCAGGAACAAACAAAAAAACACACACACAAAACTAATAACGAAACAACCAAAACAAAAACAATCGAAATGTGATGAAGGCCTATTGGGCCGAAACGTTGTTTAGTCTGTGTCGTCCACTTATCACGTAAAGCTTCTTACATACATTTTTTTTTCATTTTTTAATTTTTCCTTACATTCAGCTTTACTGCAGCTTCGCATTTTTATGCCTTAACCCCATATGGTGTACAGTTGCTTTAATTTATAAATGGCTGTATTCAGTTGTGTTCTCGATCTGCTTTGTAGTCCTTCCACTATTTTCTATCAATGATCCAAGATGTTCAATCCAAGATCCATTAATACCTACTCAATTTTTATACCTATTGTAAAAAATGTGTGTGGCATTGAGGTGCTGTTTGTTCACTATTACTTGGATGTTGAACAGATTTGATCAGTATAGCTAATGTTATAAGTTTCTCAATTCCACTTATTGAGAAGGATAAAAGTGCCACGTTATCAACGTATTGTATTTCTGCCAACGTGTAATTTCTAGTACAGATGTTCATGGACAAGTTATGGGCAATGACCCCATACTTCATATACGTCATAATTCTAGATTTAGTTGGCGTTGTCATTTAGTGACTGCGTGTTTAGTCGTGTGCGATTGGCCAAGCTTTTATCTTATATCAAATATAAAAAAATTAACTCCATATTAACGTGTCTAATTTTTGTGTGGAAAGATCCTTCTTTTAGAGATAAAATGCTCCGCATTTCTCTTTTATCATTTGCTAGCCTTATCTTTTACCTTTTATCATCTGCTAGCCTTATCTTTTACCTTTCATCATCTGCTAGCCTTATCTTTTACCTTTCATCATCTGCTAGCCTTATCTTTTACCTTTCATCATCTGCTAGCCTTATCTTTTCTCTTTCATCATCTGCTAGCCTTATCTTTTCTCTTTCATCATTTGCTAGCTTTATTTTTTATCTTTCATCATTTGCTAGCCTTATCTTTTCTCTGTCATCATCTGCTAGGCTTATCCTTTACCTTTCATCATCTGCTAGCCTTATCTTCTACTTTTCATCATCTGCTAGCCTTATCCTTTACCTTTCATCATCTGCTAGCCTTATCTTCTACCTTTCATCATCTGCTAGCCTTATCTTCTACCTTTCATCATCTGCTAGCCTTATCTTCTACCTTTCATCATCTGCTAGCCTTATCCTTTACCTTTCATCATCTGCTAGCCTTATCTTCTACCTTTCATCATCTGCTAGCCTTATCTTCTACCTTTCATCATCTGCTAGCCTTATCTTCTACCTTTCATCATCTGCTAGCCTTATCTTCTACCTTTCATCATCTGCTAGCCTTATCTACTACCTTTCATCATCTGCTAGCCTTATCTTTTACCTTTCATCATCTGCTAGCCATATCTTTTCTCTTTCATCATCTGCTAGCCTTATCTTTTACCTTTCATCATCTGCTAGCTTTATTTTTATCTTTCATCATTTGCTAGCCTTATCTTTTCTCTTTCATCATTTGCTGGCCTTATCTTTTGTCTTTCATCATTTGCTAGCTATATCTTTTCTCTTGCATCATATGCTAGCCTTTTCTTTTCTCTTTCATCATCTGCTATCCTTATCTTCTACCTTTCATCATCTGCTAGCCTTATCTTCTACCTTTCATCATTTTCTAGCCTTATCTTTTACCTTTCATCATCTGCTAGCCTTATCTTTTACCTTTCATCATTTGCTATCCTTATCTTCTACCATTCATCATTTGCTAGCCTTATCTTTTACCTTTCATCATTTGCTAGCCTTATCTTCTACCTTTCATCATCTGCTAGCCTTATCTTCTACCTTTCATCTTTTGCTAGCCTTATCTTCTACCTTTCATCATCTGCTAGCCTTATCTTCTACCTTTCATCATCTGCTAGCCTTATCTTCTACCTTTCATCATCTGCTAGCCTTATCTTCTACCTTTCATCATCTGCTAGCCTTATCTTTAACCTTTTATTATCAATTATCCGTAGTTATACTACTTCATAATGCGTACTTTATGACTACCTTTTCTGTTTTGCTCCCTCGTGGTTCATGTCTCTGTAATCTTAAAACACAATTTTAATCTATCGTCCCGCCCCATGTAAGCGATTAATCAACATTTCTTCTTTGTTCAATAAAACACTACACGCAGACTATAACAACAAATACAAATGATCGTGGTGGTTTGATCGTTAATTTTAATCATAATATTATTTTTTTTTAAAATGGTATCTTGTTGAGAAATCAGCTGTACACCTGAAGAAAGGCAAAATAATGTTCTCTCTGTTGTAATGACAATTATGTTTGTATACCGTTTGATGTCAATAAACTATGGTTAAGTGCACACGTATGAACTGGTGGTCCTATTTAGTCATCATCATCGAGTGCCATCTCCGCAACGAAGGTTGGCTACCATGGAGCGCCATTCCGCTCTGTCTCTTGTTTTGATGATGCAGGTTGTCATAGTCTGATTTGTCCATCTTTTGATGTTACTCGTCCATGTTAGTCTTGGTCTGCCTTTTCCTATTTTACCCTTTATTTTCCCCTCCAAGATTACTTTTACTAGGCTGTTGTGTCTTTTAACATGGCCCAAAAATCGCATTTGTCTTGTTCTAATTGTATTTAGTAGTTCTTTTGTTTCATTTAACACTTCATCATTTGTTTTCTTTTCTTTCCATCCAATTCTACCTATTCTTCTATATATCCTCATTTCAAAGTCTTCAATTCTCTGTTCTGTTTTCTTGCCTATTTAGTACTGTTGCATTTTACCGTGCTGGCATTATTTGCTTCTGTTTAGTGTTAAAGCCGTTTACGGTGATGTTGAACTATCACTTGCTGGTCCGTCGGTTTCAAGGCTGTTGGTTATCGGCTCGTCTGTTGTTTCTTTGGCGGCATACTCGCAAACATATGGCCTGCCTTTGTCGAAAATTGAGGTCAGCAAGTCAGCCTCACATTCTTCATCAAACCATAGACCGAGTAGAGGGCTCAAAACCACGCAGTCTTGATTGTTGTCGAGTAGATGGTGAGGCCCTTCACCTACTGCCCAGTTACTGTACGTCAGATGTGTTCCGTCCTCCCATAGAAATGTCCCCTCGATAACTTTGTCGTTTAGTCCAATCCACACTGGCTCGTTACTCTGACCGTGTAGAAGTATATATTGAGATACTTGGTTGAACACAAACAACTGGATATCGAGGCTCTTTAGTAGAGCCAGAGTGCCTCCGCGGCTTTTACATTCTGTGTTTGCGTCATTGTAGTTTCTCCTCCGGTCGTACACGAACTGGAAGCATGAGTTTTGGAACACTTTCAGGTAATTGTCCCTGGGAATACTATCGGGACAGTCCTCAATTGCCGCTAAGGCACCTGAAAATAGAAGACATCTCAATTCATTTGAACGCTTCGGCCAAATATACCCACACAACACGGGATCTTTAAATATATCTATTATTTCGTATCTTGTAAAGGGCAGACCATAATCTTCTATCACTTAACGAAATAACAACGGTCACTTTCTTTGCTAATGCAAAAGCAAGGAGAGAGAACTAATTATAAACAAACAAAAAAAATCAAGCAGGTGGAGCATGTTAGAATGGCGGACTGACCATTTCAGAGAATGAAAACTTGATACTAACTCAGGCAGGGAGAATTTGTTTATTTGAATTTAGTTCTTTCCTCGGAGAGACATCTCTGACAATGATCGATTGCTGCCTTTCACAAATTTAAAGAAACTTAAAAGGCAATGAACACTTGGCAAACAAACGCAAGCCAAGTTACAATTGAGCGGCATGGTGCAAAATACAGAGCAATGCAATTCTCATTATGAGGTGATTAAATCCAAGCACCTGAGACTACATGAGAAGCAAGGATTAAAATCTGTGATACTTAGAAGTGAGTATATAAACGTGGCCCAGATAACATCGTAGAAGAGTATCTAATGTACATAGAACAACAGAATGAGAACATCTAGTCCACAAGCTTGAGATCTGCTTACAAAATACTTCAGCATAGGGACTTTATAGGAAATCTTTGTATAAAAGATGCACTTCATCTAAACTATTTGATCTTGTCTGATTAATGACGGAAGAAGAGGAACTTCTATAATTGTTGCCTATAATTGTTGCTTATAATTGTTACCTATAATTGTTGCCTATAATTGTTACCTATAATTGTTACCTATAATTGTTACCTATAATTGTTGCCTATAATTGTTACCTATAATTGTTACCTATAATTGTTACCTATAATTGTTGCCTATAATTGTTACCTATAATTGTTACCTATAATTGTTGCCTATAATTGTTGCCTATAATTGTTACCTTTAATTGCTACCTATAATTGTTGCCTATAATTGTTACCTATAATTGTTACCTATAATTGTTGCCTATAATTCGCGAGCGTAACATCGGGTGTCTCACGTCACATCATTATAGTGTTCTATAATGTTCTACATTATCAATAACATTTTGTTCAGCAATTTTGTTTAACTCACGAAAGATGTCTAACTAGACATCTGGTCTAGATGGAAGCTGATCGTTATCTTTGGTCTCAACATCGAAAGTTGGCTGCCACAGATTACAATGTCGCCCTGTTTCTTGCCCTTATGGTACAAGCTGTCACGTGCTTTCCTGTTCATCGTTTTACATTAGCCATCTTTAACCTTTGTTACCTTGTTTGTCTTGCATTTTTCCCTCTCAGACAACTTTTACAGTGGTCTTTTTGTGTGTGAAAATTATTTCATTTCTCTTGTTAAAATTGTGTTGAATAGTTGTTACTTCATTATTTGGTATCTTCTCTGTGGACCCGATTTTTCACATTTTACTACAAATCCATATTTTACGAGCTTCAATTTTATTCTTTTTTTTTTTCTTTTTTTAATTTAGTGACTACGTTTCTGCACCCCACAGGAGTGTAGAGTAATATTATCACTTTATTGTTCACTTTATCTTTATACTTCACTGTTTAGTCTTCACATTATTTGTTCTGAAGTGAGTATATATTTCATGTTGTTAAAATGCATTTTGCCACTCAAATTCTTTAATTTTTGTTTCTGTATCACATTTTTCATCCCTTATTTTGACATGCCCATGGTAGCTATATTTTAAAACTCTTTTCATGTACTTTCCGTCAACCTTGATAACTTGTAGATTTTGTGTGCTATCTTTGTTTATTATCACGATTTAAATCTGATTTATATTTATATTTCATCCATATTCTCTGCTTTTCTTGTTTATTTCTTTAACTAGTTTTAGTTCTGGACTTTCTGCTAGTAGTACAGTACTATAATTTAATAATTTTGAAAAAAAAATGCAAGTTTCTAGATGAATCAATCAGTGAATGCCACTACGCCTCGTCTTCGCTCGACCTCTCGCCCTAGCATTTCTCTAAGCGCGTGCAGGCTGACTGTTCCTGTAATGTGTTGATTGTCGTTACACCTGCTTTTCCCACTAAGAACTCAGGACCGATCAAACCTCCTTTCCACCTCTAGACTTATCAGACTCTCAATACAAACATCCTTGACCCACCCATCACCCAAATGTTGCGGTATTTATTATAAATATAATTGAATTTATGTTACAGTCTGTATCTTCTGTGTGCCCTTTGATAAAGACTTTCAGTTATTGACTTGTATAGACAGTCTCACACGCTATCAAACGTGGCATTTCTTAAATGTTAACACATAATTCTGTGTGAACTCACAGGTACACTAACACATTAGAACAACAACAGTATTGTATAGGCACCCTCGACCAAATAACGGAGATCAGCAGTGAGGTGCGTCAGGCAGGTGTGTCACAACAATTATGTGCCATACACAAACACACACATACACACTCACTACATACACATTTATTTTTGTTTCTGACGTAATTAATGTACCCATTTTTATATTTCGTTGCATTACGTTAATCGGGTGTAAGAATTATTGGGGAAATATCAAACTCGGTAGCGAGTGAGACACCTTGTATTATCTCCCTTTACCACATAGCACGTTGAGCAAACAAGAACTCCGCGACTTAAACAAAAATGACTACCCTTTGCTTATTTGTCTCATTTCAGCGAAACTGCACACTGAAACTATGAAGAAAGTATGCAAACGATATATTTGCACTATCGCTGTAGTTTCATATTGTAATCACGAGGCAGACTTCTGGTGAAAATGGCGTTTGTATGAAGAAAGAAGGGTTTTTATGTGTTGACATCCATGCCAGAAATAGTAGTACAACGCCACTTCCGAGCACAGTACGTGAAAAACCCAACAACAGATACAACAACTCAAGTGCGGTATACGCAACTTAAAGAACATGGCGACATGTAGATTTGTTTCTCTAACGATCATCGGCTTCACTAGAACGCCACCTGTTGACGACATTATGAAACATCCTATACGGCATATAAGACGTTACCCAGCTATTCTTCACATCATTGTGCAGTTCTGCTAAAATGCAACCAATAAACAAGTTGTTAGCATTTGATTGTGTGTATTACTTTTCTTTTAACAAAACAGTGAAATGATCAAGTCAGATCAACGAAAAGTCATAAATGTGATGAACCCAATTTGGATACTTTGTGAAAGAAGTTATTTGATTTCATTTCCTTCTTTAATTAATTTTGAACAAAATCACTGAAACTAATAATTAACACTTATTGCCTGCTTTTGATTTTCAGTATATATATATATATATATATATATATATATATATATATATATATATATATAGTAGCCTCCGTCAGTCATAGTTGACTATGGATTTTTCAGCGTCCCTAGAAATGTTATTTTTTCCTGCTTTTCTTTCGCCGTGTATTCTCTTTCTCTATGAATCTGTCTGCTACTTCTTTGAGGTTAACCTTTAGAGTTTGTTTCCAGAGATTGCGGTCTGCAGCTATGTCTTCCCATGCTGCAGGGTTTATGTTCAGATTATTCATGTCACGTTTACACACATCTACAAATCAAAGTTTTGGGCGCCCCCTAGTTCTTTTACCATATGCCAGTTGTGCGTAGAGTATATATATATATAATGTGTGATAAATATAATATCCATTCGTCAAATATAAGTAGGGAACCCTCGCTTTACTTACTTTTTGTGAACACAATAACTTGGAGCATATGATAGAGTGGACAGAGATCTATCTTTGAAACACACAGCACCAAAAGCCGGTTATATCTCAATTTTTTTCTCTTTATGGGATGGAATGAGAGAGTTGTAATTTATTTTTTAGATTTAAAAAAAAGCCCTGACAATTACTAATTATACAATCTACATATGTTACTGCCACCGTTATTTATATTACAAAAGACACGCTGTTATTCTTGCTACTTCTGTTGTTACTATTACTATTAATCTACTACTGCCAGCTCTACTACTACCACTACTACTCCTACCACTGCTACAACCACTGCTTTTACCACTACTACTACCACTGATACTACTACTGATATTACCACAACTATTACTACTACTACTGTTACTACTATTACTACTACTACTACTATTACTACTACCACTAATACTACAACTACTACCACTACTACTACTATTACTACTCCAATTACTACTATTATTACGACTACTACTACTACTGCTACTACTACCACTAATACTACAACTACTACCACTACTACTACTATTACTACTCCAATTACTACTATTACTACTACTACTACTGCTACTACTACCACTAATACTACAATTACTACCACTACTACTACTATTACTACTAAAATTACTACTATTACAACTACCACTAACACTACTACTACCACTACTACAACTATTGCTACTACCACTACTACTACGACTACTGCCACTACTATGATTACTATTACTGCCACTACTACCACTACTACTACTACTATTACTACTACTACCACCACTACAACTACTATTACTACTACTATTTGTATTACTACTATTACTACTACTACTATTACTACTACTATTACTACTACTACTATTACTACTATTACTGTTTCTACTACTACTATTTCTACTACTACTATTTCTACTACTACTATTATTACTACTATTTGTACTATTACTATTATTACTACTACTATTACTACTACTACTATTACTACTACTATTTGTACTATTACTATTATTACTACTACTATTACTACTACTACTATTACTACTACTATTTGTACTACTACTATTATTACTACTACTATTACTACTACTACTATTTCTACTACTACTATTACGACTACTATTACTACTACTATTTGTACTATTACTATTATTACTACTACTATTACTACTACTACTATTACTACTACTATTTCTACTACTATTATTACTACTACTATTTGTACTATTACTATTATTACTACTACTATTACTACTACTACTATTTCTACTACTACTATTACTACTACTATTTCTACTACTACTATTATTACTACTACTATTACTACTACTACTATTACTACTACTACTATTTCTACTACTACTACTACTACTATTACTATTTCTACTACTACTATTACTACTACTATTTCTACTACTACTATTATTACTACTACTATTACTACTACTACTATTACTACTACTACTATTTCTACTACTACTATTACTACTACTATTTCTACTACTACTATTATTACTACTACTATTACTACTACTACTATTACTACTACTACTATTTCTACTCCTACTACTACTACTACTACTATTACTATTACTATTATTTCTACTACTACTATTTCTACTACTACTACATCAACTACTACAATACGTAAGTTACAGTCATTATTGCATCTATATCAGCCACTACATCTTGATTGCTGTCTGTATCCCCGACTTACCTCGATCGACAACAATGGCTAGTGCAACTAGCACCAAAAGACTTAGACTGCAGACAAACATGTTCTTGTCTCTACAAACAATCTTTTAAACGTGACTATCTTTATTGCCTTTTAAAGCTTGCTATGTTTGTGAGTGTTCGCGGACTTTAGACTTTAGACTTTAGACTTGGGTGTTAGTTTGTCCTTATGACTCGTTGTTTACGTAACTTTCATAGCATTTTTTAAAAATTGAAGAGATAATATCGTGCTCTAAGGCACATTGCCATTTGTGTTTAGTACTTATAATCTTTTGCAGTCAGCAATTTATTGGCTATCATAAACACGCACATACACACACACACACATATATATGGATCACGTGCAAATACAGTGACACATCACGTACACAGTTTGACCACATCGACTTGACTATCATCTATTGTAATAAAAGACAACAAAGCACTGTTAACTTAACCTTCAAATGTATTTATATGGTCTGACTTTACAGGAAAGGGGTAAGGAAGGAAATTTAGGGGCCCAGAACAATCGCGAATAAGGGAAAACCCATTGATCAGAACAGGTTAACCACTTCTAGCACATGCAACTCTATTGCGCACAGACACAAACATACACACGAACACAAAGTGTAATTCGAGAATATTTGACTACAGTTATTTGTGTAATAGTACATTTTTAATTACGTTATTAGGAGCGTGGGTCATTGAGGAGGAAGAAGAAAGAGTGAGTGAGAGTGAGTAAATGAGTGAGTGAATGGGTGAGTGAATGAGTAAATGGGTGAATGAATGGGTGAGTGAATGAGTAAATGGGTGAGTGAATGAGAAAATGGGTGAGTGAATGGGTAAAAAGGTGAGTGAATGGGTGAGTGAATTAGTAAATGGGTGAATGAATTGGTGATTAAATGGGTGAGTGAATGGGTAAATGGGTGAGTGAATAGGTAAATGGGTGAGTGAATGAGTAAATGAGTGAGTGAATGAGTAAATGGGTGAGTGAATGGGTAAATGAGTGAGCGAATGAGTAATTGGATGAGTGAATGGGTGATTAAATGGGTGAGTGAATGGGTAAATGGGTGAGTGAACGGGTAAATGGATGAGTAAATGAGTAAATGGGTGAGTGAATGAGTAAATGGGTGAGTGAATGGGTAAATGGGTGAGTGAATGAGTAAATGTGTGAGTGAATGGGTAAATGGGGGAGTGAATGGGTGTGTGAATGGGTGAGTGAATGAGTAAATGGGTGAGTGAATGGGTAAATGGGTGAGTGAATGAGTAAATGGGTGAGTGAATGAGTAAATGGGTGAATGAATGGGTGAGTGAATGAGTAAATGGGTGAGTAAATGAGTGAATGGGTGAGTGAATGGGTGAGTAAATGGGTGAGTGAATGGGTCATTCAATGGGTGACTGAATGGGTGAGTGAATGAATAAATTAGTGAGTGAATGGGTGAGGGAAAGAGAAAATGGGTGAGTGAATGAGTAAATGGGTGAGTGAATGAGTAAATGGGTGAGTGAATGGGTAAATGGGTGAGTGAATGATTAAATGGGTGAGTGAATGGGTAAATGGGTGAGTGAATGAGTAAATGGGTAGGTGAATGTGTAAATGGATGCGTGAATGAGTAAATGTGTGAGTGAATGAGTAAATGGGTGAGTGAATGGGTGAGTGAATGGGTGTGTGAATGGGTGAATGAATGAATAAATTAGTGAGTGGATGGGTGTGTGAATGAGTAAATGGGTGAGTGAATGGGTAAATGGGTGAGTGAATAAGTAAATGAGTGAGTGAATGGGTAAATGGGTGAGTGAATGAGTAAATGGGTAGGTGAATGGGTAAATGGGTGAGTGAATGAGCAAATCTGTGAGTGAATGAGTAAATGGGTGAGTGAATGGGTGAGTGAATGGATGAGTGAATGGGTGAGTGAATGGGTGAATGAATGATTAAATTAGTGAGTGAATGGGTGAGTGAATGAGTAAATGGGTGAGTGAATGGGTAAATGGGTGAGTGAATGAGTAAATGGGTGGGTGAATGAGTAAATGGTTGAGTGAATGGGTGAATGAATGGGTGAGTGAATAGGTGAGTGAATGGGTGAATGAATGAATAAATTAGTGAGTGAATGGGTGAGTGAATGGGTAAATGGGTGAGTGAATGAGTAAATGGGTGAGTGAATGAGTAAATGGGTGAGTGAATGGGTGAATGAATGGGTGAGTAAATGGGTGAGTGAATGAGTAAATGGGTGAGTGAATGAGTAAATGGGTGAGTGAATGAGTAAATGGGTGAGAGAATGAGTAAATGGGTGAATGAATGAGTAAATGGGTGAGTGAATGGGTAAAATCGATGAGTGAATGAGTAAATGGTTAGGTGAATGGGTAAATGGGTGAGTGAATGGGTGTGTGAATGGGTGAGTGAATGGGTGAATGAATGGGTGAGTGAATTAATAAATTAGTGAGTGAATGGGTGAGTGAATGAGTAAATGGGTGAGTAAATGGGTAAGTGAATGGGTGAGTGAATGAGTAAATGTGTGAGTGAATGAATAAATGGGTGAGTGAATAAGTAAATGTGTGAGTAAATGAGTAAATGTGTGAGTGAATGGGTGTGTGAATGGGTGTGTGAATGGGTGAATGAATGAATAAATTAGTGATTGAATGGGTGAGTGAATGAGTAAATGGGTGAATGAATGGGTAAATGGGTGAGTGAATAAATAAATGGGTGAGTGAATGGGTAAATGTGTGAGTGAATGAGTAAATGGGTGTGTGAATGGGTGAGTGAATGAGTGAGTTAATGAGTAAATGGGTGAATAAATGGTTGAGTGAATGGGTGAGTAAATGGGTTAGTGAATGAGTGAATAAAAAGATGAGTAAATGGGTGAGTAAATAGGTGAGTAAATGGGTGAGGTGTGAATGAATGAGTCAGTGAGGAAATGAGTGAGTGTGTGAGTTAATGAGTCAGTGAGGAAATGAGTGAGTGAGTTAGCAAGCGGTTGAGTGAGTGAATGAGTGAGTTTTTAGTCAGTGAATGAGGGTGTGGGTAAATGGGTGAATGTGAAAAGAAAGGTGGAAGAAAAAACGTAAATGAGTGAATGAGTGAGCGAGACGGTGGATAAATAAGTGAGTGAGTGAGGGTTGATGGATGGATATGTCGGGTGAATGAGTGAGTGAGTAGGTGGATTGACTTCCACTGCTATTATCTTGGAGGATGGGTAGAATGACTGACTAAAAACACAAGAAAGTGCTCAAAGATTATGCGATGGAATTACATGTACGGTACAGGTCATGTACTGTAGTACTGTAACATGTTTACATTCATGAAGCACAGTGACTTATAGTTTTTACAACACATCGTCTCAATTTTTTTTAGAAGTAACTTTGAATTATTTTACTGCCTCAAATTATGAATTATTTTACTGCTACAAATTATGATTTATTTTACTGCTACAAATTATGAATTATTTTACTGCTACAAATTATGATTTATTTTACTGCTACAAATTATGAATTATTTTACTGCTAAAAATTGTGATTTATTTTTCTGCTACAAATTATGAATTATTTTACTGCTACAAATTATGATTTATTTTACTGCTACAAATTATGATTTATTTTTCTGCTACAAATTATGAATTATTTTACTGCTACAAATTATGATTTATTTTACTGCTACAAATTATGATTTATTTTACTGCTACAAATTATGAATTATTTGATTGCCACAAATTACAGTTACTGTAGTATTGCATAATGTACTATATCTCTGGGTGGCTTCTCTCAATCCCCCTCTTTTCTAATGTGTGTGTGCACGCGCGTGCGTGTGTGTGTGTATTAGCCTACATTATTATGCTCATTATTTCTATTAAGTCCATATAGTTTTCTGCCTACCACTTATATTAGCCTCAAAACCCCCATAAGAATGATCATTTAGTTAAATGTTATTATTGAAGACGAACGTGTAAAGTATCAAATTCACCAGCGAATGTTAAATGAGAAGAGATTATAAGACCTAATGCCTAATGTGGGCATATCTTGTGGAAGGGTTTTTTTTTTTTTGTGTGCTCTTTTTGGTGGGGGAGGGATGAGAATGAAGGGGAAAATGGGAGCGAAGTGAAAAAAATAATGAAAGTACCGAAGATAAGATAGTAAAACGTTTTAAAACGTTGAAAATGTCACGCTGAAGGTCATACTAGAGTCCAAAGTTTGCGGTAGACTGTTAATACAAAGACAACATTATCGAGGGGAGGTAAGCAGTATAAATTGACGATCAAATATCAACTTCCCGAGTGTGCCAACAATTCAAAGAGAACGTTGGCGATCTGTCTTAGTGCAGCCCATCATTATAGACACAGACCCAGTTGTTATTATTTACTTATCACGAGGTTTCGGATATGGCTGCCGAGGTCAAAACGAGCTCTTAAGATCTTGTTGCAATGAAGATTTATCATTTGTTGAATGTTGACATGACATATCGAGGCGGATCATCTATGGAAACAAATAATAATAAATAAATATTATATAACAGGGAAACTTCCGAGGCGATAATAGGGAATAATAGAAGGAAAAGGTATGTGTTAGCACTCGGAAAAAATGACAAATAAACAACAACAGAAAAAAAAACAAAGAACAATATATGGTCCGAAGCAGGATCGAACCCGTACTCCATGGCACTGCGCTTTGCCAGGAGAAGCCGAACGCTTGGTACACTGCCACTTAATTAGCTGAGTTGCATCTCGTGGCAAGGCGCAGTGCCATGGAGTACGGGTTCGATCCTGCTTCGGACCATATATTGTTCTTTGTTTTTTTCTGTTGTTGTTTATTTGTCATTTTTTCCGAGTGCTAACACATACCTTTTCCTTCTATTATTCCCGGATCATTTATGGAAGTTTGATACTAGTAATGACGTCAATCGTCCATTTTTATCTAACATGTCACAGTGCCCTTAACAATTTGGTTTCGCCAGACTGCAATGTTCTCTCAGAGCAAAGGGATGTATGTTAGAGTACACAAAACTTAAACTATTCAAATCAAACGTACTATCAACTCTTACGTATGCATGTGAGAGCTGGAAAACAAGAGACATAGAAACAAAATTGAACGCATTTGAAAATAAATGTCTAAGGAAAATACTTGGTGTAGCGTGGAACGAATTCAAAACAAACGAAGAAATTAGAGAAATCTCCAATCAAACACTAATATCTTCAGTAATCAAGAAACGGCGATGGTCATATGTTGGACATGTGATGAGAAGAGATAATAACCGAATAACAAAGCAAGCATTCATCTGGGAAACAACAGGTAAGAGGAAAAGAGGCCGACCCAGAGAGACACTAAGAATAATATTGATGAGGGAGGCAAGAGGAGCAGGAATCGGCTCCCTCAATGAGATAGAGTTGCTTGCATATAACAGAGGCAAATGGCGAGATATTATAAAAGATCTTTACAAGGATCGAAAACTGCTAGAATACAAATTTAGATAAGAGAAAGGGTATCTGAGGCTATAGATACTGAATCCCTACGACCCTATGGGCCGGCTTCGGCTCGAAAGGTCAATAGATAGACAGACAGATATTATTATACACAGTCACTATTTATTTTAGAGATATTATTCGGAGGGAGCCGTGATAGCTCAGTGGTTAGTGAACTGAACTACAAAGGACAAGAGGTCTGGTTCGATCCTGATCAACAGCTTCCAGGTTCACCCAGCCTTGAATGAGTACCGGATTTTTTTCTGGGAAAGTAAAACAGCATGGGCGTAATACCGACAACATTACCCCAAAAATCATGTGCCGAAAGTCTGTAAAATTATGGTCACTAACACCATATTCCCTATACGCCGCCACTTTGCGTGACGGGGGTACTTTACTACTTTTTTTACTTACTGTCGCACTTAATAAATATAAAATTAGATAGAAAGCGTTAGATGTACACTCTACAGAATAGAAAGTAAGTGCGGAGAATGTTTACTTCGGCAATCCGTCGTTTTTTCGGATGCATCATCTACACAGCTGTACAGATAATTTGTTCCAACATTACCAGTTTGGCTTTTGAATTTACTCCACGTAGCCCTGCTAAACTAATAACATGTTGAAAGACAAGGATTGTGATCTCTTGTTTAAGTTATTGCTATTCCTTTATTGTTCTTTTCGAATCAGCACCGATTCTCTCTGCCTAATCTTCCTAAAATAATTGTGCAAATCCTAACGCCTTATGTCTTGTAGGTCATGGATTGTTCTTGCCAGTCATCGAAGCAGAAGGCAATCTGATCATTATTAGAAGACTCGTAGAGCAAGTGTTTTGTCCCTTTAGCTTCTTGGCACGCCGGTGTGTGTACGTGTCTGTGTGTGTGTGTGTGTGTGTGTGTGCGCGCGCGCGCGCACGGATGCTCCTGGGTCATTACTCCCTGGCGTCATCCTCCTATTGGATTTGAGTCTGAAGTTCACAAAATATTTAGCATTACTAGATAAGACTTTTATCTAGACAAAACATTGGATCGAATCTGTAAACCAAGACCAGTCGCAAATATCCATTCTAGTCCTACTCTTCCGGAGACCGTTGAGTTTTGTCCCCTTGAGTCTGAAATCTCTCCTTCGTTCATATGAAGTATTGTCTATAACTGCAGTCGTTTTTTTTTTCTGTAAATTTTACCTTTTTTTTAAAATTCTTGTAGAGGCCCAATTAGCTTTGCCTGTGTGTTATTTCTAAGGGCTGCAGGATTTTCGTCAGTATGCTATTACATTCAATACAGTCCTGAAATATGTGTTCAGCAGTCTGAAATTACTTGTTACTTCCTTGTATTCCTCTTAATACTTTGTTTCGGTTGCATGAACGTGGACTCTCAGTAGACAGCGGATCTAGATTTCGCATCCTCTCCCATAAATAATAATATGCTCAAAGTAAGCTAAAAAGAATCTCAGAGAAGGCAGAGAGAATCGGTGTGATGATCAATTTACACAAGACAGAGTTGATGAAAATGACAGCAAACAACAGAGGCCAATCGTACTCCAAGGAATAAACATCAAAGAGACAGAAAAGTTGACCTATTTGGGCAGCGTTGTTAGCATAGATGGCAGAACTGGTGAAGACATTAAAAATAGAATTAACAAAGCCAGAACTAACTACAATAGTGGTTGCCCTATGTAGAAAAACTGTGCACTTTTTCTGCGGAACAAAATCAGGAACTTCAACATAAATTTCAAGGCAGCCCTACTCAATGGTTTCGACACGTGGAGGGGAAAATAATAATAATAATAATAATAGATTTTAATCTTACATTAAAAAAAAAGATATTTCCGATAGTTTCTTAGATTTAGATTATCAAATAAAATTACAAATGAAAGAAACTGCTCAGGTACCAATAGAAATCTTATCCGGTCTTCCATATTTTTTTTTAAGTCACGTATCCAGAAGCTCAAGATAAAATAACTGGCACAGCAAGGTCGATAACCCAGATCAGATTAAGATTTATTTCACCACTGCCTGTCTGTCTATGTATCTTTTACCCTTTCGATCCGAAGACGGCATAGTAAAGTAAAGTACTCTCGTCACGCCAAGTGGTGTATAGGGAATATGGTGTTAGTGACCATAAATTTTACAGACCTTCGGCACATGGTTTTTGGGGTAATGTGGTCGGTATTACGCCCGTGCCGCTTCGCTTTCCCAGAAAAAAATCCGGTACCCGTTAAAGGCTGGGTGAACCCGGAAGCCGTCGGTTGGGATCGAACCCCTTGTCCTTTGTAGTCCAGTTCACTAACCACTGAGCTATCGCGGACGACATACAGAACAAAAATCCATCTCTCTCTGTCCGACGATCTGTGTTATCAAATATCAGACCTTGCACAACCGGCATTGATTATATTTCCCAATGTCCCTGTTCTGGGCGAGCCGCTCAATCTAGGCAAGGGAGGTGATGCTTGCTGTTGTTGACTCTCTCCTATGTGTTATGGTAATTTGCAGGCATTGAAACCGATTGGTTAACAAGGTGAGTATAACAAAAATCGCTGCAGCAGTGGGGAGAACGTTGATACAAAGAAAGATTGTACAGTATTCCCTTGGAATAGGTAAGCTCCTAATCCAGCAAAATTCAGGAAATCGGGTGACATCCTGGGTCTAACGGTTCGCATTGATTCCCCGACATTTGATCTACACCATGAGGCAAGGCGCCTGACAGCAACAGAGCTGGAGGTTGACAGCGACTCATACCTGCTGATGGCTTGCGTTGGCCCGGGATCAGTGAACCAAAACCATCCAGACCATCTCCACCTCTTCGCGGTGCCTCTAGATACAGACTAAACAGTCTAATTTGATCAAACGAGCGGCGATCAAAGGGGGAGGACAACCCAGTACTCAAAAATGCCGTCGAATGTATTGGGTTGAAAGGTGCAAACAAACCATAGCACAACACATCTATGCCCAGTTAGCGTTCTTTTAGAGAGGAATGACGAAGAAGACTTTTTCTTTAGCAGTCATCGGTGAACGACAGGAAAAGAGAAAGAAAGAAAGAGATTTAAACCTCCATCATTAACAATCTACTATCTTTTTTAGTGTCTGATGAATGACTATGTTTTTGTTCATCCTGAGTACACAATCAATGTCCATCTTCCCTTCCTCACAAAGTTGAATATATATTATTATTTATTATAATTAAGCTATGTTTTTTTTTTTTTTACATGAAAGGTATTATTTGTAAACCTTGTTATAGCTGTCTCATCATCATTGAGTGCCGTCTCCGTAACGAAGGTTGACTACCATGGATCGTCATTCCACTCTATTTCTTGCTTTGATGGTGCAGGTTGTCATAGATTGACTTGTTGCTGTCTAACAGATCATAACATAACTGGATGCTGTATGATATTTTATGTAATATATTTCTTCGTGATGTCAAAGTAGTTCCTCCTCACCCCCTCCCCCGATTATCAAGGCTGTGGGATGTATCAATTATAATTTTATATGATTTGTAAATGTATGTATTTGTAATGATGTTATAGGGAATGCATGAAAAAAAATGTTATGCAAAATATTATATCTTCTCATCTGTCTTAAAGCAACTAGAAAGGAAAACAGAACTACTAAACACAAGACAAATGAGATTTTAGGGGCATGTTAAAAGACACAGCGGCCAACTAAAAGTAATCTTGGATGGGAAAATACATAGTAAAAGAAGCAGAGGCAGACCAAGATTAATTAACATTGACACATAGAATCAAAAGATGGACAAATCAGCTTATGACAATCTGCACCATCAAAGCAAGAGAGAGTGGAATGGTGCTGGAGACAAATAATAATAAATAAATATTATAATGAAGGGAAACTTCCAAGGCGATAGATCAGTGAATCATTTCAGGGGAAGAGGTATGTTTTCAGCACCTGGAAAAAAATCACACACAATCAACAACAGAAAAAAAAAACAAAGAACAATATATGGCCCGAAGCAGGATCGAACCCGTACTCCTTGGTAAAGCGCCTTGCCATGAGAAACCAAACGTTAGAGCACACAGACAACTCAGCTATCTTAAATGTCTATAGCATAGGGTTACGATCACAACTCGGGAATAAATTGTGTTTCTGCATTTTCCTATTAAGACAAGTATCTCACAGACGGGGTAGGGCTGAATACTTGCGTTGTAGACAAATAGTCACAGGATGAAACAACACGAATAGTAGTTTCTAGTGGTTTAGACTGGAGACAAATAATAATAAATTAATATTATAATGGAGGAAAACTTCCGAGGTGATAGATCAGAGCATCACTTCAGAGGAAGAGGTCACAAACAATCAACAACAGAAAAAAACAAAGAACAATAAATGGTCATAAGCAGTATCAAACCCATACTCTTTGGTGCAGCACCTTGGCACAAGAAACCAAATGCTAGAGCACACGGCCAACCAACCAACGGCAATGGTGCTCCATGGTAGCCAACCTTCGATGCGGAGAAAGCACTAACTGATGATGATAGCAGTGCAAGCCTGTCATTCTTTTTCAGCGGTCACCCATTAAATGTTGATAAGTTTTGTCACTAGTTAACGATAAGCAGTGATATCTGCACCTTTAGGTCAGGCACATCCGTCCTTGGCATGTGTAGATCGTGTTTAACTATTTTGCATTGCATGGGTAATGGCCATTTTGGCCTACTCTTTTAGACAATTAATTGTCCATTTTTTGTATTAACGTGTGCACTTGGGACCTTTTATTTTTCACCCTTATCCAAAAGCACTAGACATTGGATCTCTCAACCGAGAGGCAGAGGAAGGGTAAAGCCACAAAGAAAGAAATGATTTGAAAATAAAAGCGGTTCTCACTGCCTATTGTGGGATTTGAACCCATGACCCTCTTGTCCAGAGGTTGTCGACTTATATTTAGACCATCCACCCTTTAATGGGTACCAGATTTTTCTGGGAAAGTAAAGCGGCACGGGCGTAATACCAACCACATTACCCCAAAAATCATGTGCCGAAGGTCTGTAAAACGTATGGTCACTAACACCATATTACCTATACACCACTTGGCGTGATGGGGGCTCTTTACTTTTTTTTTTACCCAGCCATCTCACCCAAAGCAAACTGTCAATTCTGGTAGAACCTGTCCAGAATAAAACTGCTGCTCACAAAGTATTGTGACAACAGGCAGATATTGTGACAACAGGCAGATATTGTGACAACAGGCAGATATTGTGACAACAGGCAGATAATGAAGGTCATGTTGGAACTTATACTCTAAAGAGTGGCAGAAACAATCACTTGAACAGTTGTGTTATGGACTTTAAAGAGAAATTAAAAGAGAGACAAGCAAAGTCAATATTATGGTACAACAGTAGAGATAAATTGTGGACAAGACTTGAAGCACTCTGCAAAGGCTGCCAGGAAACATGCAAACTAAAAGATAAAAACGTTATTCTTATCCTGCAAGATGCTACTAAGTATGTAGATCACTAAATGGCTTGTAGTTCCATGTTCAAAGAATAAAAGAAGACAAATCAGACAAAATTGTAAGTAAACAATAACATTATCATCAAGTACCATGCCCTTTGGCATAGGTGATCATGTCTCTCCGCAACTTTTGATTTCTACAGCTATTTATAATTTCTGTTGTTGACCTTCTACTAAGCCATTCTCTTAGGCTGTCTGGTATCTTTTCTCTTTGCTTCCCTCTATTCCTTCGTCCCTTAATTTTTCCAGTTGTCACAATATATTTCAGCTGTTCCTTTCTCATTGCACGGTCAAAAAATGATGATTGTTTCTTCCTAATTTTGGAAATTAGTTCTCTTTTTTGTATGGCTTCTTTCAGAATGTTTTCATTACTCTTCAAAGCTGTTCATGGTATTCTCAACATTCTTCTGTAAATCCACATTTCTACAGCCTCCAGTTATTTTCTTGTCTTTTGTCCATAATTCACACCTATATGTTAAGACTGGCTCTACATAACATTTAAGAACTCTTTTTCTTGTTTCTATTGTTAAAAAAGGATTCATTCTGCATCTCACCTCTGTTGTACATCTACCACACATTATTAACATTGTTCCTAGATATTTAAATTCACTTAAACAATAACAAGGATGGAGTGAAAAGAAAAAAGTGGTAAATGTAACTAGCTGTAACTAAATAATTAAGATAATGAACCAACACATTAGGAAATAATAAAATTAATACATTTATTTTAATCCCACTTATAATTAAAATAATTTTAAAAAAAACACCTTAAGTTACATAAACAAAAGGAAGCAATAGGTTTAAATTAGTGAAGCAAAAATAATTTCAGCAGAAGTTTAAAAAAATAAGTAAAACTAATCACATATTGTTGATCCCCAGAGAAGTCAGCAGTTTCTAGGAAAATCTTCACCAAATTGAAATTTGTGCAAATTCAGGTGTTGCACATGCAAGAAATTGTAAATCTATGGCTGGAAAGTGTAAAATCTTTCATCTACTCAAGAAATATATGCACGGCCAGTACATTGAGGCAGCAGAGTTGAAGTGTAAAATGTCACTACAATTATAACTTGCGAGTAGACACAGTAAGAAGCATTCTGACAAGATTAAAATAGTCAGTTTTTACAAAAACAATAAACATATAACATAATGTTTAGCTAATATTTTCTTTCACAGTATCTTCTCCTGCATCAATTGAAACCTATTTCCATTGTTAATAAATGCAAAGTTGGTCTGGAACTTTCTAATATCTGATAAACTAATACTTTACACTTTTGAATGGAGTCTGTGCAGGAACAACATTTCCAAGTCTGCTACACCTCCATTCCAGCAACTAACAAAGTGTTCATCTTGATCATACCATTCTATTGAATGTGTTGTGTTTTAATAAAAGGTGCACAACTCACGATGAACACTTCCAGGTGGCTATAATGGTCATGACTGGCAACATAGTCCTTAAGCTCAATGATTATCATTGTTGCTATGTTAATTATTAATATATGACTAACAATACAAAAGTATGTTTTAAAAGATGTTTTTTAAAAATATGATAAAACTGAAAATGTAGCGAGTAATGAAGGAAAGGAGTTAGATTTTAATTTTTAATTCAAAACATTTAAATAACTGAAGTAAGTGGAAATGTTTGGAATAGAATGCTTTGAACATAATTATTAAATCTTTATAAAATAATCCTAATCTTCAGACCTCTGCATTTTATTCAATGAAAGACAGTCACACAAAGCTGTATTTTTAGCAACAATGTAATTCTTCTTTTGTCCTACTGTGTGTACCGTGAAGTGTTGCCGAGAGAAGGCATGTGTAGTTTTCTGGACATTCCCAGTTGTGTAGCTTCAGTTTGTGTCACCTTTAATTTTATTTAGTAATTCCATCTATCTACTTTTTTTCGGAATCATCCTTCCACTTTGTAGCTTCATACTTTATGCAGTATGCTTATGTTGTAGGTTGGTTGGGTTTTTCTGGTCAAATATCCAATCCACTTAATCTTTGATGTTACCTATTTAATGGAAATGTACTTGTTGTTTTTTCAATTTCATTTTTTACTATATCCCTTCTTTTGTTTGCTGTATTTCTTATGCATCTCATTTTGCATGTTGTGATTTATGCCTGTCTTTTGAGGTCTATCCACTTAACAATAATAACAAAATTAAAACCACCAACGAATAACAATAATTATTTTACCTTTCTTTACAAATCTGAAACAAGTGCAACGCGTCAAATACTTGGGCACAATAATAACATCTGATGGAAGATGTATCACAGAAATAAAAAGCAGAATAACTCAGGCCAAAATAGCATTTCAGAAAATGAAAAATATATTATGCAACAAAGATATGTCAATAGAAGTGAGAAAGAGAGTTCATCTGTGCTATATAGAACCAATTCTGACCTATGGAAGCAAATCATGGACAGTGGATAAACAAATGAAAAGACGATTAGAGGCCACAGAGATGGGATTTCTCAGAAGAATGTTGAAAGCAAATCATGGACAGCGGATAAACAAATGAAAAGATGATTAGAGGCCACAGAGATAGGATTTCTCAGAAGAATGTTGAAAGTTCCCTGGACAGCTAAAATGACCAATGAAGACATTCTCAAAGAGGCCAACACAAAAAGGGAACTCCTAAAAACATCAGAAAGAAACAATCCACATTTTTTGGGCACATCATGAGAAGAGGAAAGTTGGAATACTTGGTTACAACTGGCAAAATAAAAGGAAGGAGAGATCACGGACGACAAAGAGAGAAAATACTGGATAGCTTGGTGTCATGTAATGGAAAACAGTCAACAACAGAATTAATATGATGTACTGTAGATAGAAGATTGTGGAAGGACATGATCGCTTACGCCATCCGGTATGACATATAATGATGATGATGATGATGTTTACACATTAATCGCCCTTAAGTAACATTATGCTAATCCACATATCAAATGAGAACAACATTTAAAATTACATTAGTATTCACACCATTCGTAAAAGATCAGTGAAGTTAAACTGCAGTTGTTTCTCTTGTATCATCAAATGTTTTAGAGACAATTTTCTCCAGTTTTACAGTAAATGTTACTAAAGTAACTTGCTAAAAATTGTTACATTATTAGTTAACACCCTTCAGTTTATTCTATTACATGCATATGAAACTTCAAAATATGCAGTGCACACAATATTTGTAATGTATAATAATAAATGTATATAAAATAATAAATATATAATAAATAATATATGTATGGACAAAAAGTTGTAATTAGAAATTAAATTTGTATCTAGTTCCTGGAATTAATGAAGGGGTATCATTTTTTGAGGTTTTAAAATATTAATTAAAATAAAAGTAGTAAGAAAAATATTATTAGTTAATGTAATTTTTGTACTGAAGGCAAATGTGTCAGGTTGAAAGGCACAAATATTGTGACTTGTCATAAACTAGCGACACAATGCATCCATGCCGACTTAATAGACAAATACTGAAGAAGAAGAAGATAACTTCAAGTAATAGTAATATGCAAAGTATTTTTAAAATATATATTTCATATTTTAACTTTCCCTCACAGTTCTGTTTATACGTAATTATTACTTCACATAATTTTGTGCCAGGAAAAAAACATATATTAACATAAATATAACAATGTTACCTTAAAAGATTATAAGATCACCTCTAGGATACAATGATAACAGAGTATAGAGCATGTTACAATGATAACAGAATATATCCAGATATAGAAATACATTTCTCATGAATTTCTATATCTGAAGCTTTAAATCTATTCCCACAATGGCAACAAGATCAAATCCACATGATCAAAAGACTTGAATGCTGAATGATGTTTAACACAACCAATTTAACATAATAACATTTGCTGAACTCTACAGCAAAGCAGAAAATCTGTTTTATAAAATGTTCTTTTTATTGTGCACTTAACATTTGAAGATTTTCCAGAGCTGCCTGTTTTCTGAGCTTTTGTTTGAGAACAATAACATGTCATCATTTCATACAATCAGCTTATGGGAAATTGTTACAATAATAAGGCAAATAAACAAATAAAATATCACAAAGCAGGAAATTTTAAACAGGAACAGCAAAGAGGAAAGGCAGATAGTGACAACAGGAAGATACTGGAGCAGAATAAGCCAAATACTCAGTAGTCATCGAGAAGTTGGAACTCTTAGAGAGAAAGAAAGAGAGGTAGACTAAAAGACAACCTGGCAGGGAAACGTGGAAATAGAATTGCAGTGAGGGTCACACTTGGGGTACCCTACAAATGATGGTTATGAGCTGAGTAGAGTGAAGAGGTTTTGTTGTTATCCTACAAGTGTGTATAACCACTGACTGCTCTGTCAGTTCATGACCAAGTATAATAATAATAATAACACTCTAGATGGTGAACCAGCAACTGTTGCACTGGGGTGACTCATCATAAATGCACTTTATCAAGGATGACCCTTTATTCATAAATTTGTAGACCATATGTGACTCCTGAAACAAAGACAGGAAAACAGAATGGACAGAACTCAATGAAAGAATATGAATATGTGCCAGAACGTGACAGGTTAAACAAGCTCAAATGACATGAACATACCACGATCTTCAAACTCAGAACAGGTCACTGAGGCCTCAGAGCACACATACACAAAATGAAACTTAGTGACACTGCAACATGCTAGTGTGGAGCATACAGACTCTACAGCATATCCTATAGGATTACACCGTTCTCAACACCTTAAGAACAAATAATATGGTCCACAGAAGCAATCTTGCATGATAAACTATGGAAAACTGATGAAGACTTCACATGCATCATCTTGTTCTTGTTGGGCAAACCATCTATAGGCACAGCAAAGGCTGATCACTGAAAAAGACTTCATTTAAAAAGTTCAAAAGAACATGGCACAAAAGGCATGTTTGGCACTGTATATTGCATACCTTCCATATTATTTTATGGCAAACCTGATATTGCATACCTTCCATATTATTTTATGACAAACCTGATATTGCATACCTTCCATATTATTTTATGGCAAACCTGATATTGCATACCTTCCATATTATTTTATGGCAAACCTGATATTGCATACCTTCCATATTATTTTATGGCAAACCTGATATTGCATACCTTCCATATTATTTTATGGCAAACCTGATATTGCATACCTTCCATATTATTTTATGGCAAACCTGATATTGCATACCTTCAATATTATTTTATGGCAAACCTGATATTGCATGCCTTCCATATTATTTTATGACAAACCTGATATTGCATGCCTTCCATATTATTTTATGGCAAACCTGATATTGCATGCCTTCCATATTATTTTATGGCAAACCTGATATTGCATACCTTCCATATTATTTTATGGCAAACCTGTACACCAGACCAAAAAAAAGTTCAATAAATGGAAAAAAATATGTCAATTGCTTTTGTCTTCTTGGTGAACTAAAATTTGTTCAACCTCATATTACATTTTCTAGATTATGTTAGACTGCAATTTAAATAAAATTTGGTTGCAAACTACATTTATATTAGTTATGTGTATCCTTATTGGATGATTTGCTTCAGTGTTATTGTCCATTTCAAAAGAAAGTTGGTAAAATTTTATTGGCTAGTAGATAAATAGGCAATACCAGTGGATAAAGAGATACAGCGAAGATGATGGCGCTGGATAGGACACACACTGCGGAAGCCAACTGAGAGTATCACACAACAGGCCCTTTTTAGGAATCCCCAGGGAAAAAGACAAAGAGGAAGACCAAGAAATTCTAGGAGAAGACAGACAGAAGTAGAGATGAAGATGATGGGGAAGACATGGAATGATCTTAAAAGAATGGCAAGAGACAGAACGACTTGGAAAGTGTTTGTTGAAGACCTATACTCCACAGGGAGCTGAAAGGTAGAAGAAGATAAATAGGCAGTGCTATTTTTATAATTTTTGTATACATTATTTTTTTATGTTATGGTGTCAATGTACTTTAATTTAAAAAGCAAAGGATGCTGAAGGTTGTGTCAATGGTCTGTTTTCTGCCTTACAAGGCTTACAAGTTCATTTTTAAGAAAAACCCTTACAAAGTAAGGGAAATCCATACAAGATGGAAGGCATGATTTACGGCAGCAATAAAAAAAGTAAAAAGTAAAGGCCACACCAAGTAACATATAGGGAATATGGTGTTAGTGACCATAAATTTTACAGACCCTCTGCATATGATTTTTGGGGTAATGTGGTCAGTATTACGCCTGTGCCGCTTTACTTTCCAAGAAAAAAATACGGTACCCATTAAAGGCTGGGTGAACCGGAAGCCGTCGGTTGGGATCGAACCCTACCTCTTATCCTTTGTAGTCCAGTTCACTAACCACTGAGCTTTCACGGCTCTCACAGCAGCAATGGCTGCATATAATCACAATAAGGCTCAATAGTAAACAACAAAACACTCAAAGGTAAATAACAAAAAACACTCAAGATAAAAAAAAATCTAAGATTTGTTATGGTAGGATAAAGAGAATGAAATCCTGTGGTTGAACTTATGCTGAATAATTCACTACGTATTTAAGCGAACGTTTTCCAAATTCTTAATGAATTGTGAACAATATCATTGCAATTATCAGAACAATATCAGAGCAGTTATTTCAATCTAGCAGTTATTTTTATCTTAATTTAGAAACAAAATAGAGTCTCTCATGATTGACACATGTAATCAATAAATCAATAAGATTACCATGTAATGGAATACAACACACCATGATTGTGGATGACAAAAGATAAGCTATTTTTATGCTACCATCAACCAAATTTTCAAGGCTGCTTGAAGATATATTGCTAATTGTTTTTTTTTTTTTTTTGCACCAAATAATTTATTTTGAATAACTTTAACCTGATATTTATGATGGAAAGTTGGTAATTATGGTCTCAACTTCCCGTTTTCATTTTTTTTGAGTCATTTATCACTGTTTTTCCTTCTACATGTCTTGTAGCATATTTTTATTGGTGAAATCTAATTCTTTGTTCGATTTTCTAAAAAATTCAAATACAATATGTTATGTGCTAGATAAAGATAAAACGTATAGATTTATATTTAAAACCCATGAAAAATTTTTGTGAATTCTCTTCCATTGCATTGATAAAAAAAAATCCTCATGTACTAAAAGAGTTAATAAGGATGATAATATGAAAAAAGTGATTTTCACTCCCATTTTTGGATGTCAATGTCTAGTATAACCTGAAAGACTTAGTCTGAGGTTTAATGGATTGTGCTTCAACAAGAAGTAGGTAAAACCACCAAGTCAACAACAATGCTATATAGATTTATTACCAACAAAAATGTAGTAATTTTCATTACAATTTTTTATTAATCTATTAATGAAAAACTACAGTCTAAAATAACCTAGAAGAATAGTATGAGGTTGAACAAATGCCTTGTCAAGTAGAAGCAAAAGAAATCAATGTTTTAAGTCTTTTTTGTCCGGTATACAGGTTTCTCTTTGAAAAAGATGGAAGGTATGATGAATATCTTTAAAGAAAATAAATTTCAGAAATTATTCACAAGTGCTAAAGAATACAGTTTTATAGTAAATGCAATAAAAAAAATTTTTTAATTTAATTATGCCTTCTTTACTTACATTTAATACACAATTTGTGTACCTTTTTTGTAAAAATGTGTTTGTAACACACTGTTCTAATAAATCAATTAAAATATATATATATATATTAAAACATCCCAATGTTTGAAGCTAAAAAATGTTTATATTATAATGTACATCCTGCCATAAATTTTGTTGCAGAACAAAAAGCGGTGTAATAACATGGTTTTTGAGGTTATATGACAGGTGTTAAACATAGCTTCTGTTATTTGATTAATTGTGCAAAGTAAAAAAAACAAAAGTTCATTCTCATGTATTGTCTATTCTGAGACATTTGTAAAATTCTGCTTATTTGTTATTGTTACCAGTACTCATTCCTTTCACAGATTATGTTATATCACGTTTGAAAGTTCACATAATTTTTATAAAATTTAAAATCCACGAGTACAGGTCGTCTGGTTGAAATTACTGCAATATTTAAGCCTTATGCCAAGACGTATCAATTCGTGAAGTCAGTTTCTCTGTATGTCGGTTCGTGTGTGTCATATCCCACTTCTTCATCCAAGGACCAACAATAATTGTATCAAACTGGTCCTCTTCATCTTCATCCTGGATAAAAAAAATGAAAATTGCTTGTACATTTAAAAATGATGATCATTTATGCCATTACAAATCTGGTTTAAAAATTTTAATGAATATTTAAAGTACACATCATTATGAATAAATTCAAAGAAGCGTAAAGAATAAACACGATTTAAAAAAGGAAGAAACTGTCTTGCTCATATTTTCACCCTAAGAATTATATTAGATGAACATGCTAAAAAATAGAAAGCGTTTATACTAAACTTTATTAACCTCAATAAGCCTTTTTTGGTGTTTAGCAGCTTTCACCTCTGGCGAAGTCCCTAGAGTCTAGGAAATGAATTTTTCATGTTAAACCATTTTTCCCTGGCAGCTATGTGCACAGGGGTCCCTCACCACACAGGCAGATAACTCTGTCTTTGTAGGTACTCATATTTTTCCCTTTGACGAGTAATTGACATTTCAAGCCCAGGCCTCGCTGCTGAGACCAGGGGTGGTTGCCGCAGAAAGAAATCACAAAATCCCAACACATGCAGCCGGGATTTAAACTCACAACCTCTTTGTCTCGAGACTGGCATCTTGTCTTGAGACAACCAGTCCCCAAAAGGCTTTTGACAGTATACATAGAGACACACTGTGGAATATCCCAAGACAATTTGGATTAGCATTAAAAATCATCAACATGATCAAATGATATGTATGAGAGCTTCTCTTGTGCAGTTCACATGGAAGAATGACTGAGTGAATGGTTCCAGATTAAAATGGAGTGAAACAAGGATGTATTTTATCTTCCATATTGTTTTGAATTGCCGTTGACTTCACAATGCAGAAATGCTCTAAAGGTAACAATGGTCTTAAATGAATACTTAGGCCTCAATTAGAGGACCTTGATTTTGCAGACAACATGGTTCCTATCAGTAGCAACATGAACACAGTGGAAGAAAAAAAAAACCAATGCCCAGTCATTAATGGCTAACAGAAAAGGGCTAGAGATCAACCAAGAAAAGATTAAAATAATACAAAATCTAATTTGCCCATAAGAAAAAAATACACCTGGAAAGAAAATACACCTTAAAAAAACAATTGCCTCAGGAAAATACTTTGTACAGAACTAAGTTCACCAAAATAACTAGGATTGCCTAATGGTGGAATGACAAATGAAACATGTAACCCACTGATAAACAAGAATGGAAAGGACTTGAACTGATATAGTTTAAAAAATATAAAAACTTGTTAAGAGTATGCATAAATGAATATAACAGATTGAAAATATGATCACTGGACTAAGTACTCGTAAAATATACTCACATTACAATTCTTCACTGCCTCTTGGTGTCTATCGATATTGTTGAAGCTATCCCAATCAATCTCTTTGACTGGGTTTTTCTGTGATCTCATAAGAACTCCACCCTTAAGACCATAAAATCCAACTGACTTTTCAGGGGTTTGCCAACGGAGGTCAAGGCTCCAACGGATGTCATTAGACACATTGTTGAGACTGAAAAAGTCAAGTGACAAACAAGTGCAACAGAAAAAGCTTGTTTAAAATTTTAAAAAAGATTAATATTTAATAATAAACAAATTCGCAGATTAAAAAGTGTTAAAAAATTACTGCACACATTACTTAAATTGCTTATAAGGTAACACATATGCCGTGTTAATCCACCAATAATTTATGAAACAAGACACAAAGCAAGCACAACATTAATGTTTTATATATTAAAGGTAACCACTTGATATATTCAAGCAAAAATGTGAAAGGTAATGCTCCCAAGTGTGCTGAGTCTGTGTACCAACTGACATTACTCTGTCTACATTAAATCTGCATCTACTATTTACCGACACTGTGTATAGGCCATTCTGTGATTAGTACAATGGTTGACAAAAAACTAAAAAATATAAGCAATGTGTGTTGCAATTTTGCATGAAAACTGGACAATCTGCTACTGCGATTCTTGAAATGCTTTTTCAGACCTTTTGATGAACATTCATTAGGTCAAACACAGGTCTTTTGTCTGGTACGCACATCTCAAGGCCAGCAGAGCATCTGGTCACAATAACAAGTGCAGGATGTCCTGTCACCAGTAAAACACAAGAAAACAAGGAAATAATAAGTGAATTGATCATGAGAACCACCACCAAACAATACACCAGTACGCTCACATGGATGAAATTAGTTATGGAGTTTGTAAGGAGATTCTAACAGAAAACCTAAACATGCACCCCATCACTGCAAGTTCCAAGTCCCTCAGTTATGGAGTAAGTCTAGAGACTCTAAAAGAAAAAGTGGACATGCATTGCATTTCTGCAAGCTCCATCCAAACTCCTCAGTCAAATCAGCTGACAGACTTCAGAAAATGTAAAGTGCCATAGATGTTTTTTTTATGTCAGAAAGAATAAAAAGTACATGTAAAATACAAAATAAATAAATATATATGAATTCAATGATAACTTCCTCAAAGAAAAGGTCATTAACCACCAACCTTCTGTGAGGAATCATGTTGTTTATGAGCAGCATTCCACCATAAGGCACTTCACACAACACTTTATCTTTCTCCATATCGATATCTAGGACAAAAAAACAACAAAGACATTTTTTTAAAAATATAAACCAAATAAAAACACAAAATTATAATAAAAGAAATGACTACAATGCTTGTAATTTAGCTCATGCTTAGACAATAGAAATCATCTATAGAAGCGTGTTGGATTTGAATTGATCATCTCTTAAAAGGAAACTCAAGAGAAGCCTGCAGTCATCATGGTCGGATCACAAACCCAGAGCTATCCAAGACCTCGCTTCACTTCTGTGTTGGGGTGCCCAAGTAAATGTAAGCTTCAACAAAAAAATCACTAATGAATGAGCATCACCAAAGTCACCATATATGGTGGAGCATGTCGATATATAAGACCTACTATTGCACTATCTGCTAAAACCGGCAGTCTCCAACTTCTTCAACAGAACCTAGGAATCCAAGAAAGCCATTACTGACAGCTATATCAACAACATAGGTCTGAAAGTTTGCATTGATCCTGTGACAATATAAACTCAACCCAACTCATTCTAAAGAAACTAGATCGCCATCACCAGAATTACAGCGCAAAGAGTTCCAGTAAAAAGATGAAAGATAGTATATCCAAAGACAAAATGGTGAGAAACTCTGAGGCAGAAATAAAAATCAGTTACTTGACTTCAATCACTTTACAAAGTATGGTTCACTGACTGGCTATCAGGGAGCACAATTTGTAAAAGCCCTATTAGACAACAAAGAGTATGGTGGTCATTGATTACTTCATTTCTCAGTGGTCAAACAAACCTGGAAGAGGAAAACTGTCATGGAAAAAGCTCCATGTTCATGAAATATTATATAATAATTAACTATAAATTTCCTGAATGAACTCTCATGCAACCAATTTGCCATAGAGTATTTCAATTTAATACAAATATTTATATTAAAACATAATAAATTGTTTTAGTTGAATAAAGAGACATATTTGTAACATCACAATAATCTAATTGAAATCTAAAGAAGTTATCACAATATCAAACTAGCAAGTATTTAGTAAATTGTCAACCATTAAATTATTGCATTTAAAAATTACAAACATCTGTAAACAACTGTTTGAGGGAAATTCTGAACATACAAAGGTATAACAAGGTCAGAAATGAAAATATCTGGGAAAGAACAAAACAATGAACAATCAAGCAACAGATTATGAATAGAAAATGGAGGGGTTGAGCACACGGTAAGAAAACAAGACAGCAAGACAGGCACTGTCATGGAACCCATAAGGAAGGGGAAAGCCAGGAAGGCTCAGGAATACAAGTAGAAGAAAAGTAATGGGAACCCTCAAGAACATTAGCCTACACTGGATAGAAGTAGAAAAAATGTCCAAAAACAGATCGATGGAGAGACCTTGTCCACGATCGATAAATATGTAAGGGTTGAGATTGATTGTTCATTGTAATATAGCATCTAGGCTATACAGTTCTTTAATAACATAGAATACAGATGAGTTGAGATAATTGATCACAAAGTTGTAGCATCTGGAGACAATGTTCTTTCTAACTATCACCTAACTTAACAAGCCTGACACTCATTTTACAGCTGCGTTGAATGGAAATGTCAATTGTGAATAAAAACAAGGATATTTATATTATAAAGCCTGGACTAGTCACTAATGTTTGTAGTGTGTATTTTAACATGACTGAACAAAAACCTACTGAGCTTTTTTTCTGCATCTTTTTCATCCATCATCACATACCAGGTGTTACCCCAACAGCAGGTATGTCTGGCCACTTTACCTGGCAAGTGTCCACCTGAGATAACCTGGGATTTTAAAGGAAGTGGAAGACATGTTTTAACCTGTGTTAGGTACACCACAGTTGAAATACCAGTAAAACAGAAAAAAACATCTTAAAAATGTAAATATATAGAGGTGGGTTTCTCTGGCTATTCATTCTTGGCAAGGAAAACATGATATAAACACATACATATATAGATCTATATGGAAACATAAATGATTAAATGGTTATCTCTTTTTAAAAGATTGGGGTGGGGGAGGGAGGGGGCGCTCTACAGAAATAAAAGAAAGTGAGATTGATGCCACAGCAGAAAAATTGTTGAGAATCTAAAACTATTCTAAAGCATCCATCATTATTCGTTCTAAGATGATGTAGAATAAGGTAGGAGAGAGTAAGCAGCCTTGTCGAACTCCAACTGTTGTTTTCAACCATTCCCCTCAATTTCTATTTGGCGAGGGACCCCTGTGCACATGGCTGCCAGGGAAAAATGGATTAACATGCAAAATTTAGTTCCTAGTCTTTAGGGGCTTCTCAGAGTTGAAAGCTGGCGAACGGAACAACAATTTCTATTTATAAGTAATGTACTATTAGCATTGTAGAGATGTTTTATACTGTGAACTATGTTGGCATCGAAGTTGAACAGCCTCATTGTTGCTCATAGAATTGCATGCCAAAGACTCAATGTTTTTTTTTTAAAGCTTATGAACACATAATATAGGTTTTGTTGGTGTTGACGGTATTTCCCACAGAGAATTCTAAGATTGAAGATCAATTCTGTCATACTTTAACCTGCAGGAAAACCTGGCTGTTTCTCTGCAATGTTCTTTCCTGATTGTGATTTTAATTGGTTGAGTATGATTTATGACATTATTTTGCTTGGATGGCTGACAAGACTGATCTGTGACAATGGAGTAGATTTCCTTTCTTTGGAATAGTAATGATTAAGGACTGGGCCCAAAGTCAAATAATAATCTAAGTTCTGTGCATGTTTTCCTCAGAAATATCTCTCAAATCCAAGCACAAAATCCAATATAACATAGTGGAAACAATCTCACAAGGGACTGTAGACTTCATTCTGGTAACAGGTAAAAAGACATGGTATGACCAAAAACTTCAGGAATGTAGAAAAAAGTGGGATTATAAAAGCATACACAAGTGAAATCTTGTATTTTTTAAATCTATCTATCTATCTATTGACCTTTCGAGCCGTTGCCGGCTAATAGGGCGTAGACCAAGATACACATTCTCATATCTGAATTTTTGTTCTAGCAGTTTTCTTTTAAAGATATTTTATCAAATCTCGCCATTTGTTTCTGTTCTGTGCAAACAGCTCTAATTTTTGTATCTTTATCATTTATTATCTATGCTGCAGTATATTATATATTTAAAACACATGAGATATTAAATGTTTAAGGTTCTACTCATAGTCTTATTGATCTGCTTACACTGTAATGACACAATGAAACTTAATTTATAAAGTCAATCATAGCAATCATCATGTGCCATACCGGTTGGCGTAGGCGATCATGTCCTTCCACAATCTTTTATCCACAGTGCATCGTATCAGTTCTGTTGTTGACTGTTTTCCATACCATGACACCAAGCTATCCAGTATTTTCTCTCTTTGTCATCTGCGATCTCTCTTTTCTTGTATTTTGCCTGTTGTAACCAAGTATTCCAACTTTCCTCTTCTCATGATGTGCCCGAAAAATGTTGATTGTTTCTTTCTGACGTTTTTTAGGACCACAGCAATAGTTCTTTCATAACATAATTTTAAAGTGTGTTTAGAAGAGTGATTTCACTATTTTTCTTCTTGTCATAATTTTTTCTTAAACATAGTCTGCATTTATTTACTCAGTGTTACGCAACATTCACATGCACCAGTGCAATCTTTTTATGATTATTTAATTAAGTGGGAGATTAAAATACCTGACACAATCTGATAAATAATTAACCTCCTTTTGTTCCCTTGCAGTAAAATGAATTCACCTCTAACTAATGATTTAACAACATTAATTATATTGCAAACTTTTAATACTAAACTATGATTTTGCTCTTGTTCATATTTCAAAACAAGTAACAACCTCCATGCAGCCATTGTTTTTGTTTGCATCCAAGAGAGGAATCCAGGCAGTTGATTGCAGGACATTGTATGAATCATTGTCCAAATAGGCACTATCTGTTGAAACGTATAATAGTATAAACAAGTGTAAATAATGAGAATTTTATTGTGCAATATTCAAGCAAATTTGATTATATCTTAATGTACTGTATGTCATGTTATGCAAAGTCAATGAAAAGATAAAACCTAAATATATATACAGTCATCATCATGTGGCATCCTGTTGGCATAGGTTCTATCCACAGTGCATCATATCAATTCTGTTGTTGAATGTTTTCTATGCCATGACACAAAGCTATATAGTATCTTCTCTCTCTGTCGCCAGCAATCCTTGTATTTTGACAGTTGTAACCAAGCATTCCAACTTTCCTCTTCTCATGATGTGCCTGAAAAATGTTGATTGTTTCTTTCTGATGTTTTTTAGAAGCTCCCCTTTTGTGTTGGCCTCTTGGAGAATGTCTTCATTGATCTTTTTAGCTGTCCAGGGAACTTTCAACATTCTTCTGAGAAATCCCATCTCTGTGGCCTCTAATTGTCTTTTCATTTGTTTGTATACTGTCCATGATTCACTTCTATATATACAGTTGAGATATACAAAAGTGATTCTAATGATGTTTCACTACTACATAAAAAAAGAGGAGTACCAAACTTAACTCTCTTACTCATTTTAATGAATATTTAACCTTCCATTTGAGTGTTTTTCCAAACCCACTACAAAAATATAAAACCGTATTTAACCTTGGTGCCATGGCACAGTGGTTGCCTCATTTTGAGGAGTCTTGGTTCGAAGGTTCCACACAGGATGTCCCATTATTTCAGGTCCAATTAGTTGCTCAACCAAATTCAGAAGTCTCTCATTAGACCACAGAGACTGAAATCCCTGAAATTAATGAACGCTGAAGTAATAATTTTGTTACAATTATACATGTGGGTGAAGAAGAAAGACAAGCGATGTGTTGGTGTTATCAAAAGTAATAAGAAAAACTGTAGATATGAAGTATGTTGAAATGTTTTCATTGTTTTTAACAATTAATTTGAGCTAAATATATTACATTAGCAATATAAATTTATACATGCTAATAGAAGCAATGTAATGATATATAAAATGAAATGAACAAGATGAGATATCACTTCTGCTCTGCATAGGTAGTCTAAGTTACTAATCTATATAGAGGTGTACTAAGCACATAACTTTGGTAAATTTGAATCTTAGTCCTGAGTGTTAAATTGGTGTTGGCCCATGCTCTATCTTTAAGTTTGCCAAATGTGGAAGATGCCTTTCCGATTCGGGAATTTATTTCTTCTTCAAGGGAGACATTGGTGAAAAATAAACAGAAACTAATGAAAAGTAGACGTGTATTCATAGAAAGGAAAATTACATTTTAAAAATGAAAAACATGGCACTAAATGTCTACAAGAAATTATGCATTTCTTTCAATAGGAAACCTGTAGCAACAAAAAGATACATTTACATTCTTTAGTATCTCAGGGACAACATTTGATGGATCCAACAAGAATATATTAGACTTAATAAACAGAGGACTTCAGAGAATGTGCAAAAGTAATCATGATTAAAAATAATTTCAGTAAATCACAAACATCAAAATAAGAACACAAGCAAATGTGTACATTCTATTGAAAGGATAGGAAATTCTGAAGATAAACAGCTGTAGGAGACTTTACAGATAATAAATAAATAATACAAAATTTTATTTATTTATCAATATACTTATTGCCTTAATTCTACTTAATATTTTACAAAATAATAAATAAAAATCATACCACTGTCTTTCCATAAAAAGTCTCCTGAGTGAAGATTTTTCATTATCATCATCATCAAGTATAAGACCTGCTGGCATAGGTGATGATGTCTTTCCACAACTTTCAATCTTGACAGTTATTTACCATTTCTGTTGTTGACCTTCTGCCAAGAAATTCTCTTAAGCTGTCTGGCATCTTTTCTCTTTGCTTCCCTCTATCTCTTCTTCCCTCAATTTTCCCAGTTGTTACAATATATTCCAGCTGTTCCCTTCTCATTACATGGCAATTTTTCATTATAACTAACATAAAACAGACCACAAAAACAGACTGACTAAATTCTGAAGAGACCATAACACACGGTATATGTCATGCCATGATAGTAACAGGGAAGATAATGTTGCGAATGCACAAATTAAACTTGAAAGGAATAGAACCACAGAAATATACTCTAAAAGGATAAACAATAGATATGTATATTAAAGAAACCAGCATTTCGTGGGTTAGCTGCTGTGCTGAAAGTGCTACACATCATTATACAATCAATCTCCAGTCAATTATTCAAATGTTAAAGTGCTAAGGACCATTATACAATCAATCTCCAGTTAGTTATCCAAATGCGAAAGTGCTACTGATCATTATACAGTCAATCTACAAGAAATATAACCTACAAGAAATATAACCTACAAGAAATATAATCTACAAGAATACAATCACAAGAAAATCTAAGGAGAACCACGAACATGAGCTCTGTAGCATGGCCTGGGATCTGTGGTTTTCTGCTGACAATTTAGCCTGAACAGCAGCCAAATTTTATGTCCTACTGCTTTCAAATTTAACAGAAAACGGTTCTTTAATGTGCACAAGTGCACACAGGACCTTGTGTTTATTGCCATTATCCAAGAGACAAGACATTGGATCTCACTATCCATGAGATCAGGGGAGAGTACTGCAATGAAGAAACCCCAGATTAATTTTTCCTATTTTGAAAAAGAAATCATAGCTTCTGGTGAACTTTGAATCTGGGTTTTTCTGTCCTGAAGTCCGTACCTCTAGACTACACAGTCCCCCCTTCCCCCCCCCCACTATTTTCCACCAAAAAAAAAGTTACCCAATTAACCCTGTCAGGTGTTTAGCCCATAGTAAAAGCATAATCTCATTAAACCAGTAAGTTCTTCATTTAATATATATAATTTATTGTTCAATTTTCTTTCTTTCTCTTTCCCTCCCTTCCTTACTCTCTCTTTCTCATTCCACTTCTTAATGTCTTCCACTTTACATCATAAATATGATATCTACTTACAACTGCTTGCGCATGCAAATGAAGTAATATATAAATATATATATATATATATATATATATACGCATAATGGCTTCAATAGGCAACAGTACTCAGCTGTCGGCATCTTCATATTTTTCAGATCTGACCCTTAGTTTATGAAAGTTTACCCAACCCTGTTCTAGACTATAAAACTATTCACACTTTATTTATATACCAAAACCACAATTACGCTTTCATATTACCTCTGTTAGTTTTCCCTGCTTGTGAAGAATTATATTAGCTCCTGGAAAATCTTGTTCAATATAAGTCAGTCTCTGGAATAATCCATGTTCTTTGTAAAGACCTAAACCACATAATTGATAAATAATAATAAATAAGCTATTTCTGAATGTAGTAGAAATGAAGAAATCAAGAGATTTAGAAACTCAGTTATGAAAATGCAAACAAATACTATAATATTTTCTAACAATGTCATCCGTCCATCCAAATCCATCCATCCAAATCAATCAAAGCCTTTTAAGACTCCTTTTTGGAGCATAGGCCATGGGCAAGGACTCTTCATCCATCCCTAATCTTGGACATTTTCTCTACTTCTTTCCAGTTAGGCCAATGTTCTTGAGTTTCCATAAATTAGCTTCTTCATGTATTTCTGGATCTTCCCTGTGGGTTTCATGACAGTGTATATCTTGCAACAAATTTTCTTGGCGTATGTCCAATTTATCTTCATTTTATTTTCATAATATGTTGCTTGATTGACCCTTGTTTTGTTAGTTTTCAAGATATCTTCATTTCTGACCTTGTCATACCATCTGATGTTCAGAATTTTCCTCAAACAGTTTAAGGAAGTACAAATGTCTCTCTGCTATATAAGAGTACTGTTTCTACATTTGTATTAAACAGTCAGTCTTATCTTGGTGTTTGTTTAACTCTTTCCGTACAGAAGCTTTTTTTCAGTGCAACAGAAGAGATTTCAAAGACAAAATTTTTCATGCTTTTAAGAATCAATCTACATATTTATATTTATTAAACATATAACATATTATATACAAAATTTTGATAATTGAACAAGGAATTAGATTTCACCAATACCAAGTTGATACAAGGCACGTAAAAAAGAATATGTCTTAATGAAGGTTCACACTAATCAAATTGAAAGTGACGCACTGTGCGGCAAAACGTACGGAGTTATTGTTTTTTGCTGCCTGCATTATATTAAGTTGGATGAAAGCTGCTCTTGCTTTGTTCATTCTCTGTTTAATGTCTCCCTCTACTTCTCCTTTCGCGTTAGTAATGCTGCCCAGTTATGTAGAGTGATCCACTTCCTCATTTGACATTCCTTTAATTTCTACAAGGTTGTGGCATGTGTAGTTACATTTATCTTTGCTTTATCAATACTACCGTATAGTCTCATTTTGGCAAAGTAATTTTCAGTTCCAGCAGTTTGTCTTTCATTTGGATATGGCTTTGTGCATGGACTGCAACATTATCAGCAAAATCAAAGTCTACCAGTTGGTTCCAGAGTGTCCACTGAATTCCATCTCTTTTGCCCTAAGTAGTGGTCTCAGACGATTAGAGGCCACAGAGATGGGATTTCTCAGAAGAATGTTGAAAGTTCCCTGGACAGCTAAAAAGACCAATGAGGAAGTTCTCAAAGAGGCCAACACAAAAAGGGAGCTCTTAAAAACATCAGAAAGAAGCAATCAACATTTTTCTGGCACATCATGAGAAGAGGAAAGTTCGAATACTTGGTTACAACTGGCAAAATAAAAGGAAAGAAAGATTGTGGGCGACAAAGAGAGAAAATACTGGATAGCTTGGTGTCATGGCATGGAAAACAGTCAACAACAGAACTGATATGATAGAACTGTAGATAGAAGATTGTGGAGGGACATGATCACCTATGCCAACCGGTATGTCACATGATGATGATGAGTGGTCTTCATTACTCTACTGCTACAAGAAACAAGAATAGTGAGAATAAGCATCTTTGACTCACCTATCTCTACTTTAAAACATTCTGTCAGTGACCAACCATGTACTATCCAACACGTTTCTTCATATATGACTTTTACAAGGTTAATTATTTTGGTTGATAATTTCTAAATACTAGCAGTTTCCACATCCTCTTCCCATCTACACTATCAAAAGCTTTCTCAAAGTAAATAAATGTTATCAGAAGTGAGGTATTTCTATCATCATCAAGTACCGGGCCTGTTGGTGTAGGTGATCATGTATCTCCACAACTTTCGATCTCGACAGTTATTTATCATTTCTGTTGTTGACCTTCTGCCAAGCCATTCTCTTAATTAAGCTGTCTGGCATTTTTTCCCTTTGCTTCCCTCTATCTCTTTGTCCCTCAATTTTCCCAGTTGTTACAATATATTCCAGTTGTATCTATAGATTGTTCTAATAAGATTCTCAGTATGGCAAAGTGGACTGCACATAATCTGCCTTGTCTAAATCCTGCCTGATTTTGACTTAATTTTTTTTTATCTACTGATGTTTTAATCCTATTTATACAATTCTTTTAAGGTCTTGCTTGGCATTGAAAACACTGAGATGTCCTATAGTTCTTACAAACAAATAGATAATGTAATGGATCATCGTATATCCCTAGACTGGCTGTATGTTAATCTTAGGGTCTGTTTGATGTGCGACAGGGAGAATCTGACGACTAACTGTGTGTCTATATGTTTGGAATTGGAGTCAGCAACGATGGCCTAACATCATCAAGCACTATACATTTTTTTTAAATATGATGATCATCATTTTCAAGAGGACGTGAACTTCTGGTATATGGTGGATAGGCGGCGGGAACAATTGAAGGCTATGCATGAAAAGTGTTCCTTGTTACAGTTTCCTCATATTCCAAGTCCGGCTTGTTGCAGGAGCTACAGAGTTAAGTGCTCTGCGCACACCGTGAGCTGTGTGTCTCATCCGTTTTGATCATGTTTTGAATTGTTTATGATGAATGATGATATCATATGACAGGGAACAGTTGACTGTGTTCACTTTCTGTGTGGTTTCGCCTTATGTCTTTTGGCATGTGCTGAGACTGCTATGATGGGGACAACAGTTACCTTTCTTTGTTTGGAAGATGAGATATTAATTTGGATGATTACGCTGGCATGGGCGGTTGAGCAATTATGGATTTTAATTTTATTTGCACTGATACCGGGGCCTTCCATAACCAAATAGATATCCATCATCTTGAAGTTTAATTGGATGTGCTTTCCAAAAATAAATTTTTGAAAAGTTGTTTCCATTTGGTACATTATGGTGCTATCAATGCACATCTTCATTAGCAATGATTTACCTAAGGACAAGAGAATGCCTAATGCAATGACGAGCTGAACATACATTCTTAATAGACTTTGTAATTTACTGACTACAACACGAACACAAATGAATGACACAATTGTTGGTAAAAGATAACGTTATTTTACATAATAATTTCAGAAATAATAACCAATCAAGCAGAAAAATACTTGTTCTCTGTATATCTATTCATTAGACAAGAAACAATTACTTGTAATTTTTCCTCCATCATAAAGCGCCTGTGCGAGATCATCCACAAGTTTTTCCACATCTCTTCTACAAACATCAAGCTCTTCTTTCTTAAAGAAGTCAGGCACAAGCAGATATCCCTTTTTAACACAAAATAAACAAGATTTATATTAATAAAGATGTCTTATAAAGGTGATTAATAAAGAATTTTTTTTCATGTTAAAGAATTTTGTTTGCTGGTGCATTTGCCAACTTTCACCTCTGGCAAAGTCCCAAAAGACTAGGAACTGAATTTTGTGTGTTAATCCATTTTTTCTTAGAAGCTGTGCGCACAGGGGTCCCTTGCTGCACAGGCAAATAACTTCTTCTGAGATACTCATATTTTTGAATATTTGATTGTTCAAGTCAGGCCTCGATGCTGAGACCAGGGGTGGTACAGAGAGATATCACAATAATAAAGTCCTTAATTTGATGGCTTCGTTTTGTGACCTTGGTAGCTAAGGACCTAACTTGTGCAAACAGATGGCATTGGCAAGGATCATTTTGAATCTATGAAGTGGGCTCATTTTGTGTTTAACTCAAAAGCATATGTGCTTTTTAACCAAAGACCTTTTTTTTTGGGGGGGGGACTCAAGGAAGATATCCCCGATGGAAGAATAAATTGTATTATTAGTCCCATAAATGATTCACTTCCAGAGGTTTATGATGTAAACAAAGCAGTTTTTTCATTGCAAGTGAATAATGTCCACACCTATAATTGGTCAGGATTGTGTAGCAGCAGCAGCTTTATAGCGAACACAGAAAACATCATAGAATTGTGCTGTTCTGAAACAGCTATGCCATGCTACCCTAGAATTGCCTTTAATGGGATTACTGTGACCACAAACCACTCTCCATGTGTGTGCCACATATTTACACCCCAGAAAGAAATACTGAATATAACAACATCATATGCCGTCTGTGATATTAATGACCACAAACCAGGAGCCTCCTGTATGATTGATACAACTGTTGCACCAAGCACTTCATCAGCAGAGCCAGATCTATGGAATGTTAATCTGACATTGTTCTTGAATGATGTCCAAGTTAATGAGACATTAGAATCGTGTGGCAGCAGCTACAAGAAGGGAGCAGAGAACATCAAGTTCTGCTGCTATAAAGGAGACTTGCCTTGCTATCCCAGAATTGCCTTAAATGGGATCACTGTAGTTGAAAACTTCTCCTCTTGTGTAAACTACACATTCACATCCAAGAGTGAATCAGTGAAGGCACAAAATCATATTCTCTCTGTGGTTTTACTAACTACAGGTCAGGTGGCTTCTGTTAGATTGGAAATGATAACTTACCACCACTGTGTGTCTATATGTTTGGAATTGGAGTCATCAACGATGGCCTAACATCATCAAGTGCTCAGTTTCCTCATATTCCAAGTCCGGCTTGTTGCAGGAGCTACTGAGTTAAGTGCTCTGCGCACACCGTGAGCTGTGTGTCTCATCCGTTTTGATCATGTTTTGAATTGTTTACGATGAATGATGATATCGTATGACAGGGAACAGTTGGCTGTGGTCACTTTCTGCGCGGTTTCGCCTTATGTCTTTTGGCGTGTGCTGAGACTGCTACGATGGGGACAACAGTTACCTTTCTTTGTTTGGAAGATGAGATATTAATTTGGATGATTACGCTGGCACGGGCGGTTGAGCAATTATGGATTTTAATTTGTTTGCAGTGATACCGAGACCTTCCATAACCAATAACCAAAGATATCACAAATAAAAATCTCAACTGGTGCAACTGAGATTTGAACTCACAACCCTTCTGTCTGGAGAACTGTGTCTTGCCTCAAGACCAACCAGTCCCCCCTCAAGACGAAATGTTTGATTATGAACTACTTAGCGATGCATACAAGTGCATTTTACACACATCTTAGTTATAATAAACTAGGTAGGAAAATCCAATGACAGTACAAGGACATGTTGGCTTGATCAACTTTCACGAAAAACCATCTACTTATGTTTTCACTAAGTAAAGTTTTCGTGACAGGGTTTCAGATATATTATTTTTACGTTGTTAAACTAAACGATTACTGTTTTAGGTGGAGTGATAATCTTAAAAACAAATGTTTCATTTATCTATCTATTGACCTTTCGAGCCGTAACCGGCCCATAGGGCGTAGACCAAGATACACCTTCTCCTATATGAATTTTTGTTCTAGCAGTTTTCTTTTAAAGATATTTTATCAAATCTCGCCATCTGTCTCTGTTCTGTGCAAGCAGTTCTATCTCATTGAGGGAGCCGATTCCTGCTGCTCTTGCCTCTCTCATCAATGTTCTTCTCAGTGTCTCCCTGGGTCTTCCTCTTTTTCTTTTACCTGTTGTTTCCCATATGAGGGCTTGCTTTGCTATTCGATTATTATCTCTTCTCATCACATGTCCAACGTATGACCATCGTCTTTTCTTTATTACTGAAGATATTAGTGGTTGATTGGCGATTTCTCTAATTTCCTCGTTTGTTTTGAATTCATTCCATGCTATACCAAGTATTTTCCTTAGACATTTATTTTCGAATGCGTTCAACTTTGTTTCTATATCTCTTGTTGTTTTCCAGCTTTCACACGCATACGTAAGGGTTGATAGTACATTTGATTTGAATAGCCTAAGTTTTGTGTTTGTGCTGATGAGTTTTGATTTCCACAACTTTTCAAGGCTTCTGAAAGACATTGCTGCTTTAGCCATTCTGATTCTAATTTCTTTGCTCGTATCCCCTTCTCGATCAATGTGACTTCCAAGATAGATAAAGTGATCGATCTCTTCTACTGGTTTGTTTTCCATGTATATTTTGTCACTTGTTGGAATTAAACTTTTCATGACTTTAGTCTTTCCATGATTGACCTCAAGCCCAATTTTGCTGGCTATTGATGATAGTTCATTTGTGTTTTCCTGCATCGTTTTTATCTGACTGCTGATGAGAACTGCAAAGTCGAGGTCCTCCAAATGGTCTCCTTGTATCCATTCGATGCCTTTATTACCAGTGCAGCATTTCTTCATTATGAAGTCCATAACAATTCCAAATAACAAGGGCGATAAAATACATCCTTGTTTAACCCCAGTTTCTATTGGGAAACATTCGCTCAGTCCTTCCTCTGTTCGAACTGAACATGTGTAACCATCATACATGTCTTTGATAAAATTTATGATTTTTGATGGTAAACCATATTGCTTCAGAATTTTCCACAAAGAATCTCTATGAATACTATCAAATGCTTTTTTGAAGTCGGTGAAGTTAAGTACAAAAGGTTTTTGCTTTTCAATGTGTTCCTCCAATATAAGTCGTAGAGTGAAAATGTGGTCAAGACAGCTTCTCCCTTTTCTAAACCCAGCCTGTTCTTCACGCATTACTGTATCTATTGAATCCTTTATTCTATTTAGGATGATTTTGCAGAATAACTTTGAGGCAACTGGCAAAAGTGTCACGCCTCTCCAGTTGTTACAATCTCTAAGATTGTCCTTTTTTGGGATCTTAACAATGATTCCTTTTTTCCATTTATGAGGCGTCTTCTCTGTTTTCCAAATGATGTTGAGCATTTTTTGGAGATGTATTAGATTATGGCTATCAATTGCCTTGAGGATCTCAGCTGTTAACTTATCCTCTCCAGCAGCCTTGTTATTGGTCATAAGTTTTAAGGTGGTTTCTATTTCACTCAAGGTGAAGTCATCTAAATTTACATCTAATTCTGCTGCTGGTGTTTCAGCTTCAAAATCTATTAAACTGTGGGGTAGTGGATGGTTAAGAATTTCTTTGAAGTGTTCCGCCCAACGGGCTTTTATGTCTGCGCTTGTTGTTAGCATTAATCCAGATTTGTCTAGAATTGGTGTTCCACTGGATGTGTTGGTGTTTGTCAGCATCTTTTGTACAGTATAAAGAGTTCTGCTATCTCCTGTAATTGCAGCTGTCTCTGCTTTCTCTGCCAAGTTGTCTAAATAAGCTCTTGTATCTCTTCTTGCTGAACTTTTCACTTTGTTGTCTAATTCTTTGTATGTTGCTTTTGCCAGAACCTTTCCAAGATCTGTCTTTACATTAGTCATGGCTCTCTTTGCTTCTCTTCTTTCTTTGATGTATTTCCACGTGGTGTCTGAGATCCAAGCTCGTTTTTCCATTTTCTTCAGTCCAGCACTTGCTTCTGCTGCTGTCATTAGTATTTTGCTCTGTGAGTCCCACATTTAATTGATATCTAAGTCTATTTCACCGAGTGCTGTATAACAATTACTTAGCTCTATGTTAAACTTTTCCTTTATGGCTTCATCTTTCAGTTTATGACTATCAATTTTATGTGTAATTGACCTCTTCTGTTGGTTTCTAAATTTTAATCTTATTTTCCCAATGCACAGGTTGTGGTCACTATTAACATCAGCACCTCTGTATGCTCTTACATCTATTAATGATGATCTGAATTGTTGTTTAATACATAGGTGGTCAATTTGATTTGATGTTCTATCATCAGGAGATATCCATGTTGTTTTGTGAATATTTTTGTGTGGAAATAATGTCCCACCTATAACTAAATTTTCTATTAAACATAATTCTATTAATCTTTCTCCATTCTGACTTGTAGTATCACAGCCTTCTCTCCCCATCACATGTTCCACTCCTGCGTTATCTTGTCCCACTTCGGCGTTGAAATCCCCCATTACAATTAAAAGATCGTGTTTTGGTATTTTGTTTATAAGTTGTTGCAGTTGGTTATAAAAATCGTCCTTAACTTCATCATCAGCTTCGTTAGTAGGCGCATAACATTGAATAATTGAAAGTCTTCCATGTTTTGTTTTGTAGCGTGTTTCATTTATGTTATGGCTAAAATCTAGTGCTACATTTTTGTCACTGCTGTCTCTGTCAACTGACCACGGTTGTTCAAGCAGAACACAACCTCCCAGGACACTTCTCACACACTGTCATTGGATGTGTTGCCCTCACATCGTCATTAGTGTATATATCATAAATAAAAATAAACCACTTTCATATGCTTAACACAATAGTGGCTTTTTGTTCTTGAGCGTCTCTTTTGTGGCTAATGTTCTTCTTTCACAAATTATACATAAACTATTCATATATGTGAATATGAATATATGCTTCATGTGCTCATTAATAAAAAAAAAAACTTGCAACAAAACCACATGCCAACATAAAAGATCTTACTTTATGCAGTTACAAATTACATACTTTCTTAATGCTACAGAAATTGTTCCTATATTTTCATTGTTTGGTGTCCATATTCGTACTGGAGTAAGAAAGTAAAAAAATCCATCATCATTGAGTACCATCTCTGCATCGAAGGTTGGCTACCAAGGAGCGCCATTCTGCTCTGTCTCTTGCTTTGATAGTGCAGGTTGTTATAGGCTGACATTGTCCATCTTTTGATGTTACTCGTCCATGTTAGTCTTGGTCTGCCTCTGTCTCTTTTACCTTGTATCTTTCTTTCCAAGATTACTTTTAGTAGGCTGCTGTGTCTTTTAACATGCCTCAAAAATCTTATTTGAATTGTGCTTAGTAGTTCTCTTTTCATTTTTAGTTGTTTTAAGACTTCACCATTTCTTTTCTTTTCTTTCCATCTAATTCTTCCTATTCTTCTATAAATCCACATTTCAAAGGCTTCAGAAAAAAATTAATAAAGATATGCTTGTCACTGTAGGCCTACTAAAAAAAAAAAAATGGGACAACAATAATCTATGTGAAATTTTCAAACTTATACTTTTAGTCGGATTTTTTTCTGGGAAAGTAAAGCAGCACGGGCGTAATACCGACCACATTACCCCAAAAATTATGTGCTGAAGGTCTGTAAAATATAGGGTCACTAACACCATATTTCCCTATACGCCACTTGGCATGACGGGGGTACTTTACTTTTTTTAAATATACTTTTAGTCACACAAAATTATGTGTTATATGAACATATCTATATGTGACTGTTAACATGAAAGCTACATCCTGAGATATATAAGACCCCCAATATTTTATTACATTGGCAAACAGTCATTGAACCTACACAAGATAGGAGTCAGTGTCTTTGCAACATGTGACTGTGGAGCATCCAAACTCCAGAGCATACACTACAGGACTACAGCACTCTCAACACCCTAAGAACACAAGTATGGCCCACAGAAATAACCCTGCATGAAAAGTTATGGGGAACAGGTGATGACCTCAAATGCACTTTCTTGTTCATGACCCAGTCTGGTCTAAACACATAGCAATAGCTGATTACTGAAGAAAAATTACATTGGCACTAATCACAGGTGAGCCAGTTATTGATTTTTGATCCTTCCTGCGCTGCTAGACATCGCATAGGGCTTGTAGTGTTTTTCGCCACCCATCTCTATTCTGGATGAGATGTTCGACCTTATCTAATGAGTCTATGCCTATGAACTTTGCTTCTCTTATAAGTGTTCGTTTTAGTGACTTTTTATGTCTTCCTCTTTTTCGATATCATGATGTTTCCCAGAGGAACCTGTTTTGGAATTTTTTGTGTCTCTTCTCAGCACATGTTCAACATATATCCATCTTCTTTCCTTAATTTCAGATGGGATCTTTAGTTTGCATTTCAGTCTTAATTCATTCCATTGTACACATAATATTTTTTTTAGGTGTTTGTCTTCAAAAAGCGTTTAGTTTTTTCTCAATCTCTTTTGATGTTTTCCAGCTTTCACATGCATAGATAAGTGTTGTTAATACGTTTCAGTTGAATATTCTAAGTTTGGTTTTCTTGCATAGTGTTTTTGTTTTCCATATTTTGTCCAGGTTTTTAAAATTCATTGCTGTTTTTGCTATCCTGCTTCTGATCTCTTTCTTTGTTATCATCTTCTTGATCTATATTACTACCAAGATATATAGAGTGGTCTACTGTTTCCAATGCCTGGTGATTGAGATATATATTGTCCTGTGGGGTAATGTTATTTTTAAAATTATTTTTATTTTATCCCTGTTGATTTCAAGTCCAATTTTTCCTCCATTGATGATAAGGTATCAGTTATATTTTGCATCTTGTTGATATTGTCACATAGGAGCACTATATCATCTGCATAATCTAGATCTCCCAAGTAATTCTTGTCATACCATTTAATGCCATTATTGCCTTTGCAACATTTACTCATTATGCAATCAATGATAATTTCAAATACATCCTTGTTTGACTCCTGTTTCAATTCAAAACTAATCACTCGTTCCCTCCTCTGTGCGAACTGCGCAGGTACAGCCTGTCATATATGTCTTTCATGATGTTTGTAATTTTTGGTGGTATTCAATAATGTTTCAAGATATTTCACAAGGACATGTATGCTATCTATGTATGCTGTTAAATGATTTTTTTTTTAAAACAATGAAACTGCAGATTAATGGTTGTTGTTTTTCTGTATGTTCTTCTAGTATTATCCTTAGAGTGAATGGTTGGTCAAGAGAGCTTCTTCCCTTTCTTAATCCTACTTGTTCTTTGCGCATAGTATAATCTACAGCATCTTTTAATCTGTTCAATTATACAGCCAGTTATACAGACCTAATACAAATTTTAAAAAATAGCTTCAGAATTTGACTTTTTCGCAGAAATAATGAAATTTTATTGCTGTATTAACAAATCTATTTGGGTTGGTTAGAGTTTAAACTTTATAAAATATGTGAAAACTTATATAACTATATAGGCACCAAGATGATTATAAGTGTGATGAACAAGAAACAAATTGTAACCAACACTACTTCCTGACATTGCAGCTGTCTAAAAATTGTTTTAGTTTAAGGTAATCACAATATATAGACTACAAACGGTTGTTTACAGTATAGTATTTTAGTTTAAAGAAAACAAAATTAATTAATTTTGTTAAAAACAACAACATATTTCTTGTTTTAAAATTCAAAAATACCAATGAAATAAAAAACAATTTAAACAACAATTTTAACAAAATTGCATTTGAAATATGGCATAAGCATATAGAAAATCAAATGTGAAGCTGTTCCAATGTAAAAATATACACCAGCCAGGTTTAAAAATAAAGGGTGAATGATTCGTACTGTAGAAAAAGTAAACTAGCAAAGACGTGTGTTGGATACCTTCAAATGCTGAGACACATTATAGTCAAGTCTAAAAATTATCACACTTACTTGAGCAATAAATGCTATAGTGTTACTTATATCTTTGTCACTGACAGAAAAAACACAGACAAATCTCAATACCACAACACAATACATTAATCTTTCAACTAACCATATATTTAGCAATTTATAGTAATACAGTTAAGAATGAAATAAAACAATTACCAAAAAACAAGCATAAAAAACTTTCAGCGGGACCCACCTTTTCAAAGAAATGTCTAACGTTGTCTTCTGTTAACTGACCTGGTTTAACAGTGCCAGACAGTGGTGGCATAGCTCTAGTATCAAAGAGCTCTGGATGAGCCTCATCAACTAAACCAAATGCTGGTTCTGATTGAGGCATTCTTTGTGCTAATAAATATTCTATCTTTCTTAAAATTAAAATGCAGTTAAGCAATATTATGTTTTTCTATAACCTAAATCAATGTTAAATCTCTTCATTCACTGCCAAGAATTGCTATAACAACTTTCCTTATGATACAAATGCTACAGTCACACAGTCAGTTTTGCAAAACATTCACTAAGCAAGATGCTATCTTATCAATCTTGGTCAAGGTCAGTGACTATAAACTACTTCACCTTGTACACAAGTATAAAAGCCAGGGAATAAAACCTAAGCACTTTATCTATAAGATAATTTATCGGTCATACACTGAAATTGCTTTAGAGCAATACTACAGTAACCTTCACAAAACTGTACACAAGATATAAATGATATTAAAGCTGAAGAGGTCTTCTGGATTTAAAACAATTAAGCATGTTCTGACTTGCACATTTTTTTCCATCTACTAAAAGTTAAGACTAGTTAATTAAACAGATTTGGCTTTACATTTCCATTTATTATCATCATCATCATGTGTCATACCGAATGGCATAGGCGATCATATCCTTCTATCCACAATCTTCTATCTACCCTGCATCGTACCAGTTTTGTTGTTGACTGTTTTCCAAGCCATGACACCAAGCTATCCAGTATTTTTTCTCTTTGTCGTCCGCTGTCTCTCTTTCCTTTTATTTTGCCAGTTGTAACCAAGTATTCTATCTTTCCTCTTCTCATGATGCGCCCGAAAAATGATGATTGTTTCTTTCTGATGTTGCTTAGGAGCTCCCTTTTTGTGTTGGCCTCTTTGAGAATTTCCTTGTTGGTCTCTTTAGCTATCCAGGGAACTTTCAACATTCAACTCCCGGGAAGAGAATTCAAATATCTGGAGTGTTTACTTGTTTTTCAATTTCAATTTTTTTTTTTTTTTTTGCTATTTGCAGTCTTTACGACTGTGTCTATAGCATTGTGGGCTACTCATGTTGTGGGCTACTCGTGTCAGCTGTTGTGTTAATTATTACCATGAACATAGATACATCATAAATAATACTTTAACAATCTGGGCATCAGAAGTTATTAACAAATGATGGAACCAAAGTTAATAAAGGTTGCTGAAATACATAAACCTAATAGCATTTCTTGTTACCATTGATACACACCATCAAGTCCAGGATTTATAGAGACTTTAGGGAGCGGGGTAGCCTAGAGGTAAGACATCTGCCTCTGGGCAATAAGCTCCCACCCACAGGTGGTGGGAATTTGTAAAAGAATCAGATCCATGGTTTCTTCATGGCTTTACCCCCTCCTGATCTCCGGGTAGTGAGATCTGCTGTCTAGCCCTCTTAGATAATGGCAAAAAACAGGTGTGCATTTTGTGCATATAGAAGAACTCTTGGCAATTGGAAATCAAAAAAGAATCAGCCAAAAATGGCCACTGCCCAGGCAGGAATTGATAGGCAATTTTTCTTTTAATTAGTGAACTGGACTACAAAGGACAAGAGGTAGGGTTAGATCCCAACCGACGGCTTCCGGGTTCACCCAGCTTTAAATAGGTACCAGATTTTTTCTGTGAAAGTAAAGCGGCACGGGCATAATACTGACCACATTACCCCAAAAATCATGTGCTGAAGGTCTATAAAATTTATGGTCATTAACACCATATCCCCTATACACCACTTGGCGTGATGGGGTTCTTTACTTATTTTTTTACTTTTTTTTTTTTAAATCTACCAGAAAGACCAAAATTCATGGCAATGAAAAAATGAGAATGCCTCTGAAGTCTGGAAATATCTGCCTGTATGGCAGGAGACACACGGCTGCCTGTGTGGAAGTAGAAAAAAGTTATATTCACACAAAATTCAGTCCCTCCTGACTTTGCTAGAGCTAAAAGCTGGTGTACTCAAACAAACAGCAACATAGAAGTTTTGCTAATTTATCACCACTGAGGAGATGATTCAACATATATATCATGTACAGAACTATTATCCCTAGAACAGTGACATAAAGCATAGTTTAGAAAATTATTTATTTTAAATTCCATGATTGAGGAGAGCTCTCAAAATTTCCAAATCCACTGTTAAAGGGTTAATGCAGCAGATTTACATTTTATTACATTTTTTTTTGTATTAGAAGGCACAGTAATAAATAAATTAATATGTACAATTTGACAAAACAAAATTGCATTTATTTAAAACTAATATATTTTGAGTAATATTTTCATCACAATTTTGTTTTAACAACAAACACAAATATAACATTTTTGCATGACTTTAGCCAATGCAATTGTCATCATCATTATCAAGTACTGGGCCTGCTGGCGTAGGTGATGTCTCTCCACAACTTTCAATCTCGACAGTTATTTATCATTTCTGTTGTTGACCTTCTGCCAAGCCATTCTTTTAAGCTGTCAGGTATTTTTTCTCTTTGCTTCCCTCTATCTCTTCGTCCCTCAATTTTCCCAGTTGTTACAATATATTCCAGTTGTTCTCTTGTCTTTATATGGCCAAAAAATGATGACTATTCCTTCCTAATATTGGAAATTAGCTCTCTTTTTGCTATGACCTCTCTCATAACATTTTCATTACTCTTCTTAGCTGTCCATGGTATTCTCAATATTCTTCTGTAAAACCACATTTCTACAGACTCCAGTGATTTTCTTGTCTGTTGTCCTACCATCCATGATTCACATCCATATGTTAAGACTGGCTCTACATAACATTTAAGAACTCTTTTTCTTGTTTCTATTATCAAAAATAGATTGCATAGTATCTTCCTCATTTTTTGGAAAGCTGCTTTTGCCTGAGCCATTCTGCATCTCACCTCTTTTGTTCATCTTCCGTCTGAGGTTAACAAAGTTCCCAAATATTTAAATTCACTTACCTGTTTTAATATTGTTCCACTTGTCTTAATTTTGCACTGAGGTGATGTCTTTTTCTTTGTTGTTACTTCTGTCTTTTTGCTATTATGCAATTGTAGCTTTACAAATAATGACAAAATAATTGTAAAAATAATCGTAGGGTGTAAACGTTATTTTTTTTTTTTTTTTTTTAAATCTTACTTTTTGAAAATACTGCTTTATTTTATCTGGTGACAATTGTCCCTTTTTCAATTCTTTTGGCTGTTCTGGCATGGCAGTGATGTTAAATACATCAGGGTTACCATCATCATAGATATCTTGGCAACATTTCTTTATCTGCTTTGGTGGAGAGCTCATTTTAGTCTCACCTCACTCTGGCAACAAAGAAGCATCATAAATTAATTTTATTGTTAACAATAATATTCACTTGTTTCGTTAACACATTCCGTAACAGAATCCGAAAAACAACAGCTCTAGCTACAAACGCGAAAAATCCTGGAGCTGTATTTTGCGGCCTTTAATTTATTGACATTTCCATAATTATTTCAATTTAAATTTTGTAATTCATCTATTTAGCCACTTTTCCAATTAACTGTGAATATTATTAGAACAAACTGTGTGTTTTAGATTAATTTTAATTTATTTTCTCGCTTTTGTTTCAAATTTTTTTTTTAATTGTGAAAAATGGCCAGACCAGATTGTTAAATCCCTTGGTAGTGAATATGTTACAAGGATTAAAAGCTATGTGACAGTATGATCATTATTTACTAAAGTACCACAAAACTTGTATTTATATTAGAGGCATAACCCTGGTACACTTTAAATAGTTGCAGGATGACTATCTCAGGCAGACACAGTGCCATAATATTTTTAAAAATACTAAGTACTGATGGTCATAATATAGAAGTTATATATGTTAACTTCATGATATATGTACACAAAAGGTTCAGTGCATGGTAGTTCAAACAAAGGACACATTCTAGAGAAAGGAAAAGAAATTATGGAATACATATTTGTCAATGGAGTCAGTGAAAAACATTTTTTTTGTGGTGTCTTGGCATAACCTGCACTGCCAGCACCCAGAAAGAGAAGGTATTGTGCTTCATATATATATATATATATTTTTTATTTATTTATTGTTACAACTTTCTTGTTTTCTTTGGAATTTTGCTACATCACTGCTTTAGTTTTATGAGGAGCCGATCTTGACAAATGAAAGTGAATCCTGGACAACAAGGATAAAAGACCGTTTGTGGCCACAACAATGTAGTTTAACAGAATGCCACACTTTTGTTACCATTTCCTTTTCATACACACAGGATAGACATTTTTAGTTTATTTTCTTTAACATATTTCGAATATTTTTGTTTTAATGTTTCATTATTAGTTTTGTGTGTGTGTTTTTCTTGTTTGTTCCTGCTGAAGGCCTATTGGGCCAAAACGTCGTTTAGTCTGTGTCGTCCACTTATCACGTAAAGCTTCTAAAATACCATTTTTTGTTTATTTTTTTATTTTTCCTAGTTTAACAGAACAATGTTGAGAATACCATTAACAAGAATAATGACATTCTGAAAAAGGCCAAATTTAAAAAAAAAATAAATGTTATTACAATCATCATAAAGAAATAATCATTTTTTTTGTCTTGTGATGAGAAAAAAAAAAAATCATCATCATGTGCCATACCTGTTGTCGTAGGCAATCATGTCCTTCCACAATCTTCTATCTACAGTGCATCGTATCAGTTCTGTTGTTGACTGTTTGCCACGTTATGACACCAAGCTATCCAGCATTTTCTCTCTTTGTCGTCTGCAATCTCTCTTTCCTTTTATTTTGCCAGTTGTAACCAAGTATTCCAACTTTCCTCTTCTCATGATGTGCCCAAAAAATGTTGATTGTTTCTTTCTAATGTTTTTAGGCACTCCCTTTTTGTGTTGGCCTCTTTGAGAATTTCCTCATTGGTCTCTTTAGCTGTCCTGGAAACTTTCAACATTCTTCTGAGAAATCCTATCTCTGTGGCCTCTAATCGTCTTTTCATTTGTTTGTTTACTGTCCATGATTTGCTTCCATAAGTCAGAATTGTTTCTATATAACACCTATGAACTCTTTCTCACTTCTATTGACATATCTTTGTTGCATAAGATATTTTTCATTTTCTGAAATGCTATTTTGGCCTGAGATATTCTGCTTTTTATTTCTGTAATAAAATAATAGAGAAGCGATATGGAAAACATAAAGAAAAAGTACCAGTTCAAGAGAATGGTTCGAATGGAAATCAACAACACAACATTTAATAAACAACTATAAAAACAGAAAGTTGTGGAGAGACACAATTATCTACACTAGCAGAATGTGATGTTTGATGATGAGATAAATAATATGATGCTTTGTACTTCAAAAGTTAAATAAAGGTGTATGTGACAGCTATGACAGTGTCTGAAAGAAGAAAAAAACTGAAAAAAGCTATCAGTCCAAACTCAAAGAAGATTTATTAGATGGTATCTCTATTTTATGCTGTATGTTCTCATCATCATCACTGTGTGCCATCTCTGCATCGAAGGTTGGCTACCATGGCATTCCATTCCGCACTGTTTCTTGCTTTGATAGTGCAGGTTGTCATAGTCATAAGCTGACTTGTTCATCTTTTGATGGAAATAACAAATAGGCAGCAGCCAAAATTAGCAGTATGAACAAATCCTTTGTGAGGAGTGTAGTATACTTAATATGTACATACAATGTACCTTCTACTGTGATGTAAACAGAGAATTGAAAGCAAAGAAACCAAACTTGTGAAATGGGGAGGGGGGAGGAGGGGAGTGGGACATTGATAAAGAGAGTCACAATGATGATAATAAGCACTTTTTAAAAAAGAGTTTCAAAATCATTTAAATACTTTACAATAATGCATAAAATATAAGAACGTATGACTAAAAAGTTAAAAAGACCATTCAGGGGTATAGAGAAGAATCAATGCTTAAATGCTATGATAGTGGTTATTTAATTGGAAACAAACAATTCTCATTTCGGATTATTAGTAACAGTATGAATTAACATTTATAAAAAAGTGTGATAGTGATAGTATCCTTTTATATGGCAGAAAATCATGGACAACTTATGTAAAGCAAGAGAGAAGGCTAAATGCAATCTATATGTGATGCCAGCACCATATCTTTGATATCCACCTGGAAGGACAAAAATGACAAACGTGGAGGTCCTCACTCACACAGGCATCCCAGACATCTACATGCTGTTCAAACAATGTAAGTCATGCTGGTTTGGCCACTTACACCGTATGGAAGATGGCAGCATACCAAAAGATATACTTTACTGACAACTAACAGATGGCAAAAGAACTAGGGAATGCCCAAAACTCTGATCTATAGACGTGTGTAAACATGGCATGAAGACTCTAAACATAAGCCATGCAACCTGGGAAGAGATAGCTGCAGACTACAATATTTGAAAACATACTCTAAAGCTCAATCTCAAGCAAGAAGTAGACAGATTCATAGAAAAAGAAAATACATTGCAAAGGAAAAAATAACATTTCCTAGCAGTGCTGCAGAATCCATAGTTGACTATGACTGAAGGAGGCTACTAATACTAATAATACTTTTTGAAATGTGCAATAAAATGAAAGTTATTCAGTTATTGTGCTTTCTCTAATTCTAAGAATAATAAAACTTACATATGATTAAAACCTTGAAAAAGTGCATGTGAGTGAGGTCAGAAAATAACTTTAAACATAAATACTTTATCTTATACATTATAACTTATTAAGTGACTTAAAATAAAACGGTTATCGACTTATGATGACTTATCCTAATGTTAATGTTCAGGTCACAAAATAAATATAATGTTAAATGTCGTGATTAGGCTAGTAGGAAAAGGTAGACATAATTGTGGAATATATGTGTTGAGAAGAGACAACAAGAGAATTCCAAAACACTGAATAGGCTCTTCTAAAAGAAACAGGATACAGAAAACAAAGAAGACCTAGAGAGACACTAAATAGAACACGTATAAGAGAAGCAAAGTTGGCAGGTATGGAATTAAACATTGACTGGATAAGATCAAATATCTCGCCAAGAATAGAATATTGATTGAATATATATATATATATATATATATATATATATATATATATATATATATATATATATATATATATATATATATATATATATATATATCTATCTATTGTCCTTTCGAGCCGAAAACGGCACATAGGGCAGAACCACAATCTCAAAAACAGAAACCTTGCAGGCCAAAATGGCACACATTGCAGAGATCACTGCTTCTAAAATCTATGGTGCTGTTTCCATAACAATACTTTTTACAATGACAGCTTGTCGAGCCATCGATCAACCTCCTTAGTCGCCTCTTACGACATGCCTGGAAGGTCACAGTGTCACTATTCTTTACTTCCCTCATAATGAGGCCCCCGGTAACACACCTGGATTATATACATATATATAATCTTGGAAGATGTACACCAGAGGTCAGATGCAGAATGGCTCAGGCAAAAGCAGCTTTCCAAAAAATGAGGAAGATACATTTTTGACAATAAAAACAAAAAAAAGAATTCTTAAATTTTATGTAAAGCCAGTGAGTCTTAACATATGAATGTGAATCATGGACAATAGGACAACAGACAAGAAAATCACTGGAATCTGTAGAAATGTGGTTTTACAGAAGAATGTTGAGATGGACAGCTAAGAAAAGTAATGAAAATGTTCTGAAAGAGGCCAAAGCAAAAAGAGAGCTAATTTTCAATATTAGGAAGAAACAATCATCATTTTTTTGGCCACGAAATAAGAAGAGAACAGTTGGAATATATTGTAACAACTATGAAAATTGAGGGACGAAGAGATAGAGGGAAGCAAAGAGCAGAAAAGATACCAGACAGCTTAACTCTTTCCGTCCGATCCGCCGTATGGTGCGCCAAATCCATTTCAATTGCGTACGATCAGCCGTATAGTGCGCCAAACATAATTTGTTTCGTGTAAACCGTCAACAAACTGTATTCCTATATTTTAGATTGACTATTTTATATAGATTCCTTCACTGAAGAGTTCCTTCCTTCTTCCCCACGAGGTTCAAGTGGAAAGACGTAGTCTAACGTGTGATTTTTTCATTTGGAATTAGTGTTTATCGTAAAAAAAATTGTAAACAAAAATCAGCTGATCGAAATGGCATCCAGTAGCAGTGATTGTAATGCTAAAAGTCAGTTGATGACGGCTGATGAAGCTTGTCAATTAATTTTTCTTGATGATTCTGATGATAGTTCAGACACTGTAAGTGTTGATAATAACAATGGTGATGACAGTGATCCTGATATTATTGATTTTTCAGTAGAGGAAAATGAAAGTCTCATTTTGAATATTGACAGTGATGAATACATTCCTTCAGAACCAAAAAAACCAAAAGCAGCTGCAGGTAGAGGTAGGGGCAGAGGAAGTGATAAAACTACCAAGAAAGCCACATCTAACCCAACTGCCAGGCCTAGCTCATCTAGACCTATCATCCCAGCTGAGTCTGAGTGGTCAGAAATTACAACTGGCAGCACTGAAAATAACTTTCGCTTTCATCCACTGCGAAAGCCAGGAGTTAGTCTTGAGCACCTCACAGATTCTTCCTCTGCATTGGATTTTTTTGGGTCATTGTTTGATGATGAAGTTTGTGAAACTTTGTTATCTAGCATCAATTCTTATGCAAAGAAAAGAACTGATATCAACACTCCTGCACGCAAGCGCTCTGTGTTTGCAAGGTGGCAAGACATCACAAGACCTGAACTTGACAAGTTCCTGGCAGTGCTGATATATATGGGTTTGTTCAAAGCTTCCTCTATTGCTGACTATTGGTCACTATCAGCAGAATTGTATATTCCTTGGATCCACCATGCTTTCAATCGAGATAGATTCCAGGACATTTACCACACAATGTTGCACTGTGGTGATGAGGCAGCGGAAGGCAAAGAAAAAATAGAACCATTCATGAATCTTCTCCTTTGCAAGTTCCGAAAAGCCTTCTATCCCTTTCAGGAACTTAGCATTGATGAGATGGTCATAGGCTATAAGGGTAGATGGCAGTTCAAGCAGTTCAATGCCTCGAAGCCAAGCAAGTACCACATCAAGACCTTTGGTCTATGCGACGCTGCCACGGGTTATGTTGTCAACATTCTAACCTATTTTGGAAGAAACACTTCCTACAATCCTGAGGCTGATACAGATGGTGGACATGCTGTACAAGTTTTCGACACTTTATTGGAGCATGTTGGCACAGGACATAAAATTTTTGCTGATCGCTATTACACCACACGAAAATTGATTGATCACCTTCTTTTGAAGAAGCAGTACTTTACTGGGACTGTCAATGTTCGTCGTGTTGGCTTTCCGCAGGAAACCAAAACATTATCTCTGGAGCACAGAGCAATGAAATGGTACATGCATAATGATAAAACCAAGCTCTGTGTTGCATTCAGAGATAAGAAGGCAAAAAAAAATGTTGTGATGGTATCCTCTGATGCCAGAGTGCAAACAAAAGCAGTAAAAGATGTAAACAAGCCAGAAATGATTTATTTCTACAATAGAAATATGAATGGGTGCGACAAACTAGACCAGAAGGTGGCATATTACTGTGTCTTTGAACGCAAAACTGTTAAATGGTGGAAAAAAATTTTCTTCTGGCTGTTGGAAGTGTCGCAGGTGAATGCGTATATTTTATTTTGTTTATGCCGAGCTACTGGCGACAAAAGAGTCTCTTTAAAAGAGTATAAGAAAATGTTGATGAGTCAATTGACACAACATGTTGTCATTCAACAAGAAATGAAACTTCCAGGAAGGCAGCCAGAGGCAAGCTGTCTCGCAAAATCCAGAGGAAGCCGTCACATTGTGGATTATGCCGCAAGAGACCGTGAATGTGTATATTGTTCAACTCCAACAAAGCGTGCACGGACTCATTTTTTCTGTTCGGGATGTCAAATTCAACCACATCTTCATCCAAATGCATGCTTCAAGGCATTTCATGGACAATAAATGGAGAAAGTGTTTTTTGTCTAATTGAAAAAAAAGTGTCAATATTGTGTATATAGTGATTTGTGTGTGTGTAGTCAAACAAAAGTGTCAATATTGTGTACATAGTGATTTTTTCCCAAAAAAGTTGAAATTTCATTTTTCTCACTTGTTGTGATTGTGCATGACAAAATATCAGTTATTGTTATGCTACATCAACCAAACGTTCATGGCTGCTTAGAGACATATTGATATTTGTTTTTTTCACAAAATAATTCATATTGGATTACTATGACCAGATCTACATGATGGTAAGTAGTCAGTTGTGGTTTTAATTTGATGTTTCAATTTTTTGTTGTTGGTCGTTTATCTCCAATATTTCTTTTTACATGTTTTGTATCATCTTGGTATTGATGAAATCAGATTCCTTGTTCAATTATCTAAAAATTCATATATAATATGTTAAGTGTTAGATAAATATAAAACATGTAGATTGATGTTTTAAGACCATAAGGTCCATCAAAAATTTTGTCTCTGAAATCTCCTCCGTTGCATTGACAAAAGCCTTCCGTACTGAAAGAGTTAAGAGAATGGCTTGGCAGAAGGTCAACAACAGAAATGATAAATAACTGTCGTGATCGAATGTTGTGGAGAGACATCATCACCTACGCCAGTAGGCCCGATACTTGATGATGATGATATATGTATATATAAACTCCAAACTTATATTATACTATAATGAATTGAATGGACCATAGTCACGAGTCACGATTGCCGCTGATGATAGCGACGAACACGGACTCTTATCTATCAATGCGACGTCTAGAGGCGCGGGAAGGATCAAGATAAAGTATCGAGTAGTCATAATAAATAGCATAATAATGATATACAACATTTAATAACTAACATTTTCTGTTTCTAGTTCTTTATAGATTGAGGTCCTATTTATGAACTCAGCTGATCTGTCCTCACTGACAACATGAGAGCACTTGTTTATCTTCCGGTTGTTCACGCCCTCTCGAAGTTCTCTGGCAAGGAAATAGCAACATTTTGTTACTGAGTGTAGATACAGATTTGTGACTGACATTCGATTTCAATCATCTACAAAGTACAATAAGTTATACAATTTTATGTGGGACTATTGCACACTATATTGTTACTTACACTCTAGTCCTCTAATTGTTGCATATAACGAAATGAAAATGTTAGCGTGAAGGTAATGTTGATTCTTGCTTTAACTTTACAAACCGGCATATTCAACAAACTGAGAGTTTTTTGTTTTTTTTGTTCGAGAAAAAATATAAAGGAAGGGGGGATGTTGTTGTGACCTATTTATAATTAAATAACGCAGGGTTGTTTAAGGACGGAGGGGGTTTGTTGTTGTTGTGACCTATTTATAATTAAATAACACAGGGTTGTTTAAGGACGGAGGGGGTTTGTTGTTGTTGTGACCTATTTATAATTAAATAACACAGGGGTTGTTTAAGGACGGGCCCGGGGGGGGGGGGGGGGCGTGTTGTTGTTGTGACCTATTTATAATTAAATAACACAGGGTTCTTTAAGGACGGAAGGTGGGGGGGGGGTTGTTGTGACCTATATATAATTAAATTACACAGGGTTGTTTAAGGACGGGGGGCGGCTTGTTATTGTGACCTATTTATAATTAAATAATACAGGGTTGTTTAAGAACGGGGGGGGGGGGGGGTGTTGTGACCTATTTATAATTAAATAACACTGGGTTGTTTAAGGACGGAAGGAAGGGGGGGGGGGGTTTGTTGTGACCGATTCCGATTTGTAATGAAATAAGCAACGTGGTTTTAGGACTGGGGAGGGGGGGAGAGGTTGTTGTGACCGATTTATAATGAAATAAAACAGGGTTGTTTTAGGACGGGGTGGGGGTGTTCTTGTAATCGATTTGTAATTAAATAAAGGGGGAGGGGGTGTTGTTGTGACCAATTTATACTGAAATAAAGCAGGGCGGTTTTAGGACAGGGTACAGGGGAGCGGGTGAGGATAAACACTCTGACAACATAAAGTGCATCACGTATCATGTCTAGATTATATAAATTGATGTACCCTTTTTGTTAAAGTCGATTATCGTGTTGACCTTCATCGCACGTTAAATTAACAGGACATTAAGTGAGCGTAGATGCGTTGTTTAGTTTAGTCGACAGGTCAATCCTCACATTCTATCAATTACCATAATTTGCATTTACAAGCGTTTGTAATGTAAGAGAGTTAGAGCAGAGAAAAGAATGAAAGCGAGGGGGTGAGATAGAAAAAAAAAGTGGGGAAGAGAGAATAAATTATAGACATAAAGCTTACTGGTTCAATCACAATGAGATGTTTATACCTGAATTACACACACACACGGTTGTCCGTGCGTGGTGGTATTTGACTGACAGCAGTGGTAGTGTTTTATATTTTTGTGTCAATTCATCGATTTTGTTGCTTTTGATTTAGTCCACTTGAGTTTTGAAAAAAAAAGATGCTCACAAACATAAGTGCTACCAAACAATGAAGTCACTTTTTGAGCATTTGATGTGATCATTAGATATTGTTCACGAGGGAAATAGGATGTATAGAAATCCAGTATCTTTGAGTCTCTCAACTTTGATTTCAGTATATTTGTACTTGCAAGTCAATAACTTCCATCTGAATCTCCACAGGAGCAGCATTTACATCGATATCAAATGGTGTTGAGAAACATTCTAACATTATCTGTTGTGCAAAAAAATCTTTGAAACGCTTCACGAACTGACAGTAAATATCATGAATAACGTCAGCATAGCTGATGAAATTAATAAGATATTTCTTCTACTTTCCACGGTTTTACATAAAACAGAGCATTTCCTTCTCGCTGGGTACTCTCCCTCAGTTATATTTTTCTTTCTTTCTGGAAAGCTTTGATATACCCGTAAAGTTCGTGTACCAGTTTTCCTTGTGTTTGTAACTTGAAATTTAGGTCATTAAAATGTAGAGTCATGTCAACGCAAAACGATAGCTGGCATATCTACCGAGGGTTCAATAATTATTCTACTGGACTACCGGCCATGAAAAGTAACTTCAGCGTGTAAGTCATACAATTTTGTCAGGATTCCCCCCTTCCCCCCTCAACTTAATGAGCGTACTTCACAACAAAAAAGTAGATTGCCATACTCTGAAACAATATCATGATGAAATTCTTGGAATTAACGAAGACTGTGGCCTCTTACTTCTATAAAATTTCATACGATACCAATGACTGACATTGTATCAACAACTTTAAATGCTTTGACACACATATTCTCTTGGTAAATAATACAATGTAGGAAGGAAGCATCAAAATGACTTCATTCGAAATCTAATAAGTGTAATTTTATATTTAAAAAAAAAGTCTTTTATCAACCAGGCCTGACTTTTGAGCATTCAAAGCTGATGCTCCGTCTGTTGTCACTCCACAAAACCTGTCCCAATTTAATAAAAAAAATATATCTGTAAGAACGAGCTCCAGTGCTTTGAAAATGTCATCGCCTGTTGTTGTGCCTTTGGGTGGATGTAACACTTATACGTCCTCCGTAATGTTACAGATTGTGTCAATACCCATAATAAAATAACTAATTGCACTGTGTCTGTCATATCACTTGACTCATCTAAGGCGACGGAGAATGCTACGAAATCTGACGCACGCTTTTTAGAGCTTTTTTTTAAAACGTCTTTCCCCATGTCATCAATGCGTCTTCCGACACACCGTCGTGATAAACTTACTTAGAAAAATAGATAGCTCTTATCAGGACCAAACACTTTAGCAGCTACTTCGAAATATTATTTCACAAATTCTTCATCGGAAAACTGTTTCAAACTCTTCGCAGTTTTTTTTTCCACTAAAACTATAGCTCATACAAACAACATTCTCTGAATATCAGTAGCTTCCGTTATTTATAGTTGACTATGGATTTTACAGCGCCCCTAGAAATGTTATTTGTCTTTTCTTTCGCAGTGCATTCTCTTTTTCTATGAGTCTGTCTGCTTCTTGTTTGAATGGGAGCTTTATAGTGTATTTTCAAATATTGTGGTCTGCAACTATTTCTTCGCAGGCTACTGTTATGTTCAGAGTCTTTTCATGTCACGTTTATACACGTCTACAGGTTTTGGGAGACCCCTAGCTCTTTTGCCATCTGCTAATTGTCCATATAGTATATCTTTTGGTATGCGGCCATCATTCATACAGTGCATCAATTCAGAGGAAGAGGGGTGCACCTGGCCAAGGCAGCGTAACTTATGTTGTTTAAACAGCGTGCAGATGTTCGGGAGGTCTGTGCGAGTCATGACCTCCACGTTTGTCACCCTATCCTTCCAGGTGATATAATGGCAATCATCACATATGGAATGCATTTAACCTTCTCTTCTGCTTTTCATAACTTGTCCAAGATTCGCTGCCATACAGGAGAATACTAATTGTAATTTTGCTGTTTTGCCAAACACGCATAGAAAGATGGGCGAAGGTGGTAGTAACTTTTCCAATGCGGCTGTCAATTTCTGTCTAAAGATAGTTTGTCGTTCATGATGGACCCCAGGTAGTTAGTTATACTGCTGCAGACATCGAGTTTGTAGTTGTCGATAAAGATGGAAAGTGTTGCTTCATTTTCCTGACCGAGTATATTAGTTTTCTGTAAACATTTTGTTAGGCTCTCTACAGTTAGGCTTCTCTGCAGGTATGCGGAAAGCGATGTTCATGCTCTGGAGTTCTTCCTGACTTTGCATGACATGACAAGACTCAACTTGGTTTACGAATGGTTTGCTGTAACGCCCGCTCCATGCAAGCTGGCTTATCTCAATATTAATTCACATTATAAAACACACTTTGTTGGCCTTCACATGACTTCTTTAAATGTGCTATTATGTTCTGCCTAATTTGTCCTTTCAGTGAACTGTAATTTTGATATTTTGATTGGAAGTGACGTCTCAGGTTGTATTCAAGATTTTACATTTTTCATTACATATAACACACATTGGGTTATCTCGAAACAGAATAAAGAAATAGCCCAAGGTCTATCTTTCCTGAAAAGTATTAAACTCTGCATCTACTTTCCTCTTTTTGCTTGATAGTGCCATTATGTAACGAATTGGTGCAACTGTTTATTAACTATAAATGCAATGATATTTAATTTAAAATTACATATTGAGTTATTGAGTTATTGAGTTATTTGCGGGTCATCATCATTGCACTCCGAACATGTCCATAGGTGCTCAGATCCCCTCCTCAGCAATTCCCTCAGTGTCCAGCGACTGACGACTCCAGTTCTATGTTGGTTGATAAGTCTTCTTACACGGCCACCAAGTTTCTCATTTCTGGCCGTGCCCATCTTAACTCCCATTTCCATCATCCGAAGAAGTGACGTTGATCTGTGTTTGTCGAAGTCCTGTGCTCTTCCAACATCTCGAAGGGCATTGATGATGTCCGCCCGATCCATCGGTTGCCCGTCCTCAACGACAGCGCAGCTAGCCAACCTGTCCGCTCTCTCATTTCCCCGTACTCCCGCATGTCCAGGGACATAGACAAAGGTGACCTTACGTATTTTGGATTTCTGCAACGACTCTACCCATTGCATGCGTACATAGCCCGCCTCCACTTTTTTTATCATGCTCATCGAATCACTCAGTATACATGCGTGGATGTAGTCTTGTGACTCTAACCATTTGAATGCCTTGGTCACTGCCATCACCTCCATTGTCATGCTACTCGTGGTCATGGCGTATGCACCACTGTCTTCCTTGGCTATTCTGCCTGCTGAGCGTGCTGTAAATGCCCATGCACTTCTTTCGTGTCGTCTTACAGATCCGTCTGTATAGATGACTGCATCTTTCTCATCGGTATTATCGCAGATGAGACCGTTGACCTCAGCATTAACCACGACCGGGTTCTGTTCCCTACTTTTCCTGTCGAGTGTGACAATACATGAGAAAGTTCCCTTGAATGACGTAGGCACCGGTATCCACTCCTCACCAACGCTGATATTGGTAAGCCCACAGACCTGTTTGATGACATCTTCTGCCCGGCCCACCCATGATTTGCCTCTTTTTAGCCTGGTACCTTTCTCTGTGTTGAGCACGTGGTGCAATGGATGCTCTGTATCTGTACTAATCTTCAGGTATGCTCGTGCTCTCCAGATCTTAATTCTGTCATCCATGGTTGGAAAGTCAAGAAGATACCTCATTGATACACAGGGAGTGTCCCTCGTACATCCCAGGATAATGCGCATGGCTTCATTTTGTATTTTCTCCAGCCTATCAATTTGAGTCGTACTGACAGTAAGAATGGCCAGGGCATACTCGATTGGTGCGAGGACTAATCCCTGGAACAGAAGAATAAGTAGCCTCTGCTCGATGTTGGCAGCTGCCATGACCTTCAAGGCGGCTAATCCTTTGCGGGATTTTGTTATCACATGGTCGACGTGGTCCCGAAAACACAGGCTGCGATCAAACTTAACTCCGAGGTATGTCATCAACTTGTCCCTGGTCACCTCATCAGCTCCCATTCGTACTACCGGTGTGGTTGTATTAACGATATGATTGTTAAGGGAGAACCATGAAACTGATGCTTTATTAGGATTAACCAAGGCACCTGAAACCCCACACCAGGATGAAATGCGATCGAGTTCGTCTTGCATTGTGGAGGCGATTCCCCGTCTGTCTCTTACAGACATTACATAATGTAATAAAATTACATAACATCCGTCCACCACCGAAATGCATATCCCCTGCCAAAACCGATGCTAAAGATAAATTTGAAGCAAGATTGTCACGGAATAAAAATCCCCATATCTAACTTTCAACGCTGGCGTATACAACACCACATCATCCACTGCCAAAACTATGATCTATTAACCATCGCACCACGTATAACAACGGCTACGCCACTCTTGTGATGTCCTCTAATCAGCGACATAAAAGGATTGCCCAGCGGAGTAGTGTCCATCATCAAAGACAGTGTTTTGCGGTCTTGGCCTGTAACAGGTAGCGACTAAATAGATCAAAGATATAAAAATGATTTCGTTTTAGCGAATTCGTTAATAAAATTGCTATATTTTTTAACGGGTTCTGAATTTGTATGTATTTATGAGTTACTTTATATATATAAGATTTTTAAATGAAGCACAGGGGCCCCATCAAAATAGCTTCTGGCCTGCCGGCAGTAGGTTGCCTGCCTATGGTATATACATATATCGAGAAATTCCTTAACGTGTAGCGATTAACGACACAGATGTTAGTTGACAAGTCTTCTATGATCACGTTGTCACGGTTGTGTTGCAGTTTACTGCAGGCTGTGATATCATAAGTGCGTCTTTTAGCACAAAACATAGGACTTAGCATTGAGCACGGCATTTATGAGTGGAACAGTACCATCGAGTAGCTGACATTGTTGCCTTTTCTCTCAGATTCCTACTGATCCGCTTGGCTAGATAAGGACTGGATCTGTTTTCATTATTAACGCTGGGAGGTGGAACAGGTCTTAACCAGTTCTGTCACTCACCGATCCTGACTCATGAATACGGTCAGCCGTGGGTCGTCTGACCTTTCCCTTTTTCTCTTCTTCCATATGAATTTTAAACAAATAAAAAATGGTCGTGTAATACTCTCAATTGGTTTCCGCAATGTATCCTACAAGTCACCATAATCAATGTCCCCTGGTATTTTTTTTATACGTTTCCATAGTTCTAAGTAATTTTGCTTTGCTGTTTCAACCATTTTATTCTGCGCAGACTTCTGTTAAATGGAAGTCTATCACCAAGCTATTATTTTATTATTTTTGTTAGTTTGTTCTCCTTGTTTTACAGACCTGTCCAGAATGACATAAAATTGGGGTTGAACATTTTTATTTTTGTATTTACCTAATTGTTCGTGATTCCTGTGTTTTCCAATGCAAAGAATGTTCATCTAGCTGTTTGTATCCTAATTTTTGTATCATACTCTGTTCCCCCTTCTTTGTCAACATCACTGCCTGTGTGTGTGTGTTTGTGTGTATGTATATATGAACAATAGACAGAAAGCAGGATCGAACTAGTACTCCTCAACATAGCGCCTAGCCACGAGAACAGTCTAAACCACTGCTGTTTCGTCCTGTTATAACTGTTTGCAACACAAGTATTCAGCCCTACCCTCTCGGGGAGATATTTGTCTTAATAGGAAAATACAAATACAATTTATTCCCGAGTTGTGTTCGTAACCCTCTGCTATAGTCATGAGCACACATGCGCGAAAGACATCGCCAATGAGAAACTGTCTTTAGGTAGCTTAGTTGGCCGTGTGCCGTAGCGTTTGTTTCTCGTGGAAAGCGCTGTGTCGAGGAGTACTTGTTCGACCCTGCTTTGGGCTGTCAATAGTTCTTTTTTTCTGTTGTTTATTATTTGTGGGGTTTTTTCCGAGTGTTGTACGCATACCTCTTCCCCTGAAATAATTCGATATTACCGGTGTCTTTGGTACTCGTTATATAGCTCTCAACCTCTCGTACTTTCTAACATTAGTAGATCCTTCTAGATTTCAACTTCTTCCTTGTGACTATGAACCCTCTAGCCCAGCGGTCGTCAAACTTTTTCGACCCACGGAGCCCTAATTCTTAACCACAAATCACCGCGGCAGCACCTTATATCAACAAAAATTACAATGTTAAAAAACCCAAACTTTTAAGAACATTTTAACGGCATATTTAACAGGTTATTATATTTATGTAATAAAAGTATAAGTGAATCAACTTACATTGTGATATTTATTTGCTGTATAAAGTCAATGGGAAGAATGAGCTTGCTTCATCCTCACCAGGTCCTCAAATCTTGGCACAAGTTTGGAAATTCCCACTCTAATCTCTTTCTCAGCGTTCAAATGTGATCTGTATTTGGTTTTTATAGCTGCCAGTGCCGAAAAACCGGTCTCACATAAGTAGGTAGTCGCAAATGGAATTAATACACGGAGGGCCTTCTTGCCTACTTCTGGAAATTCTTGCTTTACAAAGCTCCAAAATTCTGGTAGTGATGAGGAAGCTAATCTTGCTTTCAAAGTTGCGTCTGATGAAATATCAATCAATTGCTCTTGTCTTTCGAAGTGAGAGTTGTGGGTAGTGCTGTACTAAACGGGTTTTTAATCCAATCATACTGGTCTGCCTCTCCTGAGAAATACTTGTCAAAATAAGCAATGAGCTGTGTTAAATGACCTACAAACACACCTGTTAGTTCTTCACTTAAACTCAAATCATTATCAACTAAAAGTGCATGTAGAGTTGGAAAACAGTAACTAAAATCTTTGTCGACCAGTTTTTCCTTCCACAATAATAATTTTTTTCTGAAGGCGGAAACTTTCTCCGACAGTTGTAGTATGTGCGTTTCAGTACCTTGCAGGGACATGTTTAACGAATTTAGTTTTTCAAATATATCACAAAGATATGCCAACTTCAAAACAAAGTCGTCATCCACAAACTTTCCTGAACTAGAATGCTTTTCTTCAACAAGATAGCAATGAAGCTCATTTCTCAGTTCATAGACCCTTTTCACGACATTTCCACGTGAAAGCCATCGAGAGTTACAATAATAGAACAAGGAAGTATGTGTGGCTCCCATATCAATGCACATTTGCTCAAACCACCGGCATTTAAGTGGTCGCATTTTAATAAAATTTACTACTTCGATTATGGACTGAACAACCTCATTAAGGGCCGGGCAGGTGGTTTTTTGAAGCCAGTGCTTCCCTGTGAATAATGCAATGAGTCCAAACACAGAAAGGAGACTTTTTGCGGATCAAAGCTTGCAGCCCAGTATAGCATCCAGACATTGAACGACCTCCGTCTGTGCACACTCCTACACAATTCTCCCAGTTAATTCTATTTTCTTCATAAAAGAATCAAGTATTTGAAACAGATCTGCTGCTTTGCATGCAGATTTTATGATTTTACAAAAAAGTAGTTCCTCGCAAAACTTGCTATTGTCATCTATGAACGGAACATAGCAAATTAAGTATGCATCACTGTGTATGTCAGTGGCTTCATCCAGCTGAAGAGCAAAATCACCTCGTAGTTTTTGAATAAGCTGGTCATTAACATCGTCAGCCATCTCATGAATTCGACGACTAATAGTGTTATCTGACAAGGGCACATTCAGCAGTTGTTTGGCAGCAGACTCACCTATCATAACAGTCACCATCTCAACTGCGGCCGGTAAGATAAGTTCTTTTGCAATGGTGTGAGGTTTCTTGTTCTTTGCTACTAGATAAGCAACTTTGTAAGATGAAAGGAGAGCCCTTGAAGGAATCGTCGCATGTTTCGTGAAATTTGCCTTTTGTTGATTCATTTCTTTTAACTTCTGAGAAAAGAATTCACGTGGTCGGTTCACTAAACTACTATGGACTGTTTGCAAATGTCGTTTCAATTTACTGGGATGCATGCTTGCACAGGCCAAAACTTTAAAACAAATAACACATTTTGGGCACTCCTCATTTTCTACAACAGTGCTAGTAAATCCGAAATCCAAGTAACTATCGTCATACTTACGCTTTTTCCCCCGTTTCAATTCTGCGTCTTTTGAACTGCATGAATCGTCAGAGATGGTACGTTTTATAGTCCTACTTACAAAATTATCCATTGTGACAACAGAGCACTGACACGAGACAAGGTTTTAATCAAACTGACTTCGATAAAACAAACGTCCAAACTGAATATTATTTTCACTGGTGCGACTTGAATGCTCTTCTCTCGATCAAAGCGTATGGCGGAACGGAGTTGGATGGGTGGGAGGTGGGGGCGGGCAGAGAAAGTCCGAACGAGTGAGCCTATCCGGCGCCAATTTTCTTTGATTGATGTTTGCGGCACCCTTTCAAGAACAAAGGAAAGACAACCACTTGGCCACAACACACACACACACACACGCGACTTTACACCGAATAAATTTGAATAAAACATTGTTGCTAACTGTCATTGAAAAGAGCGGAAAATAAATCTTGGGCCATAGAGAGAAATAATTAGACATTATTGTGGTACAAAAAACGGCGAAGTTGATAAATTGTTTGTTGAGAAATATCACCTACGACGGGCATGGCACTCGTTGATGATGAAAATGATGTCCGATCCGCGGAGCCCCTAGGATGGGCTCGCGGAGCACCTAGGCTCCGCGGAGCACAGTTTGACGACCGCTGCTCTAGCCTGATTTACAACAATCACATGAAAGAAAAATTATATGTTAAAACAAGCATGTTCATTCAAAATACGAAATGAGCAAATAAATTAGGAAATAAATAACACAGCACACGTATGCTTTAAAATGTAAATTAAATAACCTTAAAAATAAGGGATTTTATTCAAAAATAGTACAAGAAAAACATAGCTATACATTCAATTATATGAAATTAAACATTTTTTAAGAAACCATCAAAAACAAACAAAAGACAAACAGAAATATTACACACCCCTGTACAAGGACCAATAACATTTAAACAATTAATTTTCTCATCACAGAGTTGTATATTTTATAATATGTCAATCTGACTTATTAGAAATAACTCCACAAGTGATTGTTTCATCCTGACACGCTCCAGTTACAGACACATTAATAAATGGGTCATGGTTATTTAGGCGTTAATGGGAGGTAATCACAGCTCTGCTGTTGGAACAGTTAAAGTAGAGTTACAGCTATTTTTGAAATTGTTCAGAAGCTAACACAAATTTGTTATATATTTAATGGCAGTCAGAACCAGCAGCATAACTATTCAATTATACCAGGAGGTATCACTCTTGACTAGGTTAATGGTATAATGTTGGACAGTTCCTACCACGAACTATAGTTATAAAAAAAAAAAGTAAAGTATCCCCGTCACGCCAAGTGGTGTATAGGGAATATGGTGTTAGTGACCATATATTTTACAGACCTTCGGCACATGATTTTTGTGGTAATGTGGTCGGTATTACGCCCGTGCCGCTTTACTTTCCTAGAAAAAATCCGGTACCCATTAAAGGCTGGCTGAAGCCGTCGGTTGGGATCGAACCCTATCTCTTGTCCTTTGTAGTCCAGTTCACTAACCACTGAGCTATCGCGTCACGAACTATAGTTATACATACTCCAAATGTATGCTCACTTTTCAACAAAAATAAAATGTAATATTCACAACAAATTATAAATAACACTTTCGACCAAACATAACTACAAGGCATAGTTTGTGCTTGTACTGACACACACAAATTGTATTAAACGATAAGTGTTTTCTCATCTATCTTTTTATTTCAAACTCACAGCCTCAGAATTTCTGTTTCTTTGTCATGAACAAATCGTGGGTGTCTTCATTACATCATCTGCTTATTGGTTCCACTACAAATCCTTTGAATATGTTCTGTCAACTCTTTCAGTATCAGCATAAACCATCCATATACGTACCTGAAGGCTTTGGGACCTCATCATTGTCTAATTAACTTGTGCCATAGATATTTGTTTTCGTATTTTTTTCATAACTTTGGCTAGTTCACCATAATCATCATCATCATCATCATCGGGTGCCATCTCCGCAGGAAAGGTTGGCTACCATGGATCGCCATTCCACTCTGTTTCTTGCTTTGATAGTGCAGGCTGTCATAGATTGGCTTGTCCATCTTTTGATGTTACTCGTCCATGTTAGTCTTGGTCTGCCTCTTTTACCTTGTATTTTCCCTTCCAATATTACTTTTATTAGGCTGTTGTGTCTTTTAACATGACCCAAAAGTTTCATTTGTCTTGCTCTAATTGTATTTAGTAGATCTCTTTTCATTTTTAGTTGTTTTAAAACTTCATAGTTTGTTTTCTTTTCTTTCCATCCAATTCTACCTATTCTCATATAATAATTTTCAATAATACTATTCTTCTAACAAGCCATGTGTGATTGGAAGAATACGATCTTTACAATTAAAAAAAAAAAAAAACCAAGATATTCACACATTTAAATCGAATAAACATTTTATTTTGATGTCGTTTTGTTCACTTAAAGAAATTAATCATTCAACAATCTACATGCCGTATTTGATACTTCCAATGTATCATTTTCAAGTGATCATGGCGTTATGCTGAATTGTGTCAAATAGTCCTGCTGTGTAGTTGAGTATGTTTTCAAACCAGCTCTACATATTGGTGCAACTCTTTTGCTCATGGTGATTAATTATTTCCTTTAATATTTTAATTTTCACCGCTAGTTTATTTCGTTCTAAATATAAATTCATTATTGCTCACTTGCCTATAACTTGTGTGTGTTATCAACAATATTACAATACTATTAATATTGCTTCTTCTCCTTTTCCTTCCTCATTTGCCTTTCAGCGTCGAGAGGAGATATAATATGCATTCTTTTGCACTTTTGTTCGCTTCTGCTGCTGTTATGTTTCCTAGTACTTCTAATATTCCATCGATCCATCTTTTTCGTGTTCGACCCTAGGGTCTGGTATTCTCGCAACGTTTTTCGAGGGCTCGTTGTGTTGTGTTTTGATCACTCTGCCTTGTCACGTGGCCAAACCATTTTATATGTTGTTTATTAATATATTCTATGGCGGAGGCTATTCCTAGCTTTTTTCTCAGTTCTTCATTTCTGATCTTGTCTCTCAGGCTGTTTCCTGTCGTTCGTCTGAAAAATTTAATCTCAGTAGAAGTTATTTTTCTTATTGTTCTGGCATCTAGGATCCAGGACTATAGCTTGTTTCATAACTCGTGCCCAACTTTTAAAATCGATAGCTTTTTAACCGCTTGTTGTAAGTGGCACAAGGTTAAGAGAGGAATCTCAGTGAATCTGCGTTAGCAGGTTGCCTACACTTCTGTATCCACGCATAAATGAACATCTTTGAGAGTAAACAATACGATAATAATAAAAGCTGCTGTTTTCTAAAGGTATTTTACCGTTGTTCTTAAATATAATTTTGGGAATTCTCGCGACATCTATGATATCATTATGAGATGTAAATCCCACAAAAGATACAGATTATTATATAGTATTGGTATTATAGAACAACATACGTTCGAATGCTATTTTTGAAGTAATTTTAAAACATGAAAGGGAAATAATTTATTTATAAAATGTAAAGGGGAATAACACTAAACATTACTTAGTATAAATTAAAATAGAATATCCATTAAAATTTCTTCTGTTATTAAAAAATGCTAATGAAATATAATTTTTCTTACATTTTCTAAACAACTTTAATTAAAAATATCTCATATTATATTTTTTGCAATAAATATCTTATTTATATCTAAAACACATGTAAATTCATTTCAACACTATTTTTTAAAATAAACCGAACTTAAATAGAATTTTTAAAAGAAATATCATTAGATATATATAGCAATTTCACCGTCGTGAAAATTCGTCAGAACTTTTTTGGCCGGCATTATCCAAGCCGCAATATTTCAATAAAAGTCTAGTTTAAAGAACCATTTATGGATTTTATTTCCTATTCTGTGATACCGAGGCCTTCAATAACCATTACTGTCTCATCGCATGTCCTTTGCAGTAAGTCGTATTCGCCACCATGTGCAGTACAGGTTGGCACAGGCGATCATATCCTTCCACATTCGTTTATCTGCAGGGCATACTATCAACTATGTTGTTGAGTGTTTTCATAGAATATATAAGGAAACAACAGATAAAATGGTTTGGCCACGTGACAAGGCAGAAAGAACAAAACAGAACACAATGAGCCTTCAACAAACGTTGTGAGAACACCAGACCCTAGGGTCGTACACGAAAAAGATGGATCGATGGAATATTAGAAGCACTAGGAAACATAACAGCAGCAGAGGCGAACAGTAGAGCAAAAGACTGCAAAATATATCTCCCCTCGACGCTGAGAGGCAGATGAGGAAGGAAAGAAGAAGTTTTTATGCCACGGACACCAAGCTATCTATAATCTTCTCTCTTTGTCGTCCGCTGCCAAAAAATACATATTCATTCTGCGATCGGATCTGTCTATCTATCCAATATGGTAATGAACAATGGCTTTACCCCTTACCCTTCCATGATTTATGTATGGATAATGAGATTTGTTGTCCAGCCCTATCAAATAACAGGAGAAAAAAAAAAAGATGTCACGTGTGCACTCGGCCAGGATAAAGAATTCATGACAGTAAAGTAGAATAAAAGTAGGCCAAAAAAGTAGCTGCTGTTTGTGCAAAAAAAATGTAAACTATAGTATCAATGACGTATGTGTCAGGCTGAAAGGTGCAGATATAATAAACTACTGGCACAATATGTATATTCCTGTATGGTACAGTAACATGGACATTAGACAAGAAAACAGAACAGATAATTGAAGCCTTTGAAATGTGGATTTATAGAAGAATAGGTAGAATTGGATGGAAAGAAATGAAAACAAACGATGAAGTTTTAAAACAACTAAAAATGAAAAGAGAACTACTAAACACAATTAGAACAAGACAAATAAAGTTTTTGGGGCATGTTAAAAGACACAACAGCCTAATAAAAGAAATATTGGAAGGTAAAATACAAGGTAAAAGAGGCAGAAGCTGACAAAGACTAACATGGACAAGTAACATCAAAAGATGGACAAGTTAGCCTATGACAATCTGCACCATCAAAGCAAGAGACAGTGTGGTATGGCGCTCCATGGTAGCCAACCTCCAATGCAGAGACGGCACTCAATGATGATGGTGATGATGACTGGCACAATGTATCCTCGCCCACTTAACAGATCAACACAAAGAAGATGTGTTGTTTAGAAAGGTCAGCCTATAAATTATCGTCTCAATTTATAGTTGTGGTAGTTTTAAATAGTTTTCTGTTCTGAGTACTTCATAAATGTGTACTCTGTGGTACCTTGATTTTTGTGCAAATATCTCAGAGGGAAGTTTCCTCCCAGTATTTATTCCCTGTGAGTGTTTTGTATTGTAAGATATAAATGTTGTGAGAGATAAAGCTTCTGATCTGCTCATATCTGTCAGTGAGTGTTTTGTATTGTAAGATATAAATGTTGTGAGAGATGAAGCTTCTGATCTGCTCATATCTGTCAGTGAGTGTTTTGTATTGTAAGATATAAATGTTGTGAGAGATAAAGCTTCTGATCTGCTCATATCTGTCAGTGAGTGTTTTGTATTATAAGATATAAATGTTGTGAGAGATAAAGCTTCTGATCTGCTCATATCTGTCAGTGAGTGTTTTTGGCTGCCAAAAACTGCAGTCATGTTTATCAATTTGGGGAAGAAGTATGTATTAACTATATGACACTATGTTACAGAGTCCATACTGAAGTTAAACTAAGGTGACATGATAGGGCAAGACACACACACTAAAAGGTTCAAAGATAACTCATGATTTGCGGAGAAGTAGTGATTTTTATAAACTATGGAAAAGAAACAGATCACATGACATAAGAGGGATCATTCTAGGAGTCCAGCTCTCGCATTCAGTGCAGACGGTCACAGGGATACGATCAAGGAGGTTATCACAGGGATAATATCATGGAAATTGTCACAGAGATAAGATTAAGGATGATGTCACAGGGATAAGATCAGGGAAGTTGTCACAGAGATAAGATCAGTGAAGTTGTCATAGGTATAAGATCAGTGAAGTTGTCACCGAGATAAGATCAGGGAAGTTGTGACAGAGATAAAATCAGGAAAATTTGTCACAGAGATAAAAGATCAGGGAAGTTGTCACAGGGATAAGATCAGGGAAGGTGTCACAGGGATAACATCTAGAGAGAATTTGGGGGCTGGGTGATCTCAAGGTAAACTATCAGTCTCTGGACAGGAGACTGTGTTCAATTCCACCAATGGGAATATTTTTCAAAAATAGATAGATATGCATTTGTAGTTTCCAATGAGATTGACATGCGCACTTTCATAGAAGGAGTGATATGTTTGTGTATCAGTTGTGAAGTAATGAACTGGTTACATGATTTTATTCATGACTGCTCATCACATGTGTTTTATGAAAGTTTGAGTTATCATGAATCACCCATGTTTTATGAACTGGCTTGATGCTGTATTGTCAAATAACATGTCACTGATGTAAATATGATAGACCTTACATGTACAAGGCACAGAAATACCTACATGGTCGACATCTTCAGCAATCAGAACAGGTACAGTCTTAACCTAAGATGGGTTATCAAGTCTCTATGATCTTGACCTTAATCAAGTAATCTCTACTTTAGATCCATGAGTAGAACAGAGCTGTCTTCAGTACCAAGTTTAATCTCAAACATCTTAGGGTACAAGTCTTGCCAGATGATTCATGAGAAACCTGTCAGCCAGTATGGTTTATCTCACTATTGAATGTAAATGAATATTAGCTGTCATTTACTTAACTGTGGGTCTATATATGAGCAAAGGGTGTCATGTAATGATTCGCTACTAGTCCATTAAAATGAAAACACAGGGCGAAGGTCCGGTCACAAGGTGACGGTGGACAGTGATACGCCTGTTAATATATCTAACTGAATTAGCTGTTGCCCTCAAAGGATTGAAGCTCAAATAAAGATGGAATCTCCAACGAAATGCTCCTAAATCTGGGACAGAAAGCCAAGAGCCAGCTTCTAAGGATAATATATGCTAGCTGGAAGAGAGGTCATGTGCCGGCAATCTGGAAAGAAGCTATTATGGTGCCCATCCTCAAGTGTGGAAAAGACCCACTAGACCCAAGTAGCTATAGACCAATTAGCCTACTGAGCTGCCTGAGTAAACTCATGGAAAGGCTGATTAACAGAAGACTTATGTGGCATTTGGAAACAAAACAACAAATCGTACCATAACAAAGTGGCTTCCATCAGCACAGATCAATTGAAGACCTGATCACCTACATTGCACAGGAAATAGAGGATGCTCTACAAGAAAAGAAACACACACTGGCAGTGTGGGTCAACATGGAGAAGGCTTTTGATAGGGTTTGGCAAGAGGGTTTAAAGAACAAGCTTTTTAGACTTGGCATCCAGGGTCGTTTATTCAATTGGGTCTCTCAATACCTTCAGGATAGAATGGCCAGAGTGCAAGTTCAAGGTCAACTAAGTAAGAAGGTCTCTATCGAACAAGGTGTCCCACAAGGCGGAGTGTTGTCCCCAACACTCTTTTTAATTTTCATAAATGACATCGTAAAGGACATTCCACCCAGCAATATACACAGATGATCTGGCGTTATGGGCTCGTGAGGAATGTATGACGGCGGCTGGACCCAGGATGCAAGATGCCCTAGGTGAACTTGAAAAATGGACGAACACCTGGTTCCTACCAATCAACGAAAAAAAACTACATATACAATTTTCAGCCTATCAAGAAACACACTCTCTGCAAACTTGAAGATAAAAGACCATACACTCCCTATTGACCAAAACCCAACATAACTTGGTGTCACCATGAATCGCAGAATAACTTGGAAAAATCAGATAGACAGAGCAAGGAAAAAAGCCAGAAAGCGAACAGATATTATGAAGAAATTGCAGGAACGGACTGGGGGGGTAGACAGCAATATTTTGAAAAGACTATATATAGGAAGAGTCAGACCAGTTCTAGAGTATGGAGTCACAGCCTGGGCTCCAAATCACACCGTAGCAAAATTAACAGAACACAGAACCAAGCTGCCCGTATCATCACTGGTCCTATGAAATCTACACCTATCAAGACTCTCCAAACAATATAGAAACCCTTGGGCCCATCTGATATGTCTCCTCATGAAAAGCATAAAATACCAGAATTTAAGGAAAATATAGCAGGAATCATGAAAAAGGCACCCAATTAGACACAGAAAGAAAACACGTAGCAGAAAAACACATACACGATACCTACCCACAGGACTCTTGGTCCCACATATACACAGATGGCTCTGCTACAAATGCCACGAGAAATGGAGGGGGAGGTGTGTTCTTGACGCTGAATAATCAGGACGAGATAACCAAGTCAATAGCTACTGGAAAATTCTCAAACAACTTTAAAGCAGAAACTGAGGCCATCAGAGATGCTGCAACACTGGCTACTCAACACAAAAATAACATGCACAATAAATTGATGCACTGCTAACTGATGCACTGTCAGTACTATCAGAGAACCATCCGCTCAGTTATGATGAAGCCAAATCCATCCTCAAGGGTCAGTTCCATGAAAAATGGAAACGAGAACACCCAACGCATAACGAGAGTGACGGATACCACCAACTATCAAGGAGGGATCAAGTCATCATACTTTGCCTACGCACTGGCCACAATAGAATGAGAAATCACATGTTCACCAAATTCAAAATAGGTACAACCAGCCTATGCCACTGGACAATATGACTTCAAAACATGTTCTACAGGATTGCCCTCAGTACACAGATCTGAAAAGAGCAATGTGGTCCACGCCCACTTCCCTGGAAGAAAAACTATATGGGGCAATCGATTCGCTTAAACAGACAGCTGTCTTCATGAGAGAGTCTGGAATCCTACTCTGATTAAGTCTTGATTGCAGAGAGAGAGAGAGAGAGATATATATATATAGTGGTACCACAAAGATATTACACTGCACAAACTGGTACCCAGAAGGTAGTGTCCTACCACAAGATGGTACTGTCCCATAACAAGAGGATGCTGTTTTACTGACCTGGTAACAAATTAGTGTCATTCTACTACAAATTGATGGAACACTGCCAAAACTAATTAGACAGCTTGTTTTTATCACATTTTACTATGTTTGCATAATTACTTTTGCACAGAAATAATGACACAAATCTTAATACATCATCAGTCGAATTTATTAAAACTGTAAATAAATAACCTTCGCAAAGAAAACAATCATCATCATCATGTACCATGCCGGTTGGCGTAGGCGATCATGTCCCTCCACAATCTTCTATCTACAGTGCATCGTATCAGTTCTGTTGTTGATTGTTTTCCATGCCATGACACCAAGCTATCCAGTATTTTCAAGAAAACAATAGTTGCTGTATTTAATTTTCACTCATGATAACAAATTCAGAACATAAAAGCAAAAGAAACACCAAAATAAATGTGCAATAATTAATATAAAGAAAAGAATCATATAACAAATCCACTGAAAAATAAATATTCTACTGAAATGTTGAAGAGTAAATTAAAAAAAAAAAAAAATTCCTATCTTAAATCTTAAGAACATTTCTCCGAAAAATTATACATATTTATTTTAAAAAGAGGTTTAGGAAAAAATAATGATTTATTCATGTTTGCTAAAGTTGAATGTCGTGGGTAAAAGAAAAAAGGCCAACCCAGAGAAGGTCTAAACGCCGTCTTCTTGCACGTGTACATATGTATACACGCATCTGTGTGTGTGTATACATGTATTTATGGGCCCTTAGATACTTTCAGATATTGCCTGTGCCTTTGTAGTCGACGTTCCTAGATAGCGTTCCCCCCACTCGTGTATTTTTAGAACACTTCACCTCTGACCACAGGGTATAAATTACAGCTACACCCGTGAGAAATTCCTTTCATAGCCTGACCACAGTCCACGATACACAGGGAAGTCAACATATTTCGATTATTTTGTTTTTGATGTTTCATTACTAGTTAGCTATGTAGGATTAGTTTTATTTATTCACATATCTGTGTGTGTATGTTGTTTGTTTGTTCCTGCTGAAGGCCTATTGAGCCGAAACGTCGTTCGAATCTGTGTCGTCTACTAATCACGTAAAGCTTCTAACATACCATTTTTTTGTTTTTTTTCTATTTTTCCAACCTAGAGAATCACTAAAAGAACACTGAAGTGAGAAGCAACAACAACAGGTAAAAGCTCCCTTTTACCTGGTTGAGAGATTCAACTAGAACAGGGAGATTTGGTGATACAATGTGGGTACTGTGCAAGGTCTGATACTTGATTTCAAAGATCATTTGACATGAAAAGACCAGAATCAGAATTTCTGCACTATGATAGATAAGGGAATGAAATATGAAAATCCAAGGTATTAGGCCACAGCATCTAGTGGCGCTCTTCCTCTATGTTACATTCCCCAAATCAGTGAGTTAGGTAACCAATTTTTATTTGACTGGAGAATGTCAGATTGGAATTGAACCACAAACATAATATTTGCTAAGCTAGTTTCCTAACCACAATGTCAACAAGTCTCTCAAAATATGAGTAACTGCAGAATGTCTGGACATCAAAGTAATAAACACAGTCAATGTTGGGTTATGAAGCTGTGTAATTCTAAGAATTTATTAGTTTTTAACTGTTTAAGGCGGTCTTTATTGTCTCTTGGTTCTAGTAAGTCATGTTGATTACTGTTTTCTTTTCATGTGCAAAAGTATTCATTTATCTATTTTCATTATCATCATCAAGTACCTGGCCTGCTGGCGTAGGTGATCATGTCTCTCCACAACTTTCGATCTCGGCAGCTATTTATCATTTCTGTTGTTGACCTTCTGCCAAGCCATTCTCTTAAGCTGTCTGTTATTTTTTCTCTTTGCTTCCCTCTATCTCTTCGTCCCTCAATTTTTCCAGTTGTTCTCTTCTCATTACATGGCCAAAAAATGATGATTGTTTCTTCCTGATATTGGAAATTAGCTCTCTTTTTGCTTTGACCTCTCTCAGAACATCTTCATTACTCTTCTTAGCTGTCCATGATACTCTCAACATTCTTCTGTAAAACCGCATTTCTACAGACTCCAGTAATTTTCTTGTCCGTTATCCTATTGTCCATGATTCACATCCATATGTTAAGACTGGCTCCACGTAACATTTAAGAACTCTTTTTCTTGTTTCTATTGTCAAAAATGGATTGCATAATATCTTCGTCATTTTTTGGAAAGCTGCTTTTGCCCGAGCCATTCTGCATCTCACCTCTTTTGTACATCTTCCGTCTGAGGTTAACAAAGTTCCCAAATATTTAAATTCATTTACATGTTTCAATATTGTTCCACTTGTCTTTATTTTATTTTGCACTGAGGTTATGTCTTTTTCTTTGTTGTTACCATTACCTCTGTCTTTTTGCTATTAAGGCTGAGTCCTTTATTTTATTTTGTATTTTCATTATATCGTTATTATAAAGCTCTAATTTAGAAAGAACCACTAATAATCTATCTTTGATATTCATTTTCATGTTCCCTTGATCCTTATAGATTTCAATTCCTTCCACCACTGTGACTAGGACTATATGAACCTACTATCCACTCTTACAACCAAGCCAAAGGAAGATCATATGTTCAAACAAGCATGTTCTTTCAAAATGAGCAAAGAAATTACAAAAATAACACAGTACATGTATGCTTAAAATTTTTTTTTTATATGAAATTAATTTGTTTTCTAAAAACAAAAAAATAGTTATACACAATAGCCATTTAAAGAAACTTTCAGAAACAGACAAATGACAATAAGAAATATTGCACACGCATATACAAGGACCAATAACATTTAAAGAACTCACTTTTGCATTACAGAGTTAAATATTATAGAATATGTTAATCTGACCAGGGCCTTGGTAGCCTAGTTGGGAAAACCACCCGACTAGACTACTGATGTTCGGACAACCCGTGTTTGATTCCCACTGGAAGCAGTGTGAATTGTACTTGTGGTTGGAAAAAAAAAATACCCCTGCGGCTGGCAGAAATGGGTACCAGGGTATTACCCTAGGAAGGTGAGGAATGGTGCCTCACATCATGAGTTTCGGTGCTGGAAGTGACACTATCCAGAAATCTCAGAGCATTTCTGGATAGGCGGCCGAGCACATATGAGTGGAAACCCACATGCTAAGACGCCGATTCAAGTCTCGTACTCTACCTTTACCAGGGGGTATCACTCTTGTTCAGCTTAATGGTACACAGCTGCATAGTTCCAACATACTCCAAATCCATTTTGTTAAATGTTTCTCACTTTCCAATAAGAAAATGTAATATTCACAACAATTTATTATTGGCACTTCTAGTCAATTACAACTGGAAGCTATAGATTGTACTTCAATCAGTTATGTCTCACCAAAAGAATACAAAATTCTAATCATCTATAGCTCTCTTCTCATCTACCTCTTTATTCAAAGTTAAAGTCTCAGAACGGCTCTGCCGCTGTCATAGAATTGATCATTGGGTGACTTCATTACACCATCTCTGTTTCATGGTTCCATTAACAATTGTTTGTACATACATTGTCAGCTCCTTCAATGAATCACAACATATGACATCCATACATGTTCCTGGTGAAGACTTTCAACATAAACTAATTAACTCATGTGCCATTATTTGTTGTTTTTCTCTGAAACCTTGACAAAGAGTTTATCTCAATAACTATCAGGACAACTAGATTTCTAAAATGCCACTTGTTATTGAAATCACAGGATCTTTAAAGTAAAAAAAAAAAAAAAAGAATCAAGATTAAGATATTTACCAGTTGCAATTGCAACTGGATGTCATTTTAGATAATTACTTTCTTTCTTTTTAATAATGATTAATCAACACAAAAAACATGCAATACTTAATACTTGGAATGCTGTATTTTAAATGATCTTTTTAATCTTTCTGAAATATGCCAGATAATGTGCTGACAGTAGAGTGTATAACTTTATGTTTTCAATCCGGCTCTACATATTGGCCCAATCCTTTTGCTACTGTAGACTAAATATTGTCTTTTATATTTTTATTTTCACTCATTTAAGTCCTCTACTTATACACACATATTCAGAAATGTTGATTCACATTGTCACTTCAACTTATCAATCTCATCAAGCCTATAATAAAACAGCGATACATTTAGATATGTTGGCTCGACAATTTAGTTTGACCTCACATCTAAAGCAAACTTGAAAATCTTATTTCGGGCCAACTCTCTACTTTCTAAACACCTAAATAAATGTATTTATTATTAAAAATATTCATTAGTTTACAATTTTGGGCTTGTGATAGATCATTTCCTACACTGATAAACATATCAGAATGTATACAATTGTCTTGATGGTGACTTAAGAAATGACATAGCTTCCACATTTAAAGATCAAGTCCTTTGAATCTGTATTTGAAATTTGCCTAAAGAAAAAAAAAAAACAATATAAATTTTACAAATATATAATAAAGATAACAAATGAAATATTGATTTAATTTGAAAGTAAATGCTCATTCATATATATATATATATATATATATATGCAAACATTACGAAAAATAAAAGCTTTCTTGTAATGAAAATCAATCTAGAGATCTAAATATTGTAAAACTGAAAAATAAAATATATATATAGAAGAAAATAAGCCAAGGTAATCTGTCGTATCTGGTGGTTTCAGCATCTGTTGTTAGATCATAATTTTAAAGCTAATTTGTCAAAGTTACACTTGACTGCCCTATTTTCCTGAAGAAAATCTTGGTATACGTTGTTAGAACTTAGAAGGGTGTTGGATGCAAAACATCTGTCAAAGTTGGAAACTCAACCTAGAAAAACAGATCAACAGGTGAGTGTGTTAACTACTTTGCTACTATATAGGAGAAGTTATAAACTTTCTATCTATTGACCTTTCGAGCTGTGGCGGGCCCGTAAGGCATAGACCCATATACTCTTTCTCTAAATTTTCTTTTTAGCAGTCACAATCCTTGCAAAAAACATTTATCAAATCTCGTCATTTGTCTCTATTCTGTGCAAGCAACTCAATCTCACTGATGAGGGAGCCGATTCCTGCTGCATTTGTCTCTCTGATTAATGTTCTTCTCAGTGTTTCTCTGGGTCTGCCTCTTTCCCTCCTACCTGTTGTTTTTCACATGAGAACTTGCTTTGCTATTTGGTTATTATCTCTCCTCATCACATGTCCATCGTCTTTTCTTGATACTGATGATATTAGTGGTTGATTGGCGATTTCTCTAATTTCCTCGTTTGTTTTTAATTTATTCCAAGCTATACCAAGTATTTTCCTTAAACATGTATTTTCAAATGCATTCAACTTTGTTTCTATTTCCTTTTGTTGTTTTCCAGCTCTCGCATGCATATGTAAGGGTTGATAGTACGTTTGATTTGAATAGTCAAGTTTTGTTTTTGTGTTGTGAAGTGAAGTTAGAATAGAAGCATTAAATTAATAAAGAAATACATATAAATGAAGAATGAATAGATACTGTTTTGCTTACATGCTGGCATGGCACTGACTTCTGCTGTGACAATGCAATTTACACCAAGATTTGATAAAGCTCCTCTGATCATTCCACATGGAAATGCCAGATACTGGTTGACAATGGAAACAAACAGTAAAAAGATTACAGAATTAAATACTGACTTGTGTTGTTTATTTACAAACAATGGCTATTTGGTAAATATATAATATAAGCAAAATAAAGATAAAACAAACTCTAAAGATAGGTACTTGGAATGTGAGAACACTGATACAGAATGGTAAACTAGAAAACATCGTACAAGAGATGAAAAGAATGGGTTTAGAATTACTGGGACTTTGCGAAATGAGATACACCGGATCAGGGGAGATGTATTCTGATAAACATAAAATAATCTATTCTGGAGGTACTGAACACCAAAGAGGAGTAGGTATCATTTTGGATGCAGAAAGAGCAAGAACAGTGAAAGGCTTTTACCCAATATCTGACACAGTCTTTTTAGTGAAATTGAATGGAAAGCCAATAGACATAAATCTTATACAAGTTTATGCACCAACAGCAGACAGTCTAGAGGAAACGGTAAATTTTACGAGTTAAATGAGGCACTTCATAAATGCAAACCACATGAAAACACAATAGTTCTAGGGGATTTTAACGCAAAAGTAGGAAAGGAAAGAGTTGAGGAAGTAATTGGTCATTATGGCTTAGGCGAGAGGAATGAGAGGTGAGAAACTTATTGACTGGGCAAGAACACACAACATGATGATAGTAAACACCTGGTTTAAGCAACATCTAAGATGTCTGTGGACATGGAAAAGTCCTGGGGACAACGCACGTAATCAAATTGATTATATAATGATAAGCAATAGATTTAGAAACAGTCTAGTGTGTGTGAAAACTAGAGAGAGATTGCAATAGTGATCATGCACCAGTTGTGGGAAAGCTTAGAGTAAAATTAAAAACAACAAAACGAGCCTCAGTTAACATCAAGTTAAATTTAGATTTACTAAAATCAGACAAGAAGCTGCAAGACAAATATAAAATCACAATTCAGAAACGGTACAATGCAATAGAGAAGATACAAAGCATTGATGAACAGTGGGAAATGCTAAAAGAATCAATGCAACAAACATCAAAAAAGTTCATACCACCAGTGAAAACAAATTCAAGAAAGAAATGGATGACAGATGACATTTTGCAGCTAATGGATACAAGAAGAAGAAATAAAGAAAATAAAGATGAGTATAAGAGATTAAATAAAGAAATTGTAGTAAAATGCAATGAAGCAAAAGAAGCATGGCTAAAAGAGAGATGTAAAGAGATTGAAATGCAACAAAAAGGAGATGCTAAAGCTATATACAAACAAATTGAATTAACAGGAAGAAAAACACAATCAAAAACTGGATGTCTAAGATCAAAGGAAGGAGAACTGTTGATTGATCAAGAAAACATCAGGGAATGATGAACAGAATACATTAAAGATCTTTATAATGATGAACGAACGGAAGTAAATATTAAGGATAATGGAGAAGGACCAGAAATACTCAGAGAGGAAGTGGAAGACGCCTTGCGCAATATGAAAGCAGGCAAAGCTCCTGGACCAGATATTATAACTAAAGAATAGATTGAAGCCATGGGTGATTTTGGAATAGAAATAATAACAAAAATATTGAATGATATCTACAACAGCGGATATATACCAGACGACATGCTCAAATCAATATTCATAGCCCTACCAAAGAAATCGGGTGCGATTGAATGCGATGATCATCGCACAATAAGCCTTATGAGTCATATGACTAAGGTATTACTAAGAATCATCATGCAAAGAGTGCGAAACAAAATCTGTCCAGAAATTAGCGATGAACAGTGTGGTTTTGCTAGAGATAAAGGAACAAGCAATGCCGTTTATATCATAAGATCTTTAGTAAAAAGAGCCATAGAGGTGAAAACAGATCTATATCTATGTTTCATAGATTACACCATGGCATTTCACAAAGTAAAGCACCAAGAAATAATCAAAATTTTAGAATGCATAAAAGTAGACAGAGCAAAGATCTAAGAATAATAAAGAACATGTACTGGCAACAAACAGCGGCCATAAGAACTGGAAAACAATTGGGAATGTTTCAACAAATAAAACATTGTGTTAGACAAGGTTGTGTGCTGTCACCAGATTTGTTTAATATTTATAGTGAGGTTATTTTAAGATCCATAAGGGGCATGCCTGGAATAACAATTGGATAGCATAATATAAATAATCTAAGGTATGCTGATGATACAGTCTTAATCGCTAAGAGTGAAAATGAGTTACAAGAAATGTTGGACATTATAGTGAAGGAGAGCAAAAATAAAGGACTCAGTCTTAATAGCAAAAAGACAGAGGTAATGGTAACAACAAAGAAAAATCTCAGTGCAAAATAAAGACAAGTGGAACAATATTAAAACAGGTAAATGAATTTAAATATTTGGGAACTTTGTTAACCTCAGACGGAAGATGTACAAAAGAGGTGAGATGCAGTGGATGCGAATCATGGACAATAGGACAACTGATAAGAAAATCACTGGAGTCTGTAGAAATGTGGTTTTACAGAAGAATGTTGAGAGTATCATGGACAGCTAAGAAGAGTAATGAAGATGTTCTGAGAGAGGTCAAAGCAAAAAGAGAGCTAATTTCCAATATTAGGAAGAAACAATCATCATTTTTTGGCCATGTAATGAGAAGAGAACAACTAGAATATATTGTAACAAATGGAAAAATTGAGGGACGAAGAGATAGAGGGAAGCAAAGAGAAAAGATACCGGACAGCTTAAGAGAATGGCTTGGCAGAAGGTCAACAACAGAAATGATAAATAGCTGCTGAGATCGAAAGTTGTGGAGAGACATGACCACCTACGCCAGCAGGCCCGGTACTTGATGATGATAATATAATAAGTACTTATCCATTGGTGTTGATAAGGACAATAATAACATTGTTTATCATTTGAGTGGATTCAGAGATGGCTGATGAGACCAATATAAGCTCTGAATTGTCTGATGTAATGAGTATATAACATGATATGCTGAATGCTGATGTGTCGAAGAGGATGATGCTGTGTGGAAGTTTGACTTGTGAAGTGATTCTATAAATCTGGTACAATGGTGGTATATGGTGTTGTAAGTTTATTTTGTAAAAGAGTTATTTGCACATGAAATGGATTTCTGTGAGAGAGAGAATTGTGCAACCTCAGCCAGATTCATGGTAGCAGGGTGATGCTCTCTGTATGCAAAATTTCTGACATCATGTTCTATGACCCATCAGATTAACCATCATGCTACAGCATATCTCGGTGGATGTGCTAGTGAAGTAGTAGAGTTGGTAATTAATCACTTATCAATAATCCCACACTACTAATGGCTCAGATCTATCAATCAACACTATATATATGCACATGTAGTTAGAAATGACCAAGATATGTTAACACTACCTCACTATTTACTTATATTAGCTGATTGCCAACTTTTACTGTACATTCACCTTCAGCATCCAAATTTTGTAAACTGTTTCCCCAACCTTTGGTTTTCTTATACCTTCCTTTGCACCAACAGTTGTTTAAAATAATTGTATAAAGCCAGGGCTGAAACTAGTCAGCAAACCATAGCTGACTTCTTGCCTCAGGATCTGCTGTAATAGCTAATCAAGTGCTTCCTCACTCTAGTAAAAGACTAACCAGTCTGGGCATATAAGCAGGTACCGAGAGGGAAGACAACTCTGCACCAAAAAATGTCACGCTAAAGAAAGAAGAGATGAGTCAAAAGGAACAGTTATCACAGATTGCTGTAAGCCTTGGTACAATGCATCTACACCAACTTACACATTACATTATATTAAAGGCAAATAATGAAGATTAGCAGTCATTAGGAAAACACAGAAGAAGAAGCATTCTGTCTTTTTTATTGTAATTACCATATTAAATTTCTTTAGACTGATGTTAATTATCCAATTATTATTTCATTTGTCTGTGTACCATCTTTTTTATCTTAATCCTCTGAACTATGGTTGGGGCATAGAGCACCCACAAGAGATTTCCACCGATACGGTCTGGAGCAAACATGGACAAATCTCACCAGCCTCTTTCATTTCATCAAGTATGGTTTGTTGTCATGTCGCCAACAGTCTGCTTCTTTTTCGTTTGCTAGGTAGTGTCCATAATAAATGCTAGGTGTGATGCCTGGTTCATCCCATTTGTAGAATGTGACGTAACCATTTCCAACATCTTGTCACTTCTTTATTGATGTTGCGTCTAATCATTATTTTAGTTTACATTTTTCTGCCTAACTTTGAAGACAAAGAAGAAGAAAGGTCAACTTTCTTGATGACTGAAACCCTTTTTAAAGACACAACACAATTAGAGTTTGCAATCTAACCTATGATACTATCCCTTTATCTGGAAGTTGTCAGCGACCCACAGCTGATGGCTTGTGCCAGGATCGGTGAACCAGAACCATCTAGACCCTGCTCCACCTCTCTGTGTTGCCTCTAGTAACAGAACAACCTGTCTAGTCTGGCCAAGCGAGTAGGGATTGAAGAAAGAAGCCAACCAGGTGCTCAAAAATGTCGTGCGGAAGTTGGATGTATTGGGTCAAAAGGCGCAAATATCAGTTATACTGCAAACCACAGCACAATGCAGACACGCCCATTTAAAGCCCTTTTAAGGGTGGATGACGAAAAGGTGTACTCCTTTAGTTTTCAGACGAACACAAGAAGCAAGCATGCCAGTAATGGACACAGTTACCTTTTTATGTAAAAAACAAGAAAATTTAATTCATAATACAGAAGAGTTTTAATGTTGCAAAGCAGCAGAAAGTGAATTATGCTCATGAAATAAATTATTATATAATTTTTGAATTGAAATATTCAACTCACATAGAACTACTCCTCACCTTAGGGGCTGATTCCATGTATTGTTTTCCCGTAGACATTTGTACAAGAAATTTGAATCTGTTATCTTGTAGAACATAGACACCCTGGGAAAGAAAGATAAAAGATCATCTCATAATAAATATATTTCATCAACCACATTTGGCAGATTCTTAAAATTTAAAATAATGTTTATCCACACTGGGAGATTGTGTGGTCTAGAAGTAAATGTCAGCATCTGGTCAGGAACATCTCAGGTTTGAATCTTGCCACAGACTGACAATCTTTCACATCAAACTCATGGTTTCTTTGTGGCTTTATCCTCCCCTGGTCGCTGAGATCCCAAGTCTAGCTCTTTTGGAAAATGGTAAAAAACAGGAGGTCCCATGCACACTCATGTATGTTAAAGAACCCTTGGTAGCAAAACGTAAATAAGAATAGTCCAAAAATGGCCACTGCCCAGGCTAAAACTGTTGAAAACTACCTGAAGACGGATATGCTGGGCCTAAAGGCTCAATTTGTGGTGCTGGGTAGTCGAGAGATACAATATCAGCATCAGGACAGGAAGGACCCGGGTTTAAAGCCAACCAGAAGCAGTGGTGACTTTTAAAAAAATGAATTAGGGAATTAATTTAGGAAAAATTAATCAGTGGTTTCTTTATGACGTTACCCTCAACTGATCTTTTAGATAGGAAGATCTGATGTTCGACCCTATCAGATAATAATAAATAGGACGTCTCGTGTGCACTCGTGCAAGTTAAAGAACCCTTGGCAGTTAAAATAGAATAATGTAGGCCATAAATATGGCCGTGGCCCAGGCAAAATTGTCAGCAGAAACCTACCCAAACAGTGAATTCCAGGCCATGTAATGAAGTTCATGCACATGGACCAGGATTCTCCTAAGATTTTCTCCAGACTCTCGAGGAGGATATCGGAGCACTTATGGATTCATCCGGTGTGGGGTGATGATGATCCTAACAACAAATTGCGGCTTTGCCGTAATCCAGTGACACAATGCATCCACACCCACCTAACAGATGAATGCTAAGAAGAAGAATAAGAAAAGTTTATCCACTAAGACAACCTGTTGTAATGTTGATGACTACCTAAAAATGTGCAAATGTTAAATTAAATATGGGGCATTAACACATTCCCTATACATATACATCATCAAGTACCAGGCCTGCTGGTGTAGATGATCATGCCTCTCCACAACTTTCGATCATGACAGTTATTTATCATTTCTGTTGTTGACCTTCTGCCAAGCCATTCTCTTAAGCTGTCCGGTATCTTTTCTCTTTGCTTCTCTCTATCTCTTTGTCCCTCAATTTTCCCAGTTGTAACAATATATTCCAGCTGTTTTGTTCTCATTACATGGCCAAAAAATGATGATTATTTCTTCATAACATTGGAAATTAGCTCTCTTTTTGCTTTGGCCTCTTTCAGAACGTTTTCATTACTCTTCTTAGCTGTCCATGGTATTCTCAACATTCTTCTGTAAAACCACATTTCTACAGACTCCAATAATTTTCTTGCCTGTTGTCCTATTGTCCATGATTCACATCCATATGTTAAGACTGGCTCAACATAACATGGATATACATACTACTTAGGGTTTAAACAGGGTTTCTTTATTTCTTATTTTGTGCTTATCCATTATTATGAATGATACAAAAGGACAAAGAATAAAAATATAAACTGTAGATAAAGGTTTCAATACCTGATGGTTGGTTCTCAGGTTATCTATTTGTTTTTTGTACACCAAATTCCAGAAATCTTTGCACAGAAATTTCATTGTATCCAATTCATCTTTGAAACGGGAGCATTCTTTTGTAAACCTGTGATTAAAAGGATAAGATTAAACTACTAGAAAGTGCAATTGAGTTAGCATGTTTCAATACCTCTCAAACTATATAGTTATAAATGTATTTCATTGAGATCCTTACTCAGTGTGTAAAAAACAATGTATGGATGTATGTGCTATTTTGTACAGATATTCCAATACAAACAAAATATGTGTTTCCTTTTTAGACATTAAAAAAAAAAGTAAAGAGCCCCGGCCTGCCAAGTGGTGTTTAGGGAATAAACGTTAGTGACCATAATTTTTATAGAAAATCATCACATGATTATGCTACATTTACCTCTCAATTAGACTCTGTCCAACACGATAGCCTAAAGCCTCAAGCTTGGATATGCACTGGTCCTGAGAGTATTGTAATAGAAAAGCAAGTTAATTTTTTGCTGTATCTTTGATGGCATAATTCAGGTAGCCAAGGATAGTCAAATAAAATTCTAAGCATAAGCTATACAAATGTAATGTACTTTAGCGTTAAAGAAGTTTGGGTGTGGGAGGAGAGAAGGGGATCCTGGGTAGTCTAGAAGCAAGACATCAACCTCTGGACAAAAAAGTCCCAGGTTCAAACGCTGCCATAGGTGGCAGCAATTTTACACTTTGAATAATGTTTCTTTGTGGCGTTACCACTTCATGGTCTCTGGGTAGTGAGATCTGACGTTTAGCCCTCTCAAATAACAGCGAAAAATACAGGCTGTCCCAAGTGCACATGTGCATGCTAAAGAACCTTAGTCATTTATAAGTCTAAAATAGTCGGCCAAAAAAGGTCACTGTCCAGGCAAAAATTGTTAAGCAAATTCTACCCATGCTGAAGGCCTCTACATCATGTGATGGCCTAAAAGGTATAGATATCGCAGCTTTGCCATAACTAGCGACACAATGTAGCTCACTTAACGAGTGAATGCGAATAAGAAGAGGAGCATCACAGAATAAAATTGCTCTATTTATAGGTGAGAAGAAAGCTTATGCTCTTTCTTGGTATAGTTACTTCCCTAATTTTGTGAGTTATGTAGACATTCTTAAAACTGATTTAGATGGAGAGTGTTTGCTGTGGTTGAGAATTCAGTCCTCAAGCACAACCTAACTTCTACTCCTTTCATTGAAGGTATTAAAAAATAGCTGAAGATTCCAAAAAGTTACATATATTTTCTTAAGCTCTGCAATAACAGTTTTTATTTTTTGCAAGAACTAGAGGAATTACTTTACTCTCAGCAGATATGTCATATAATGATTATGAAAGCAACAGACTCTATAGACAAAGACAAAGCAAGCAGGTTACAGAAGAATCAGATGTTTCAAATACCATACTTTCATCTTCAAAAACAGAAGCAAATGGTGCCAAGAATTATACAAATAAATTTAATAAATTTTGCGGATTAAAAAAAAAAAAGGTTTTTGACAGTGTACATTCACAGCACCAACTTACAGAAAAGGAGCTCCCAACAAAACAGTAATAGTTACAATAAATCTGAATATTAAATTCATTCGCAGAGGCAAGGTACCCAACAGCAACAGAACTGGAAGCTGCCAGTGACTCATGACTGATGGCTTGCGCTTGTATCAGTAAACCAGAACCATCCAGACCCTAATTCACTTCTTCATGGTGGCTCTAGTAATAGACTAACCAGTCTAGTTTGGCCAAGTGAATCGGGATTGAAAAAGTAATGCAACCTGGTACTAAAAATTGCAGCGCTAAAGTCAAATGTGTTGGGTCGAAAGGCACATATAAACCACAACAGAACATATCAATGAACACTTAATGTCCTTTTAAAAGGGGATTGAAGAGGACTATCCATCCCATTAGTAATCGGGTGGACACCAGAAAGAAAGGAAGAAATTCACAAGCAGATAAATTATAGTGGCCAATCATTCAGAGTAAAAAATGGATACATTACAACTAAAGGAACGGATAGTTCTCTTCATCATCTGTCCTTGAAAGGATGATAAGCTGGAATATATGCATCGAGTTGTAGTTTATTTGCGCCTTTTGGCCGAATGTGGCGAATGCATCCTACTTCAACACAGTATTTATGAGTACAGGGCTGCTTTCCCTCTTTGATCTCTATATACTTGGCCAGACTAGACTGGTTAGTCTGTTACCTGAGGTACTGTGAAGAGGTGTAGTAGGGTCTAGATTGCTATAGTTCACCTTTCCAGGTGTAACCAATCAGTTATGAGTCCCTGGCAGCTTCTAGCTATGTTGCCACTCAAGTACCTTGTCTCCAGTCTACAAAAGCATATGAAAAGCTATAAGTGTGCAGGGATCTGGAGAAAATGGCAGACCATGGACAAATTGTTTCAGTGAAAGACAGTGGAAGCAGAGATGAATAATGTGTGAATCTCGATTTCATTTCTAAGCACATTTTGTTGACTTAGTATATTTACAAAATAGTCATAACCTGAGAGTGTACATACCTTGATAGGCATATAGGAAATAAAATGGCATTACTGTTAGTGTGATAATATTTTTCCACAGCATAAGACACACTTTTGGCAATGATGTGATCACTAACACACTTATAACAACTATTATTAATGACTAATATTGCAATTAAAATTATAAAACTATTACTATCTATGTAATTTGAGTAAATACTAAAATAGGCACTAACTGACTCATTTCACTTAGACTCAATTGTAGCAAAAGTAAGTAAAACTGAGTTTATTATAAAAATATAAATTTCCAACCTTATAACATTTAGGAGTCAGAGACTAAGGTAGCTGGGTCATGTAAGAGGAATGGCAAACATTTGTATTCCCAAAGATATAGTGTAAGGTAAACTTAGGGACAGAAAGAGACCAAAGGGCAGACCAGTACTGAGATATAAGGATGTTTGAAGGGCTTCCTTCAGTGAATTCTAGATCAGTGAACGAAACTGGGAGGATCTGGCTGCAGATCGTAGCACATGGAGAACAACAATAAAGAATGGCACAGTAACATCCAAGGCAGCATTGATATCAAATTCTGAAGCAAAATCATAATTGTCATAATTAATCATAAAAGTAATATTGGAAGGGAAAATACAAGGTAAAAGAGGCAGAGGCAGACCAAGACTAACATGGACGAGTAACATCAAAAGATGGACAAGTCAATCTTTGACAGCCTGCACCATCAAAGCAAGAAACAGAGTAGAATGGCGATCCATGGTAGCCAACCTTCGTTGCGGAGAAGGCACTCGATGATGATGATGTTGTGTCTTCTAACATGGCCCAAAAATTTCATTTGTCTTGTTCTAATTGTGTTTAGTAGTTCTCTTTTTATTTTTAGTTGTTTTAAAACTTCATTGTTTGTTTTCTTTTCTTTCCATCCAATTCTACCTATTCTTCCATAAATCAACATTTCAAAGGCTTCAATTTCTGTTCTGTATTCTTTTCTAAAGTCCATGTTTCTGCACCATGCAGGAATATTGAGAAGCTGTAATATTTTGCTTTTCTTAGTTTTAGCTATGGTGTTATTTGTTTTGATGTTAGTATACTTTTCATGGCATTAAAGTTACTTTTTGCCACACCTATTCTTTTATTTATTTCAGCTTTACATTTTCCATCACTGGTTATAGTATGTCCCATGTAGTTGTAGCTCTGAACTGTCTCCAGGCGTATTCCTTCAACTTTGATATTTATTTGTAGGTCTTGAGAATTTTCTTTCCTTATGGTCATAGTTTTAGTCTTTTTGATATTCATATCTAATCCATATTTTTTGCTTGTCATGTTTATTTCATTAAGCAATTGTTGTAGATCTTTAGGATTTTCTGCTGGTAATATAGTATCATCAGCATATCTTAGGTTATTGATTATCTTTCCATTAATGTTTAAGCCTGGCATCGCTGTGATGTTTTTAAAGATTTGCTTAGTATCTGGATTGAACAAGCTTGGTGATAGGATGCATCCCTATCTGAAGCCAAAAGGCGCAGTAAAAAAGGAGACAAAACCAAGCAGACAAATACTTGATCATTCTGCAGTAGAATCTGTCTATCCAATATTGGCAGTCAGCCATGAGAGAAGCTGTTCAGCAAAACAGCAAAAGACAATAATTTACCAAACTACTGACTTCATGATTGGCTGATTGCTTGCTACCAACCGTCTGTCAAGATGCCAAGCAAAATATTATTATAAAAATAAACTTTTATTAACTTATAACATTTAAATATGTGCAGTCAATCAAGGTAGTTCATTTGTTTAGCAGAAATAACTTAGGGCGCTAAATTAAATTCGTAAATTACCTATTAATAATTATTATTAAAGTACTAACACACTTAAAACTAAACAAAGACAAAATACATGATGATTCAAGACAGTAAAAGATAGTAGTCTCAATGAGTTGAGTAGAGATGCCGGAATTTTCAATAACTTAGACTTACTTTTTTTAAGGTTAAGACAGTGTGAGTAAGTAGGCAGTAAGTAAACTTAAACCCTACCTATTGGCCTATTATTAGAAGAAGGTTAGAAGGGCCTATTTTCTAAGACTGACTACACTACTGACTCAACTGACTGACTGCTTCTACGCTCCGCCCCGTTTACTTTAACTATAAGTAATGACAAATTACTAATTAGAAATCTACTACTAACTTTGGACTCTTGGTCTACCTAAGCTAAAATAAAAATGCTAAGCCTACCCTACAGTCCTGCAGTACAGGCTAACACTAACGACACTATCGTGCCTACGACACGACACGATTGAGTCGATTGTCAAATTAAGCAGGATTTACTCTTACTGATTAGTGATTAGTAACATACTTTTTCATCCTTAGTTGCATCACGGTGAATTTGTGAAACCATTTCCATATGAAGGAACTCAAAAACAACTTCGTCTGCCATATTCACAAGCAGTGGGTTAGTGGAATGGCAGTACCAGCCAAGTGAACACAATAAATACTTTTATTGAGATTTTATTTTGCAGCTTCTGCTGTAACTCGCTCTCTGAGGCAGAAACTAATTATTCAGCGCCTTATTGTGGAAATAGTAATACTTAAACAAAAATAAATACATGTATTTAAAAATTCAGTTTCATGTTAACTAATATATTAAGATGAGAATGTTTATCGGTAGTAGTGTGGCTTAATTCGAATGATTTAATATTAGTGTAAAAATTTCATAACAATTTCATAACAATAACATTGAATAAAGTTAGAAATTGGGCTACGTGAACAATCAATGTTTAAATATACTTGCTGTCAGAACAGAAAATGGCGGAACCAAGTGGTGTAGAGGTGCTGCAGAGTGAAATAAAGAAATCCGAAGATAAACTAAGAGGTTTTAATGAAAACATTAAAAAACTAACAGGTCGGGATCCTACGAGGCCCGGGTAAGTGTAATTAGAACATAAGTGAATGCCAGTATCATGAGTATCTTTTTCTGTTATTGACAAAAATGACAGTGATGTGAAACCGTGCGTGGTCACTAGTCTGACTAGTCACTAGTTAGTCACTTCTTAACTCTAACTGAACTTCTTAGTCTTAGTAGTATTAGTATTACTTGACTTAACTGTTATATACTTACTCTAAGTATAATAGTTAAGTTAAGTCAAGTAATACTATTACTAATAGTGAATAATCACTAGTATAAAACTATAACTTTTATATTTTATATAAGTAGTTGTGTTAGTGCCGCAGTGCGTGTTCAGTGTTGTTTCGTGTTCGACGATGTCATTGTGACTGTCGTTTAGCTGGCCGTGCGTGTCAGAGTCAAACGCCTTAATTAATACTACGTGTCGTAACTGAAGTAAAGTAATAGTGATAGGATAGGACATCAACCGTCCTAGCTTGGATTTCACAATTGTTTCTTCATTATATAATATTGCATGTCTCTCTCTCTCTGCGATCACCGATCAGGACTCAATCAGAGTAGGAGGATTCCAGACTCTCACGACTCACATGAAGTCAGCTGTCAGGTTACCATTAAGTGTGTTAATCGACTCTGATTGAACACCCATTAAAATGTTGCACTGTGTTCTGCGCCAGTGGCCCAGTGCATCCAATTTCAGCTAGCATTTTATTCAGGTTTGCTTTCCTTAGCCTTTGATTGTCCCTAATCTTCCTGCAAGGCAACAGATTGTCTTTTCTGTAGGGGGATTCTCATGATTCTGCCCTTAGATGGTCTGCCCTCCCAGGTTTACGAGCACCATCTGCCCGAGTCACTAGAAGTGACTAACACAGACATGCACACAGCGATACGAGGCATGACTAACACTGACACACATCAAGATATGAGATATGACTATCACAGACATACACGTAAAGATATGACACATGGCTAACATAGACATGCACACAATGATATGAGATATCTATCTATCTATTGACCTTTCGAGCCGTTGCCGGCCCATAGGGCGTAGACCAAGATACACCTTCTCATATCTGAATTTTTGTTCTAGCAGTTTTCTTTTAAAGATATTTTATCAAATCTCGCCATTTGTCTCTGTTCTGTGCAAGCAGCTCTATGTCATTGAGGGAGCCAAATCCTGCTGCTCTTGCCTCTCTCATCAATGTTCTTCTCAGTGTCTCCCTGGGTCTTCCTCTTTTTCTCTTACCTGTTGTTTCCCATATGAGGGCCTGCTTTGCTATTCAGTTATTATCTCTTCTCATCACATGTCCAACATATGACCATTGTCTTTTCTTTATCACTGAAGATATTAGTGGTTGATTGGCAATTTCTCTAATTTCCTCGTTTGTTTTGAATTCGTTCCACGCTATACCAAGTATTTTCCTTAGACATTTATTTTCGAATGCGTTAAACTTTGTTTCTATATCTCTTGTTGTTTTCCAGCTTTCACACGCATATGTAAGGGTTGATAGTACATTTGATTTGAATAGCCTAAGTTTTGTGTTTGTGCTGATTAGTTTTGATTTCCACAACTTTTCAAGGCTTCTGAAAGACATTGCTGCTTTAGCTATTCTAATTTCTTTGCTTGTATCCCCTTCTCCATCAATGTGACTTCCAAGATAGATAAAGTGGCCGATCTCTTCCACTGGTTTGTTTTCCATGTATATTTTGTCATCTGTTGGAATTTTTCATGACTTTAGTCTTTTCATGATTGATCTCAAGCCCAATTTTGCTGGCTATTGATGATAGTTCATTCTATGAGATATGACTCACATAGATATGCACACACAAAGATATGACATATGCCTAACATAAACATGCACACAAAGATATGAGATATCACTAACCCAGACATGCACACACAAAGATGTGACCTATGACTAACACAGATACACACTAAGATATGAGATATGACTGCATGTCTAAAAAGAATGGGGCAGTTGAATGCAATGATGATTATATAAGCCTAATGAGCCAAGTAACAAAAATTTTGCTAAAAGTTATACAATGAAGGATTCAGAATAAAATCGATATATGGAATTATAACTTGGGTTTTTATTATAGGAAAAACAGTGGGACAAAAGCCATATTCATGATGATATTATGCATGAACACCGCCACTGCCATCAGGATGTTAATCGAAGAGTAAACAGAAGTAGACAAACCAATTTATGGCTGCTTCATAAACTATACCAAAGCTTTTGATAAAATACACTCTTATAGACTATTGTCTGAAAGAAGATATACATCTAGATGGCACAGACATATGACTAATATGTATTTTTGCTGTGGGGCAAACAGCAATAATAAAATATAATAAAAACTCTACATCTAATAATAAAGAGAGGAGTAAGTCAAGGATGCATCCTATCACCAAGCTTGTTCAAATATATACACTGAGCAAATCTTTAAAAACATCACAGAGATGCCAGGTCTAAACATTAATGGAAAGATAATCAATAACCTAAGTTATGCTGATGACACTGTACTAATAGCAGAAAATCCTGAAGAGCCACAATTACTTAATGAAATGAGATGAAACATGACAAGAAAAAAATATGGATTAGATATGAATATCAAAAAGACTAAAACTATGATCATAAACTAAGATAATCAAAACCTACAAATGAATATCAAAGTTGAAGGAACTTACTTGGAGACAGTTCAGAGCTACAGCATACATGCTATAACCAGTGATGGAAAATGTACAACTGAAATAAAGAAAAGAATAGGAATGGCAAAATGCAGTTTTAATGCCTTGAAAAATATACTAACATCAGAACAAATAACACCAGGGCTAAAGTTAAGAATAGCAAAATATTATATATTCTCAACATTACTGTATGGTACACAAATATGGACATTAGACAAGAAAACAACTGAAAATTGAAGCCTTTTAAATGTGGATTTATAGAAGAGTGGGAAGAATTGAATGGAAAGAAAATAAAAACTAAACCCTGCATCATTCATCATGCTAACTACTTTTTATTTGCTCATGGCTACAGGCTTCCAGTGATTAAATTGCCATTCCATTTTGCTAGAAAAAACTTCAGGAAAGTAACATGTATAATTTCACAAAGTGAATATGAAGGTCAATTGATAATCATTAAATATTGTTTGCACTCAATTAGAATATTATATTATAATATATATATATATATATGGGAAATAGTTTGATTTTAGTTTTTAAATTTAACTTTACACTGCACTTTACAGAATACGTCGATTGCTGAGTGGAGAAGGATTAGAGAGAGAAGAGAATGATTACTCCGGCAGAGTAGCTAGAGGTAGAGGAAGAATTTTTGGTCTGGCCAGGTAAGAAAGCAGCATTTTAAGTATAGCTAATAGGGTTCCAAATCACCTCACCTGAGTCCCAATCACTTTGTTCTATTAGCTTTAACTGGTAGTTGTAGCTTGTAGTTTTATATTTAATACCATATGACCAAAACCACTGTTGTTATTATTCTTGCTAGTCTTTTTCTTCCTTTCAGCTCCCTGTGGAGCAAAAGTCTTCACTTTCCAAGCCATTATGTTTCTTGCCATTCTTTTAAAATCACTCCATGTTTTCCGCATCATCTTCATCTCTACTTCCACCTGTTTTATCCAAGAATATTTTGGTCTTCCTCTTTGTTTCTTCCCCTGGGGCTTTGATGTATTACTCTCAGTTTTCGTCCGCAGTGTGTGTCTTATGCAGTGCCATCATCTTTATTGTATCTCTTTATCCACAGGTATTTGACTGGTATTTTCCCCATTGTTCTGTGTTAGTGATTTTGTCCTGTCATATCCATCCTTTATTCTGTGCGAGCATCCTTTAATAAAGGTCTTCTTGCTAAAGTAAATGCAGTGATAAGAAAGGCCTGTTCATAATGTGATCTTATGTGAAGTAATTTTTCATTATCTAGCAAGTAGTTAACTCCCTTATGTTTGTTGGAACTTTAACAAATTTGCTACCTGGGGGTTTAACAGGCTGTGACTGCCATTTAACTGAATTTTTTAAAAGTTTGAAATAACAGTGAAAGAACAAATAAAAATGTATCTAAAATCTGTAAAGGGATCGATTGTGAGTATGCAGTTCCCTTAAGTAAGATAGTAAAGAGTGTTACTGATTCTGAAATATATTACTTATATTAGTATCTTTAACTATATTTAATGGATTGATTGGTACTGATATTATATTTATTAAAGACAAGAAACAAATTAAATTCATTAACTGATAATACTGAAGATGGTGATCTTAATCTTGTCTAATTGTTTTTAACCATGCAACTTCTATTCTACCTTTCAACCTGTGGAGCATATGTCTTCAACAAACACTTTTGAAGCTGTTCTGTTTCTTGCCATTCTTTTAAGATCATTCCATGCCTTCCCCATCATCTTCATCTCTGCTTCCATCTGTCTTCTCCAAGAATATGTTGGTCTTCCTCTTTGTCTTTTTCCTTGGCGATTCCAAAAAAGGTTCTGTTGTGTAATACTCTCAGCTGGCTTCCACAGTGTGTGTCCTATCCAGTGCCATTATCTTCGCTGTGTCTCTTTACCCACTGGTATTTGACTGGTACTTTTCAATAATTCTATGTTAGTGATTTTGTCCTGCCATATCCATCCATTTATTTTGCACTAGCATACATTAATGTATCTTCATGATTGTCATTTTTGTTCTCCATGTTTCTCAGCCATATAATAGGACTGACTTAGCTTTGGAGTTGAAATTTTTAATTTTTGTATTTAACCTAATTTCTTTGGATTTCCATGTTTCCCAGTGCAACAAATGCACTTCATGCTTTTGATATCCTTATTTTGGTGTCATTCCTTGCTTCATCCTCTTTAGCTATATTACTGCCCAGATATATGTGAATCTTCATCCCAACGTTGTGCTACCAATGCCAGACCTGGATCCTAGATGTAAGAACAATAAGAAAAATAACCTCTACAGAGATGAAATGTGTTAGAGAATGACAGGAAACAGTCTGAGAGATAAGATCAGAAATGAAGAACTGAGAAAAAAGCTAGGAATAGCCCCCGCCATAGAATATATAAGTAAACAACATAAAATAGTTTGGCCTTGTGACAAGGCAGAAAGAACAAAACACAACACAACGAGCCTTCAACAAACATTGTGAGAACACCAGACCCAAGGGTCGACCACGAAAAAAGATGGGTCGATGGAATATTAGAAGCACTAGGAAACATAACAGCAGCAGAGGCGAACAGAAGAGCAAAAGACTGCAAATTATATCTCCCCTCGACGCTGAAAGGCAGATGAGGAAGGAAATAAGAAGAAGATATATGTGAGAGAGTACGTCTAGAAGATGTATTTTTCCTAAGGTTATTTGGTTATTACCAACTGAATTAATTCTCATAATCTTGGTCTTATCATCTCTATTTATGTTCAGTCTCAGCTGTTGTGATCTCTCCTCAAGTATGCTCATTTTATCTTACATCTGTTAATGGTTATGTGATAGGAGAGCTATGTCATCAGCAAAGTCTAAATCATCAAGTTGCTTGGTCAGTGACCACTTGATTCCATTTCTGTTGTTCTGAGTTATTTTCATAATCCAATATGTGGCCAGTAGAAAGAGAAATAGAGATAGAAGACATCCCTGCCGTACTCCTGTTCTTTTTTCAAATGGTTCTATAAGCTACCCTTCGTGCACAACACTACTTATAATTCCTTCATTCATTGTTTTTATGAGGTTAAAAAACTTTATGGGGATTCTGTAATGACTCAGTAACTTCCAAAGCATTCCCCTGTCTAAACTATCAAATACCTTTTTGTAATCTATGAATCCGATATAAAGTGGGAACTGTAGTTTTAAGCTTTGTTCGACTATTATGCGTAAGGTAGTTATTTGATAAGCACATGATCTGTTTTTCCTAAAACCTGCCTGTTCATCTCTCAAATGTTTCTCTATGTCCTATTTTAGTCTCTACAGAATTATTCTTGTTAGTATTTTTTCTGGCACTGATAGTAGCATAATTCCCCTATAATTTGTGTTCTTTGGTAGTTTGATCATTTAACCTTTTTTCCAGTCTTTAGATAATTCTTCCCTTTTTCATATTTCATCTAGTAGATTATGTAGCATCTTGATAGAGGTGTTAATATCTGCTTTGATGCCTTTTAAAGGAGTATCATCTGGTCCTGTGGCTTTACCATTTTTTTTTAGCATGATGCTTTCATGATTTCTTCCTTGCTTGGCTTTCCACAGTTGCTTGCTTGCGTTCGCCCGATGACTTAAGGAGTGTACCTCGTCATCATCCGCCCTTAAAAGGACGTTAAGTAGGCGTGTCTGCGTTGTGCTGTTTCCACAGTTAATGTGTAACTCTTCTTCTGTTGGTAGCATATCTTGAGGGTTATTTGGGCCGGATCCGTTCACGTATCAAAAATATCAAATCCATATTTTTTGCTTGTCATGTTTATTTAAGTAATTGTTGTAGATCTTTAGGATTTTTTTCCTATGATATGGTATCATCAACATATCTTAGGTTACTGATTATCTTTCCATTAATGTTTAGGCCTGGTATCTCTGTGTTTTGCTCAGTGTATAGATTAAACAAGCTTGGTGATAGGATGTATCCTTGTTCCACTCCTCTTTTTCTATCAATGAGTTTAGAGTTCTCTTTGTTATATTTTGTTATTGCTATTTGCTCCCAGTATAAATTACATATGAGTTGTATGTTTGTAACTAATAACAAATATACCAATTTTTTTTAATTTCTGAGAAGACATGACATTATGGAGGACGCTGGGCCCCCCATGAAGAGAAGAGCAATTGGTGGTGCATTCTCAAGGTAACTGACTTCATGAGTGAAATGAATAGTTTATATTTTGTTATGAATAGTTTTCATTTCAGACCATGGTAGAGGGGTACTTAACAAACACAAACAGATAAAAGACAGAACTGATGCACATAAAGTATTCTTTTTTCCTTCCTCATTTGCCTTTCAGCGTCGAGCAAGTATGAGTATATAAATGATTAGGATGAATATCATAGAAAGATAAGCAAAGAAACAAGAAATGTTGAGTGATATAAAGACCAAGCCAAATTGAGTGGTTACAACTTTTCATTGTGAGAAGATAGAACACGCATTCATTTAGGCCCCCCAAATTTTTTTTCATCAGTCTGCTGTAGAGGTGCATGGGGCTAAAATCACTGTTTCGTTGCCTGAAAAGCAGGCGTACGGTGTTCGAAACCCTGCGTTAGACAGAAAGGATTTTTTTCTATCGGGGGTCAAATAAAAATCCTGAGTCTCACCCTTCGGGACGACTGCCTTGACCAAATGACCTTTATCCCTCTGGTTCTATCGTGAGCCCTCCCGACATACATCAGCAATGGTAATATATGTCATAAAGATAGCCTTCCGTAGGCAGTTTCCTCCCCCATATAGTTGAATGTATAAAAATAAATAAAGTCACACTGATATTAGAGAACAAGATTGTAATTGAAAGGCCAATGAACTGTATGTAAGTTAAACAATAAGATCGTAAAGTAGCTTGACAGAACACACCCTGCAGGGTATTAGAAACAATGCTGGAGATACATTGTAACCAACTGTTGGTACTTAGGCAACACCTGACAAGATTTGACAATAGAAGGGACATGTGTCTCAACTGCATCTCTGCTATTGCTTATATACATCTATGACATTTTGAAATATTAGAGCGAGTATTGATAACTTAATAGTGGTGAGTAGATTGGAAAGGTAAAAGTAGATAATTAATATTTAAACTTTACTTCTTTTAGCTTAAAATTTGTGGAATAAACTTGTTAGATTATGCTTGTCATTTTTATTTACATCTTCTTCTTCTTTCCTTCCTCATTTGCCTTTCAGCGTCGAGGGGAGATATAATTTGCTGTCTTTTGCTCTTCTGTTCGCCTCTGCTGCTGTTATGTTTCCTAGTGCTTTTAATATTCCATCGACCCATCTTTTTCGTGGTCGACCCTTGGGTCTGGTGTTCTCACAACGTTTGTTGAAAGTTCATTGTCTTGTTTTTTCTTTCTGCCAATTTTATCTGTTGTTTCCTTATATATTCTATGGCGGGGGCTATTCCTAGCTTTTTTCTCAGTTCTTCATCTCTGTAGAGGTTATTTTTCTTATTGTTCTTGCATCTAGGGTCCAGGTCTGGCATTGGTAGCACAACGTTGGGATGAAGATTGTATTGTATAGTGCTCGTTTTGCCTCCAGAGTTATTTCCTTGTTGGACAATAGTGGTGATAACTGTCCGATGATTTGACAAGCTTTGTTGCATCTTGATTCTATCTCTGCCGTTTGAGAATTATCGTTTGTCATTAGACTTCCTAGGTATTTGAATTCCTCTACTTGTTTTAGTTGTCTGCCTTCTATAGTTATGTTGATGTTCTGTTTATTTTTGGCGACGTTCATTACTTCTGTTTTGTTGATGTTGATTTTCATGTTGTATTTTGTGCCTGAGATGTTGAGTTTAAGTGTTCTTGTAGGTCTTCTATTGTTTCATATATTAGTGCCTGATCGTCTGCAAATAGAAGCTCGTTGATCTCCTCTGTCTCTGATGGGTTTTTATTTACATGCATCATAAAAAGTAATTGTGTCTTTTCTAAGACTGGGACCCATGCCTGCTCGGAGGAGGGAGAGGGAAGACAGCCCATATGAGGAAGAGCTACCAAATAAGGTAAACAATTTCTTTAATCAGAGCAGTTTCATTCTATTGGATTGGCATTCTAGCTTATGTGGAGATATTGATTTTGAAAGCTGTACAGTTGTTATTAGGTAGGGCTGAGTATTTTTTTTATGGAGGAAGCTTTAGAAATTGTGTTTATTTATTGTGTACATTTGACAAAAAAAGAGGTAAAGAACTTTAACCATAGATTATGATACCTATCTGTGAGTCATGTTTTTACGATGCTGTCATAAAAATTGCTACCACTTCATTGTTACATTCGGAGTTAAAAAAATAAGATCATCTTTGAACTTTTGCTACACAGCTGTGTGTTTATCTGATCAGAGACACGGGAATCGGATGCTGTAATCATTTCCTGGGTTAAGTTAGATTTATGGCCTGAAAATTGCATAGTGGTTACCTGAGGTGTTATGTTGTCTGTTCACACGGTAAACGTCATTCCATCAATGCAGCCGAATGTTCGTCTCCCTTTAAGTGTTGTTCGCTGTCTATCCTGTGTTACAAAGGTTTGTTTGATATCTAGGTGACAGTTGAGATTTCCCCCATCATAAGAAAAAGACAAAAATGAATTTCGTGAAAAATTAGCAAAATAAAAAAAAAAACTGCCCCTTTTGTAAAGTACACATTTTTAATGGTGCATGTGATTGTGTTTGATCCAACATCAAAGGAAACAAACTAACACTCAAGGGTCGCTGGAAGTAATAATTAGGAAGTTGTGGGGGGGGGGGATGTTTGCACACTGAAAAATGTTAAATTTCAAGAATTTGTATTTTGATGTGGTAATTTTATCGATGGTATCGTAATGTAGAGTTAAATAAGAAAAAAAATTTGACTGAGAAAAGAATCATGAGTTCCTGTAGATCTGCTCAGTGCATTGTGAAATTAGTTTAGCTGCCATCAATTGTTGTTGATCAACATGAGGAAAAATGATACGAATAGCACTTTAATTTTATTTGTCTTACTAATTTTGTTGAATTTTTCACATTGGATAAATTGGTACAAAAAGTCAAACTGTTATGTATGAATAAAAATATCAGTATTTCTCTTATTTTTAATATGATTTTGAATTGAATTTTCAGCTGTCTGTCCATTCCTCTGTGGTGTCTACCTCTAGGGAATCCAAAATAGAGAGGAAATTCTGCAGGAGCAAACAAAAGACAAAGAAGGAATGCAAAGGTTAGGTAGTTAAATAAAACTTTGCTTGCAGGTTATTTTTTTAATTATCAATATAATGTACCATATTACAATGAAATTTTCCCAACCATAAAATAGTGACCATTGGTTGGAAGATATTGGGTAGAAATTATTAGTTTGATTTCAATTTCACTTACAGAAAGATTCCATTAATATACAATATACCCTATCCACTTCATGTTGGGGAACGTTTCCTAGTACTGTGTCCTGTGGTTGTAGCAAGGCCTGTAGATCTTATACATGTCAGTGTTATTTTATTTGTCTTTCCTTACCATTGACACTAAGTCTTTATTTTGCATAAATATTTCTTGGATATTGATACGTCTACGGTAATTAGTGTAGATGCTAAATGTTACATTTATTAAATGTACATGTGAACTAATGGTAAATTTTAACTTGAGGGAATAACAAGAAAATACTCATTACATTTAATAAGTAATTTTTGTGTGTTTTATTTTGACTGTGTACAATTAATTATAATTTGTTATATTTTATAACCTTTTTAAAATGTAACTTCTTATTTCTAATTGTAAACATAGGAATCGACGTATGTTCGGACTCTTGTTAGGAACTCTAAACAAATTCAAAACAGAATCCAAAACATTGGAAACAAAGGTAACATTTTACTATCATTTTCATCTTTACACACTGTAGTTCTTAAGACAAAGGCAATAAATATTATGTTGAGCAAAATATTCGGTTCTTTGTTTTTTCTTACTTGGTAACGATTTTAAAAAAATAATTTGTGAAAGTCAGTTAACAGATAATGAGATTATAGATATAGACTCACAGTCCATTCATAGAAATCACATTATAAAAGAATAGTTTTGATGTGGATTCTGAGTATGTAAATCGTCTACATCATTGGAGTGAGATTTTTAATTTAAACAATTTGAAAGTATAGTGATAATGCCTGTATGTCAAATTCTAATTTTAGTTAATACAAATTGGTCATGCAATCATACTACAGGTATGTACACTTTTCTATCATTTCCACATTTAAAAAAGACAAGTGTTATCTTGCTCATTGTTTTAATGTTTTGTTACACATTATTACTCAAATATGTTTTTACTTTCTATATTTTTTCAGGAAGTTCAAAGAAAAAAGATTGAGGAAAAGTTGGAGGAAAATGCAGAGAAAGAGAAGAGGAAATTTAAACAAGAGACCAAACTCTTGATTGAAGAGATGCACCTGGAGCAATCAAAGATCTCACGTCTGCAACAGAAAATGGAGATGGTTCAGGAGGTAGTTGCAATACTATATTCCTTTTTAGATGCCAACTAATTATTTCTTAACATTTTACCAAATTAATTATTTTTTTTTTCATTTGTCAAGAAAAAGCACAATTTGTTTTCAACTGTTGGTTTTTGCTGTCATCATAATGTAATATACCTTTTAGCATAGATAATCATGTCTCTTCACAACTTTCTGTTTCTCCAGTTCATCATTTCTTCTGTTGACTATTTGCCATGCCATTCACTTATGTTGAGCTTATTCTAGCTCCTCTTCCCACAATTTTTCCTGTTTCCACACGGTGTTCAAATTGTTCACTTCTCATTCTTCTTGATTCGTGACTCTTCAAGTGCTGTTAGATGGCACATAGAGCTAGTGGAGACTCCAACCAACTTTCTATTGTGGGTTGGCTGTTTGATTATAGAGAGTGAGTTTCCGGCTTTCACATGTGTGAGACACTTATCATGCCAAAAAAAATGTTTTTTTTTCTGATGTAGCGAGGACGTTTTTTTTTTTTTTTGCTTTGGCCCCTTTTAGAAGTTCCTCATTTTTATTTTTATATTGTCCATGGTACTATAACATTCTTCTGTAAAGCTAAATTTTGGTAACCTCTAACAATTCTCTTGCCTGCCTGTTATTGAATTATTCAGGATTCACTTCCTTTCATCGAGACTGGGTAAAACACTGAAGGGCTTTCTTAATTATATTGTCAAAAATGGTTGCATATCTTGAAATGATACTTAGCTGGAGCTATTCAGCACCACACCTCTACCTTACATCTACCATGTAAGGTTATTCTTCTCAGGTATTTCAGTTTTTTGTTGTTGTCCCATGTAGAGACTAATCCCGTGTGTTACCGGGGCCTCATTATGAGGGAGGTAAAGAATAGTGACACTGTGACCTTCCAGGCATGTCGTAAGAGGCGACTAAGGAGTTTGATTGATGGCTTGACAAGCTGTCATTGTAAAAAGTATTGTTATGGAAACAGCGCTACAGATTTTAGAGCAGTGATCTCTGCAATATGTGCCAATTTGGCACGCAAGGTTTCTGTTTTTGAGATTGTGGTTCTGTCCTATGTGCTGTCTTCGGCTCGAAAGGACAATAGATAGATAGATGTAGAGACTAAGGCCTAAATGTTACCTTTTCATCACAATAATGTCAATTACTTTCTTAGCTTTTAAGAACTGTTATTACGATATCTCAAGTTATTTATATTATGACACATTTTCTCATAATCCAGGCATGGCGCTAATGAATCTGCATATGGTCTTACTATACCTGTTTAATAACACAGTGAGAGATTTGGCTGTATTGACACTTAAATAAAATAGAAGTAATATTTTTGTGAGCGTGAACTAATTTAAAAAAAAAAATATTCCCCATTTAATAATTACTCTGTGTTATACCATATTGACTCTTAAAAATAGAAATAAAAGTAATGATTTTTTTTTTTAGTGTCAGCAAGGATGTAAAATTTTACAAATAAATAGTTTTTCTGTGATTTAGAAAACAGTTATATATGTCGGAGGAAAATACACAGAGTTTGTTTTTTTTATTTGATAATTTACATTGAGTTATTTGTGGGTTATAATCATTGCACTCCGAACGTGTCCATAGGTGCTCAGATCCCCTCCTCAGCATATCCCGCTGCATCCAGTGACTGGTGACTCCAGCTCTGTGTTAGTTGATATGCTCACATTAAGCCTCTCATTTCTGGATGTACCCTTCTTTACTCCCCCATCTCTTTCATCCGAAGGAGAGATGTGGACTCATGGTTGTCAAAGTCCTGTGCCCTTTCCGCATCTCAGAGGACATTAATGATGTCTACCTGATTCATTGGTTGACTGTCTTCTATGACAGCACAGCTGGCCAGCATATTTGTTCTTTCATCTCCTCATACTTCTGCATGTCCAGGAACATAGACAAAGGTGATTCTGAGTATCGTTGACTTCTATAATGACTCAACCCATTGCATGCATACAGAGTCCGCCACTACTTTTCTTATCATGCTCATCGAATCCCTTAATATACAGGTATGAGTGTGGTCTTGTGACTGCAACCAGATAAATGCCTCGGTCACTATCATCACTTTCATCGTCATGCTACTTGTCATAACGAATGCACCGCTGCCTTTTTCTCCTTTGGTGTCGTATTATGGATCCTTCTGTTTAGGTGACTGTATTTTCCTTGTCATTGTTGTCCCAGATAAGGGCGTCCACCTCCTTATTGACCATGACTAGATTATGCCCCCTGCATATAATTTAATCTTAACCTTAGATTACGATACTGTATTAAAAATTACAGCATCAAAACTTGACATTTTTGCTATATGCCCCCCCCCCCCCCCCCCCCCAACCACCACCACCACCACCCATATTTTCCACTTGCAGTGACCCCTGAGTGTTTAATTTATTTCTATTGCTGTTGGATTTTTTTTTTTTTTCCTTTTTGAGGTCGTGAAGTACATAGTTTAATGCAAAAAAATCGCCAATTTTCAAGAAACTGATTGTTTTTCCACTGTGACCAGGGAAATTGCCTCAGCTGCCGACAGACATCAAACAACCATTTGTGACTCAGGAAACACAGCGAATACTGCTATATGGTTGCTGAACAGACTTAAAGTGACCGTATTGATAGACATTATAACATGTCCGGTCCATGAGGTGAATCTCAGGTCATCAATTAACCTGAACCAGGAATTCCAAGACCTCGTGTTTTGCCTAGTGTGAGCACACAAGCGTGTGTCGAAAGATCAGAGAAAATGCTATTTTTTTTAGAGCACCTAATGTTACATTTCAGTGGTAATTTTTACTACTTAACTTATCTTATTAACCAAAGATGTCTAGAAGTCGAAACTATGGAAAATAAACAAAACTTAAGAGAGATGCACACAGAAATAAAGAAAATGACTAATAAAGGCAAAAAAGATGCAGGAAGCGGATGTATTGCAAACAAGGAAGGGAGAATGCTAACAGACAACAAAGATATAATATATAGATGGCAGGAATATATAACAGAATTATTTCATGACGAAAGGGACAAAAAGCCATTCATAAAATGTACATACAACTATAAAATCCTGAAATTAGAAGTAGAAAAAGCTATAAAAACAATTAAAAATGTTGAAAAAATAGAGATGATACAGGCTCTAGAAGATTTTGGCATTGAAGTGATCACAGACATGCAATGACATATACCATACAGGATACATACCAAAAGAACTAAACACATCAACTTTCGTTGCATTGCCTAAAAAGAATGGTGCAGTTGAATGCAGTGATTTCAGAACAATAAGCCTAATGAGCCAGGTAACAAAAATTTTACTAAAAGTTATACAGGGAAAGATTCAGAATAAAATCTACACTGAATTAGATGAGCAACAATTTGGATTCATGAAAAACAGTGGCACAAATGAAGCCATATTTAGCATGAGAACATTGATTGAAAAGTACATAGAAGTAAGCAAACCAATATATGCCTGCTTCATAGACTACACCAAATCTTTCAGCTTTCGATAGAATACACCATAATCAACTTATAGACTGCCTAAAGGATATAAATCTAGACGACACAGATATACGACTAATATGTAATTTGTACTGGGAGCAAACAGCAATAATAAAATATAACATGGAGAACTCTACACCCATGGATATAAAAAGAAGAGTAAGACAAGGATGCATCCTATCACCAAACTTGTTCAATCTATACACTGAGCAAATCTTTAAAAACATCTGAGATGCCAGGCCTTAACATTAATGGAAAGTTAATCAATAACCTAAGATATGCTGATGATACTGTTCTACTAGCAGAAAATCCTAAAGACCTTCAACATTTGCTTAATGTGATAAACAAGCAAAAAATATGGACTAGATATGAATATCAAAAAGACTAAAACTATGATCATAATCAAAGAAAATTCTTAAGACCTACAAGTAAATATCACAGTTGAAGGAATACATCTGGAGACAGTTCAGAGCTACAACTACCTTGGACATACTATAACCAATGACAGAAAATGTAAAATTGAAATAAACAAAAGAATAGGTATGGCAAAAAGTAATTTTAATGCCATGAAAAATATACTAGCAACAAAACAAATAACAGTAGGGCTGAAGCTAAGAATAGCAAAATGTTACATCTTCTCAATATTCCTGTATGGTGCAAAAACATGGACATTAGACAAGAAAACGGAACAGAAAACTGAAGCCTTTGAAATGTGGATTTATAGAAGAATTGGTAGAATTGGATGGACAGAAATGAAAACAAACGATGAAGTTTTAAAACACCTAAAAATAAAAAGAGAATTACTAAATATAATTAAGACAAGACAAATGAAATTTTTGAGGCACGTTAAAAGACACAACAGCCTACTAAAAGTAATATTGGAAGGGAAAATACAAGATAAAAAAAGAGGCAGACCAAGACTAACATGGATGAGTAACATCAAGAGATGGACAAGTCAATCTATGACAACCTGCACCATCAAAGCAAGAAACAGAGTGGAATGGCGATCCATGGTAGCCAACCTTCGCTGCGGAGATGGCACATGATGATGATGATCTTAACTGGGAGAGTTAGGTATCATAATTAAGGGTTAAAGGATTGGGGAGTTGGGTGGTCTAGAGGTAGGTCATCATCCTCTGAACAAGAGGGTTCTGAGTTCGATTCACACCACAGACAGTAGAAGTTTTTTTTTAATAATCGAATCTGTGGTTTCTTCATGGCCTTATCCTCCCCTAGTCTCTTTGTGAGATCTGATTAGCCCATTCTCGGATAGTGACAAAAAAACATCTCATGCACAAGTTAAAGAACCCTTGGCTGTTAGAAATCGAAAAGAGCAGGCCAAAATTGGATGCTACCTGGGCAAAATGTATAGGAAAAAAATCAACCCAAAATATCAAAACTCTCAGTGATAAAAAATGAGAGGACCTCTGCGGGGAAAGACTATCTGCCTGTATGGTGAGGGATACCTGAGCACACAGATGCTGCTTGAAAATAAATTTTTTTTTAGTGATATTAGTCCCTCAGAACTTTGCTGGAGATAATAAGCTGGTGTACAATGCAAACAACAGCAAAGAAGGATCCGTGAAATGACTTAGGAAAGTCAAGTAGTTAGACACTTGCCTTTAAAAGATAATTGCTCTAAAATTTTTACCAGCAAGATATATTTTTTGTAAAAAAAAAAGCTTGCACTAAAATCTGTATTTGAGAATGAATATTTCAATCTAAATGTAAACAAGTATTATTTATGCCAAAGGTGGATGTGTCAGGCTGAAAGGTGCAGATATCATGGCTGTGCTGTAAACTAGGGAACTACGACATCTGATGTCATGTAATGTAGTTTTGAGGGTGGACAAAAAAGACTATTTAGGTGAATGCCTAAGAAAAAAATTAGGAAGGCGATAAGTATTTTTAGCTACATTAAATTCATCATCATCAAGTACCGGGCCTAGTGGCGTAGGTGATCATGTCTCTCCACAACTTTCGATCTTGGCAGCTATTTATCATTTCTGTTGTTGACCTTCTGCCAAGCCATTCTCTTAAGCTGTCTGTTATTTTTTCTCTTTGCTTCCCTCTATCTCTTCGTCCCTCAATTTTTCCAGTTGTTACAATATATTCAAGTTGTTCTCTTCTCATTAAATGGCCAAAAAATGATGATTGTCTCTTCCTAACATTGGAAATTAGCTCTCTTTTTGCTTTGACCTCTCTCAGAACCTCTTCATTACTCTTCTTAGCTGTCCATGGTATTCTCAACATTCTTCTGTAAAACCACATTTCTACAGACTCCAGTGATTTTCTTGTCTGTTGTCCTATTGTCCATGACTCGCATCCATATGTTAAGACTGGCTCTACGTAACATTTAAGAACTCTTTTTCTTGTTTCTATTATCAAAAATGGATTGCATAGTATTTTCCTCATTTTTTGGAAAGCTGCTTTTGCCTGAGCCATTCTGCATCTCACCTCTTTTGTACATCTTCCATCTGAGGTTAACAAAGTTCCCAAATATTTAAATTCATTTACCTCTTTTAATATTGTTCCACTTGTCTTTATTTTGCACTGAGGTGATGTCTTTTTCTTTGTTGTTACCATTACCTCTGTCTTTTTGCTATTAAGGCTGAGTCCTTTATTTTTGCCTTCCTTCACTATAATGTCCAACATTTCTTGTAACTCATTTTCACTCTTAGCGATTAATACTGTATCATCAGATTACCTTAGATTATTTATATTATTATAGATTATATTAGATTATATACATTAAATTACATTCATCAAAATAACATCATGACCTCAAATGAGGATAGTAAAGTGTTATATTTATCTGCATAACATTTTGTGTGATGCAGAAATATGGACACCAAATAAGAAAACATGGAAGGTTATTAAAGCTTTTAAGCGGATTTGTAAAAGACTGAAAAGAATTGTGTGGACGGAGAAGAAAACTAAGTTTTGACACAGCTAAAATTAAAAGAAATAACTGTTGAACACAATTTGAAGAAGACAAATAGAAATGCAGCTTACAGAAAATTGTCTTGGAAGGGACAATACAAAGATGGTGAGGTAGAAACAGACAGAGACAGATGTGGGCTAGTCAGTAAATTTATATGTGAGTATATGACAGTGTACAATCAAGAGAAAGTAAAAAAAAAAAAAGTAAAGTACCCCTGTCACGCCAAGTGGCATATAGGGAATATGGTGTTAGTGACCATAAATTTTACAGACCTTCAGCACATGATTTTTGGGGTAATGTGGTCGGTATTACGCCCGTGCCGCTTCACTTTCCCAGAAAAAAAATCCGGTACCCATTTAAGGCTGGGTGAACCCGGAAGCCGTCGGTTGGGATCGAACCCTACCCCTTGTCCTTTGTAGTCCAGTTCACTAACCACTGAGCTATCGCGGCTTCCTATCAAGAGAAAAGATAAATAAAATGGTGCTAGATGGTAGCAATATGATATTCAATATGTAGACTATTGTTGAGGCACAAGGTGATGAGTTAAGTAATTAGCGCAGTAAGATGTAGTGGATTCAGCGGCCTGGAACTGGCATCCATTGACCCATCACCTTATAATGATATCTGCAGGTATTTCAGAGTTCCCTTTGTTGTTCTGTACAAGTTATTCCATTTATTATGTAACAGAATGTAGATGTGTAGCTTCAGTTTGAAATTAGGTTATGGTAGAATTCAATGATTTCCCAAAATAATTATGATTATTAAATATGTTTTCTATATTCACTCATACTCATAGCACGCAGAACGTGAACTGGAGGTAAAGAAACTGAAAAATTTCATTGTCACTAAAACAAAGCCTAGGATTTTCTGGAGACCGCAGCTGATGTCTGTACCTTTAGATAACAAGTTAAAAGAGTCCAAGAAGTATGTTGATGGTAAGTTGCATTCCTCAATATTTATGGAAGAATGTATTTCACTTTTTAAAGAGGATTTTTATTTGTAAATACCTTTTGATTTTATTTTTTTTTTGCTTGCAAAAATAAATAATTTGGCTTTTTTTACAAAGGCAAAATGTCACAGCCTTATATAATTTAAACATGATCGATCACAAGTTTTGTTATTGTCCTGAAATTAGTGGTGCAACAAAGCAGGAAAACAAATATAATTCATTTTGATAGACAACTAGAGCATTTTAATTTTTCCTATTATTTGTGTTTTCTTGTATCTTTGTGGACATTAATGATATATGTATATATATATATATATAATAACATAAATAAATGTGTTAGTTTTTAAAAATTTGCTAAACCCTAGATTACGATCCTGCCACAGAAATGGCCACATCAAAACACAAATTCTTCCAAATTTGACAGTTTGCCATGCACCATTGAGTGTTGGATTTGTTTCTATTATTGAGAATTTTTTTTTTTTTTTTGGCCGCCGCTGACATCAAAACAAGCTTTTATAACTCAGGAAACACAGTGAATGATGCAACCAAACATTCTTACGGCGACTACCGATAGATATTGTAACACGCCCGGCCCATGAGGTCAAACTCAGGTTATAAATCAACTTGAACCAGGAAACCCGAGTTCCCGTATCTCGCCTAGCGTGCAAACATGGCAGTGTGGTCCAAAGTTTCTAGAAAACACTATTTTTAAGGCATCTAATGTCACATTTAAATGGTTGTAATTTTTACTACCGTATCATAAACACGTGAAACGTGCCGTTTCCGGTTGTTTCCAAAATGGAGGAATTATTTTTCTCCGGCTTGGTATTGAACCGTTGATCAGAGGTTTAACAAGCCGCTATCGTAAAAACGATGTTGTTAATGAAACGTAGACCTGATACAGAATGTGTAAATTCGAAGAACATTGATGAGAGAGGCAAGAGCAGCAGGAATCGGCTCCCTCAATGAGATAGAACTGCTTGCACAGAACAGAGACAGATGGCGAGATTTGATAAAATATCTTTAAAAGAAAACTGCTAGAACAAAAATTCATATAGGAGAAGGTGTATCTTGGTCTACGCCCTATGGGCCGGTTACGGCTCGAAAGGTCAATAGATAGATAGAGATCATAAACACATCAGTCACAGATAGTTGTCGTAATTTAGGGTTATTTACGTTTTAACAGATTTCAATGTAAGCTAAGCCTATCTACATAAATTTGAATGGATTGGCTATTCAGTTTCTTTTGCTTGGACATGTTCTCAAATTTCCTAAGGATTTTCTTTTTAAACCTTTTACTAAATTTTTGTATACATCTTTTCTTTTTCTGAATCATTTGTTCTGCTATCAGAAAGAAACATGTTTATCTGGCTTGAAAATTGTTTGCCTGTTTTTATCATGTCCATTACTTTCTTGAATGTTAATTAAAAGAGTTATGCCTTTTAATTTTGAAAATAGAAACCCATTTCTGATAGTAACTTTTAATTTTACTTTTTGTGCTTAGCTCTATTTTTTCTATTATTTTATATATTATATACACTAGATGTCCATGTTTTTCTAAATATTTATAGTATACACTTTTTCTTAGTGTGTTGATCATTAATTGGTTTCATGTTATTTTATTATCCTATAACACCTGCAGATTAGTAATAATTTTAAATCTTATAGTACACTTTAAGAGACTGCAACCAATATAGAGGAATATCCTTATTAAGCAACACAGGGAAGTTATATGCCGAGATAGTTGAAAAAAAGATTGAGACCAATTATAGACCCACAACTAAGCGATGCTCAGATGGGCTTCAGGAGGAACAGAGGTTGCACGGATGCCTTATTTATCATAAAACAACTAGCGGAGAAAACAACAGAGCACAATTAAACACTATATACAGCTTTTATTGACCAAGAAAAGGCGTTCGATAGGGTGGACAGGGAACAGCTGTGGTCCGTATTGTCCTTGTACGGAGTGAGTCACCACCTAGTAGAGATATGCAAGAGCCTCTATGAAAGTAGTCGCTTTACAGTAAGCTCTTCGGCAGGCTACTCTAAACATTTCACCATTAACTCCGGAGTAAGACAAGGCTGCATGCTTTCCCCTTTACTTTCATCACATATATGGACAATATATGCAAATTAGCATGCCCAATCAAAGGAAGTATACCAATAAGGATGATAACAAGCGATAACACAAAAGAGTACGAAATATACGTATCAGAAAACAGCAGAAGAGGGGAAGAAATAAATGAAATACTATTTGCAGACAACCAAGTTCTGATACATGAAACAACTGAGGACCTGCAAGAACATATCAACAGGCTAAACAACACTTGTAAACAATACAACATGAAGATCAACATAAACAAAACCGAAGTAATGGCAATAGCGAGAAAGAAAGAAAAACTAAAAGTCATAATAGATAATATTACTCTAAAGCAAGTAGACAATTTTAAATATCTGGGCAGCACGTTAACACAAGACAATAACCAAGAGACAGAGATAGATATAAGGTGTAACAAAGCATGCCAAGTTATAGGCCAAGTATCAACACTATTGAAAAACAAAGCAATAACTACAGAAGCAAAAAGGGCAATATACAAATCAATTTTTCTACCAACTCTGTGCTATCAGTGCCAGAATTGGAAGTTGGACTCTAGAACAATAAGGAAGGTAACGACCACCGAAATGAAATGTGTCAGAAGAATGACAGGAAACAGCTTAAGGGACAGAGTAAGAAATGCCGGCCTGAGGAAGAAACTCGAAATTGAACCAGCCATCAAATGCATAAAGAAACAACAGATAAATTGGTTCGGCCACATAACAAGACAAAAAGAACTAACAATGACTCAAAGAGCCATAAACAAACACTACGAAAATGCCAGATTAAGAGGAAGACTGAGAAAGAGATGGATAAAGGGAATACTAGAGTCACTAGGAGGGATAACACCAGAAATGGCCAACAGAAGAGCAAAGAATCACAGATTGTATCTCCCCTCGACGCCAGCGGCAATAGAGGAAGGATAGAAGAAGAAGAACACATTAATAGCTCCAAGACGTAGTCAAAGAAAGCATAAAAACCTTCATGAGAGGTCATGGAAAGAATAGTGCTTTGTGAGAATAGATAATCTTGGAATTGACCATTTTGTTTAATGTTCTCTTAGTGAGAATGATGTTATTGCATAAACAAATGATGTGTGAGGGAGCATTTGAAAATTGGGCACAGATTTTTCTGCTTAAATGAGAGGTAAAAATCATAACTGAATGAACGTTGAGATGAATGTTTTCTATACCCAGCATGAAAATGGTTGAGGCAGTCACCGCTGCTGTTTTTGCATGTTTTTTGAGACTGCAGTTATTGTTTGTGACTTGTTAGGACATTTTAAAATGTCTGACCCTTTAAGACTTACTGGATTTACTGTCTAGGTGACTTCTGAGTCGACAGTAATTGGGAAAAAAACAAACTTCATAGATGTGTGAAATTTATAGCTAAGCAAGATAAATATTCTGTGAAGCAGCAGTAGAGTTGTGGTTATTGAACTAACCTGCAGAGGACAAGAGGTCTGGTTCAAATGCAGGTCAACAGCTTCTAGTACCAAGCCTCAAATGGATACCAACAATTTTTCTGAGAAAGTTGGCTTGTGTGGTGTAATACATATAATTTCATCTATAAAATGGGAGCAGCGATAGCTCAGTGGTTAGTGAACTGGACTACAAAGGACAAGAGGTAGAGTTTGATCCCAAATGACAGCTTCCGGTTCACCCAGCCTTTAATGATGGGTACCGGATTTTTTTCTGGGAAAGTAAAGTGGCACTGGCGTAATACCGACCACATTACCCCAAAAAATCATGTGCCGAAGGTCTGTAAAATTTATGGTCGCTAACACCATATTCCCTATATGCCACTTGGTATGACAGGGGTACTTTACTTTTTTTTTACATCTATAAAATGTGCCCTTGATCATTGAAGAATCTAGACACTAATACCATATTCCCCATACTTCTTAAGGGGTATGGTGGTAATTTTTTAATTTTCAAAGATAGGTAGTAAATAAACTCTAGAAAATATAAAGAGTGTGAAGTCAGGATTGGTGATGTGGTTTGGCTGGATAGTGTGACCAGTAAACCATTAAAGCCATCAACATTTGTATGTTAGATTACTCGTTCAGAGAGTATAAGTACATATTGCCCTGAGTACATCATGGTTCATTCTTTAGATTAGTAACAACAGTGAGGATAAGATGCTTAACAGTAACTGGGCTGAAAACACTGTCTTTGGCTCATGGTTGACTACTTGCTAAGTGAATCAAAACTGATCAAGATCCTACCTTTGTCATGGTGGACCTGGAAACAGATTAACCAGGCTAGCCAAGTGAATAGGAATTAGAAAGGGAAGACAACCGCATACCAAAAAAATGCAATCTGAAGTCAGATGCGTTGATCTCCACCAAAAATTCCCAAATATCTCAGCCTGCTGTAAACTACAACACATTACAACTATGCCCCTTTCATGTCCTTCTGAGGGCAGATGATTAAGAGGACTAGTCATTAGCAAATACACAAGAACATAAAGGTAATACTGGTAAGGAAACATAAACATGTACAAAATCTGTAATGACCAGTCTTATCTTAAAGAACAGTGTCCACGGTCAGCTTCATTTGAGAATACAATCTTGTTATACAAATTTGGTTTCTATTAGCAAAAAATGTCCCACGTTTTGGTTGGTATTGGTTATGCAGTTTTAATTGTCTAGTTTGATTTATTTGCTTATTAAATTGTTTGTTTTTGTTTTCCTTCAGGTATGATCCAGGTTAGCAGTGACCGCCTAGAAAAAGAAATAAAGGAACTAATGGAACGTGAGGTCAAAAGAGAAGAAAGAATCAAGATGAGGCTTCGAGAAGATGGCCTCTTAGATGATGGGGAAGGGAAAGAAGAGGGTGAAGTAGAGAATAGAAATGAAAGGGTTGGGAAGAAGGAAAGTGGGAGGGTGGTTGTTGAAGTTAAGGAAGAAACGGGTGTCGGACAGACAGCAGCTGACAGACTGGGAAGGCATTTTGAAGTAGAAGGATTGTATGATGAAATTGATGAAACGGAAGATGTGAGGAAGAAACCAAGAAGGACTGTAGTAGTAGAAAGGGAAGAGAGTAGTGCTTCAGAAACTGAAGATGAAGAAGTGGATCAGGAGGAACAAGAAAAGGAGATTGAAATAAATCCGCCAATCAGTACAAATAAAAGTCAAGCTGTGTCAGACAGAGACCAGGAGATGGTTCCAAAGGATATTCATTCTAGTATAGATGAAATAGAAGCTGAGACAGAAAAGAGTATGCCTCACCAGGGCAAATCTAGAGTGGATAAAGATGTAGAGGGTAGAAAAGAGTTACATGAAAGTGACAGTGATGTAGAAGTGGAGCAACATAGAGATGACAAGAAAAGTAGGGAAAGGGACAACCATAGAAGTAAGAAGGACAGGAGTCAAAGTGATAGTAAAAGAGATAGGAGAAAAGGTGATAAGGATGACAATGAGGAGAGGGATGGTAGAAGAAGAGATGGAGATAGGAGAAGCTCTAAGCATGACTCTGAAGATAAGGGAAGGACCAGGAGGGACCATCATGAAACAAAACAAGACAGGGAAAGAAGACGGGATAAGTATGATGAAGGTAGAAAACACAGTAGTAGGCACAAAAAGGAGAAAAGAAGACGTAGTGACAGTGATGAAAGTGATGTTGAAATAAAGCAAGAGAAGGATGTAAGTGGTAGCAGAAGTAAGGATTTTGACCGGGAAGAGAATACAGAGGTGGTTAGAATCCAAAGAAAGTCCAAAGTTGACATAACAGAAGAAGAAGTAGAAATGGAGTGATTTAATCTGATAAAGCAAATGAGAAACATCTGCATCTGAGACAAATTTCTAATATGGGTGCATTCCTCCCCTTCTCTCCCCCCAGAACACAAAAAATGTAGACACCTGATGAATATAAGATTATAATTACAATCTTGTATACACATCCCTTCAAGTAGGCAGTTTAACTATATGTTGTATATAAATCTTTTATCATTGATGGATGTTTGCTCATTGTTATTGTGTATTGTTTTTGGTGTTGATTGTGTGGTTAATGGCAGGTGGTAATTTGAGTCCTTTTATCTTAAAGCACATCGAGTTAAAATGTTGGAAGGTAGACTAGTCAGGATGCTAATCTAGTTATATTTTGAATTATAGAGTAGTCAAGATATGAAGCAAGTAATATTTAGGGAAGTAGATTATCATTAGGACAGAATAAGTAACCTGCTCCACTCAAAGACATATATATATAGGGGGAAAATACTTTGTTGGGTAATAGCACATTAATTCTGCTGTTGCCAGTGAACTAGTTTCTTCTTGCAAGTAAAAATTCTTGTATCTTCATTTTTGTAAGATTTTTATTTATAAGCCGATATAATACATTTCTGGAGGAAAAAATAGGAGTTGCTGATACTGTGATACCTAAAGTTGGAATTTAGTGAGTACCATTTTTGTCATTCTAGTGTATCCAGTGATGTAGGTTTATGTTTAGTCATTTAGATGTACAACAAACTAATACAATTAACGACATTAAAGTAACATAGGATTCATCTTATCCCTTGCTAGCTCTCATAAGACTATATTAATCTCCCTACACAAAATTGGTGGTCTTGTCTTAGGTTTTGCTCTCCACCATTAAGTTGTCGCTCAGGACCAGTGAGCCTGTGTCACCACTCAATACCTCCATGAAGCAGACATTCCAGAGTACATGTTCTTGTCTCACACAGGATGAGTGCTTGTCTACTTATTCTAATCTTGGTTCTTTGTATGTTTGGCACTTGAGTCTGCATTGCCTGGTTTATAATCTGAAGGTCTTTACTTGCTTGCCACTTGATAGATAATATGATTCTGTTGTTTCAACCTTTTACTTTGAGATATTACACTCTTTAATCTTGCAAACTATTTCTAATGGTAGCTTTGATTTCTTTCTTTTATGTTTTAACATAATTTTTTGTGTCTCTGCGCCTATTTTCACAAATGCTTTATAATTTCTAATATTAGATCGGGAAAACTAAATTCATTTAATCTCTTCTTCATGGTGCTAAATTTAAAAATAAAGCTGTTCACTTACATTTATTTTTAGTTCATTAGATAAATTGCATATTTCTGACAAAGCACAGCTCAGTTTCAAAGTGTGACAGTCATATTTTATTTTTTTTAGTAATTTGGGAATGTTTAGGGAAAGTTGTTTAATTTGATGCTGCATCTAATTTATGAACTAGTTGTTACTGGCAGTATTTATTTGCTTGTTCGTAGAAGGTAGTGTATGCTTGAAGTTAGCTGGATATATTGACATCATGTCCATTCTTTGAAATGAGCAATAGAGATAAGTATATGTCTACCTCTTTGAGTTTTTTTTTCTTCACTGAGTCGCCTTATTAGAGTTAAGGTTTTTCAGCTGGTCCACAGAGGACAAGAGGTTGTGAGGACAAACACAGCTGCTGGTTGATTCTGCCTTCGTTGGTACCCGTGATCCAATAGACAGCTGCTGGTTGATCCTGCCTTCAATGGTTACTAGTGATCCTGACAGACACAGCTGCTAGTTGATCCTACCTTCAATGGTTACTAGTGATCCTGACAGACACAGCTGCTGGTTGATCTAGCCTTCAATGATTACTAGTGATCCTGACAGACACAGCTGCTGGTTGATCTAGCCTTCATTGATTACTGGGGATCTGGACAAACATTGCTTCTAGTTGATCCACCCTTCAAGGGTTACCAGTAATCCAGATATGGCTGCTAATTGATCCACCCTTCAATGGTTACCATAAATTTTCTGGACAGACTTGCATAATGCTGACTCCATTGCCAAAAGATGTTGCAGTGGTTACAAAAAAAATTGTGCACACTCCATGGCCCCTATATATACTACAGGCATGTTTTGTACAAAAAGCTACTTTCATTGGTTTAACAACTATCACACACCTATAGCTGCTAGTATTTACCAATGACATCAAGATCACTTGACAATGACATGAGTTTGCATCATTTCTTGCCAGGCTCATCTGTCTACAGCATTCTCTTGCTTGTTTAAATTCTTACATGCAGTCAATTAAACCAGAGCTTTGCATATCTATCTATATATTGACCTTTCGAGCCGTAGCCGGCCCATAGGGTGTAGACCAAGATACTCCTTCTCTTGTCTGAATTTTTGTTCTAGCAGTTTTCAATTCTTTTAAAGATATTTTATCAAATCTCGCCATTTGTCTCTGTTCTGTACAAGCAGCTCTGTCTCATTGAGGGAGCCGAATCCTGCTGCTCTTGCCTCTCTCATCAATGTTCTTCTCAGTGTCTCTCTGGGTCTTCCTCTTTTCCTCTTACCTGTTGTTTCCCATATGAGGGCTTTCTTTGCTATTCGGTTATTATCTCTTCTCATCACATGTCCAACATATGACCATCGTCTTTTCTTTATTACTGAAGATATTAGTGGTTGATTGGCGATTTCTCTAATTTCCTCGTTTGTTTTGAATTCGTTCCACGCTATACCAAGTATTTTCCTTAGACATTTATTTTCGAATACGTTCAACTTTGTTTCTATATCTCTTCTTGTTTTCCAGCTTTCACACGCATACGTAAGGGTTGATACAAAAGTCCCTATTTCACAAATTTTTCATATTTGTCTGCTACATTTATTTATTTTTAGCTCTCACAAGTTGAAGCAGCTTCTTCATGCCACTAAGTCAGCATTGACATTTCATTGTGGGACTCTTATTGAAAAATCATTATGAATACAACAATTTAACTATCATGTGCAGTATCCAGGTGTTGTATTTATTGCCTTAGTATAACAGTTTTCATTATTATATTTTTTTTTTTACAGGTCCTTACAGTTTTCAGATGAAAATTTTCAGCGTGGATAATTTTTACCGCCTATTTTCCTTTCAGCTGCTGCATGGATGAGCTTGTTCTTTCCTTAACATGTCTCCATTTTTCCAATTTGAGGGGTCATAGTAAAAGTTCTTTCTTTTATCATGACATTTCATGAAACTCTTGGTTGCCATCAGTTAGTTTGGGAACATGTTAACAGTAATTGTGATAACATGTTTTGCTTGTTCTAGCTCATTTCAGCTCACTGTTAGCGGGTTGGTGATGAATCTGTTACATATTTTCAAATTAATTACGTAGAACATATAATTTCTGCTAGAACACGCAACTTTTACTGTGACCACCTCAAGACAGTTTAAAGATTAACTATTTTTTTTATTTTTCAGGCAGCAGTGGTAAGTATGTGATGAAAGTTACACATTAAATGTAGATGTTTTTTTCAATTGTTATTTTAACTCATCATATGTCATGTTAATCTATGCAGTGGAAGGTACCAATGATTGTCTAGAATTGTATTTGGTTTGCATGATGTTGTGTATGATAACATGTCATTTTTGTTGGACAGCTCCACAGATGACTGGTCCAGTGGCACGTTTCATTAAATGTTTTATGATTGCAGTTGTTAGTTATAACTTGTTTCAGGATTCATTCTGTTTGTGCATCCCTCTGTTTTGTTATTGCTTGTCCAATGACACATTACATTTCACTGACTTTTATGATTGCAAATTATACCATAACTTCTTCCGTGATTCATTGTGTCTTTACAACCATCAGTTTTGTTAGGACTTGCCCAATGAATATTTGTTGCTTATGCATTTTGTCTCTTGTGCAACATATTAAAACACATCAATGTTGATTTTTGTTAATTTTCAAAATGTTAATAATTTTTAACAAATATTATTAGCAAATGTTTTATTGAAATAGCATTTTTCTTAAATGTGTTTGAAATTCTGTTGCTATAATTCTGTGGTGATACCCTCTTATCTATGAAGCTTTTTTTTTTTTACCCTTTGCCTTTAATCTATGCTTATTAAAGATTGGCAACATAATTGTTATGGCCATTATGTTGGTTTTGTCATTGTTTGCGAAACACACTTTTAGTTACCAACAGTATAGATTTGGAATGTTACAGTTTTGAAAAGAATTATATTAGTGAATAGTATAAAATGTAATAGAAAATAATACTGATAGATTTGGTAGAGTTGAACAGGTCATCAAACATCAATTAGAAGATGAATGTGGGGTTTAGATTAAATACTAAATACAGATATGCAGTCTTTTTGTCATTATTCTTATCACCATTTTTATTTTGTGTTTGTGTATTGTTTTTGTTTTTATGGGCAAGTCATTATTAAAGTTCTATTGAAGTTGATGGATTTGTGCATTTTTATATATATATAGGCCTATATATATTGTCCTTTTGAGCCGAAGACGGCACATAGGACAGAACCACAATCTCAAAAACAGAAGCCTTGCGTGCCAAAGTGTTACATATTGCAGAGATCACAGCTCTAAAATATATGGCGTTGTTTCCATAACAATACTTTTTACAATGACAGCTTGTCAAGCCATCGATCAACCTCCTTAGTCGCCTCTTACGACATGCCTGGAAGGTCACAGTGTCACTATTCTTTACTTCCCTCATAATGAGGCCCTGGTAACACACAGGAAATATATATATAACAAGTGGTACATATCAGTCTCAAGCATGCCGTCACAATGGGGACATCTTCAGTAAAACTATTAAAAATAAATGTAGACTTGAGAAGTATTTACGTGACGTAATGTGAAGATTTTCTAACAAGGCTGGCATTATTCTTCTTCTGCGATCATGGCTCACCCAGACTAGGATTCCAGACTCTCTTATGACGGCAGCTGTCTGTTTAAGTGATTCGGTTGCCCTGTATAGTTTCTCTTCCAGGGAGGTGGGTGTGGACCACATTGTCCTTCTCAGGTCTGTGTACTGGGGGCAATCCTGTAGAACATGTTTTATGTAAAGTGGCATTGGCTGGTAGTTCCTATTTTGAGTTTGGTGAACATGTGGTTTCTCATTCTGTTGTGGCCAGTGTGTAGGCCAAGTATGATGACTTGATCCCTCCTTGATAGTTGGAGGTATCCATCCGTCTAGTTATACTTTGGGTGTTCTTTTTTCCATTTTTCATGGTGCTGGCCTTTGATGATGGATTTGGCTTCATCGTATCTGACCAGAAGTTTCTCTTGTGGTAATCTCCCTCCCTCTTTAGCTAATTTGTCTGCACATTCGTTTCCGTGTATATTACAGTGTGATGGTATCCACTGGATGACCACTCTGTGGAAGTTATTGCAGAGAGGTCTTGGGTTGTTCTCAAGTCATTTTGCTCAATGTTCCTGGGGGTTCTTAGAGCTGTTAGGACTGACAGTGCATCAGTCAGTATCACCAAATTCTTGTGCATGTTATTTTTGTGTTGGATAACCAGTTTTGCAGCGTCTTTGAGGGCTTCAGTTTCTGCTTTATTGTTGTTTGAGAATTTCTCAGTAGCTATTGACTTGGTGATCTCTTCCTGGTTATTCAGCTTCAAGAAAACACCTCCTCCTCCATTTCTAGTGGCATTTGTAGCAGAGCCATCTGTGTATATGTGTGGCTGGCGTTATGAAGACCAATGTCACAGGATGTACAAAAACATCAAACTTTACTTTTTGCCTAAGTCATCTTAAAGGAGGATGGAATGTTTATCACAATGCTATCAGTTTATAGTCATCATCATCAAGTACCTGGCCTGCTGACGTAGGTGATCATGTCTCCACAACTTTCGATCTCAGCAGCTATTTATCATTTCTGTTGTTGACCTTCTGCCAAGCCATTCTCTTAAGCTGTCTGTTATTTTTTTCTCTTTGCTACCCTCTATCTCTTCATCCCTCAATTTTTCCAGTTGTTACAATATATTCCAGTTGTTCTCTTCTCATTACATGGCCAAAAAATGAAGATTGTTTCTTCCTAATATTGGAAATTAGCTCTCTTTTTGCTTTGACCTCTCTCAGAACATCTTTATTACTCTTCTTAGCTGTCCATGGTACTCTCAACATTCTTCTGTAAAACCACATTTCTACAGACTCCAGTGATTTTCTTGTCTGTTGTCCTATTGTCCATGATTCGCATCCATATGTTAAGACTGGCTCTACGTAACATTTAAGAACTCTTTTTCTTGTTTCTATTCTCAAAAATGGATTGTATAGTATCTTCCTCATTTTTTTGGAAAGCTGCTTTAGCCTGAGCCATTCTGCATCTCACCTCTTTTGTACATCTTCCGTCTGAGGTTAACAAAGTTCCCAAATATTTAAATTCATTTACCTGTTTTAATATTGTTCCACTCGTCTTTATTTTGCACTGAGGTGATGTCTTTTTCTCTGTTGTTAGCATTACCTCTGTCTTTTTGCTATTAAGGCTGAGTCCTTTATTTTTGCTTTCTTTCACTATAATGTCCAACATTTCTTGTAACTCATTTTCACTCTTAGCTTTTAAGACTGTATCATCAGCATACCTTAGATTATTCATATTATGACCTCCAATTGTTATTCCAGGCATGTCCCTTATGGATCTTAAAATAATCTCACTATAAATATTAAACAAATCTGGTGACAGCACACAATCCTGTCTAACACCCTGTTTTATTTGTTGAAACATTCCCAATTGGTTTCCAGTTCTTATGGCCGCTGTTTGTTGCCAATACATGTTCTTTATTATTCTTAGATCTTCGCTGTCTACGTTTATGCTTTCTAAAATTTTGATTATTTCTTGGTGCTTTACTTTGTCAAATGCCTTGGTGTAATCTATGAAACATAGGTATAGATCTGTTTTCACCTCTATGGCTCTTTCTACTAAAGATCTTATGATATAAATGGCATTGCTTGTTCCTTTATCTCTAACAAAACCACACTGTTCATCTCTAATTTCTGGACTGATTTTGTTTCGCACTCTTCGCATGATGATTCTTAGTAATATCTTAGTCATATAACTCATAAGGCTTATTGTGCGATGATCATTGCATTCAATCGCACCCAATTTCTTTTTGGTATGGCTATGAATATTGATTTGAGCATATTGTCTGGTATATATCCGCTGTTGTAGATATTCAATATTTTTGTTATTATTCCTATTCCAAAATCACCCATGGCTTCAATCTCTTCTTTAGTTATATTATCTGGTCCAGGAGCTTTGCCTGCTTTCATATTGCGCAAGGCGTCTTCCACTTCTTCTCTGAGTATTTCTGGTCCTTCTCCATTATCCTTAATATTTACTTCCGTTCGTTCATCGTTATAAAGATCTTTAATGTATTCTGTCCATCGTTCCCTTATGTTTTCTTAATCAATCAACAGTTCTCCTTAATTTGATCTTAGTTCATGTCTGGAATTGGTAGCACAACTTTCTTGTTACATTTAGTGTTAAAATATTCTATCTATCGTCCTTTCGAGCCGAAGACGGTACATAGGGCAGAACCACAATCTCAAAAAACAGAAACCTTGCGTGCCAAAATGGCACGTATTGCAGAGATCACTACTTCCAAAACTTATAGCTAAAATATTAAATGAGCACAAAAAAACAGCAATAATTAATTCAATGCTATCTAATTTACAAACATTTATGCTACATGGTGGCAGTATTTCTGCCTGCTTTTTTTGGATAACTTAATATTTTGTCAACCTGTATGTCTATTCTTTGATATAAGCAATAACGATAGATTTCATATGATTAATACCACAATTATGTATTATTGTAATTATGCATGTAACATATACAAGGTGGTATAAGGTCAGATCGCTCTTCTATCAACCACAAGGGTCTAGTTATGGCAAATTTATTTTTGCAGACCGACATAGTTTTAGGATTCTCTGACAATATGGATACTAGACATTTTTTTTTAAGAAAGTAGGTGGTGTGATGCCAACCATATCACCCATGAAAGTGTCGTTGGTCATTGAAAAATATGAGCAACTAACACCATAATTCTCACTTAGTAGCACTTGGCATACTAGAGCTCTTACCTATGAGAGAACCTTACACATGAGGTGAATTGAATGACAATCTAGAAACTGCAGGAATATTAAATTGGATGTAAGATGTGCTTAACCAGTGAGCTACTACAACTATCAGCATGCCTATTTTTCATCATATATAGAAAGTATTGATGGTTGTTTCATCATATATTGAAAGTATTGATGATGTATGCAGTATGGTTTGTTCACATAATACTCATGCAAAAATTACTTAAATAGCCATCATGTTACTTATTATTATACTAATAATAATAGTACACAAATATTCTTCATCCTTTAGAATTTTGTCCATGCTTTTAACTTGTTGAAATTGTGAGAGTGTGTTAACTGAAATACATCCCTAGAAAAAGAAAATGAACAGAATGCAAGTGATATTAATCTTAGTAACATGGGAGCTTGAGAGTATCACATTAGTTGTGCCTGTCAACACAGACCAAAGATTGTGAAGTTTGTTCCCCAATTGGCATTTATCATTTGACTAATCAAGAGAAGTAGGTCAGTAATGAACAAATGGTTTACATAGATCAAACTCACAAAATACTCAGTCACATAGAAGTATCAATGACTCATTGCCTTGTCTAACTGCCTAGTTTCTTCGTGAACCTTTGGGGCACCAACACGATTGGTTACAAATGTCAGTAATAAACCATTAGTTTACATAGAACAAGTGGATTTATTTTCAGACCGACAAGGCTCCGGGGTTCACCCAACCTCTAAAAATGGGTACCAGATATTTTACTGGGAAGTAAAGGTGACCTGGCATGATATCAACCACACCACCCAAAAATGTGTTGTGGTCATGGGAAAATATGGTCAGTAACACAATATTCCCCTTACACCTAGTAAGGTATGAAGGGAACCTTTACTTACGTACATAGAACAAGCTCACCACAGCAGTATTGATGACTAATTGTTTTACTGCCTGCCTGCTTTCATCAGAGATCTTTGAGGCACCAACATAACTTATATCAGTAATGAACCATTAGTTTACATAGAACAAACTCGCCACATAGTAATATCTATGATGAATTTTATTACCTGCCCGTCTACTTTCATCAGGATACTTTGAGGCACCAACATAATTTGTTAGCATATATCAGTAATGAACCATTAGTTCACATAGAACAAACTCGCCACATAGTAATATCTATGATGAATTTCTTTACCTGCCTGTCTACTTTCATCAGGAGCCTTTGAGGCACCAATATAACATATATCAGTAATGAACCATTAGTTTACATAGAACAAATTCACCACATAGCCAGTATCAATGACTAATTGCTTTAACCTACCTACCTAGTTTTCATCAGGAACCTTTGAGGCACCAACATAATGACTTGTTCACAATCTTTCTTTGTTCACCTTCCCAGTTGCATGATGATTTTATAGACAATCTTATTTGTAGAATGATATCTGAATACAATACCCAAAATCTGATCTCAAAGTCCCTGTTTTCAGACGTAAACATATCAATATCACCAGTGTGCACAATAGTCTTATCTTGTATTTAAGCTTGGTATGTTTGATTTGGTTTATACAGTGAAAAAGAGCATTCACTTCCAAACACAGCAACATAGCACTTTGAGGTTAAAATATTTTACATTTCTATGACAGAAATATATGTAACTAATTTTTTTTACCATTTTTCATATACAATTTATTCAGGAATGGTAAATTAACAAGACATTGCAAATAAATGATTAAATATAAAAATAGAATTGTAACAAATTTCCCAGACACACTAAAACAGGGTGTATATATATAAATATAAAACACTGTCAATAATGAAATCTAACTTTATATGGTGAACTTTTTCATTTGCTATTTAATATGCAAATATTGTGTACAAGTTCCTCATACTGTTGCTTATTATTTGCACTGAAAATATTGATGAAATACAATGCAACTTTTTAAAAAATTAAAGAAAACACAACTATTTGTAGAAGACCAGTGCTGATCTCTGAAGCCACTACATAACAAAGTAATCAGGTTCAATATAGTAATAAATGTCTTTTAAATTTAACTGCAAGTCTGTTATTTAATTGGCATATTTATCAAATCTTATATGCTTGTTAATTACTAATGGATGTGAATCATGGACAATATGACAACAGACAAGAAATCACTGGAGGTTGTAGAAATATGGTTTTACAGAAAAATGTTGAAAATACCATGGATAGCTAATATGGTTTTACAAAAAAATGTTGAGAATACCATGGACAGCTAAGAAGAGTAATGAAGACATTCTGAAAGAGGCCAAAGCAAAAAGAGAGCTAATTTCCAATATTAGGAGGAAACAATCATAATTTGTTTGGCCATGTAATGAGAAGGGAACAGTTAGAATATATTGTGACAACAGGGAAAGTTGAGAGACAAAGAGATAGAGGGAAACAAAGAGAAAAGATATCAGGCAGCTTAAGAGAATGACTTGGCAGAAGGTCAACAATAAAAATGATAATTGTCGAGACCCTATGCCAGCAGGCATGGTACTTGACGATAATGAATTACTAGTGGCACAGTGAACCACAGCACTACTTATTTCTCCTTTTGACTTGTTGCAAGTTGGATTATAGAGTCCATATATCAAACATTTGCTCCAAATTTCTTAAACTTTAAATTGACTACCTCCTGCATGAATTTGAATGAAATATTGTCTTACAACTTTTAAGTTTTCTTTTAACACATTGCTTACCAAGGGGTTTAAAATACTGTGGCATGGCCATTTTTCACAGTTAAAAAAGAATTGAAATAACAAATCAAACACATATGGTGTGTTCGTACAATTTGTTTGAGATGTCAGAAAAGTGAATCACAAAGTTTTAGTGAAAACTATTGTGGTAATGTCAATAAATTAAAGGCTGCAAAAACTTGGTCCTGGGTTTCTCATGTCAGTAGCTAGAGAGAGTCATGTTTTGTGGGTTCTGGTACAGAAAGTGTTACTCCATTCAAGGTGTACATGACTACAGCTCCATCTAATTATAGTTATTTGAAAGCACAGTGTCACTGCAAACGAATGAAAATCCATAATTGCTGAACTGCCCGTGCCAGTGGAATCATCCGAATTATCATCTCATCAAATATTCAAACAAAGAAAGGCAGCAGCAGTCCCCATTGTAGCAAACACAGCACACATCAAAAGATATACGACATATCAGCACCGAAAGTGAATGCATCTGAGCTGTCCTTCATCATACGATATTATCATTCATCGTAAGCAATCTGAATATAGAAACACCATATGGATGAAAAGCAAAGCTCACAATGTGCACAGGGCACTAAACTCAGTAGCTCTGACAGCAAGCCGGACTTTGAATATGAGGAGGAAACTGCAACAAGAAACATTTTTCAGACAGTGCCTCAACAATTTATGTCCTATCCGTCTTATTGACTGGAAGTCCCAACTCCATCTAAATTTTTGTCTAACTTGACTCCGCCCACATTTTTGTCGGATGCAGATTTTATCTGTACATTTTCTGACAATGAAAACACCAAAAATGTTCCCATGAAATCCCATACTCCCCCTACACATCATTTTCAAGCATCAATACTCTGCCCAAAATGAATACTCTGCCCAAAATTATATTTCAGAATAATCCTTACCTGTCATATGATACACTTTTGGGGTTTTGAAATTTTCATTGTTATTGTTTTAATGCAAATAGTTTTTTTTTTTTAACTGATGGTAAATAGCTCATGACAGATCTTACTTTTTATTCTTTTCTTGTTAGTCATAGATTTTCTGGTTAAATTTTAATGATAGCACATGATTATGGGCAAATTTGATTGTTTGCAGCAAATCTGATTGCTGTTGCCAACTATGTAGCATTAGAACAAATCTGATTGTTTACTGTTGACCAGCATAAGAATAAATCTGGTTGTTTGCTAAACATAAAAAAAAAACGTTTCATTTTCTGGTAAGATTTTAAAGACGACACTTGCCCTGTGCCTACTGAGTTTCCCTTGCTATCCTTTTGCTGGTATGATAAGGCGAGCATAAATCTTGCAATTTTATTGTTACTTGCAACTCAAGTAATATTGTAATGAATAATTTGTTATTTACAAACCATGTTAATACTGGCATAACCTCTAAGTCCAATTATTATTGCTATTCATGGTGTATACCACAAGTTTTCCGGTATCTTGATAACCTGTTGCTTAGTGGCTCATCCTTAACAAATTCATTTTTTAGCTTGATACTGGAGACATGTGGTGAGAAATGCATAATGGTTGTGGTGTCACAATCAAATGATCACTGGTTTATTTTATGTCATTCTCAATCACCGTAACTAATATAAAAGAAGGGTGCCAGTCTGGCAAAATTGGGGAAAGCAACAACAGCAAAAAAGAACACTGATTTGTCATCATTCCAAAGTTTTGTAAAATTACCTTGATCTGTTAATGAAACGGGAGCCGCGATATCTCAGTGGTTAGTGAACTAGACTACAAAGGACAAGAGGTAGGGTTCGGCTTCCGGTTCACCCAGCCTTTAATGGGTACCTGATTTTTTTTCTGGGAAAGTAAAGTGGCATGGGCGTAATATCGACCACATTACCCCAAAAATCATGTGCCGAAAGTCTGTAAAATTTATGGTCACTAACATCATATTCCCTATACGCCACTTTGCATGACGGGGGTACTTTACTTTTTTTTTAATGAAATAAGTTTGATTCACGGTCTGTTATTACCTGCACCATTTAACGCCTGAATGTCAAGCTAGCCTATGTCTGTCAGAAATGTAGAATTTACCTTGTCAGCATTCATTTGTGTTGGAATACTTGGTTGTTAGCCTGTAGGATATAACCATCTAGAGAGGGTGCAATACTTATGTTTGCTGTAATAAATAAAATTCAGGACAAGTGCTCGTTATAATTCAGAAGTTCATATTAAAATATTATACACCTCATTAACAGTATTTTTAATGCTATTATTTGGTATTATTTCTTTAATTTGAGAATTACTTTAGGATTTTTAAAATGAAAGCTACACAGATGTTCAAACTTGGCAATATCAGGGAGTTCACAATTTTAATTCAGATAGTGTTAACCAAACCAACTAAATATTACAGAGTTAAATATTGAAACAAATCCATAGGAAGATGACATTTTTAAAGATATGTACTAAAGTAAACAGGCTTTATGAATGTACATGAGTCTGTTATGTAATTTACCTGAATGGGAAAACATTACAACATAACTAAAGTTCTGTATTGTGAAGTGAATATAAGTACTGTTAAATCTTTTACAATGTTTATCTTATGCATCAACGTTGCATTTTTTTCTTTTGTTCAGTATGATTTTATTAATTAAGAAAATAAAAGTTTTAATTTGTCAAAAGTGACTGATAGATATGTTGGGTCAGGCATAGATGGATATAGCATGAAGACCTGCAGTAAGAATTAGAAATAGTAAGTCTTTCGGTGTTACATTATCATATATGCAAAGTATGAAATAAAATGTATCAAGCTACACAAGATATTTTTATTATAAATTAATAACAAAATGATGTAAATTTAGTGTAAACACCTTTAAAACATAAAATGTTAATACTTTTAAAAGCAAACATCACACAGAAAATATAATCTTACCATACAGACATAGATTATTAAAGTGCTCATAAAAAACTTGTACATTACAGATCTCATAATTCTGCACACTTAATGACAATACAAAATCATCTCATATGTCGGTGTCTACTGACATTTCTTGCATAAAAATTAATACATCTTGTATTTTTTATGATCGCTGCCAGTAAGAAAGAAAAATGAATTCATATATCCACTGAATGAAAATATACTTAAAGACATCTGCCTTATTTTCTACTGCTACCATAATCAAAATTATAGATAAATATAAATAGAGCATTTACCATCATGGTGGGAGTTTGGGATGCATACTTTAATCCCATTCATGTTTACATTGTAATAAAGGTACATTAATCTTGAAATTTATAATAATATATATATATATAATCACTTCTTGCTAAATATTATCTTGTCCCCTAGAAATTGATGATATTGTTAAATATAAAATAATTCTTGTCTTTTTTATTGGACCAGCAGTGTCATTAACCAAAACACGATCTTTTAATTGTAATGGGAGACTTCAACGCCAAAGTAGGACAAGATAACGCAGGAGTGGAACATGTGATGGGGAGAGAAGGCTGTAATACAACAAGTCAGAATGGAGAAAGATTAATAGAATTATGTTTAATAGAAAATTTAGTTATAGGTGGGACATTATTTCCACATAAAAATATCCACAAAACAACATGGATATCTCCTGATGATAGAACATCAAATCAAATTGACCACCTATGTATTAAACAACAATTCAGATCATCATTAATAGATGTAAGAGCATACAGAGGTGCTGATGTTAATAGTGACCACAACCTGTGCATTGGGAAAATAAGATTAAAATTTAGAAACCAACAGAAGAGGTCAATTACACATAAAATTGATAGTCATAAACTGAAAGATGAAGCAATAAAGGAAAAGTTTAACATAGAGCTAAGTAATTGTTATTCAGCACTTGGTGAAATAGACTTAGATATCAATGAAATGTGGGACTCACAGAGCAAAATACTAATGACAGCAGCAGAAGCAAGTGCTGGACTGAAGAAAATGAAAAAACGAGCTTGGATCTCAGACACCACATGGAAATACATCAAAGAAAGAAGAGAAGCGAAGAGAGCCATGACTAATGTAAAGACAGATCTTGGAAAGGTTCTGGCAAAAGCAACATACAAAGAATTAGACAACAAAGTGAAAAGTTCGGCAAGAAGAGATACAAGAGCTTATATAGACAACTTGGCAGAGAAAGCAGAGACAGCTGCAATTACAGGAGACAGCAGAACTCTTTATACTGTACAAAAGATGCTGACAAACACCTATACATCCAGTGGAACACCAATTCTAGACAAATCTGGATTAATGCTAACAACAAGCGCAGACATAAAAGCCCGTTGGGCGGAACACTTCAAAGAAATTCTTAACCGTCCACTACCTCACAGTTTAATAGATTTTGAAGCTGAAACACCAGCAGCAGAATTAGATGTAAATTTAGATGACTTCACCTTGAGTGAAATAGAAACCACCTTAAAGCTAATGACCAATAACAAGGCTGCTGGAGAGGATAAGTTAACAGCTGAGATCCTCAAGGCAATTGATAGCCATAATTTAATACATCTCCAAAAAATGTTCAACATCATTTGGAAAACAGAGAAGACGCCTCATAAATGGAAAAAAGGAATCATTGTCAAGATCCCAAAAAAGGGCAATCTTAGAGATTGTAACAATTGGAGAGGCGTGACACTTTTGTCAGTTGCCTCAAAATTATTCTGTAAAATCATCCTAAATAGAATAAAGGATTCAATAGATACAGTAATGCGTGAAGAACAGGCTGGGTTTAGAAAAGGGAGAAGCTGTCTTGACCACATTTTCACTCTACGACTTATATTGGAGGAACACATTGAAAAGCAAAAACCTTTTGTACTTAACTTCATCGACTTCAAAAAAGCATTTGATAGTATTCATAGAGATTCTTTGTGGAAAATTCTGAAGCAATATGGCTTACCATCAAAAATCATAAATATTATCAAAGACATGTATGATGGTTACACATGTGCAGTTCGAACAGAGGAAGGACTGAGCGAATGTTTCCCAATAGAAACTGGGGTTAAACAAGGATGTATTTTATCGCCCTTGTTATTTGGAATTGTTATGGACTTCATAATGAAGAAATGCTGCACTGGTAATAAAGGCATCGAATGGATACAAGGAGACCATTTGGAGGACCTGGACTTTGCTGATGACATAGTTCTCATCAGCAATCAGATAAAAACGATGCAGGAAAACACAAATGAACTATCATCAATAGCCAGCAAAATTGGGCTTGAGGTCAATCATGAAAAGACTAAAGTCATGAAAAGTTTAATTCCAACAAGTGACAAAATATACATGGAAAACAAACCAGTAGAAGAGATCGATCACTTCATCTATCTTGGAAGTCACATTGATCGAGAAGGGGATACGAGCAAAGAAATTAGAATCAGACTGGCTAAAGCAGCAATGTCTTTCAGAAGCCTTGAAAAGTTGTGGAAATCAAAACTCATTAGCACAAACACAAAACTTAGGCTATTCAAATCAAATGTACTATCAACCCTTACGTATGCGTGTGAAAGCTGGAAAACAACAAGAGATATAGAAACAAAGTTGAACGCATTCGAAAATAAATGTCTAAGGAAAATACTTGGTATAGAATGGAACGAATTCAAAACAAACGAGGAAATTAGAGAAATCGCCAATCAACCACTAATATCTTCAGTAATAAAGAAAAGACGATGGTCATACGTTGGACATGTGATGAGAAGAGATAATAATCGAATAGCAAAGCAAGCCCTCATATGGGAAACAACAGGTAAAAGAAAAAGAGGAAGACCCAGGGAGACACTGAGAAGAACATTGATGAGAGAGGCAAGAGCAGCAGGAATCGGCTCCCTCAATGAGATAGAACTGCTTGCACAGAACAGAGACAGATGGCGAGATTTGATAAAATATCTTTAAAAGAAAACTGCTAGAACAAAAATTCATATAGGAGAAGGTGTATCTTGGTCTACGCCCTATGGGCCGGTTACGGCTCGAAAGGTCAATAGATAGATAGATAGAGTGTCATTACCCATCCTTTGCAAATTATTCTAAGTTTGGCCCATACTAATCAGTTGTTCTCCCTGGCTTTGTCCTTGGTCAGTTTCTCTTTCAGTACTCAAAGCTAGCTTTTAATTATGCATATTTTATTTGTAAATTGTATGTGGTCTTAATTGATCTGAGATGCAGTGTTTGCTTTATGTTCAAAATTGCCAGGTCCAAACCCCATGTGGTCGATCACTCATTTGCAATATTGCCAAGATGGCTGAATTTGTGTAGTTTGTTCTGTTGGAGGGGTCCTGTGTTCAAACTGACTGTTACATCACCCCTATGCCTAAACAGACACAAAAGTGGGTGTTCACTGTTGTTCAGACAACATTTAAATAATATTACTTCTAAATCTCTCCAAATTAAATTTTACTGCATGCACCCCTAGTTGAAAAAAAAAATTTGTGAAACTATTGAAATAAGCAGGATATATAATCTTTAGGATTAAAGAGGTAGGGGGGATAGCATAAGAAAAAAAATGGACCATAAATCTTCATGCTGCATGGCTGGATCAACGAGTTTTTATATAAATGCCAATTTTAAAGATTCTAGATAGTATACTCTACATAGAAACAAAATAGGACAAGTGTTAAATAAATAGTTATATTGAAAGTTTAACGTTGTGTGGACACTCATTGCATGACTCTGGTACTGATGAGGTCTCCACAATGCATTATCATCTACACCATCCCTGGTTTAGCATACATAGGGAGGTGGTAGTAATTGTAGCACATGAAGTTCAGCAGACGAGTTTCCAAAGCCCGTTTGGCTCCAGTTGATATATAGGCAGTCATCAGTTCCTTTTTCTGAGCTGGGGTCAGCTGTTGGGAGATAGAATTTAGAAGTGTTTGGTTTACTCTGTGAGGTAGATAATAGAGTGTAGAATTTAGAAAGGCTAGGTTTACTTTATAAGGTTGAAGATAGAATGCAAAATTTAGAAGTGTTTGGTTTACTCTGTGAGGTAGATAATAGAGTGTAGAATTTAGAAATGCTAGGTTTACTTTATAAGGTGGAGGATAGAATGCAAAATTTAGAAATGCTAGGTTTGCGTTCTGAGGTATAAGATTGAGTGTCCTGCCTTATCAGTTTGTGATCCCTGATCTTTAGGTCGGTGAGACCTCTCTGTCTCGCCCTGCGCGCACAGTGATCCCTCTAGTTAAACAACGACCTACCTCTATTAGTGATGCTATGGTGTAGAGTGTATTAGGAAAAAAAGATGTCAAAAATAGGAGTAATTAACCAGTGGTTTTTTTCGTTATAACGTTAGTCTCCCCTGGGTAGTGAGATCCGATGTCTAGCCTTCTCGAATAACGGCAATAAACAAGAGGTCTCGTGCGCATTCGCGCACGTTAAAGAACCCTGTAGTTAAAATCTAAAAGAATAAGCCCGAAGATCTCGCCGCTGCTCAGACAAAATTGTTAGCAAAAATCCTGGCCGTACAATGGAGTTCGTGCACGATGGTTAGGGTTCTCGCATCTTCTCGAAGGGGATAACGGAGCACCTATAGATTCGTGCAGTGATGATGACAACAAATGTAATAGATTGAGCAAGCCTGAACTAGCTTGTCAACTTTCTCTCAGTGTCCACATTTCTCTATTTCCTATAGATATAATTTTCTATTTCTCTCTCTCTCTCTCTCTCTCTGCGATCAAGACTCAATCAGAGTAGGATTCCAGACTCTCTCATGAAGTCAGCTGTCTGTTTAAGCGATTCGATTGCCCCAAATAGTTTCTCTTCCAGGGTGGTGGGTGTGGACCACATTGCTCTTATTTTCTAGTTCAAATGTTCTTAAGTCTCACACTACAAAGTATTTCTTGTATCATTCAGTTGAACCGTGTTAGCGCGCTATCTCCCTTCTACTGCTGATGTTTACACTATATCGAGTGTTAAATACTAATCAACTGCACGTTTAATATGTACACCAATTATTTGCAGTATAGAAAAAGAAACCACTTCATGAAAAGCTTCCGGGAAAGATGGCGGCCATTGCCGCAGGCCCCTTTAATGTATCATCATCATGTGCCATACTGGTTGGCGTAGGCGATCATGTCCTTCCACAATCTTCTATCTACAGTGCATCGTATCAGTTCTGTTGTTGACTTTTTCCATGCCATTACACCAAGCTATCCAGTATTTTCTCTCTTTGTCGCCCGCGATCTCTCTTTCCTTTTATTTTGCCAGTTGTAACCAAGTATTCCAACTTTCCTCTTCTCTTGATGTGCCCAAAAATGTTGATTGTTTCTTTCTGATGTTTTTTAAGAGCTCCCTTTTTGTGTCGGCGTCTTTGAGAACTTCCCCATTGGTCTTTTTAGCTGTCCAGGGAACTTTCAACGTTCTTCTGAGAAATCCCATCTCTGTGGCCTCTAATCGTCTTTGCTATTCTGCCTTTTATTTCTGTGGTGCATCTTCCATCTGATGTTATTATTGTGCCCAAGTATTTCAGACGTTGCACTTGTTTCAAATTTTCCATAAATTTATTTTTATGCTGCGTGATGGTGATGATTGTTTCTGAGTAACAACACTAAAACAGTTGTAATGATGTTTTAACTGGTTTTTTGCGTGTTGTTTTCGATTTATTCGAGTGAATTCGAGGTGATCATGCACTTTCTTTTCGGTGATATCGTTGGATATTATTGCCCACGCAGCCGACTTAGCTCGTACTGGAGTTCGACATTGCTAACGGCAGCAAACTGACAATGCGAAATCAAAATGACTGCATGTCGCCCTGTTTTTGCAGAGATTAACGTAGTCGCTTAAACAGTTTCAGTTGCTTTGTTTTAAATGTGTGTTTTCGGTGAAACTGGAGACCGAAGTGACTGTGCGCTCAATATTCGATGGAAGTCGTTTGAGATCGTCGCCTCTGCGCCTAGATTGGGGTTACACAGTAGTCGACCATATCAACAGAATTTGTCACCGCGTTTTGGCGGGAGTTGTGACGTGAGTGGAGCGGATATGGGAAATTCACGACTGCAGTGATACTGATTCCATGAATAAAGCTGAACTTTACGAAGTACCTACAGAACAGAATCTCACCTAAAGACCTTAGACTGGCTCTTTTAGAATGGCTTCACTGCAGGCGGGGCATTTCCATATCCGCACAGCCCCCGTTTCAGCAACTAACAAAGTGTTCGTCTCGATCGTCCATATTGATCTATTGCACGTTTTACGTTCTTTATTAAATTGTGCGGTTTTATTTTCATAAAAATTGTTCTATTGAACGTGCCGCATTAAACTGTACAATAGTCGCTCAGCTCAAAATGGACACTTCTTCCGGGTTGCCGTTACGGTCGTCACGGGCAGCATAATCTCCATGCACTTCGCCAATTCCGGTACAGACGTCATGGTCAGTTGACATGCCACAAATATCGCTGTCCCAACAAGTGAAGTCAGGTCTCCACTTCGGTGAAACACTGGATCCGACCGCTGTCCAGCTAGTGGCGAATTTGCAGTCAGAGATCACACGTCCTGTCCCAGGGCAAAGCCGGCACTTGGTACCGTCCCACTACACTCCACGGCCAGTCGCCTAAAGCAATTATTAGAATTAATATTTTTTTTTTAATTGGTCGATGTGGCTATGATACGAGGGGAGGTCAAAAAGTAATGCACACCAATTTTTTTCTCGGAAACTATTCGGGCAAAATGTGTGAAATTTTCACAGATTGTAGCTGAACATCCCCTTTACACTACCTATTTGTCAACATAATCTCCGTCCAAGCGTATTGCCTTACGCCAACGCGAAACTAGGTCATGAATGCCTCGTTTGTACCAAGTTTTGTCCTGCTCGCGTAGCCATTTTTTAACTGCACGGATCACATCCTCAGCATTGTCAAAGTGTGTCCCACGCAGGAATTTTTTGAGTGGTCCAAACAGATGGAAATCTGAGGGAGCCAGATCAGGGCTGTAAGGAGGATGGGGCAGTACAGTCCAACCAAATTTGTTGATTGCTTCCCGTGTTACCAGACTTGTGTGAGGGCGTGCATTGTCATGTTGAAGCAACAAATCTGCAGATGGCTTATTAGGCCGAACTCTGTGGAACCGATTTTTGAGTTTTGTCAGTGTATTGATGTAAGCTGTCGAGTTGATTGTCTCACCTCTTGTCATTACATCAACAAGAATCACACCATCAATGTCCCAGAAGACAGTGATCATCACCTTTCCGGCTGATGGAGATGTTTTGAATTTTTTTTCTTTTTGGTGACTGCGGATGATGCCATTCCATTGACTGCATTTTTGTTTCAGGCTCATAATAATGTGCCCACGTTTCGTCACCGGTAACAATTTTTGACAAAAACATTTCTCCTTCAACACCGAAACGCTCCAACAATTCAGAACATAATGTTTTCCTTTGAACTCTGTGATCATTTGTTAGGCACCGAGGAACTCATCGAGCGCAAATCTTTGAATATCCGAGAGTTTTAAAAATTGCGATTACACTTCCATTGCTGACTGTAAGCTGCAAAGCCAATTGCTGACTAGTGATACGCCTATCCTTACGAATAATGGCATCAGCCCGGTTTAACATGTCTGTGCTGGTAGCCGAGGCAACACGTCCAGAACGCGGTAAATCATGCAGCTCCACTCGTACACTTTCTGCAGCTTTAATTCTCTGAACCCAGCGACTAACTGTGCTCCTATCGACTGCAGAACATTTGTACACTGCACACAGTCGTTTATGAATGTTTGCCACAGTTTCTTTTTGCGCAACCAGAAATTCTATGACAATTCGCTGTTTGTAACGGACATTGTTGACAAGCTCCATTTTAACGGTTCATAGATTGCGTAATATTTATCAGAATGCTGTGCAATTTGGTGCACATAATTGGAACATGTCATATTCCAAGTGTGCAAAATTTCATATTCCTATCTTTATTATTAGCCGAGAAAAAAATTGGTGTGCATTACTTTTTGACCTCCCCTCGTATTTTGTTTGTATCTTATTTTCTACATTAGGTCCTACCGCCTTCTCCAGATCTGCTCAGAAACATAAAATATAAATTAAATCTACTTCCAGTCCACAGAAACAAATCCAATATATTATACACAAACCAAATATTGATATATTATCAACGTTAGCAGAATTACAAATATTTTCCCTTCAGTTCAATAAAAGTATAGAAATAACCAAATTGAGTCTTAATTCTATAACCGACATTCAATCTGACATTCTGTCTGAAATGTATCAGTTCCTTTATATAAATGTTATTTTCACGGCAGTGCTTATGCATGTAAAACAAAATCAATGTTTTCATTACCGATGTTGAAAGAATAGATTAGCCGCATTAGCAGATCGAAACACTTTCTGTTGTATGTGTTCGTCCGTGTCATCGGATGCAGCCTTTAAGTATGGCAACTGTTAATGTTTGCTTTTGTCACTTTGTAATGGTGAAGTGTATATTTGAGAATTATGCTGCAGCTTTAAGCATATCATTACATTTGGGGGGGGGGGGGTGTCTGGGTAGTCTAGTGGTATGACATTGACCTCAGGACAGGAAGGACTCGTGTTCAAACCCCACCAGAAGCGGTGGTGAATACAAAAAGTATCGAGAAAATTAATCCGCGGTTTCTTTATGACGTTAACCTCCCCTGATCTCGTGGGTAGTGAGATCTGATGTCTAAGCCTCTCGGATAACGGCAATAAATATGAGGTCACGTGTCCACTCGCGCACGTTAAAGAACCATTGACAGTTAAAATCGAAGAGAGTAAGCCCTAAATATGGCCGTTGCCGGGGCAAAATTATCAGCAGAGAGCCACCCACAATGTGAATCCAAGGCCGTGCTGTGGAGTTCGTGCACTTGAGCCAGGATTTTCCTCGAGGGGGATATCGGAACACCTGTGCACTTGTTTGGTGTGTAGTGATGATGGTCATAACAACAATATAATAACAGCACATAGGAATGTTCGCACAAAACCATTCTGAGTAAACGAACTACATAGGGATGTTCGCATATAACCAATCTGAGTAAAATACCTACATAGGGATGTTCGCATATAACCAATCTGAGTAAAATACCTACATAGGGATGTTCGCACAGAACCAATCTGAGTAAAATACCTACATAGGGATGTTCGCATAGAACCAATCTGAGTAAAATACCTACATAGGGATGTTCGCATATAACCAATCTGAGTAAAATACCTACATAGGGATGTTCGCATATAACCAATCTGAGTAAAATACCTACATAGGGATGTTCGCACAGAACCAATCTGAGTAAAATACCTACATAGGGATGTTCGCATATAACCAATCTGAGTAAAATACCTACATAGGGATGTTCGCACAGAACCAATCTGAGTAAAATACCTACATAGGGATGTTCGCATAGAACCAATCTGAATAAAATACCTACATAGGGATGTTCGCACAGAACCAATCTGAGTAAAATACCTACATAGGGATGTTCGCACAGAACCAATCTGAATAAAATACCTACATAGGGATGTTCGCACAGAACCAATCTGAGTAAAATACCTACATAGGGATGTTCGCATAGAACCAATCTGAATAAAATACCTACATAGGGATGTTCGCACAGAACCAATCTGAGTAAAATACCTACATAGGGATGTTCGCACAGAACCAATCTGAATAAAATACCTACATAGGGATGTTCGCACAGAACCAATCTGAGTAAAATACCTACATAGGGATGTTCGCATAGAACCAATCTGAATAAAATACCTACATAGGGATGTTCGCACAGAACCAATCTGAGTAAAATACCTACATAGGGATGTTCGCACAGAACCAATCTGAGTAAAATTACTACACAGGGATGTTCGCATAGAACCAATCTGAGTAAAATTACTACACAGGGATGTTCGCACACGTCAGATACCGCTGACAAAATAAATGTGTTATAATTAATATATAATAACGGAAAACCGTCACGCCATGTAGAGTATGGGAACTATCATTGAGTGCTGTCTCCGCATCGAAGGTTGGCTGCCATGGAACGCCATTCTGCTCCGTCTCTTGCTTTGATGGTGCAGGTTGTCATAGGGTGACTGGTCCATCTTTTGATGTTACTCGTCCATATTAGTCTTAGTCTGTCTTGGCCCGTTTTACCTTGTATTTTCCCTTCCAAGAATGCTATTAGAAGGCGGTTGTGTCTTTTAACCTGCCCCCAAAATCTGATTTGTCTTGTTTGAACTGTATTTAGTTCTCTTTTCATTTTTAGTTGTTATAAGACTTCATCATCTGCCCCCCCCCCCCCCCCCCCAAACTAACCACCACATCCATTTCTTCCAATTCTTCTATAAATCCACATTTCAAAGGCATCAATTTTCTGTTTGTTTTGTTCCCTAATGTCCATGTTTCTGCACCATACTGGAATATTGAGAAGATATAACATTTTTCTTTTCTTAGTTTTAGCCCTGGTGTTATTTGTTTTGATGTTAGTATAGTTTTCATGGCATTAAAATTGCTTTTTGCCATTCCTATTCTTTTGTGTGTCCCATTTCCGTTCTTCTGTTTTGTTTCTTTCAGTTGCACATTTTCCATCACTGATTATAGTATGTCCAAGGTTGTTGTAGATCTGAGCACTCTCCAGGTCTACTGCCTTAACGTTGATACCTACTTGTAGTTTTGGGAAATAAACGTGAAGTTTTAGTGCCAACACTTTTATACCAGTGGCAGATTTTTTTTTTTTTTTTGCATAATAAGATGAGCATTACGCGGGTATTTGTCTACCTTTGTCATTAACAAAAAACGCTGGTACCCATTTGAGGTTTGGTGATTCGTCGCCACCAATATCTCTGAGCCTGCACGCTGAGGGAGTTGCTTTTTTTTTTTTCCCCGAAAACAACCAAATGCTTGTGACGTCTTGAGCTATGCGAACTATAGACGGGCGACGGGTAGCTCACAACCGCCCCTGTTCACAAAGCTAAAAACGTCACGCTAGTTGGTGGTTTCCCTTTCTATGCTCAGGCCTATCTAAAGTAGGACATTGGTAAACCTAGCTCGTGTACCCAGGGAAACAGTTATTTCGTTTGAAATTGTCGCCAGTCCCGCCGATGAAGGCTGCACGGTCGCCAACGTACTGAAAAAGGGGGGGGGGGGGTGTGGAGAGCAGATGTGATGTTGGTGAATTTCGACTGCAGTGAAATTGATTCCATGAATAGAACTGAACTGTCGTTACTTTCAAAAATAAAAAACAAAATTAAATCTATATATTCATGACAGCAAATGCGTTATTGCCGATTGGTTGTGAAGCTATTAAGTACATCACAATATAGTGCAACTAGACTGGGCACACACACGCACACGAAAGTGGCTTGTTGCCAAGACAGCAATGAACAAAGATCATTGGTAGCATGAGGTAAAGGCGCTAGCTTGACCACATTATGAACGTGGGTTCAATCCAGCCTGGGAATTATAGGTAATTTACTTAATCTAAAGGGCTGTTGAAGATAACAGCAGCGTGAACGAGCACTAACTACATTAACCTGTGCATGCTGTGGCTTAGTACGATGAAGCCGAATACTTCACTCACTCTACAACAATAGGTTGGGATACCCTTTATGTTTAAATGAAGTAAACGAAAGAATATGGTCACACACCGTGCATATGGTATTAGTGCCCAAATTAATCGATACTGTCAGCACTACGACACTGTCGTATTTTTCTTCCAGAAAAAAATCCGGTACTCATTAAAGTCTGTAAACCAAAAAAAGACTTCGATGGAGATCTAATCGGTTCCTCGGCAGGCCTGTTCCTGCGGCTAATTGAAAGAACAGTGAAATACACGGTTAGTCAAAATGATTACAAGACATGGGCTGCAGCATATGGTAAGGAGAAATGAAAAAAAAATAGTAATTAATTACGTAATTAATGGACGACACAAATTTGAACGACGTTTCGGAGCAATAGGCCTTCGGCAGGAACAAACAAACAACACACACGCACAAATATGTAAGTAAATACAATTAATCCTACATAGCTAACTAATAATGAAGCATCCGAAACAAAATAATTTCGAACTAGTCCGTTGGAACAAAAATAAAAATGACTTCCCTGTACCGTGGTCATAAGGAAAAAGAATGCTTGGTGCTGGATACGGGGATGACCAACCGAGGGTGGGTCAAATACAGGTTAAATGGTTTTTTCAATGATTTGGGGGGGGGGGGGGTTGTCTAGGTTACCACGGCACCGGCAATGTCAATACGTTTCAACGCACCAACACACACACATATATATGCATACATACACACACACATATATACATACAGCCTACTGCCCCAGAAGTGTCCACACAAAGGTACGTGTGCATACACAAGCGAGTAAGAATAGACCAGAAGAATAACGGGTACTCGAAAAGAGGAAAGTATGAGATGTCTCAGAGTGGGGTTCATTAAAGTAAAAAAGTAAAGTACCCCCGTCACGCCAAGTGTCGTATAGGGAATATGGTGTTAGTGACCATAAATTTTACAGACCTTCGGCAAATGATTTTTGGGGTAATGTGGTCGGTATTACGCCCGTGCCGCTTTACTTTCCCAGAGGAGTTCATTAAGAACATGTAAAACGTAGGGTACCGTGTAGTGCATGTGGAAAGGGAGACGCCTTGCACAAAAGTAAGCAGCCTAGACACACGAGAAATAGGAGACCACCGAAGTATCGCAGTGTCGTCCAATAAAGGAAAGCTGTGAACTGCATAGCATGTGCATATACTAATGCTTATACATGGCCAGAAGAGTAGAATATTCAATAGGGAAAGAGCATCCACAGGGAAACTATGTGTACAAATGTGATACATTCATGCCTCGTGTGGTCAGCGAACCCAATTGGACTATGAAGCGATTTTCCAAAGCGAACATGCTGCGGTCGCCGGAGTGGCATAGGACGATACCAATGATTCGTTTGTCGTTGTTTGTTCCTGTGGTCTGAGGAAGTGAAATGAGACGCCACTGGAGTGCCAGTATTCTGTTGAACATCCCGAAGATGCTCACAAAATCTTTTCTGCTAAACGTCTCCACTCTCGACTATATAAGTTATGTGACATGGTAACAACAGAAGGAATAATAAAAGACCCGTTTAGTTGAAAAGATTAGAAGAAATGGTCTGTGGCATATCGTGACAACATAAATGGCATGGAGAAGACATAACAAAGCAATAAATCATGAGTGGGACATGAGATGAGCAGTGCATGAGCTGATGATACTCAGTGGCAAGTAAACCAGAGCTGATCAACACCAAATTCTAACTACGCAATATCGCCAGTATCATCATCGAGTAAAATACCTGCTGGGCTAGTGACCATGACTCTCCGCAATTTTATATTCCACATATGTTTATCAAATCTGCTAATTGGCATCATACTCTGCAATTCACTTTAGCTGCATAGCATCTTCTATTTCTCAGTTGTTTACTTCTGTCTGTTTCATGACCAAACATTATTGTTTCTTCCTGGTCTTCATAATAAGCTTGTATTTGACTTTAGTCCATTCAAGAAAAACATTGTCACTCTGTTAGTTGCCCCCGATGTTCTTAACACTCTTCTGTAAAATCACGCTTCTGTGGGGGTCGAGAACGGCCTCGAGAAGATACTATCTGGTCTGGTTGAGTGAGTAGGGATTGAAGAAAGGGAGTAAAAAATAAGATTTATTTCCCGCCCCCCCCCCATTCTTTCCTCCAACCAACTTGAAGTTGGACATACCAAACCGAAGACCACACACATTCCAGCCTGGCTGTAAACTACAGTACAACGCGACAAACTCTTTTTTGGGGGGATTAACGAGGAAAAGGATGAAACAAAATATTAAATATATTCAATGGATGTAATCGACATTACAAACATTGATGTTTATTAATCGCCTATGGCAGCCGGTAAAAGACTGAGTGGAGAAAGTGATAATTCCATTAATAACTATAGCCGATGGGTTATACCTTTCATTGTTAACGTGTGAACAGCGAGAAGGGATGAACAATTATCGAAGGTTAGTGTAACATTCGCAGACAATATTTGAACAGCGCGGACACAGGTGCTCATTGCCGATCCATTGAGAGTGCCATTCGTAATCTGCCACAACATCACTCATAACAGCACATAATGTGGACACAGTATTCGGTGATTACACATTGAGGAACCCCCACGTGGGTTTTATTGGGGTAGGAAAAAAAAGTGTGGAAACCACGTCACAATAAAATCTCGACACTTGCGTCGGTGTTGTAACCCACATTTGTGTCACGGTGTTTAAAGTTAACAGCTTCTTGAAGGTGATAAATTACTTCCCTTGTTTTACTTCATAAGTAAACAAAAAAAAAAAAAGTAAAGAACCCCGTCAGCCAAGTGGCGTATAGTGATTATGGTGTTAGTGACCATAATTTTTATACACCTTAGGCACATGGTTTTTAGGGTAATGTGGTCGGTACTACGCCCGTGTCGCTTTACTTTCCCAGAAAAAAAAAATCAGGTACCCATTTAAGGCTGGGTAAATCCGGAAGCCGTCGGATTGAACCCGAACTCTTGTCCTTTGTAGTCGAGTTCACTAACCACTAAGCTATCGCGGCTCCCTAACATTCTCCATAATAACTCATAATTCCACACCATACAAGAAACAAAAGAATTCATAAAAAAAATAATAATAATATAAAATAAATGTTATTATGGAAATACATCAAAGAAAGAAGACAAGCGAAGACAGCCATGACTAATGTAAAGACAGATCTTGGAAAGGTTCTGGCAAAAGCAACATACAAAGAATTAGACAACAAAGTAAAAAGTTCGGCAAGAAGAGATACAAGAGCTTATATAGACAATTTGGCAGAGAAAGCAGAGACAGCTGCAATTACAGGAGACATCAGAACTCTCCATACTGTACAAAAGATGCTGACAAACACCTATACATCCAGTGGAACACTAATTCTAGACAAATGTGGAGTAATGCTAACAACAAGCGCAGACATAAAAGCCCGTTGGGAGGAACACTTCAAAGAAATTCCTAACCGTCCACTACCCCACAATTTAATAGATTTTGAAGCTGAAACACCAGCAGCAGAATTTGATGTAAATTTAGATGACTTCACCTTGAGTGAAATAGAAACCACCTTAAAGCGTATGATCAACAACAAGGCTGCTGGAGAGGTTAAGTTAACAGCTGAGATACTCAAGGCAATTGATAGCCATAATTTAATACATCTCCAGAAAATGTGCAACATCATTTGGAAAGCAGAGAAGACGCCTCATAAATGGATAAAATGGAATCATTGTTAAGATTCCGAAAAAGGGCAATCTTAGAGATTGTAACAACTGGAGAGGCGTGACACTTTTGTCAGTTGCCTCAAAGTTATTCTGCAAAATAATCCTAAATAGAATAAAGGATTCAATAGATACAGTAATGCGTGAAGAACAGGCTGGGTTTAGAAAAGAGAGAAGCTGCCTTGACAACATTTTTACTCTAAGACTTATATTGGAGGAACACATTGAAAAGCAAAAACCTTTTGTACTTAACTTCATTGACTTCAAAAAAGCATTTGGCAGTATTCATAGAGATTCTTTGTGGAAAATTCTGAAGCAATATGGCTTACCATAAAAAAATATATATACATAGACATATATGATGGTTACGCATGTGCAGTTCGAACAGATGAAGGACTGGGCAAATGTTTCCCAATATAAACTGGGGTTAAACAAGGATGTATTTTATCGCCCTTGTTATTTGGAGTTCATAATGAAGAAATGAAATGCTGCACTGGTAATAAAGGCATCGAATGGATACAAGGAGACAATTTGGAGGACCTCGACTTTGCTGATTGCATAGTTCTCATCAGCAATAAGATAAAAACGATGCAGGAAAACACAAATGAACTATCATCAATAGCCAGAAAAATTGGGCTTGAGATCAATCATGAAAAGACTAAGGTCATGAAAAGCTTAATTCCAACAGACGACAAAATCTACATGGAAAACAAACCAGTGGAAGAGATCAATCACTTTATCTATCTTGGAAGTCACATTGATCGAGAAGAGGATACAAGTAAAAAAATTAAAATCAGAATAGATAAAGCAACAATGTTTTTCAGAAGCCTTGAAAAGTTGTGGAAATCAAAACTCATCAGCACAAACACAAAACTTAGACTATTCAAATAAATTGTACTATCAACCCTTACGTATGCGTGTGAAAGCTGGAAAACAACAAGAGACATAGGAATAAAGTTGAACGCATTCGAAAATAAATGTCTAAGGAAAATACTTGGTATAGCGTGGAACGAATTCAAAACAAACGAAGAAATTAGAGAAATCGTCAATCAACTGCTAATATCTTCAGTAATAAAGAAAAGACGATAGTCATATGTTGTACATATGATGAGAAGAGATAATAACCGAATAGCAAAGCAACCCTCATGTGGGAAACAACAGGTAAGAGAAGAAGAGGAAGACCCAGAGAGACAATGAGAAGAACATTGATGACAGAGGCAAGAGCAGCAGGAATCTGCTCCCTCGATGAGATAGAGCTGCTTGCACAGAACAGAGACAAATGGCGAGATTTGATAAAATATCTTTAAAAGAACTTAAAACTGCTAGAACAAAAATTCAGATAAGAGGAGTATTTTGGTCTACGTCCTATGGGCCGGCTACGGCTCGAAAGGTCAATAGACAGATAGATAAAATACAAACAATTTATTTCTGAAAATGTTGCTATTATTTTTGCTATGGAGATTTAATACCTGGTGGGGAAAAAAAAATAACGTTACAACTTTAGGGTAATATAACAGAACTTTATGTAACAGAATGGTTTGACGTTAAAGTCTTTATCAGGGAATGACAGACTAAAATAGCACGAGCATTGGTCGCTTTCTGCCCTGTATGACAGTAATGACACATATGCTAATCTATGTGATACGTGTTAACCAGTGTAATCCTCTTCAATTTCTGTTTCCTCGTGAAGACTTTTAAAGTCGAGTCGCTGTAGTCTCTACACCTGCCATATGTCTGTAAAGCTGTAACAATAAATGTAAATGTGTCACCAAGCCCCCCCCCCTCCCCCCCCCCCCTTTAACCACCGATACTCTACATTAGCTCTACCGCGGACTTACCTGATTATATCTTTTTTTTTTTTTTTTTGTATGTTCCCGATTTTAAATGTTTCCAGCGTTTAAAAGGAAGCAGCGTAATTAGTGTTTGTTTATGCTATCAAGACACGTGAGTTGAGGGGCAGTAATAATCAATGATGTACTTTCGAGGTCAAGGGTATAATCCCGGGGTCAGAGATCAATTTACCTGTATTTAAAAAAAAAAGAGTTTTGTACATTGAAAGCGGTGGGATGCAGATGAGAGATCATAATAGTTCAACTCTGGTTTCATTCTGTTATTTTCGGCAAAATGATAAAAGTGAATCAAGTTCAATTTAGCATAAACTGGGTTCATAATTGAAACATCACATTTTATAAAGAAAATTAACAAAAGAGAATACTTCGGAATGTCTGGACGTGCACGTCATACGCTAAATGTAACAAATGTTGATCCGTAGTTGAACATTAAAGTACTTAAAGTTAATGATGCATATCTCATCTTTTGTGGACAGCGGTCAAGTTCTCACCCCGCTCTCTCTCCATCACTATAATTCTCTCTCTTCGAATATCTTTTGTCACCTGATCAAAGGCTATGAACAACTTTTTATTGTACTCTTTAAGTGTATGTACCCTTCTTCATTTCCTCATTTGTCTTCAGCGTTGAGGGAAGGTATAATTTACGGTTTTTTGCTTTTCTGTTCGCCGCTACTGCTTTTACGTTTCCTAGTGCTTCTAATACCCAATCAATCCATCTTTTTTCATGGTAGATCCTTTGGTCTGATCTTCTCGCAACGTTTATTAAAGGCTCGTTGCGTTGTATTTTGACCTTTCTGCCTTACCACGAGGCCAAACTATTTTATCTGTTGTTTCTTTATGATCTACATGGTGGGAATTATTCCTAGCTTTTTTCTCAATTCATAATTTCTTATCTTATCTCTCATGTTATTTCCTGTCATTCGTTTAACACATTTCATCACAGTAGAGGTTATTTTTCTTATTGTTCTTGCATCTAGGGTAAATAATGTCTGGCACTGGTGCAAAACGTTGGAATGAAGATTGTATTGTAGAGTGCACATTTTGAATCTATAGTTATTTTCTTGTTGGACAACAATGGTAATAGTTATAATAGTTGTCCGATGATTTGACAAGTTTTGTGTCATCTTCAGTCTATTTTTGGTTTTTTTTTGTGAATTATCGTTAATCATCCCACTTCTTAGATATTTAAATTTCTCCACTTGTTTTAGTTGTCTGCCGCCCATCCTTATGTTGATGGAGAAACGAAAATCAGAAACAAATATTAATTTTTTCCTACTCATAATCTCACTTCGCACATGTTATTTTTCTCTCTGTTTCTGTCTCTGTCTCTCTCTCTCTCTCTCTCTCTCACACACATTCGTCATCCGCCCGTCCATATAGCTCTTGAGGAGATAAGCACATATATCAAATATAACAAATATTAAATACTATGCGGGACCGCCTGTATAGCTGCAGAGAACATGTAAAATAAACATAAAATGGTATGGAGCAGCTAAACTATAGATAGCATCAGGTATAATAAATTATACATTAAACACACAATTTCGAGTTAAGCTACATTCCAACTCTAATTTTGTGTTTAATATACATAGTGTGTTTGTTACACCTGATGAAGGCTTTGCCGAAACGTCGTAGCCTGTCTTCTCTTTCTGTTAGTTTAGTTGCTAAATACAATTTTATGTTTATTTTCTTTATCTATCTCTGACTGCTTTCACAGACAGATACACCGTATTTACATCGTTGATTAAGAACTGTCAGAGGTCTGTGTGTTTCTGACATCAACACTCTTTTTTCTGATCACTGACACCGTACTTTTATGCCAGGGCATTGATGCACACCAAATTATACAAATATGGTAAGGGTCGACTGCTGCCACAATGCCCTGCTCTATAAAAATGCGACTAATTAAAGGAACAGATGTGGAGTTTACTCAAACAATTAATTTTACACACAAGCAAAATACATGAAAATGAAATCAGCTCGACACTAAATTTATAACCGCCATCATGGTACATGGATTCCGAGCCGTACCGGACCAAATTCAATTAGTTAATTTGAAATACAGGTCATGAGATATTTATTGTGCGCAAACATACACCCACGAAGCTTGCAGCCGAGAGGGAATTAATGTCAGTTTTCCCCATTAATCTTGAAATGACTTTGGCTGTGTGTAGATCTCGTGATACGAGCTCGAGACATGGATAAGCCAATGTGAACTTTGGTAGTAAACAATGAGAAGGATGGTGATTGGTGTGTATGAATAGGAAGAATAGACTGGAAGGGTAGTAAACAGATCGAATGTTGTCTAATAGAAGAAAAACTGTCCAAACAGATTTTATGTTTGACGGTAGTATATTTATTAAATACACAATTTATTATGGAAATTCAAAGAAATTAGGTTAAATACAAAAAAAAAATTTTCAACTCAAATGTTAAGGCGGTCCTATTATATGGATATGAAACATGGAGAACAACAAAAATGACAATCACGAAGATACAGAGTTTCATTAATGAATGCTTACGCAGAATAAAAGGATGAAAATGGCAGGGCAAAATCACTAATATAGAATTATGGAAATGTACCAGTCAAACACAAGTGGATAAAGAGATACAGCGAAGACGATGGCGCTGGAGAGGACACACATTGCGGAAGCCAACTGAGAGTATTACACAACAGGCACTTTTTTGGAATCCCCAGGGGAAAAGACAAAGAGGAAGACCAATGAATTCTTGGAGAAGACAGATAGAAGCAGAGATGAAGATGATGGGAAAAAAACGGAATGATCTTAAAAGAATGGCAAAAAACAGAACGACTTGGAAAGTGTTTGTTGAAGACCTATGCTCCACTGGGAGCTAAAAAGGTAGAAGAAGAGAAGACACAATTTATTAGCCATGTTATGAGAAGGACAGCCTATTAAAAGTAATATTGGAAGGGAAAATACAAGGTAAAAGAGGCAGAGGCAGACCAAGACTAACATGGACGAGTAACATCAAAAGATGGACAAGTCAATCTATGACAACCTGCACGATCAAAGCAAAAAATAGAGTGGAATGGCGATCCAATGTAGCCAACCTTCGTTGCGGAGACAGCATCCGATGATGATGATGGTGTTATGAGAAGTGAACAGCTGGAATATATTCTTACAGCAGAAAAAATGTACTTCCAAACTATGGTTTCAATCTTGACTTGACCATCTCCTGATCTCTGGGTAGTGATGTCCAATGTCTAGCGCTTTCGCACAAGCGCGGAATAACAAACCGTGTGCACTCGCGTACCCTTAAAGAACCCTTGGCAATTAAGAGTCGAACAGTCGGGGCCAAAATTGCTGTCTCTCGATGTAATTGTTAAACAAATCTCCTATGAAAAAAACGGATGTGTCGGGCCGAAAGGAAGCAGATTTTGCGACTATGTCGTAAACTAGCGACATAACGTAGTCATACTCACTTGACGGGTAAACACAGAAGGCAGAACCCGCCGCGTTAGCCATGCTATACAGAACGTAAACAAGTAAACAAAAAAGTGAAGAGCCCCTGCCACGTCAACTGACATATAGGGAATATGGTGTTAGTGACCATACATTTTACAGACCTTCAGCACATGATTTTTGTGGTAATGTGGTCGGTATTACGCCCGTGCCGCTTTACTTTCCCAGAAAAAATCCGGTACCCATTTAAGGCTGGGTGAACCCGGAGGCCGTCGGTTGGGATCGAGCCCTACCTCTTGTCCTTTGTAGTCCAGTTCACTAACCAGTGAGCTATCGCGGCTCCCCCTATACAGAACATATTTCGGAATAATTGTTTGGATATTGCACAGTCCAAAACTCTCTTCTTTGGCACGCCTTTAAAAACTGGAAGGGCCGTACACCAGTAACAAATGCTGATAGATCAGTAGGCTTTTTTCCAAATCATTGAAACTGTAGAAGTCATAGCGCATCTTTGACCACTCATCCACTGTTTAAGTCAGTCTTTGCAACATATGAGTAGCGTCCAGTTCTTATCCTGATCCACTATTTTTCAGCCATAATACAAATTGTTGATTTTCTGAAATCGCCGACGTAACATTTTGTGTTTTTGATTCAAAAGTCTTTACACCACAAATATAGCAGAAATCATCAGCATTGTTTACATATGTCGTTGGTATATCTAAACTACAGTTTATATTTTAAAAAAAGGAGCACGCAAGTGTGACAGAGTAATGCTGATAAGTTATGATAGCTAGTTATTTATACAGAGAGGTGATGCAAACGTAGGTATCATCGCACTGTTGCACAACACACATACCTATAAACCTTAAATACATAAACGCTGAACGTTGAAGCTGTGGATAGTCTGGACTCACGAGCACTCACTCATTCGCACGGTCCAAACCCGTTTCCACGTTATAGACTGGCCAACTCCAGTCAATTAGCTCTACGGCACGTGAAGGCACCGTGGGCACTTCGAGACTAGCTGAGGAGTGGATCTGAGCACCTATGGACATATTCGGAATGCAATGATGATGACCCACTAACAACTCAATAAATACATAACCGGAAGTGTATATTTCTGAGAGTAGAACCAGAGTTTTCAAACGTTTTGTTATCAGCACCGCCGTTTACCAGTGTTACCATAGAGAGAATACAGACCGGTATAAAAGCTGCGAGTGGTGTGCAAGTCAGAGATGGCTGTATTGTAACAATAAGGTTCACTTCATACCAGTGATAAGATCTTGAAACGTCTCCACGAAACTCGTTTTGAATGCTCTTTACTTTCAAACACATGTTTTTGATATGTACACAGCTCCTGTAGTGTGTGCAGTGTTCATTCCTTCTTTCCTATAGCGAATTGCCTGGACACAATAGTGAGGTACTGTAGCCTGCGCCCACAGTTGCACTAAGTCTTATTGGATGATAAAATGATCAGAGATGGGAACATTTCTCACCGAGGAGCTAAGCTCTTAATTAATCGAACCGGTCTTTTATATCCGGTGTGTTACTGAGTGATGGTATGCGCACTGAACCGGTTGATTAGACCTTAGGTAGTACGTAGGAAAATAGACTGGATACATTTTTTTTCGTTCGCCAGCTTTTACTCTGAAAAAGTCCCTAGAGACTAGGAACTTAATTTTTGCGTGTTAATCAATTTTTTCCATGGCAGCCGTGTGCACAGGGGTCCCTCGCCGCAGGAGGCAGATAAATTCGACTTCGGAGGTACTCATATTTTTTTCCGTCGATGAGTAATTGACATTTCAAGCCGGGCCTCGCTGTTGAGACCAGGGGTGGTTGCCGCAGAGAGAAATCATAAATAAAATCCCCAACCGGTGCATCCGGGATTTGAACCCACAGCCTCTCTGTCTCGAGGCCGGCTACGAGACCAACCAGTCTCCCGACTATATACAGTAAGTGCCATTTACTGTTGGCTCTATGTTGGGTAGTAAGGAGTTATTGATTTATTTGCGGGTCATCATCATTGCACTCCGAACACGTCAATAGATGCTCAGATCCATTCCTCAGCAAGTCTCGCAGTGTCCACCAGCTGACGACCCAATAAGGAGTTAACACCAAAGGCTACACATCCTTGGTTCTGCCCTGCCAAAGAAAGTGTTATTTCCCTCCCTTCCTTCCTCCCTTCCTTCCTTCCTTTGACTGCATATTGTACCACGTGATTTACAGATCAGCATTCGTATACCACTCTCTTCCCTCTTCTTTTACTTGACCCTAACATGCGTCCATCTGGCAGAGTGAAGATGTTTCATCCACACGCTTCCTCTAACTGCTTCAACGGACTTATTTCAAAATAAAGATAGTAACAAGTTTATAGAAACAACACAATTTCACTACTAAGGGATTTCTCTGGGAACTGAGTAATAAAGACCGCGTGCACTAGTGCAGTCGCCACGCGGTGCACATGCCAGTGTTTCTATTTCGTCCTCAGCAGTGGACAAAAAAGTAAACCCTATCTGGACTCGAACCCATTTCCATCCAATAGGTATGCGATCGATTAACTGAACACCTAATCTTAAATGCTTTTAATATGTTTTTGAGCTAGGCGTAGAGTAGTTGTATAAATGAGCCTTCTTCATATGTTCTTCGTTGTCTTATTCTGTATAACCATCGTTAACGACACCAAATGTGTGCATGGGCATTTACAGCACGCTTGGCAGGCAGAATAATCAAGGAAGACAGTGGTGTATACGTTATGACCACGAGCATTTTGGCGCTGGAGGTGATGGAGGTGGCAGTGACCAAGGCATTCATCTGTTTAGAGTCACAAAACTACACCCACGTTTGTATACTGAGTGATTCGATGAGCATGCTAAGAAAAGTGGGCGCGGGATCTGTACGTATGCCATGGGTAAAGTTATTGCAAAAGTCAAAAATACGTAAGGTCACCTTTGTCTACGTCCCAGGACATGAGGGATTACTGGGAAATGAAACAGCGGACAGGTTGGCTAGCTGCGCTATTGTTGATGACGGTCAAACAATGGATCGGGTAGAATGACCTCTGGGAAGTGGAAAGGACACAGGACTTCTACAACCATGAGTCCACGTCACTCCTTCGGATGAAAGAGATGGGAGTTAAGATGGGCACAGCCAGAAACGAGAAACTGAGTGGGCGTGTAAGAAGACTAATCAACGAACACAGAGCTGGAGTCGTCAGTCGATGGACACTGCGAGACTTGCTGAGGCGGGGATCTGAGCACCTATGGACATGTTCGGAGTGCAATGATGATGACCCGCTAATAACTTAATAATTCAATCATCGTTATTACCATTGTCTTTAATTACTATTTTCTCAATGGTGGAATAATCGTCGTTGTTTCTTACGACGGGTCGACGTTTACAACTAAGCGGCATCATTTTATGTATTTCAGGAAAACATTTAGGATTTCAACGCGCCGTTTTTGGCTGAAGTGGTTGGTCTGTGGGGGTGGGGGAGGGAGCCAGCTGGTCTTCACTCTTCGATCTATAAGCTGAGTAGCTAGTCTCGGATATCATCACAATGAGGCGGATTAGGGTTTTTGATAAACTCTGGTTCGCTAATTCTGACATCAGCAGTCAGCAGTGAATCAGTGGGAAACAGGCAAATAATTGCAGTGCTGCTGTAAAGCTGGTAGCAAGGAGCCAGTAGTGGGGTGTGACGTACACTACTACAAGGTGTGGTGACAGCTTTATTAAAAAGGAACACAACAAAATACTGACGTTTCGGCCTATAGGCGGTCTTCTTCAGAGAACAAGAACATCATCAACAAACAAGGAGATACATACACATTTTACTACATCTAGGATGAGCGAACATGTAAGAAGAGGAGAAACAAAGGACAAGAGGTGAAATGATGAAACGAGACTGATATCAGTGACTGATATAATCTTATTTGCTGCATAAACAATATCAAGGCCACTTGTCCGCTCAGAACTGTAGCCTAAAACAAAAGTACGTCAAAGAAGAAAGAAGTTTGTTAAAAGGATGATAGATAAGAAAGAGAAGGGTGGCACAAATAAATATCGAGAAATTGATATCCAATAACTATCGAAGGCAGGCAGCTAAAACAAGTAGAGGAATTTAAATACCTAGGAAGTTTAGTAACAAACGATAATTCTCAAACAGCAGAGATAGAATCAAGATGCAACAAAGCTTGTCAAATCATTGGACAGTTATCACCACTATTGTCCAACAAGGAAATAACTCTGGAGGCAAAACCAACACTATACAATACAATCTTCATCCCAACGTTGTGTTATCGATGCCAGACCTGGACCGTAGATGCAAGAACAATAAGAAAATAGCATCTACTGAGTTGAAATGTGTGAGACGAATGACAGGAAAACAGTGAGAGATTAGATCAGAAATGAAGAAATTAGAAAAAAGCTAGGAATAGTCCCCGCCACTGAATATATAAGGGAGCCGCGATAGCTCAGTGGTTAGTGAACTGGACTACCATGGACAAGGGGTAGGGTTCGATCCCAACCGACGGCTTCCGGGTTGACCCAGCCTTAAATGGGTACCGGATTTTTTTCTGGGAAAGTAAAGCAGCACGGGCGTAATACTGACCACACTACCCCAAAAATCATGTGCTGAAGGTCTGTAAAATATAGGGTCACTAACACCATATTTCCCTATACGCCACTTGGCGTGACGGGGGTACTTAACTTTTTTTTTTTACTGAATATATAAGGAAACAACAGATAAAATGGTTTGGCCACGTGACAAGGCAGAAATATCAAAACACCAGTGTTGAGCCTTCAGCAAACGTTGTGAGAACACCAGATGAAAAAGATGGATCGACGGAATATTAGAAGCACTAGAAAACATAACAGCAGCAGAGACGAACAGAAGAGAAAAAGACCGCAAATTATATCTACCCTCGACGCTGAAAGGCAGATAAGGAAGGAAAGAGGAAGAAGAAAATACCCAATTAAGATTTCGTAGCTTGAACCAAGTATTTTAGCACTGGCACTTATTTGGATCACATCAAACAATGCGGTCGGGATACGGTACTTTCATACACATAACAAATAGACTATATATCTACTATATCAGAGATAGAAAGAATCAAGATGCAACAAAGCTTGTCAAATCAGAGGACAGTTATCACCACTATTGTCCAACAAGGAAATAACTCTGGAGGCAAAACGAGCACTATACAATACAATCTTCACCCCAACGTTGTGCTACCAATGCCAGACCTGGACCCTAGATACAAGAACAATAAGAAAAATAACCTCTACAGAGATGAAATGTGTTAGACGAATGACAGGAAACAGTCTGAGAGATAAGATTAGAAATGAAGAACTGAGAAAAAAGCTAGGAATAGCATCCGCCATGGAATAGGTAAAGAAACAACAGATAAAATGGTTTGGCCACGTGACAAGGCAGAAAGAACAAAACACAACACAACGAGCCTTCAACAAACGTTGTGAGAACACCAGACTCAAGGGTCGACCACGAAAAAGATGGGTCGATGGAGTATTAGAAGCACTAGGAAACATAACAGCAGCAGAGGCGAACAGAAGAGCAAAAGACCGCAAATTATATCTCTCCTCGACGCTGAAAGGCAGATGAGGAAGGAAAGAAGAAGAATAATAATAAATAGACATATTTCCCATGATGAACAAGAATTAATGAAAAAAAATTCGTATCATTCCAGGACAAATGATAGGGACAAATCAGCGGTGTTCCATATCGAGGCTATTGTATTTTCTTCTATGGCAGCAGACACTCGTTTGTGGACGGAAGGAAGGAGATTACATTTGCATCTGTGTAGGTAAACAATGATCCGTGCTGTTCTGAATCATACTGCCAAATCATATCTGTAGAATGTGATAGTCTGACTCATACTAGGCCTAGTGAAATTAGATTGTGACAGAATGACTAGACGGTTCGCAAACTAGACAACATTGACTCCTAGTTGGTGGCAAGCTTACGAGCATTGTTGTTACGTAGATGGTGAGATCAACTTTATGGCTGATAAGATGCAAGACGCATGGACGGTAGAAGAGGGGATTTGAGATTATAGATGGAGAATAGGGCATTTGGTACACATTCATTTTTTTCCCTGCGTTAGCCAGCTTTCACCTCTGGCGAAGTCTCGGAGACTAGGAATTTAATTTTGTGTGTTAATCCGTTTTTACCTGGCAGCCATGTGCACAGGGTTCCTCGTCGTAGAGACAGATAACTGCGTCTGAGGTACTCTTAATTTTCCCGTCGATGAGTAATTGACGCTTCAATCCGGGCCTCGCTGCTGAGAGAAATCATAAATAAAAATCCCAACTGGTGCCGAAGGGATTTGCACTCAAAACCTCTCAATCTCAGGATCTGCATCTTACCTCGAGACCAACCAGTCCCCTTACACGAAGGGATGTGGTTCTGGAAAGATATAATATACAAGAGCTGATAGACAGACAAAGGTTGTGAGACGGGTCATACGATTAAATGAGATGAGAGGGAAGCTGGACAAACAAAGGTTGTGAGACTGGCGATGGGATTATATATGAGGGACGCTGGACATTCAGAGGTTGCGAGACTGGCGATGAGATTATATATGAGGGACGCTGGACATTCAGAGGTTGCGAGACTGGCGATGAGATTATATATGAGGGACGCTGGACATTCAGAGGTTGCGAGACTGGCGATGAGATTATATATGAGGGACGCTGGACATTCAGAGGTTGTGAGACTGGCGATGAGATTATATATGAGGGACGCTGGACATTCAGAGGTTGCGAGACTGGCGATGTGATTATATATGAGAGACGCTGGACATTCAGAGGTTGCGAGACTGGCGATGAGATTATATATGAGGGACGCTGGACATACAGAGGTTGCGAGACTGGCGATGAGATTATATATGAGGAACGCTGGACATTCAGAGGTTGCGAGACTGGCGATGAGATTATATATGAGGGACGCTGGACATACAGAGGTTGCGAGACTGGCGATGAGATTATATATGAGGGACGCTGGACATTGAGAGGTTGCGAGACTGGCGATGAGATTATATATGAGGGACGCTGGATATACAGAGGTTGTGAGAAGGCGATAAGATTATATATGAGGGACGCTGGACATACACAGATTGTGAGAAGGCGACGAGATTATATATGAGAGACGCTGGACATTCAGAGGTTGTGAGACTGGCAATGGGATTATATATGAGGGGTGCTGGACATTCAGAGGTTGTGAGACTGGCGATGGGATTATATATGAGGGACGCTGGACATTCAGAGGTTGTGAGACTGGCGATGGGATTATATATGAGGGACGCTGGACATACACAGGTTGTGAGACTGGCGATGGGATTATATATGAGGTTTGCTGGACATAAAGAGGTTGTGAGACTGGCGATGGGATTATATATGAGGTACGTTGGGCATACAGAGGTTGTGAGACTGGCGATGGGATTATATATGAGGGACGCTGGACATACAAAGGTTGTGAGACTGGCGATGGGATTATATATGAGAGATGCTGGACATTCAGAGGTTGTGAGACTGGCGATGGGATTATATATGAGGTTTGCTTGACATAAAGAGGTTGTGAGACTGGCGATGGGATTATATATGAGGTACGTTGGGCATACAGAGGTTGTGAGACCGGCGATGGGATTATATATGAGGGACGCTGGACATACAAAGGTTGTGAGACTGGCGATGGGATTATATATGAGGGACGCTGGACATACACAGGTTGTGAGACTGGCGATGGGATTATATATGAGGGACGCTGGACATACAGAGGTTGTGAGACTGGCGATGGGATTATATATGAGGGACGCTGGACATACACAGGTTGTGAGACTGGCGATGGGATTATATATGAGGGACGCTGGACATACAAAGGTTGTGAGACTGGCGATGGGATTATATATGAGGGACGCTGGACATACAAAGAATTTGGGACTGGAGATGAGATTATATATGAGGGTTCTGGGCATACAGAGACTGTGAGAAGACGATGGGATTATATGTGAGGAACGCTGGACATGCACAGGTTGTGAGACTGGCGATGCTGTCATTGAAGGACAGTGGGTCTACTGAGAATAGGATAGAGGTGCAAGAGTTTTACAATGTCGATGAGGCGCTGTTCTGCGAGGGCGCTATTTTTTAGTACAACAATTTCTTGTAGAATCAGTTTGTAGTCGATGGGTTTTTTCTTCGAAAACTTATGAACCCTTTGTTATACTGAACATAACAAGTTGATAATAAATTATGTTTATTTTTTTGGTTCGTCATGTGGTGTAAATGTGGATCAGATTGTCATCAATCTCTGTTAGAGTTGATTCGAAGATTTTAAATACAAGCTCCCGAGATGTAAAATCCAATCTTTTTAAATAAATACACACACGTGTCCACGTGTCATGAGGACTTTTGCTAACTTTTCTTTATGGTCAAATGATCTCGCTGGAGTAGGTCAAGAATAGACTTTTGTATATAACTGTTTTTACGAGGCGGAATCGAGAGCCCGATAATGAGTGCAATGATCTAAACAGGTTTTTTTTTTTTTGTAAGAAGGGGAAGGGATGGGGGGATGTCAAGCAGAGAATTTATGAGATTTTAAATAGTTCATGGACGGCGATTGTCAGGTTGAGTTTATCCTACCAATGGTTTGTGAGAAAGTGGTCATTAAGGAGGAGGTGGTAAAAATGTATTAAGAGGATCTGTGTGGGGGGGGGGGGGGATTTATGTGCATAACACGTGGTTGGAGAGCAGTGTATCTAGGTTTATCGGACAAAAAGGGGAAAGGCTACAATGATTGATCCCTTGGTATGGTGATGAAATGTATATTGAATTTATGCGGTGTTTGGAATTTTGTCATAATTTACAAGAGGCATTGATCTGAACAGTTTTGGAACCGTTGATCACACCTAACGTATGGGATAACAGCGCCAAATTGTTTTTATAGTCGCAAGCGCTCTCGTCCATAAAAGCAAAGCCAATAATTAAAATGGGAAATTGAAGAAGGCAAAAGAGGTAGAATCATACAAACTTCGTGCGTGTAATTGAGACCAATGCTCATGTATTTTATTTAAAAAAATATTACGCCAGAAATGATCAGGAACGTTTCCACCCCAGTGTAAATTTCGTGAACTATTTCTATTGAAAGTAGTAGTTAAGTTTGCCTTTAGAGACTCCAGTAAAATAATTTGCTACAAGGCGATATTTTACACAATAAAACAAGGACAGTTTAATCAGTACACCAAAACTTTGAAGCTGTTTCTTTTGGCATGGGTACATGACAATTTTTGCCCTGGTTGCGAAAAATTTTGGTTAGACTTTAATTTGTAAGGGGTTCTTGAACGAGCGCATGTGTACACGTGACGTCTTGTTTTCGCATTTTCTCGAGAGGGGTAGACATCGGATTTACTACCCAGAGAGGGATGTACATCGGATTTACTACCCAGAGAGAGCTGGACATCGGATTTACTACCCAGAGAGGGATGTACATCGGATTTACTACACAGAGAGAGCTGGACATCGGATTTACTACCCAGAGAGAGCTGGACATCGGATTTACTAACCAGAGAGAGCTGGACATAGGATTTACTACCCAGAGAGAGCTTGACATCGAATTTACTAACCAGAGAGAGCTGGACATCGGATTTACTACCCAGAGAGAGCTGGACATCATATTTACTACCCAGAGAGAGCTGGACATCGGATTTACTACCCAGAGAGAGCTGGACATCACATTTACTACCCAGAGAGAGCTGGACATCGGATTTACTACCCAGAGAGAGCTGGACATCACATTTACTACCCAGAGAGAGCTGGACATCGGATTTACTACCCAGAGAGAGCCGGACATCGGATTTACTACTCGGAGAGAGCCGGACATCTAATTTACTAACCAGAGAGAGCTGGACATCGAATTTACTACCCAGAAAGATTGGGCATCGGATTTACTACCCAGAGAAGGATGGACATCGGATTTACTACCCAGAGAGGGCTAGACATCGGATTTACTACCCAGAGAGGGCTAGATATCGGATTTACTACCCAGAGAGAGCTGGACATCGAATTTACTAACCAGAGAGAGCTGGACATCGGATTTACTACCCAGAGAGGGCTCTGAAAATTCTGTGATAAACAAAGTAATCCACTTCTCACTGATTTTTCCTTCTAGATATACATTTTCTTGCTAAGTACTCAGACTTTTCGTTACTCACGTTTCTGATTGAATTATATCAAGTCTTCATCTTCTAGCCGCTGAATACAATTTTTGTTACAAGAGGCAGAGACAGACCAAGACTAACATGGACGAGTAACGTCAAAAGATGGACAAATTAGCCCAGGACAACCTGCACCATCAAAGCAAGAGACAGAGTAGAATGGCGCTCCATGGTAGCCAATCTTCGTTGCAGAGATGGCACTCGATGATGATGATGATGATGATGATGAAATAAAAATATGGGCCGAAGGGCGTCAGTTCACAGGCCTCTAGATCCATAACAACAACATACCAAAATACTTATAGATTTGATAATAGAAAAGAATGAAGACAGATATTAGCATCAAAGCAGAAACTATATGCAATGTTTACAGAAAAAAAAACTAATGTAAACAGTAAAAAAAAACTAAGATAAAAATTGTAATATACAACAAAATATTCAGAAACGTAACACAGAAATACAAAAATAATGTTAAAAAGAGCAACAAAAAACTATTAACAAACAATTAAAGCTAATCATAAAACAACAAAATATTTAGCAGACAAAACAACAACGGTAATGTAAACAGACACACAAATAACACAAACATCCAAAATGATAAATAAATAACTTCTTTCTTTTTATCCTTTTCTACTTTTTCTCGATAGGCGTCGCAAGTTTGAGTCAATGATGTGCTTTATTTTTTTTTTTAAATCAAGGGTACTTTCTGTGGCTTGCTACGTAGTGATATTGTTTTGTTTCATTATGTTGTAAAATCCCTCAGTCTGTCTTCTTCGTTGTCTACCTTTATATCTTGGTTGTTCCATTTTGTTGCTATAAGCTCTTGATTCTGGTGCTGAGGAGTTCATGCGCATTAAATGTTCAAACTATTTTCATCTTTGTCTCTCTATGTATTCGATAACTGGTAGAATCCAAATGGTGTTTCTGATTTAATCATTCTTCACATGATCTAGTATAAACAAATAACTAAAGGACATTTAACATACAGCTGCTACTTACAACTGTCTCCTCATCAAGCATCCGCCGGGCAAGGTTTTCTAGGCTTGAGCCTTCTGGCTGTGAATATAAAATGTAAATTCGTTCTTGTTGCAAGAAAATAGCAGAAACTAAAAGATTTGGAAGTATGCTACAAAGGTTAGCTTTCTAGTCGATTCTTCTTGTATGATCATCATCATCATCATCATCATCATCATCATCATCATCATCATCATCGAGTGCCGTCTCCGCAACGAAGGTTGGCTACCATGGAGCGCCATTCTGCTCCGTCTCTTGCTTTGATGGTGCAGGCTGTCATAGGCTGACTTGTCCATCTTTTATTGTTACTCGTCCATGTTAGTCTTGGTCTGCCTCTGCCTCTTTTACCTTGTATTTTCCCCTCCAGGATTACTTTTAGTAGGCTGCTGTGTCTTTTAACATGGCCCAAAAATCGCATTTGTCTTGTTTGAATTGTGTTTAGTAGTTCTCTTTTCATTTTTAGTTGTTTTAAGACTTCGTCGTTTGTTTTCTTTTCCTTCCATCCAATTCTACCTATTCTTCTATATATCTACATTTCAAAGGCTTCAATTCTCTGTTCTGTTTTCTTGTCTATTGTCCATGTTTCTGCACCATATCCGAATATTGAGAAGATGTAACATTTTGCTATTCTTAGTTTTAGCCCTGGTGTTATTTGTTTTGATGTTAGTATGTTCTTCATGGCATTAAAATTACTTTTTGTCATTCCTATTCTTTTGTTTATTTCAGTTGTACATTTTCCATCACTGGTTATAGTATGTCCAAGGTAGTTGTAGTTCTGAACTGTCTCCAGGTCTATTCCTCCAATTTTGATATCCATTTGTGGGTTTTGAGTATTCTTCATGGCTTCCTCTGGACTAGTACGTGATGAGGCTCCAATCTCTTTCACGGTGGTCAGCTGCATTCGTCTTTCGTGTCCTGAACATGCCTCTTGTGTACCACACACTTTGCTGTTTTCGCTTTCTGGGCCGTTGGTCATTTCTGACTCTTCCGCCCCATCCACCGTTGCAGATTTTGTACAATTCGGAATGGACATTTTCGTCTGCAAGGCGCTACAGTGAAAAACAATGACCTATCACCGATAGGTCAATCTCGAATGAAAAGAAGATAAATACCCACTTAACAACGAGAATTTCCACCATCCACCAGCCTGTCAGAAGTTAAACAACCACAACAGGCATGAGTAGAATATTAATCCCAAGAATCACAGCGTGTGTAACCGGCGTATTTCGAAACAACACAAGCTGTAACGGAAAACACTGTCCACACAAGGACGTCATCTTGAAGTTTTTTTTCTTGTATGATAGATATGGAAATATATACGGCCTTCCACTTGAGTGTACGGCCTTCCACTTGCAAATACGACCTTCCTTTTACATACACGGCCTTCCACTCGCATATACGGCATTCCACTCGCATAGACGGCCTTCAACTCACATATACGGCATTCCACTCGCATAGACGGCCTTCAACTCACATAGACGACCTTCAATGTTCAGGAAAAAGATGAAGTGTTATACAAGTTGTGAAACTGTCAGTTCTCGTGCTGTTTGAGATGTTCAAATTAAGGATCACGTTTTGCACGAAATGTTAAACGAAGTAAGTAGTCCGGCGATAGAAGGTGTCTTGTTGCAGATTAGTCTTACCGTGTCTACTTTCTTCGTGTGCCATTTTTCTTTAAAATTAAAGAGAATTTACTTTTTTTCTCTGCCTGCATCTGCACACTGAAGTCTGTCAGTTTTTTTTTTGCCGTTAACAGTCTCGTCTACAACAGATGACCACGCATTTTACTAGTTCTCCATTTTAATCTATGAATGCACTTTTAGAAATCAGTATATTAGTGTGTGGTATAGCAAAGCTAGTCGTCGATGAGGACATACGAACTGGAGAATTTTGTGAGCAAGATACTCAAGACATAAAAATGTGTACCACTGTCAACATGAAGATAAATAAATAAATTAAAACGTAACGTTCGTATAAGGTATTTATCGCTAGGGCATTTATTTCACCACTGGGGTCTGCCGTGTGTGTGGGGTGGGTAAGGAATGAGGGGTGGGGGGCGTCATATTCGACTGGAAAAGTAGTCATAAGGTGTTCGAATCGTAGTTCACACCCCCCCCCCCAATATATATATATATATATATATATATATATATATATATATATATATATATATATATATATATTTATCAAAAACAACTTTTGATCCTATCGAGATTCGAACCGCGTTCTCCTGGTTTTGAGCATGACGATTTATCAACCGCCCATTCTGGAAGTATTGGTTCGGGGAAAGTAATAAAATAACGTGTACATTAAAAACGAAAGAGTGAGTGAGTGAGTGGATGAATGAGTCCGTAAGTGAAGGAATAGTCCCGTTATAAAATATGGGTAGAGGAATTAAAATGCCTAGGAACTCTAGTGACAAACGACAATTCACAAACAGCAGTGATTGATTCAAGATACAACAAAGGTTGTCAAATCATTGGGCAGCTATCACCACTATTGTCCAACAAGGAAATAACTCTAGAGGCAAAACGGGCACTCTACAATACAATCTTCATACCAACGTTGTGTTACCAATGCCAGTCCTGGGTCCTAGATGCAAGAACAACAAGAAATAACCTCTGCTGAGATGAAATGTGTTAGACGAATGACATGAAACAGTTTGAGAGACAAGATAAGAAATGAAGAACTGAGAAAAAAAGCTAGGAATAGCATCCGCCATGGAATATGTAAAGAAACAACAGATAAAATGGTTTGGTCACGTGACAAGGCAAACAGATCAAAACACAACACAACGAGCCTTCAATAAACGTTGCAAGAACACCAGACCAAAGAGCCGACCACGAAAAAGATCAGAAGAGCAATAATATCACAAATTATAACTCCCCTCGCCGCTGAAAGGCAAATGAGGAAGGAACAAAGAAGACAAAATTATGGATTGTAGATGTATGAGAAAAACAATGCTACAATTACGATTGTAAAGTGTAGGTGAATTGTTGAGACAATACTTAAGTGTAGGTGAATTGTTGAAACAACACTTAAGTGTAGGTGAATTGTTGAGACAATACTTAAGTTATGACTGTGAAATGTAGGTGAATTTTTGAGACAATACTTAAGTTATGACTGAGAAATTAAGGTGAATTGTTGAGACAATATTTAAGTTATGACTGAAAAGTTAAGGTGAATTGTTGAGACAATACTTAAGTTATGACTGAGAAGTGTAGGTGAATTGTTGAGACAATACTTAAGTGTAGGTGAATTGTTGAGACAATACTTAAGTGTAGGTGAATTATTGAGACAATACTTAAGTTATGACTGAGAAGTGTAGGTGAATTATTGAGACAATACTTAAGTTATGACTGAGAAATTAAGGTGAATTGTTGAGACAATACTTAAGTGTAGGTGAATTGTTGAGACAATACTTAAGTGTAGGTGAATTATTGAGACAATACTTAAGTTATGACTGTGAAATGTAGGTGAATTTTTGAGACAATACTTAAGTTATGACTGAGAAGTGTAGGTGAATTATTGAGACAATACTTAAGTTATGACTGAGAAATTAAGGTGAATTGTTGAGACAATACTTAAGTTATGACTGAGAAGTGTAGGTGAATTGTTGAGACAATACTTAAGTTATGACTGAGAAGTGTAGGTTAATTGTTGAGACAATACTTAAGTTATGACCGAGTAGTGTAGGTGAATTGTTGAGACAATACTTAAGTTATGACCGAGAAGTGTAGGTGAATTGTTGAGACAATACTTAAGTTATGACTGAGAAGTGTAGGTTAATTGTTGAGACAATACTTAAGTTATGACCGAGAAGTGTAGGTGAATTGTTGATACAATACTTAAGTTATGACTGAGAAGTGTAGGTGAATTGTTGAGACAATACTTAATTTATGATTCTGAAGTGTAGGTGTATTAGTTAGACAATAGTTCACGTACGTCTCTGAAGTTTATGTGAATAAGTGAAACAAAATTTAAGTTATTGTTGTGAAGTTTAGGTGACGATTGTGAAGTGTTGGCGAATAGTGGGACAATGGTTAAGATTAGGTGAATTAGTGACACAATTGTTAAGTCACCACTGTGCAATTTAGGTGGATGAGTAAAGTAAAGATTTAGTAGCGACTGTGAAGCGAAGTTGAGTGATGCAAATGTTAATGACGCTTGTAAAAGGAAAACGAGTGATGCAAATGTTAATGACGCATGTAATAGGAAGACGAGTGATGCAAATGTTAATGACGTCTGTAAAAGGAAGACGAGTGATGGAAATGTTAATGACGCCTGTAAAAGGAATACGAGTGATGGAAATGTTAATGACGCCTGTAAAAGGAAGACGAGTGATGCAAATGTTAATGACGCGCGTAAAAGGAAGACGAGTGATGCAAATATAAATCACGACTGTAAAAGGAAGGTGAGTGATGCAGATGTTAATCACCACTGTAAAAAGGTGAGTAATACAAATGTTAATCACCACTACAAAAGGAAGGTGAGTGAGTGTCTCGGTAGGTCAATAAAAGGGTGAGTGCATGAGAGAGACTATGAGTTATTGCGTTTGTGATTCAGCGAGCCTATGAGTTATTGCGTTTGTGAATGAGTTGATGAAAAAACCGCTGGACGATTGAGCGACTGCGCGTGAGAGACAATTATCCAGAGAGTGACAAGTTAGTAAAACAAGAACTCCCAGAAGTAAAGCCTTATACACACCATGCCTTTCAAACATAAACAATGTCTACCCGTGGCCACATTATAAGTGAATACAATCGGCAAATCATCATTTCAAATCGCTGGAGACTCATTCAAACACTGCTCGGCATGTGCGGGCGCTAAAAATAACAGAGGAGAAAGTATGTGCGGATCGATAGTTAGTTGTAACGATGAAAACATAGTGAACTAAATGAGGCGATTAGATGAAAACAGTGAAATGACTCAATGACACTATTAGACGAAAACATAGTGAATCTACTCAATGACACTATTAGATGAAAACTCAGTGAACCTACTCAATGACACTATTAGATGAAAACATAGTGAACCTACTCAATGACACTATTAGACGAAAACATAGTGAACCTACTCAATGACACTATTAGACGAAAACATAGTGAACCTACTCAATGACACTATTAGACGAAAACATAGTGAACCTACTCAATGACACTATTAGACGAAAACATAGTGAACCTACTCAATGACACTATTAGACGAAAACATAGTGAACGTACCCAGACTGTTAAATGAAAAGAAAAGTCAATAAACTCGCAGTAATGAAATACAGAAGTTTATTATAATACGTAGCATCATTAAAATGTGGCATTGTACACTCACGAAAAGTAAAAGTTGTACAATCAGCGAGCTACATGGTATATACTTCTTGTTTTCTGATGAAATAATGTCGATTCTAAGAACCTTTCCTTATCTTGTTTCCCCGCTCTCATATTTTATTGTGAATTTCAGCAACGTATTTCCTTGGGTTATGGGAGGAGAGAGGGGGCGCACAGCTCTTCCATTGAAGGTTTTGTTACTTTGAGCCGGCCCACAAGGCTTGACATTGTACACGTTGTACACACCGTACACACTGAGCTGTGTAAGTTGCGAAACTGGCGACTGAACGTAGGAGCAAAGGTCATCACATACAAAAAAATCACTTAAAAAAGCTACCTCTCTCTCTCCAACCCACCCCCCCACCCCCTTATCCAAAATTATTCACGTGCCATTAGAATACCGCACTGTGGTTCCGACTGTTTTTATTAAACAGACACACTGATAGTGCGCTCATATACTGATTTTAGTGGAATCTCCGACTGTTTTTGTTAAACTGCTTCATTCATCATCATCATCATCAAGTACCGGGCCTGCTGGCGTAGGTGATCATGTCTCTCCACAACTTTCGATCTCGACAGTTATTTATCATTTCCGTTGTTGACCTTCTGCCAAGCCATTCTTTTAAGCTGTCTGGTATTTTTTCTCTTTGCTTCAATCTATCTCTTCGTTCCTCAAATTTTCCAGTTGTTACAATATATTCCAGTTGTTCTCTTCTCATTACATGGCCAAAAAATGATGATTGTTTCTTCCTAATATTGTAAATTAGCTCTCCTTTTGCTTTGGCTTCTTTCAGAAAGTTTTCATTACTCTTCTTAGCTGTCCATGGTATTCTCAACATTCTTCTGTAAAACCACATTTATACGGACTCCAGTGATTTTCTTGTCTGTTGTCCTATTGTCCATGATTCACATCCATATGTTAAGACTGGCTATACATAACACTTGAAAACTCTTTTTCTTGTTTCTATTGTCAAAAATGGATTGCATAGTATCTTCCTCATTTTTTGGAAACCTGCTTTTGCATGAGCCATTCTGCATCTCACCTCTCTTCTATTGTTGTGGCGATTCATGACTGTACAAAGAAGTTACGACGGTGGTTTTCTGTTGCCTTCCGTCGGTTTGTTTACGGTTAGCTCCGCTAGCCTTTGACTAAAAAGTCTCACGCACCAAGCAGTGGGGTTGTTTTACTTCGGGGTACCCTCCCTTAGCCTTTTACAAGTTTTTTATGATTCATTCATAGTGTGCTTATATCCTCATTGTTGCCGCAGTTTCGCCTGTTTTTTTGCTAAAAGACTCACTGACAATGGGCAATCTGTTTAACATACTTTGATATCTAGTTATAACAGATACTGCATATTGCACATCTCTTCCCATTCACAAATATAAGAAGCACATACATGTACAAACAAACACATACACACAAAAATTAATTAATTGATAATAAATAATTATAGTGCTCGTTATTTACTCAACCAATCAGCTCCAAGATAGGTAAAGAACAACTCTATTTGCCCTCTCTTCAAATGCCAGTTCCATGCTGTCACAATAGTTGTTTTTTTACATTAACTGTGAGTCTATTCTCGATTGCTTTTCATTCATTTCTTCTCATCTTTGTCCAGCTTTCACAGGCTGGTTTAAATGATCGCAGCTTCAGTTTTCTTTTTCCTTTACATATGCTCAGACGATAAAAGAACGCGTATATTTTTGTGAAATCTAAGGAAGACTAATGAAATAACGTCATTAATGACCCATTATGTTATTCTCTCTACATGTTAACCTTCACACACAAAAACATATATTTCAAAATAGCCTCCACGTAGAGTATTTTCCGATTTCCAATCAGTCATATTTAGCAATGGAACTGCAACTGTTGCACGCGGTAGACTGACAGGAACAGTGTTTGAGTTGCGCCAGATGTTTAACTCGTGACGGGTTACTGGACTGTGACATTCTCGCTATTTATGTGGGAAATTATTTATTCTTCTTTTCAACCTATCGTAGGTGGACAAAAACATGAAACTGGAATCGGAAATGCCGGTGCAATATCAGAAAAAAACATAAACAAACGGGTTAGCACTAAACTAACATGCGGGACACAGATCCGTTGTCAGAGCTGTGTGCTTAGCATACTTCTTTATGAATCTGAAACTTAAGCTAGCGAGGACATTGGAGAAAGAAATGGTTAAACAGCTTTCATAAGCGTTGCCATCATAAAGTAATCAATATCAAATAGCAGGACAAAGTAATTAGCTCAAAGTACTGTTTAGTTCTAGGGAGCTGCGATAGCTCAGTGGTTAGTGAACTGGACTACAAAGGACAAGAGGTAGGGTTCTATCCCAACCGACGGCTTCCGGGTTCACCCAGCTTTCAATGGGTACCGGATTTTTTTTTTCTGGGAAAATAAAGCGGCACGGGCATAATACAGACCACATTACCCCAAAAACCATGTGCCGAAGGTCTGTAAAATTTATGGTCAATAACACCTTATTCCCTATATGCCGCTTGGCGTGACGGGGGTACTTTGCTTTTTTTTTTTCTTTTACTGTTTAGCTCTCATCTGTCATGGCAAGACTTTGAACCTAGAGTCTACCGTGGTTTGGTGCGACGAATGGGCAACAACCCAACAATTAGTGTACAGGGAATGGGCAACAACCCAACAATTAGTGTACAGGGAATGGGCAACAACCCAACAATTAGTGTACAGGGAATGGGCAACAACCCAACAATTAGTGTACAGGGAATGGGCAACAACCCAACAATTAGTGTACAGGGAATGGGCAACGACCTAAGGCCAGTTCTGAGATAGATGTTTGCAGGGTTTCCTTGAGGGCGTTCTCTGTAAGTGAAAGAAATGTAGAGAATATTGTGACAGATCGTTTCACTTCGAGAACAAATAAACAAATAGCTCAGCAGGATTTCAGAAGAGATGATTTCAAAATAAGAAAACAAAATAAGAAATAGCTCAGCATGTTTGTGAAATCTAAGGAAGACTAATGAAATAACGTCATTAATGACCCATTATGTTATTCTCTCTACATGTTAACCTTCACACACAAAAACATATATTTCAAAATAGAAAAAAAAAAAAAAAAAAAAAAAAAACGCCAAATATGAAAGAGAAAGTCTATGAGTACTAGAAACACAGATATACAGGGTGTTTATAAAGTCTCACTACACTTGGTATCTAGGTCAATTTGAAAAAAAAATGTTTATGACGTCATCACAATATGTGCTCCCACTGTCAATGAAATTTGTTGAATAAGTTTATTGCTACTGGAAATGTGGAAGATGCTCCACGATCTGGTAGGCCTGCTGTGAATGATGAAATATGTTTAGATATCCAAGACAGAATCCTTAAAAGTCCAGACAAGTCATTAAGAAAACTGTCGCAACAAGTGAACTTACCATTGAGCACATATTGTGATGACGTCATAAACATTTTTTTCAAATTGACCTAGATACCAAGTGTAGTGAGACTTTATAAACACCCTATACCTTGCCCATTCTGAGAACTGGTCTGGCGATCAAATATTGCCAGAAACAGCCATGTCAGCGTCTGCTAACAAACAAGACCTAACTAGCATCAACAATTAACAAGGTAAAAGTAAATGTAAAGTACGGGACTTGAACTGGTGTCTTAGCACGCGAGTTTCCATCCATAAGTGCTCGGCCGATATTCAGAAATGTTCGAAGATTTCTGGATAGTGTCGCTTCAAGCATCGAAACTTACGATGCGAGGCGACATTCCTCACCTTCCTAGGGTACTAATACCCTGGTACCCATTTATGCCAACGGCTGGGTCGACCGTGGGGGGTGTTTTTTTTTTCCAACCACGAGTACAACTCACACTACCCCCAGCGGAAATCGAACACGGGTTGTCCGAACGTCGGTAGTCCAGTCGGGTGGTGGAATCGAACACGGGTTGTCCGAACGTCGGTAGTCCAGTCGGGTGGTTTTCCCAACTAGGCTACCGAGGCCCCCAACAATTCACAAACTACTGACAAACGATGATTACTGGTATCACCTTGTGTCTGATACAAAAATACATACACATATACATAACATATCATCCATATGGGGCAGGGTAGTCTACAGGTATGACATCGGCATCTGGACAGGAAGGATCCGGGTTCAAAGCCCATCAGAAGCGGCAAAAATACGAAAAATAAATAATCCGAGGTTTCTTTATGACGTCATCCTCTCTTGATCTTTTGGGTAGTAAGATCAATGTCGTCACCTTTTGAATAACGAGGAGGTGCCGTGTTCACTCGCGCACGTTAAAGATCGCTTTACAATTACATATACCATACATTTTTGGTCATGTAATGAGAAGAGAACAACTGGAATATATTGCAACAACTGGAAAAATGGAGGGACGAAGAGATAGAGGGAAGCAAAGAGAAAAAATAACAGACAGCTTAAGAGAATGGCTTGGCAGAAGGTCAACAACAGAAATGATAAATAGCTGCCGAGATCGAAAATTGTGGAGAGACATGATCACCTACGCCAGTAGGCATGGTACTTGATGATGATGATGATGATACCATAAATTTGGCTACTCTATGGGAAAAATTATCAAGGACAAAAAATTGATTGACATCATGAATCAGAAGACGTGCTATGGAGTACGTACTCATTGGTCAGGAGGAGGTGGATACCGGTGCACCTATGGGCTCGTCCGGTGTGCTGTGAAGATGATCCTAACAACAGTAATAGTCACATCTATGTACATAACATACCATTCATATATAATACAATACTCATACATAACACACTATTTGTAATAATCATCATCATCATGTACCGTACCGGTTGGCGTTGGCGATCATGGCCTTCCACAATATTCTATATACAGTGCATCGTATGAGTTCTGTTGTTGACTGTTTTCCATGCCATGACACCAAGCTATCCAGTATGTTCTCTCTTTGTCGTCCGCGATATCTCTTTCCTTTTATTTTGCCAGTTATAACCAAGTATTACAACTTTCCTCTTCTCATGATGTGCCCAAAAAATGTTGATTGCTTCTTACTGATGTTTTTTTAAGAGCTCCCTTTTTGTGTTGGCCTCTTTGAGAACTTTCTCATTGGTCTTTTTTAGCTGTCCAGGGAACTTTCAACATTCTTCTGAGAAATCCCATCTCTGTGGCCTCAAATCGTCTTTTCATTTGTTTGTCTATTGTCCATGATTCGCTTCCATAGGTCAGAATTGGTTCTATATAGCATCGACGCACTCTCTTTCTCATTTCTATTGACATAGATTTGTTGCACAAGATATTTTTCATTTTCTGAAATGCTATTTTGGCCTGAGCTATTCTGCTTTTTATTTATGTGTTGCATCGTCCATCTGATGTTATCACTGTGCCCAAGTATTTGAAACGTTACACTTGTTTCAGATTTGTCTCGTTTATTTTTATGCTGCATGATGGTGATGATTGTTTCTTCGATATAACAGTTATTTATTTTTCTTACTATTCAGACTGAGACCTTTCTTGTTGCTTTCTTTTACTATTATGTCTATCATTTTTTTGTAGTTCATTCTCTGACTCTGCTATTAAGACTGTGTCATTCGCATATCGTAAATTATTTATGTTGTGACCGTTGACTTCAATTCCTATTTTGTCTACTATTGATCTCATAATATGTTCGCTGTAAAGTGAAAACAAATCCGGCGACAGAACACAGCCTTGTCTGACGCCTTGTTTCATAAATTGAAATTGTCCTGTTTGGTTCGTATAGCTGCTGTTTGTTGCCAATACATGTTGTGTTTGCATGTGTACATATTTGTAATAATACACCATAATTACAAGCCATACATGACAAACACGCATACTATAAATGCAATACATATCTTATACATATACAATACTTTATGCACACATATATACATACATGTATACATACAACGCACATAAATTCGTGCAAGCACGCACACTTGCTGATACACAATATAAACACACATTCATAAATATATACATCTTTGTGCATGTATGCATGTAACATATACTCTCATTAATTCTGAAACAAAATACAAAAACATAAAATAGAGATGCTTGACAAATAATGTCCAGAGACTCCTCATATAAATATATATCAACTTGGATCAAATTCAGTGAACTAGAGATGATCAAGATCCGAAAAGATCAACATCCCTGCAACAGATCCGGAAAGAAACTAATAGGTCTGGCCAATGAGTAGAGATTGAAAATGGATGGCAAACCAGGTACAGAAATTTGCCGTTCCGAAGTCGGATGTATAATTTAAAAAAGAAAAAAATAAGGTGCAAACACAGCAGCTTTATCTAAACCACATAACGTCACAGCTACGCCGATTCATCACCCTTTAAGAGCGGTCACGAAGAGAGTCGCCACGATAACGCCGATGGAGAAGAAAACTTAAAAACGAAACATAGATCAACACGCAGAAACGAATAACATAAATACATTCTACAAAACATCTAATTAATGGAAGAGAGTTGGAGAAGGAAGCGAGATTGACGTCATATGTCGCCAGTTTTCACGCTTCTCGTGAAACCACCGGTATCTTAAAGAACTATGAAAATGCACGTGCTCCAATTATTTTAACTAACCATGCGAACGCACGTGCACCATTTAATTTAGATAACCTCGTAAGCACACATGCACCAGTTAATTCAGTTAACCACGCAAACACACATGGACACGTTAATTCAGTTAACCACGCAAACACACATGCACCAGTTAATTCAGTTAACCACGTAAACACACATGCACCATTTAATTTAAATAACAATGGAAACACACATGCGCCAAGAGGTATAATAAACACAAAGTGAGCAAAAACCATGTTTAAAAGTGCTTGGCAATCCCAAGCGGAAATGAACTTGAGATTTACGGAAAAGGGCATGAACTTGAACGATCCTCAAACTGACATGACCTTGAAGAAGTCGTGGGAAGAGCTACCCGCTGCTAGACTGAAGCTATGTTTGATAACTGTACAAATTAGACCGATATCGATAGCACAGTTTTACATATACTTCCTATGTTTATGGCTATGGTAGTACATTTCTGATTTATTATTTTACGGATGTAATGATTATTGTAATTATTTTTTAAAGATTCTGGTATACTGAACAATAATTCATTCACCACGAACTCTCACTCGCTCACTCACTCACTCACTCACTCCCACACTCACTCACTCACTAACCCACTCATTCACTAAGCCACTCACTAACTAACTCAATGACTAACCCACTCACTCACTAATATAAACCCGGATCTTCACATTTAAGCATCAAGCGGCGCCACAGCTGTCTCGTCTTGTACTCTCCTCACTCCCCTTCCTATAACAACTTTCTCAACTCTTTTAACACACCGATGACGTATTACGGACCTACACTCAAGAACTGTCAATAGACTGAACCCTAGAGCAACCTTGAACTACTCTAATTAGATGATGAATGATACTAATGTCTTAGACCGACCAATATCGGTTGCATTTTATACTATGCCCCACCCGTCCTCCCAGTGTATATGCTCAGTTATCTTTACACTAAATTTGCTGCGTTGCTCGAGCTTCGCGAGCTATTTCCCTGAGCTGCGTCCGGTCCAGAGATTGTCACGTGAACGGCCGTGCTCAAACTTAGTTTTCTCAACATTTGTTTCCAAATGGCAGCTGGGGTGTAGTACAGAGTTTCTCAAACTTTCCTTCTCCGTGGACCCTAATTAAATACGTTTTTTTCCAGTCTCGGGCCCCTAAGATTTATTATCATTCATTCATTCTCTCTTTTAATTTGGCTACAAAGTACCATACTATTCCTCAAGCCTTCGAGGGCCCCTGTGCGTCCTTCGTCATACGATATCATCATTCATCGTAAGCAATCTGAATATAGAAACACCATCCGGATGAAAAACACAGCTCACGGTGTGCACAGAGAACTAAACTCAGTAGCTCCGGCAGCAAGCCGAGCTTTCAATATGAGGAAACTGCAAAAGCAATACTTTTCAGACAGTGCCTCGACGTTTCCTGCCATCTATCCGCCATATTGACCGGAAGTATTGCGTCTTTAAAAAAAAAATAGACACAAACTGCAAGTCAAAAACAACAACTCAGTTACTGACGGAGTAAACTATAGCATTTGGTTGTTACTAATGTGTAAATAAATCATGATTTAAGAGATGATTAAACATATTCATTATATATATTTTTAGAGTAAAAACTTTTACTATTTTAAGTCGCACAAACAAAGAGCGACTGTTTTGTCGTAGCTATCTTTGCTGTCTTGTTTATATGCAGACTTTACATATACAATGGGGAGCCATGACGTTCATCCAGGACATGAGCTTAAGTGTGGTCAGCGACCCACAGTCGACAGCGTGCGTCAGGATAAGAGAATAACAGTGCTGATCAAGACCCTGCTCCACTTCCCAGCGGTGCTCCTAAAATAGACCATCCAATCTTGCCAAGCGAGTAGCGATCGAAGAGGGATAGCAAATAGGGATACTCAACAATGTCTGATTGAAGTCTGATGCGTTGGGCCGAAACGCATAAATAAAGCACAACACAGTTACGACCACTTAACATCACTGTAAGGGCGCATCACAAACTGAACTATCCATTCCTTAGTAGTCATCAGACGAACATTAGAATGAAAAAAAAAAAAAGAAAGTAAGAAAGAAAGAAAGTTATGAAACCTTATTATACTTCTTCCACGGTACATTGAGGGTGATGGGAAGAAATTATAGCTTCAATTGCAAAATAGCAACTGTTGTGAAAAGTTGAAAATTTCACACAAAGAATTTTAAATCGGTCAGTTTGTATGTATGTATATATATATATATATATATATATATATATATATATATATATATATATATATATATATATATATATATATATATATAATATACTCTCGTATACATTAATAAACATTAATATGTCACAAACAGAAAAAATCAAAAGCTAGAAAATGCACATTTGTGTGTACATGTATGATGCACATTTAAGAAAGAGCGATATTGTAGTCTCAGGTCATATTCAGAACGAAATGCCGTGAATGTTTTATTATTATTTCTAGAGCCAGTGCCACTTTGATTAGTAGCAAATTTTGATGTCAGGAGTATGTCTACTGTTAGTGTTTTATTTACTGCACAAAGAGATTTATACAAATGACGGCAGGCAGGCACGCACGTACGCACGCACGCACACATATCATCATCTTCATTATCATCTAACTTGTCCATGTTAAAACGTGGCTCCAATGGCAAATACTGTGAAGTGTTTTTTGTGTACTGTGCAAGATATCCCATCTCTGCAGCATTCTTTCCTAGCTGGTCTGTGATATTTGCACAAATTTTATTCCAGGTCTTCCTCTCTCTCGTTCACCTCAAACTATACCCTCCATCGTTTTCTATCTATTGACATTTCGAGCCGTAGCCGGCCCATAGGACATGGACCCAGAGGATACTCTTCCTCTTTTTCTAAATTTTCTTTCTAGCAGTCTCAATCCTTGCACAGATCTTTTATTATCAAATCTCGCCACTTGTCTCTGTTAAGTGCAAGCAACTCAATCTCATTGAGGAAGCCGATTCCTGCTGTTTTTGCTTCTCTAATCAATGTACTTCTCAGTGTCTCTCTGGTTCGGTCTCTTTTCCTCTTACCTGTTGTTTCCCACACGACGACCTGCTTTGCTATTCGGTTATTATCTCTCCTTCTCATCACTGTCCGACCCACGATAGCTCAGTGGTTAGTGAACTGGACTACAAAGGACAAGGGGTAGGATTCGATCCCAACCGACGGCTTCCGGGTTCACCCAGCCTTAAATGGGTACCGGATTTTTTTCTGGGAAAGTAAAGCAGCACGGGCGTAATACCAACAACATTACCCACAAATCATGTGCTGAAGGTCTGTAAAATTTATGGTTACTAACACCATATTCCCTATACGCCACTTGGCGTGACGGGGGCTCTTTACTTTACTACTTTCATCACTCTCCAGCCTATGTCCAACGTCTTTTCTTGATTAATGATGATACTAATGAATGATTGGGCGATTTCCCTAATTTCCTCGTTTGTTTTGAATTCGTTCCACGCTATACCAAGTATTTTCCTTAGTCATTTATTTTCAAATGCGTTCAACTTTCTATATTGTTTTACATGACAGAAATATTTTCATTGTTTATATCAAATAGTTTTGTTAAATTTTACATTCATTAAAAAAAATGACATTTGTTATATTCGCCATCCATGATAATCGGAGTATTTTTCTCTTGCGGTTGCGCTCAAAGACACTTATATATATAGTAGTACATCTGTGCTTCTCCATGTTTTCACAGCTATATGTAACATAGGAGATGTGGGGAAAACTAAGAATTGTTGCTATATCGGTTCCTTGTCATACGCTACATCTATTTGACTGAATATCTGTCTACATATCAGCTAGCCTGCCATCTCACTCTTTCTCTCTCTCTCTCTATCTCATTATATATATATATTATTATATTTTATTTTTTTAAATTTATTATTATTATTATATACGGTTTGCTGCGGGAGCTATTAAGTTTAGTTCTCTGTGCACACATTGACCTGTATTCTTCATCCGGATTTCGATATTCCGATTGCTTACGATGAATGATGATATCATATGAGGAAGGGAAATTTAGCTGCGTTCAATTTCGGTGCCGCTTGGCCTTATGTCTTTTGGCATGTGCTGTAGCTGCTGTGATGAGGACTACAGCTGCCTTTTTTGTGCGGATCCTCAATGAAATGAGTTTTAATTCCGATGATTCCCCTGGTTTTGGGCAGTTGAGCAATTATGGATTTTTATTCGTTTGCAGTAATACCGGGTCCTACGACCAACCATATACATAAATATATGATGGTTCAGTGGGAAATCTGCCATGATATATTACAAATTTGCGTACTTCCGATATCATTGTGTGTCTGGTGTGCGGAGGCGGTGACTTAGAACTACCAATAGAAAATGTTGACATTCTCTCGTCGCGCACAGAAACTGTGGAAACAGTTCGACAAGACGGCCGCGTCGTTGTAATAATGCATAAGGAAGAGCATTATATCCTGAGATTTTTTTTTTTAGCAATGATGTGAAACATATAGAGATTCCTAATCGGATTAGAAATTCAAAATCATGAAAATATGCGGTCCTCCGGAAGAATTAATTTTCCTTGGTCTGTAAGCGATTTTTCAAGCGCTGTTGTAAGTGTATTAAACTTGAAGGGAACTACGTTGAACAATGATAATGTAATTATTTCAGTCGAATAAACAGAAACAAATCTGGTTTTCCAATGCTAAAAAAAACCATGTATGTGCGTGCGTGTATGTTTGTCTATAACAAGTTGTCCACAAGATGTTTCTCTAATGACTTTCAATCTGAATATTTCTCGTTGTCTAGCTGTATTGTGTCAGTGAGTGTATTCGTTAGGAGACCAATAATAATGAATGAACATTATTAAAGATGAAAACATCCGAGGCGATAGATCAGCGAATTATTTCAGAGGCGGAGGTGTGTTTACAGTAGTCGGAAAAATCACAAATAATCAACATCATCATCATCATCATCATGTGTCATACCGGTTGGCGTTGGCGATCATGTCCCTCCACAATCTTCTCTCTACAGTGCATCGTATCAGTTCTGTTGTTGACTGTTTTCCATGCCATGACACCAAGCTATCCAGTATTTTCTCTCTTTGTCGTCCGCGATCTCTCTTTCCCTTTATTTTGCCAGTTGTAACCAAGTATTCCAACTTTCCTCTTCTCATGATGTGCCCGAAAAATGTTGATTGCTTCTTTCTGATGTTTTTTTTAAGAGCTCCCTTTTTGTATTGGCCTCTTTGAGAGGAAATCTCTTCCTCATTGGTCTTTCTAGCTGTCCAGGGAACTTTCAACATTCATCTGAGAAATCCCATCTCTGCGGCCTCCAATCGTCTTTTCATTTGTTTGTCTATTGTCAATGATTCGCTTTCATGTCCATGATTCGCTTCCATAGGTCAGAATTGGTTCTATATAGCACCGATGAACTCTCTTTCTCATTTTTTTAACATAGATTTAATGATCAACAACTGAAAAAAAAAACTAAGAAAAATATATGGTCTGAAGCAGGATCAAATCCGTACTCCTTTGCACAGCGCCTTGCCACCAAACCAAACGCTAGAGCACACGGCCAACCAAGCTTTCTAAAAAAAAAAAATAGCTATCATTTGCGATGTCTTTCTCGCAGGCGTACTCATGACTATAGCATTGGGTTACCATCACAACTCGGGAATAAATTTTGTGTCTGCATTTAAGTGTATTCGTTAGATGTTTTGAATCCATTGCATTTTACTCTTAGGCATTCCAGGAATTATACACTCTATTTGTATAGGTATTTACAAGGCGTGAACGAACGTCCGTTTTACTTTCCTCATTAAATCCACTACAAGATTACATTAATTGTTAACTCTTTTATATGATTTTTATTGGCTTTTGTGTTAATTCAGAAATAATTGGATTCTATGAATGATGCTACCGAATGATGGGGAACAGATGGCTGTTTTCACTTTCTGTGCGGTTTCGCCTTATGTCTTTTGGCGTGTGCTGAGACTGCTATGATGGGAACTGCAGCTACTTTTCTTTTATTGGGAGATGAGATATTAATTCGGATGATTCCACTGGCACAGGCGGTTGAGCAACTATGGGATTTAATTCTTTTGCAGTTATACCGAGACCTTCCATAATCATAACCATAATTGGATTCTCAGAATATATTAAATAGAAGGGGAAACAACAAAAGTGTTTGCAAAAGGTTCTTTCTAATATCTTATTAACGATTAAAATGAGCTAAAACTGACGAAACAATGAGCAATACACATCGAAGCAAGTGTCAAATGTGGAGAAAAAAATTAAATCTTACTGAAGTTGAGATAAGGAGGTCTCGGATCTCTTCCCTGAAGTCAGCGAACCTGTCGTGGTAGATGGCTGTGACCCAGGGTTCACTCAAGTATCTGCAAAAAATGGCATTGAGTTTTCAGATTTCAGAAATCAGTTTAAAATCTGATTTAGAGAAGCATATCTAGTGACACAGCTAGTCATACAGTAAAATGGTGAGAGAGAGAGAGTGGGGGGGGGGGGGCGTGAGAATGAGGTAAAGGTAAAGTACGAGACTTGAACCGGCGTCTTAGCACGCGAGTCTACACTCATATGTGCTCGGTTGCCTATCCAGAAATGTTCGGAGATTTCTGTATAGTGTCGCCTCAAGCATCAAAACTCAGATGCGAGGCGACATTCCTCACCTTCCCCGGGTAATACCCTGGTACACATTTCTGCCAACGGCTGGTTCGACCGTGGGGGTATTTTTTGTTTCCAACCACGAGTACAATTCACACTGCTCCCAGCGGGAATCGAACACGGATTGTCCGAACGTCGGTAGTCCAGTCGGGTGGCTTTCCCAACTAGGCTACCGAGGCCCCCTGTGAGAATGAGGATGAAGTGAAAAAATAAGGATGTTTAAGATTCTATCTATCTATTGACCTTTCGAGCCGTAGCCGGCCCATAGGGCGTAGACCAAGATACTCCTTGAATTTCTGAATTTTTGTTCTAGCAGTTTTCTTTTAAAGATATTTTATCAAATCTCGCCATCTGTCTCTGTTCTGTGCAAGCAGCTCTATCTCATTGAGGGAGCCGAATCCTGCTGCTCTTGTCTCTCGCATCAATGTTCTTCTCAGTGTCTCCCTGGGTCTTCCTTTTTTCTCTTACCTGTTGTTTCCCATATGAGGGATTGCTTTGCTATTCGGTTATTATCTCTTCTCATCACATGTCCAACATATGACCATCGTCTTTTCTTTATTACTGAAGATATTAGTGGTTGATTGACGATTTCTCTAATTTCTTCGTTTGTTTTGAATTCGTTCCACGCTATGCCAAGTATTTTCCTTAGACATTTACTTTCGAATGCGTTCAACATTGTTTCTATATCTCTTGTTGTTTTCCAGCTTTCACGCGCATACGTAAGGGTTGATAGTACATTTGATTTGAATAGTCTAAGCTTTGTGTTTGTGCTGATTATGTTTAAGATTAACAGTTATTTATTATATTAAACTTTTTTTCTGTTATTTAAATGTGATACTTAATTAAATCTAATCCAGCACCACCATTACTATCTTAATATTAATAATAATAGTCATCATCATCATAATCATCATCATCACTATCATCATCATCATCATCTTTATCACCAAAAGTCTAGTACCGCGCTAATCATGTCTGCTCCACAAATGATCGTCTTCACATTTGTTTATACATTGAGATATAAATAAACAGGACAAATCTCAAACAAGTGCGACGTTTCAAATACTTGGGCACAGTAATAGCATCAGATGGAAGATGCACCACACAAATAAAAAGCAGAACAGCTCAGGCCAAAACAGCATTTCAGAAAATGGAAAACATCTATGCAACAAATCTATGTCAATAGAAGTTATAAAGAGAGTTCATTGGTGCTATATAGAACCAATTCTGACCTATGGAATCGAATCATGGGTAGTAGATAAACAAATGAAAAGACTGTTATAGGCTACAGAGATGGGACTTCTCAGAAGAATGTTGAAAGTTCCCTGGACAGCTAAAAAGACCAATGAGGAAGTTCTCAAAGAAGCCAACACAAAAAGGGAGCTCCTAAAAATCATCAGAAAGAAACAATCAACATTTTTCGGGCACATCATGAGAAGAGGAAAGTTGGAATACTTGGTTACAACAGACAAAATACAAGGAAAGAGATCGCGGACGACAAAGAGAGAAAATCCTGTATAGCTTTGTGTCATGGCATGGCAAGCAGTCAAGAACAGAATTGATACGATGCACTGTAGATAGAAGATTGTGGAGGGGCATGATCGTCTACGCCAACTGGTATGGCCACATGATGATGGTGGTACATTAAGTTGTTGACTTTCTACCAAGAGATTCCATAAAATTGTCTTTTTTCTTCTTCTACTTACGCCTACCTTTTGTTCCCTCAATGGTATCATATTGTCACAGTGTGTTCCAGCTGTTCCATTTTGATTACATGGTCAAGAAGTGATGATTGTTTTATTCTCGATAGTTAGGTCAAGAAGTGATGATTGTTTTATTCTCGATAGTTAGTCGTCGCATTATCCTCAAGGTACGTCAAACAATTGGGAGCCGCGATAGCTCAGTGGTTAGTGACCTGGACTACAAAGGACAAGCGGTAGTGCTCGATCCCAACCGACGGCTTCCGAGTTTACCCAGCATTTAATGGATACCGGATTTTTTTTCCGGGAAAGTAAAGCGGCACGGGCGTAATACCGACCACATTACCCCAAAAATCATGTGCCGAAGGTCTGTAAAATTTATGGTCACTAACACCATATTCCCTATACGCCACTTGGCGTGACGGGGGTACTTTACTTTTTTTATTTTACGTCGAACAATTGTCTTTAAGTGCTCATTGTGTATTGTGCTGTACTTGTTATAGCTCTATTGTGTTGTAATTGTGATAGCTCTATTGTGTTGTACTTGTTATAGCTCTATTGTGCTGTACTTGTTATAGCTCTATTGTGTTGTAATTGTTATAGCTCTATTGTGTTGTACTTGTTATAGCTCTATTGTGCTGTACTTGTTATAGCTCTATTGTGTTGTAATTGGTATAGCTCTATTGTGCTGTACTTGTTATAGCTAAATTGTGTTGTACTTGTTATAGCTCTATTGTGCTGTACTTGTTATAGCTCTATTGTGCTGTATTGTATATTGTTATAGCTCTATTGTGTTGTACTTGTTATAGCTCTATTGTGCTATACTTGTTATAGCTCTATTGTGTTATAGCTGTTATAGCTGTATTGTGTTATAGATATAGCTGTATTATGTTGTATCTAATATAGCTGTATTTTGCTGTATCTGTTATAACTGTATTGTGTTGTAGCTGTTATAGCTGTATTGTGTTGTAGCTGTTATGGCTGTATTGTGTTGTAGCTGTTTTTTGTTGTAGCTGCTATAGCTGTATTGTGTTGTAGCTGTAGTGTGTTGTAGCTGCTATAGCTGTATTGTGTTGTAGCTGTTTTGTGTTGTAGCTGCTATAGCTGTATTGTGTTGTAGCTGTATTGTGTTGTAGCTGCTATAGCTGTATTGTGTTGTAGCTGTTTTGTGTTGTAGCTGCTATAGCTGTATTGTGTTGTAGCTGTATTGTGTTGTAGCTGTATTGTGTTGTAGCTGCTATAGCTGTATTGTGTTGTAGCTGTTTTGTGTTGTAGCTGCTATAGTTGTTTTGTGTTGTAGCTGTCATAGCTGTATTGTATTGTAACTGTCATAGCTGTATTGTGTTGTAACTGTCATAGCTGTAGTGTGTTGTAGCTATTACAGCTGTTTTGTGTTGCAGCTGTTATAACTGTATTGTGTTGTGTCTGTCATAGCTGTATTGTGTTGTAGCTGTCATAGCTGTATTGTGTTATATCTGTTATAGCTGTATTGTGTTGTAACTGTCATAGCTGTATTGTGTTGTAGCTATTATAGCTGTTTTGTGTTGCAACTGTTATAACTGTATTGTGTTGTAGCTGTTATAGCTGTATTGTGTTGTGTCTGTCATAGCTGTATTGTGTTGAAGCTATTATAGCTGTTTTGTGTTGTAACTGCCATAGCTGTAATGTATTGTAACTGTCATAGCTGTATTGTGATGTAACTGTCAAGGCTGTAGTGTGTTGTAGCTATTACAGCTGTTTTGTGTTGCAGCTGTTATAACTGTATTGTGTTGTGTCTGTCATAGCTGTATTGTGTTGCTGATTATATTCTTTCTTGCGTTCATCCCATGACTACTAAAGGGATTACTTCTTCCGATTTGAGCCGACGTGTACGAAGTTAACTGACATGGGAGCGCTGTGCGTACTTGAACAGCAGGCAACGAGAGTCGTGGTTGTCAAAGGTTTGGGAGGCGTTGCCTTAATGCGTTAACAACAACTTCAGTATAACTATTATCTCGTGCTCTTCGCAGCAATCTTGGCTCACATTTGTTATTTGTTTAGAAATAAATTCTGATAACAAGAGGAAGGCTAATTATAACCATGGAGAAAGGAGAAAGGACTGCACCACATCCCGTGACGTATAAGGAAGTGAATCAAGGACAGTTAACAAACAAATGAAAAGACGATTGCAGGTCACAGAGATGGGATTTCTCAGAAATATGTTGAAAGTTCCATGGACAGCTAAAAAGACTAGTGAAGACATTCTCAAAGAGGCCGACACAAAAAGGGAGCTCCTAAAATTATCATAAAGAAACAATCAATATTTTTCGAGCATATCATGAGAAGAGGAAAGTTGGAGTACTTCAACTACAAATGGCAAAACACAGGGAGAGATCGCGGACACAAAACGAGAAGATACTTGATAGCTTGGTGTTATGACATGAAAAACAGTCAACAGGAGAATTGATACGAAGCATTGTTGATAGAAAGCTGTGGAAGGACATGATCGCCTACAGCCGGGGAACCGGTATGGCACGTGATGATGTTAACAGCGACATCGACACGTTGTTTGGCTACTGTGAAATGCAAATCAATAGTGCCGTCATCCCTCAACAGAAAGGGGGAAAAAAATTAATAATTCCAGTAATAATTTACGGCTGGATGAACCATCGAAGCCATTTATTGGAATTGAACTCGACCACTTGTAGACAGTTTAATATTCATTGTTCATAAACTGAACCTTCTTCTTCTTCTTTTCGCCTTCTTCTTCCTCCTCCTATACCTCTTACACCTTTTCCTTCTCTTCCACCTCTTCCTCCTCCTATACTTCTTACACCTTTTCCTTCTCTTCCACCTCTTCCTCCTCCTATACCTCTTACACCCTTTCATTCTCTTCCACCTCTTCCTCCTCCTATACCTCTTACACCCTTTCATTCTCTTCCACCTCTTCCTCCTCCTATACCTCTTACACCTTTTCCTTCTCTTCCACCTCTTCCTCCTCCTATACCTCTTACACCTTTTCCTTCTCTTCCATCTCTTCCTCCTCCTATACTCTTACATCTTTTCCTTCTCTTCCACCTCTTCCTCCTCCTATACCTCTTACACCTTTTCCTTCTCTTCCATCTCTTCCTCCTCCTATACCTCTTACATCTTTTCCTTCTCTTCCACTCTTCCTCCTCCTATACCTCTTACACCTTTTCCTTCTCTTCCATCTCTTCCTCCTCCTATACCTCTTACACCTTTTCCTTCTCTTCCATCTCTTCCTCCTCCTATACCTCTTACACCCTTTCCTTCTCTTCCACCTCTTCCTCCTCCTATACCTCTTACACCCTTTCCTTCTCTTCCACCTCTTCCTCCTCCTATACCTCTTACATCTTTTCCTTCTCTTCCACCTCTTCCTCCTCTTATACCTCTTACACCCTTTCCTTCTCTTCCACCTCTTCCTCCTCCTATACCTCTTACACCCTTTCCTTCTCTTCCACCTCTTCCTCCTCCTATACCTCTTACACCCTTTCCTTCTCTTCCACCTCTTCCTCCTCCTACACCTCTTACACCTTTTCCTTCTCTTCCTCCTCCTATACCTCTTACATCTTTTCCTTCTCTTCCACCTCTTCCTCCTCCTATACCTCTTACACCCTTTCCTTCTCTTCCATCTCTTCCTCCTCCTATACCTCTTACACCTTTTCCTTCTCTTCCATCTCTTCCTCCTCCTATACCTCTTACACCTTTTCCTTCTCTTCCATCTCTTCCTCCTCCTATACCTCTTACATCTTTTCCTTCTCTTCCACCTCTTCCTCCTCCTATACCTCTTACTCTCTTTCCTTCTCTTCCTCCTCCTATACCTCTTATACCCTTTCCTTCTCTTCCATCTCTTCCTCCTCCTATACCTCTTACACCTTTTCCTTCTCTTCCATCTCTTCCTCCTCCTATACCTCTTACACCTTTTCCTTCTCTTCCATCTCTTCCTCCTCCTATACCTCTTACATCTTTTCCTTCTCTTCCACCTCTTCCTCCTCCTATACCTCTTACACCCTTTCCTTCTCTTCCACCTCTTCCTCCTCCTACACCTCTTACACCTTTTCCTTCTCTTCCTCCTCCTATACCTCTTACACCTTTTCCTTCTCTTCCACCTCTTCCTCCTCCTATACCTCTTACACCCTTTCCTTCTCTTCCACCTCTTCCTCCTCCTATACCTCTTACACCTTTTCCTTCTCTTCCTCCTCCTCCTATACCTCTTACACCTTTTCCTTCTCTTCCTCCTCCTATACCTCTTACATCTTTTCCTTCTCTTCCACCTCATCCTCCTCCTATACCTCTTACACCCTTTCCTTCTCTTCCACCTCTTCCTCCTCCTATACCTCTTACACCCTTTCCTTCTCTTCCACCTCTTCCTCCTCCTACACCTCTTACACCTTTTCCTTCTCTTCCTCCTCCTATACCTCTTACACCCTTTCCTTCTCTTCCACCTATTCCTCCTCCTATACCTCTTACACCTTTTCCTTCTCTTCCTCCTCCTATACCTCTTACACCTTTTCCTTCTCTTCCACCTCTTCCTCCTCCTATACCTCTTACACCTTTTCCTTCTCTTCCTCCTCCTATACCTCTTACACCTTTTCCTTCTCTTCCACCTCTTCCTCCTCCTATACCTCTTACACCCTTTCCTTCTCTTCCATCTCTTCTCCTCCTATACCTCTTACACCTTTTCCTTCTCTTCCTCCTCCTATACCTCTTACACCTTTTCCTTCTCTTCCACCTCTTCCTCCTCCTATACCTCTTACACCCTTTCCTTCTCTTCCATCTCTTCCTCCTCCTATACCTCTTACACCCTTTCCTTCTCTTCCATCTCTTCCTCCTCCTATACCTCTTACACCCTTTCCTTCTCTTCCATCTCTTCCTCCTCCTATACCTCTTACACCTTTCCTTCTCTTCCACCTCTTCCTCCTCCTATACCTCTTACACCCTTTCCTTCTCTTCCATCTCTTCCTCCTCCTATACCTCTTACACCTTTTCCCTCTCTTCCATCTCTTCCTCCTCCTATACCTCTTACACCTTTTCCTTCTCTTCCTCCTCCTATACCTCTTACACCTTTTCCTTCTCTTCCACCTTTTCCTCCTCCTACACCTCTACTTCTTCCCTTATTTTCCTTTCAGTGTCGAGGGGAGATATAATTTGCGGTATTTTCCACTTCTCCTCGCCCCTGCTACTGTTATGTTTCCAAGTGTTTCTAATATTCCGTCAATCCATCTTTTTAGTGGTCGCGCTTTGATTTTTATCGTTAAAAAATCACCACCATTGAAGAAAATAACTTGTTTCTGTTACTGAAAATCAAAGACATAAGAAAAAACCAGTGGTTTATAATAAGAATCGAAAACGCCAGGGATTGATCTGTATCCAAATTGATAATAAAGATTAGGTTTTAAGCACTGCTGTAAATTCCATCCAATGTTTAAAGTAATGACGTAGGCATAAAAAAAACAAGTCTTGCGTGTATTCAGTCAATTTATTGGCCAAGTTTAACGTGACCTGCTTCAAATAAGTAGTAAATGAAACCTAACATAAGAAAAAAAACAAATAAGAGGCAGACACAATTTAAATCAATTCAATCAACATATACAACAGCATGTCCTGTCAAATAAGCTGTTTTATATTATCTTAAAATACATTACAAACTAAATCAAAGTGTTACGTAAATAATAATTGTTAAAATTCTATATAATATGAAGTCGGACTTACGAGTACAGGTCAGAAATCAATCCTTCATCAAACCTCGAGCACATCTTGTTCAGCATTTTCTCGTGAATCCCATACAGGCACAAAAAGTTATCCTTGGAGAATGGCTACCATGAAAAGTTATTAAGAGAAAGTGAATGCTACATTGATTTCATGATTCATATATTGAAGTGAGAGTAACCATATGCTAATATGCATATTTCTAAAGCGTTTGATCTCAAAGAACGAATTATATTAGCAACAATAAAGTCAACTTTCACATAAAATATGTCGCTTTGATGATCAAGTATATTTTTATTGACAAATTTGATGTATTTTATTTTCAATAAAAGAAAAGTTCTTGTGTATGCACGCACGAGCTATAAGATTAAACTTAAGATGTCATAACAACGTCCACGATGATCGCCCTGAAAAGGACGTGTTTGTGCTCTATACCAACTTACAGTGAGCTGAACAATTTGAAACTTTAGCCCGACACATCCGACTTTGCCACATCATTTTTAGACCATGCTCTACTTCTACTTCGATCTTACACTTGGCCAGAAAGAATATATGTTCGTGACCACCACGTGGCTTGTCAGGTAAGCTCTGGTTCGTTGATACTGACGTCAGCAAACAGTTTAACTCTGGTTGTCAACGACTGCGCATGTCTGATCCAGATACATTTATACAACTGTGTTTTAGAATCCATGAAACTCGTTCTACATTGAATTATTAAAAGAAGGTAAAATGTAATGTATGCATTATTGTGACAATTTACCTGCGGCTAACAACATCGGGGAGATTAGTGTAAAGGTAAAGGTAAAGGTAAAGGTAAAGGTAAAGTACGAAACTTGAATCGGCGTCTTAGCACGCGAGTTTTCACCCAAATGTGCTCGGCCGACTATCCAGAAGTGTTCGGAGACATTCCTCACCTTCCCAGAGTATTACCCTGGTACCCATTTCTGCCAGCGGCTGGATCGACAGCGAGGGTATTTTTATTCCAGCCACGAGTGCAACTCACACTGCTTCCAGTGGAAATCTAACACGGGTTGTCCGAACGACGAGTGGTTTTCCCAACTAGGCTACCGATGCTCCCTAAAATAAGTCTGCAAAACAAACCACTGCCTTCATGTAGAATTTTATTGTCAGTTAAACATAGTTGAGAGAAGTTACTAACTACTGCCACTATTATCACGCAGATATTTAAAGATGTAGGGAGCCGCCATCACTCAGTAGTTAAGTAATCTGGACTACTAAGGACAAGAGTTTGGGTTCGATACTGAAAGACAGCATCCAGGTTCATCATCATCATCATCATCATCATCATCATCATCATCATCATCATCATCAAGTACCGAGCCTGCTGGCGTAAGTGATCATCATTCTCCACGACTTTCGACCTCGACAGTTATTATCATTTCTGTTGTTGACCTTCTGCCAACCGATTCTCTTAAGCTGTTTGGTATCTTTTCTCTTTGCTTCCCTCTGTCTCTTCGTCCCTCAAATTTCCCAGTTGTTACAATATATTCCAGCTGTTCTCTTCTCATTCATCATCATCATGTGCCATACCGTTTGGCGTAGGTGATCATGTCCCTCCACAATCTTCTTTCTACAGTACATCATATCAGTTCTGTTGTTGACTGTTTTCCATGTCATGACACCAAGCTATCCAGTATTTTCTCTCTTTGTCGTCCGCGATCTCTCTTTGCTTTTATTTTGCCAGTTGTAACCAAGTATTCCAACTTTCCTCTTCTCATGATGTGCCAGAAAAATGTTGATTGCTTCTCTCTGATGTTTTTTAAAAGCTCCCTTTTTGTGTTGGCCTCTTTGAGAACTTTCTCATTGGTCTTTTTAGCTGTCCAAGGAACTTTCAACATTCTTCTCATTACATGACCAAAAAATTATGATTGTTTCTTCCTAATATTGGAAATTAGCTCTCTTTTTGCTTTGGCCTCTTTCAGAACGTTTTCATTTCTCTTCTTAGCTGTCCATGGTATTCTCAACATTCTTCTGTAAAACCACATTTCTACAGATTCCAGTGATTTTCTAGTCTGCTGTCCTATTGTCCATGATTCACATCTTTAAGTTAAGACTGGCTCTACATAACATTTAAAAACTCTTTTTCCTGTTTCTATTGTCAAAAATGGATTGCATATTATCTTCCTCATTTTTTGGAATGCTGCTTTTGCCTGAGCCATTCGGCATCTCACCTCTTTCAGGTTCACCCAGGTTCACACAGCATTAAATAGGTACTGGATTTTACTTTCTGGGTAAGTAAAGCGATACAGGCGTAATGCTGACCATATTACCCCAAAAATCATGTGTCTATCTATAGGTCAATACAAATATTGGCACTAAAACCATATTCCATGCACAGCACTTGGCGTGACGGTGCTAATGAGCCAGCTAGGCGACGGCTGTGAATTGGGGAAAGACTAGGGAGAGATGGTTAGATGAACTGCGTTAGCAGCCTTTCTTACCCTGGGACTATTCTTATCTAATATTTATTACCCGGATGGCGGTTCGTATCTAGTATTTATTACCCGGATGGCGGTTCGTATCTAGTATTTATTACCCGGATGGCGGTTCGTATCTAGTATTTATTACCCGGATGGCGGTTCGTATCTAGTATTTATTACCCGGATGGCGGTTTGTATCTAGTATTTATTACCTGGATGGCGGTTCGTATCTAGTATTTATTACCTGGATGGCGGTTCGTATCCAGTATTTATTACCTGGATGGCGGTTGGTATCTAGTATTTATTACCTGGATGGCGGTTCGTATCTAGTATTTATTACCCGGATGGCGGTTCGTATCTAGTATTTATTACCCGGATGGCGGTTCGTATCTAGTATTTATTACCCGGATGGCGGTTCGTATCTAGTATTTATTACCCGGATGGCGGTTCGCATCTAGTATTTATTACCCGGATGGCGGTTCGTATCTAGTATTTATTACCCGGGTGGCGGTTCTTATCTAGTATTTATTACCCGGATGGCGGTTCGTATCTAATATTTAATACCCGGATGGCGGTTCGTATCTAGTATTTATTAGCCGGATGGCGGTTCGTATCTAGTATTTATTACCCGGATGGCGGTTCGTATCTAGTATTTATTACCCGGATGGCGGTTCGTATCTAGTATTTATTACCCGGATGGCGGTTCGTATCTAGTATTTATTACCCGGATGGCGGTTAGTATCTAGTATTTATTACCCGGATTACTGTTCTTATGTAGTATTTATTACACAGATTATTGATCTTATGTAGTATTTATTACACAAAGCGCTGTTCTTGCGCATTAATTAATGATTTACGTAACTAAGATTTACTCTCAAGACGTTAGTTGCCGTCTGCGTATAAATGGTTGGCTGCAGCGTATCTCAATTAGAGTCTTCTTGTAATATAGTTAAATGCATATATAATACATACACATACACTACAACTATATAACAAGTCTACGAGAATAGGTAAATAGTTGCGTTGCTGCGGTAAAGCTGGTGAACAGGGAATGAATTGGAAGTGCTAAGTCTGAACATTTGAATGTGAAGGTAGATGGCGGGACTTTTACTGCATGTTATTACCGTTTCTAAATTAACGAGCCAGAGGCTCATTCTTTCTCAGCCGATTCTCACTAGTTTTATTTACTTTCTATAATAGATTCTATAATATTTCTTTTGTGTGTTCGTTTGTTTTTGCAGACTTTTTCTGAGATCGTGTGTAGACGAGAGACATGAGGGATTTGCATTACTCTTCTGTGTAAAGCTGTTACATGACACTGTGCTGAAAACGCTTCCACGTGACATGTCCTTACCATCCCTGTCAGTATTTTTGTTACTAGTGAACTAATAATGAATGAATTTTTTTTTTTTTTTACGCAGTAGATCTGTTATAAAATGAACACTGGAATAGAGTTACATTGTATCAAGATAACAAAAAAGGTAACAGAAAAGAAATATGAATGATCAGCACCTTCTGAAGGTGATACAAAGGACAAATAATGCTACCTTATGTGCAGTAAACAGAGCAAATGTTAAAATTAAGTTAACCCAATTATAAATGAAATTTTTGGGGGATGTTAAAAGACACATACGCCTTCTAAAAGTAATCTTGGAAGGGAAAATATAAGGTAAAAGAGGCAGAGACAGATCAAGACTAACATGGACGAGTAACATCAAAAGATGGACAAGTCAGCATATGACAACCTGCACCGTCAAAGCAAAAGACAGAGCGGAGTAGCTCTCCATGGTAGCCAAACTTCGATGAGAAGACGGCACTCAATGATGATGATGAACACACTTATACACGTCATATAAAATTCTACTTAGTGTTCTAGAAGAAACCACAGAATCGATTTTTGACAAATTGGTACCGCCTATGGCAGGATTCGAACCGGGGACCTTCTAGTCTAGAGGTCAATGGCACCAGAGACCATTCCAATTCCCATCCTATGGCAGGGTTGCCAGATATATTTTTGGATTTTAGGCCAAAAAGTGTTGAAAAAAAGCCAAATTAGGCCAAATAGTCAATTAAAAAGCCAAAAAAAGGCCAAACATTTCTGCTATACTCACATCACATGAAACTCTCCAGATCAAGATTATTAACGTCATCCGCATCAGAGCTACCTGATTCTACAGCATACAAATTCTCTGATGTAAATTCTTTGAGCATTTTTGCTGATGGGATGAAGTCTTTACAACATTTGTTTGAAAGCAACAGTTCTGCTCTAATCCTGACAATAGAGTCAAGCAAATGCAGTTGCATCTTATTCCTTGCTTTTGTCTTCACTGACGTTACAATGGAGAAAATTCTTTCAACTATGGCATTGCTGCATGGGGTGATCAGACAAGTTAGGGCAAAGTTGGCTAACTCTTTGAATGACTGATGCTGATGTATGCCAATCCAAAACCGTTCACTGTCAGTAGGAAGTCCATCTTTCTTAAACATGGTATCTTCTTTCCAATCAATCAATATAATTTTTATGTATTGTTCTTCAATAGTGCTGATGTTACTTCCTGCTAGGTGTAAGAAGGGTAAGTCTGAAAACGTTGCTCTCGAAGCTTGATTTAAAATAATCCGTGGACTCAGCTTTGATAGATTTTGAAATATATTACTCGCCGAAGGAAGTCTACATGTTATTTGATTGAGAGCTTCCTCTAGCATACACATACATCTTTCTTTGACATTTTAAATTTCGTGATGAGCGTCAGTGTTGTTGTTCTTTTGTAGGAACGTATTACATTCTGTTAAAAATTTGATACCAAAATCAACTTGATTTATATCCTTTCTTTGTCCATTTGTATCATACAATCTGTTCTGAAGACTTGCCTTTTGTAAAAATAATTCTTGACACAGTTCATGAGGATCAGCTTTAGTTTGTTGAAAAAGGCCATTGAGTCTTTCAAATTCCTGCACAACGGGTGTTGCGAAAACAAAGAACAAGTAATTGTTATAATCTAACATCATGTCCTTTAACAATCGTGCTTTGTATTTTGTGTCAAACTTTGACTGGGCTAATTCAGTACTCATGAAATAAGCCTTTAGCTCTTCCCAATTCATCAGAATATTAAACATAACTTTTCCTCGCACAAGCCATCGAGTAGCTGATGGTTTCTCAAAAGGCAGTGGAGCAGTTCTGGTTGACTCATATTCTGTAGGTGTATTCATCACTGTAAATAATTCTTTGTAGGCTTCTCGCCTTAGGCTACTGTGGGAAAACCATTGCGGTATTTCTGATAGTAAAAATCCTATATTTGACGGTAGCTTAGCTACTGCATAATAAATGCAAAGTGCCAAAGAATGACAAATACATTTCAGCTGTACACATGAAGGAGATACATTTCTTAATCTAGACCACACTGAGTTGTTACAGCCAACCATGTTTGACGCTCCATCTGATGCAAATCCAATGCAATTTGTGAGACTCTGGCCACATTTTTTTATTTCACCATCAATCAAATTAAATATGTTTTCTCCTGTTGCTTCTTGCACGAGAATTAGCCCAAGATACCCTGTTAGAATTTCCTGTTTTCTTTCACTGAAAAACCGAATTAAGATACACAAGTATTTTTGTGTGGAGACATCTGTAGATTCATCTAAAATGATGGCGTATTTCTTGTCCTGAAAGTCATGGATGAGATCCGTTTTTAGTGCTGGCGATATTATATTTTTTATTAAGCATGAACATTTAGTTCTGTGCAATTTGATGTTTCCTAATGTACTGCCCTGGCCATGTGCTGTCATAATTTCACTCAGATGGTCAATTGTGCGAATTGCACAGTGGCAGGTCATGCTTACAGCAATTTGGAGCTCTGCTGTTTTAACTTTATCGTTATTTTGTCTAGGACTTTGAGTGACACTAAGTTGTGTCTGACTATTTGATGGAACTCTCATCATGTGCTTAGATGATTTCTCATGATTTGAGATGTTTCCTCTTTTTGGTACAATCGTACACCGGCAGAGTTTACAATATGCTGCCTCTGATCCATCAGAAGCTTTCATGAGCCATGGGTATGTTTCTTCCCAAATACTATTGTACTTACGATTGCTATCATAAGATGCTTTCCATTTCTTTGATGAAGAAGCCATGAGTAACACAAGTAATATCTTTATCAAACACAGCGTAGACTAATGTAAATAATTAGTCGACTTGTTAAGCGCACGTCCTAGGCACACTCCTGTACGACGACTCACGACTCACGACTAGTCACGACACGTTCGTTTTGTTTCAATTTTGAAAATGAACTATTTTGAAGAATATTCCTAGAATGAAACATTAAGAATTAAGACCTATGGATTCTGAAAGTGAAAGTAATTTGCAAAAGTGCGCCAAATTCTTATTAAAGTCAGATGATTTGATGCATTTTTGGAGCAAAATAATTATATTTTTAAAGAACTTTTACTGAAATTGTGGTTTATACTTTTTTTTTACTACTGGTTTAGAAAAAAAAGCCAGGAATAAGCCAAAAAACCCAAAAAGCCAAAGAATTTCTTTAGGCCAAACAAAAACCAAAAAAGCCAGATTTGTGGAATTTGGCCTAAAAAAAGCCAAATTGGCAACCCTGTCCTATGGTACCAATCTCAAATGCAGTCACTCGGGACAAGTAAAGAGTGGTCCCTAATAGAAATGAGATGTTTGAAGAAAAGTGGCTGAAGAGACACCAGTGAGAGACCATATGAGCATGTCAAAGCTAATCAACATAAAATCAATCTATAGAACTACACACAAAATCGACAGATATTTTCCCACGTGAAAAGAATGTCTTTTGCTTCCATACCATGCAATTTTTACATAAATGAGACGAAAAGAGTCCAAGACAGGACTTGACTGAGTTAGGAGTAACAACATCAAGGTTTTTCTACAACATTAAATAACAATGGCTGAAACTGTTAGAAGAGAGAGAGAGAGAGAGAGAGAGAGAGAGAGAGAGAGAGAGAGAGAGAGAGAGAAAGAACGAAAAAAAAAACTGTGTACATAATGTCAGTGTAAGGAGTATAGGAGGAGGCGAAGAATAAACACTGTGTTCTGATTGGATGATATTGGTTCAGCTCTTGATGTTTTCCTCTAATCATAAAGGAGGCAGTCCTCTTGTCGACTTGTTCTTTTAACCTTTCCAACAATTTTGCTTTAGTCGCGATTCATGCATTATACGCACAAAAACATTTGCCAAAATGCTGAACTCTTTCAGTATTCCTTGTTATTAGACATGACTGCAATCAAAATTATAGTGAAGACATCATTCCTGTAGCTAAAACCATCATCACTACATCCAGAATAGTGTCTGTTTGCACTAGGACCTCTGTCATGATCCCGTTGACAGATTTCAGCACAGTGCACAAACTTAGTAACATCCCCGAGAATCCTTTACTCAGAAACGACATTACTATACCAAAGGACATGCCTATGTGAAAGCAATTGTTATATAAAGGAAATTAAGTCCGAGGTCGCTAGTGTAAAAATAGACAAATGTATTCAAACAAATGTATTACCAGTATTGAGCACAGTGGATCATAGAGCTGGAACAGTATAGTGTTCTAGAAGTTCCAGTAGAGAAACTAGCTAGAAACACAAGTTCCAGTAGAGAAACTAGCTAGAAACATAAGTTCCAGTAGAGAAACTAGCGAGAAACACAAGTTCCAGTAGAGGAACTAGCTAGAAGCGAGGTTTATAATCAGATCACGAATCAAACGAACCTCAAAAAGAGTCGAGGTGGAAAAAACACGGGGAAGGACACTTGAAAAATAAACCAATGTTGCCAGCAGTTGCCATCGAGAGAAGGGAGGGATTTGAGGGAATACCCAAACAGAAATCACGGACAGGGTAGACCCAACAGCCCTGCCAGCATCCACCCAACGAGAAGGAAAACTCCTGTACAAAATAACATCCAGCCTGCCGAAGACGGAGTGTGTCTGCGCAAGTTTAGGGGAAAAATCACGACACGCACATAAGAGTATCGACCGTGCGACCAGCTCATCGTGTCATGTTGTTCTAACCCCTCCATATGAAATAGAACAAAGAGTTAAGTTCGCAGATCATAACTGAATGTTGAAGAAACAGTTGTGTTGTCGCGGTTTGCATTGAAGCTGTGATATGTGCGTTTTTTGGCCAGAAACATCCTACTTTTCGTTATATTTTAAGGCTAATTCCGTTAAACTTTAATCTTTGTATCCTTCTTAACGACAAAACTAACCACAGTTGCTTCTGGACCAACATGGGGTGGTGGATTAAGATCTTAGCCAGCACTGATTCGCCCACTCTGACATAATAGGTCAGATATGACACGCTTTCAGGCCATGTACAGAACATCTCAAGCCCAGAACAGAATGAGACAAGAGAAAAGCAAGAGCATCACAAAAAGGCAACACGCATATACCTTCTTGGAGAGACAGGTGATAGTTTCTACAGAATTGTACTGGTTGATGTGAAGTCTGATGTAGTCCTTCTCCGTGCCAGGGCAACCTGTGATTAATTCCCGTCCCTGTGAAAATGACATGTAACATTTAACATTGTTGCAGCTTTTATCAACGTTTTTTGTTACTATAGCTATATACTGCTGTCACTGATGTTCTATCAGAAACACCACTATCTTCGCTGCTCAATATACAACAACTACAATCATTACTGCTCCTAATACATTCATTTATATAACTGCTTCTGTTAATACATTCATTTGTATAATTGCTACCACAGATACAATAATCACAATCGTTGTTTCTGTTTATACAATAATTGCTATCAGTGATGCTACTGATAAAATAATCTAAATAAATGCTGCTACTGATACAATAATCACTATCACTGCTACTACTGATACTATAATCACTATCGTTGCTGCTACTGATACAATAATCACTATCGTTGCTGCTACTGATACAATAATCACTATCGTTGCTGCTACTGATACAATAATCACTATCACTGCTGCTACTGATACAATAATCACTATCACTGCTACTACTGATAATATAATCACTATCACTGCTACTACTGATACACTCATCACTATTATTACTGCTACTGATACAATAATCACTATCACATGCTACTACTGATACTATAATCACTATCATTACTACTACTGATACAATAATCACTATCACTGCTACTACTGATACAATAATCACTATCACTGCTACTACTGATACACTCATCACTATCATTACTGCTACTGATACAATAATCACTATCACACGCTACTACTGATACACTCATCACTATCGTTACTACTACTGATACAATAATCACTATCACTGCTACTACTGATACAATAATCACTATCACTGCTACTACTGATACTATAATCACTATCACTGCTACTACTGATACACTCATCACTATCATTACTGCTTCTGATACAATAATCACTATCACATGCTACTTATTTTTGGTTCTCAGCGACCGGCCACTCCTATGTATTTAGGTATTTAAACCAGCTTGGGCGACGATAACGGTGCGTTTGAGGTCACCACCATGTCCAGACGACTGCCTGATTTGTGTCTGTGTGATCGCCCATCGTGAAGATTACCTCGTCTAGACGATGGTCTAACTTGTTTATACGTGATCGTCCATCGTGAAGATTACCTCGTCTAGACGATGGTCTAACTTGTTTATACGTGATCGCCCATCGTGAAGATTACCTCGTCTAGACGATGGTCTAACTTGTTTATACGTGATCGTCCATCGTGAAGATTACCTCGTCTAGACGATGGTCTAACTTGTTTATACGTGATCGCCCATCGTGAAGATTACCTCGTCTAGACGATGGTCTAACTTGTTTATACGTGATCGCCCATCGTGAAGATTACCTCGTCTAGACGATGGTCTAACTTGTTTATACGTGATCGCCCATCGTGAAGATTACCTCATCTAGACGATGGTCTTACTTGTTTCAACGCTTCCTTGAATTTTGTCTATGACAGTTTGATTGGTAAGTATTATTTTTATGATTGTTAACTTCAATGTTTAATTGTTTTATCTGCTATGTTTTAGTCAGATCCTCGTCACTAGTTTCTGTTTACATGTTTATTGTTATGTATTATACATGTTCTTTGAAATAAGAACAGGAGTAAGGCAAGGATGCCTTCTGTCTCCATTTCTCTTTCTACTGGCCATAGATTGGATTATGAAAATAACTCAAAACAACAGAAATGGGATCCAGTGGTCACTGACCAAACAACTTGATGATTTAGACTTTGCTGATGACATAGCTCTCCTATCACACAGCCACCAACAGATGCAAGATAAAATGAGTATATTAGATGAGAGATCACAACAGCTAGGACTAAAGATTAATAGAGATAAGACCAACATTATGAGAATTAATGCAGTTGGCAATAACCAAATAAAACTAGGAGAAATACCTCTACTAGACGTACAATCTTATATATATCTGGGCAGTAATATAGATAAAGAGGGAGGAACAGAAAACGATACCAAAATAAGGATATCAAAAGCAAGAGGAGCTTTCATTGCACTGGGAAACATATGGAAATCCAAAGAAATTAGGCTAAATACAAAAATACAAATTTTCAACTCCAATGTTAAGTCGGTTCTATTATATGGCTGTGAAACATGGAGAATAACAAAATTGACAATCACGAAGGTACAGACTTTCATTAATGGATGCTTGCGCAGAATAAAGGGATGGAAATGGCAGGACAAAGTCACAAACGTGGAATTATGGAAATGTACCGGTCAAATACCAGTGGATAAAGAAATACAGCGAAGACGATGGCGATGGATAGGACACACACTACGGAAACCAACTGAGAGTATTACACAACAGGCCCTTTTTTGGAATCCCCAGGGGAAAAGACAAAGAGGAAGACCAAGGAATTCTTGGAGAAGACAGATTGAAGCAGAGATGAAGATGATGGGGAAGACATGGAATGATCTTAAAAGAATTGCAAAAAACAGAACGACTTGGAAAGTGTTTGTTGAAGACCTATGCTCCACTGGGAGCTAAAAGGTAGAAGAAGAAGATTATACATGTTTCTGTTTAGTTGTTTATTGTTATGTATTATATATGTTTCTGTTTAGTTGTTTATTGATATGTATTATATATGTTTCTGTTTAGTTGTTTATTGGTATGTATTATACATGTTTCTGTTTAGCTCTGGTGTGATACTGACCACATCACTCCATCTGTGTATAAATGTCATGAAAAAAGTACACTAACATAATATTCCACATAGGCTATAATAATAATAATAATGACATACACCCCCTCTATCTATGATTATTTTGAAATACGTCACGTGCTTGACAAGTACCATTAACTTACTAATTAACCACATAACCATTTATTTTATGCAAGCTAAATTCCCCCATCCCTCCACATAGCGCTGTAGCCAGCAGACACTTACGTAGTTGGGTTCCGACATGCGCTGTGCCAGTGAAACCCGGAGGCTTGGCTTGTGCACATGCAGATAATGGTAGTCACCTGAGGATATATCAATAACGCAAATGTTAACATGAAACCTCGGTAATTACTTCCGGGATCAAGATGTCCTTTTTCATATTCTAAGAATTGGTAACAACTAAATTGGCTACATTTTCCTGGAGACAGATGAGTATTCTAGGGGCAGAGGGTACATCAATATCATTTTTAAGAATACGCTGTATCAGCCTAGCGTTTCGGGTGACCAGAAAAGACAGAATCAGAAATGCTATTATACGAGAAAGAGTAAGCATAGAACCATTCAAAATCGACATAGATAGCAACAAATAAACTGGTTTGTCCATCTAGAAAGAATGGCATGTGATTCCTTACCAAGCAAACCATATGTTAAAAGAAGAGAAATGAGAAGAGCGAGAGGCAGACTCAGAGTAAGACAGACAGAAAATACAGAAACCCTACAACAGCATCAATTAACAACGGGTGAAGCCGTCAAAGGGACGAGAACTACAACTTTGTATTTCCTTCGACACCGAGCAACAAGAGGAAATGAAGGAAGAAATAAAGATACACTATATACAGATTACAATGAACGAAGAAAGACTTCTCCTTCATGCATTCATATGGAAACCATTCTGGTAAAAGAAAACGGAGAAGATCAAGAAAATCGCTACGCAGGACAATTACCATGGAAGGCTCAGCCAAGGGACTGAGATAAAAACCAAAACCTACAAGCACTAGAAGCAAATCATCAATTGTAGAGAACTATGACTTCCGCCATTTGCGACATCTTCGGCCCGAGAAAACAATGAATGAACATATAACATATATAGGGAACATCAGTAGCACTGGGGTGAGGGCAATAATTTGGTGATTAAAGTGAAGTTCAATCCTTGCACTTTCCCCAGCACGCTGGCAATACACCAGCCAAGCATTGAAGATCATTTCATCTTAGATGCACAAACTCCGTAGCACTAACAAAGACCTTTCTCCCAAAACCTCCTTAGTCGCCTAACACACACGCACGCACACACACGCATACACACACATACACGCACACATACACATACATACACACACACGCACGTAAGCACGCACACGCACACATACACGCACAACTGTAGGCATCAGAGTTTGATTTCTATGATTAATTTTCTTATTTGAAAAATCAGATACGCATCTCTACGGCAAACTCTTATTAGATGACCAGATACACATTCTAATGGCATTATCCAAACTCTTATTTAAAAACCAGATACGCATTCTAGTTATATTATTAATTTTATTATTTGTAAACATCAGATAAGCATTCCACTGCTTTTTATTTAAACTCTTATTTAAAAACCACATACACGTTCTAGTGCCATTATCCAAACTTTTTCAACTACAAAAACTCACATACGCATCCTAAAGCCATTACTATAATTCAAAGTTCACGGTAAAGTGTACGCGGCCAGTCAAAGATAACTGAGCTACTCGTAACTCTATATTGTGCTCCACGATTCTCTGTAACCAATTTCCTAAAAAATCGAACAAGCTGGGCAGTTTTCATACAAATGAGTCTGCTGTGATGTCTTTTCTGGACAAAATATCGCCGAGAGAGACAGAAAGCGCAGTAAAAGAAATAGAAATGTTGTAAGAAAAGTGAATATCAAAGATTCGGAAATGGAAATCTCGATTTACGCTATAAATCACTGATAAGTTCCGGAATGCGTGCCCAGCAAAGAAATATAAAGCACGGAAAAATGAAGCGGACTGAGGTGTATCATGGGCGTTTCAAAAGGGGGAGGGGCGGTCCGTCATATGTGGCTGTTAGTAAAATTATGATACAATGAATAATGTGTGCCAGTAAAGTTAAAATTAAGAATGTGTGACAGTTAGTAAAATGATGTCACAATGAAAAATGTGTGACAATAAAATAATGTCGCAATGAAAAATGTGTGACAGTAAAATGAAGTCACAATGAAAAATTGTGTTACAGTAGTAAAATGATGTCACAATGAAAAATGTGTGACAGTTAGTAAAATGATGTCACAATGAAAAATGTGTGACAGTAAAATGAAGTCACAATGAAAAATTGTGTTACAGTTAGTAAAATGATGTCAGAATGAATAATGTGTGACAGTAAAATGATGTCACAATGAAAAATGTGTGACAGTAAAATGATGTCACAATGAAAAATGTGTGACAGTAAAATGAAGTCACAATGAAAAATTGTGTTACAGCTAGTAAAATGATGTCACAATGAAAAATGTGTGAAAGTTAGTAAAGTCTGTTAGAATGAAAAGTGTGGTGGAGATTGGGTGACAGTAAAATTATGTCATAATGGAAAATATCTGACAGTAAAATAATGTCACAATGCAGGATGTGTGACAGTTAGTAAAATGATGTCACAATGAAGAATGTGGTGGAGAGTGTATGACAGTTAATAAAATAATGTCACATTGGAGAATATGGTAGAGAATATGTCCCATTTAGTAAATTATGTCACATTGCAGGATGTGTGACAATTAGTAAAATGATGTCATAATGTAGAATATGTTACAGTTAGTAAAAGGATGTCGCAATACAGGATGCATGACAGTTAGTAAAATGATGTCACAATTGAGAATATTCAGGAAAAATGTATGATAATTTGTAAAATAATGTTACAATGAAGAATGTGGTGGAGAGTGTATTACAGTTAGCAAAATTTATGTCACATTGGAGAATATAGTGGATAATGTGTGACAGTTAGTAAAATTATGTCAAAATACAGGATGTATGACAGTTTGTAGAATAATGTCATAATGGAGAATGTGTGACAGTTAGTAAATTGATATCATAATGAAGAATGTGTGGCAGTTAGTAAAATGATATCACAATACAGGATGTTTGACAGTTAGTAAAATGATGTCACAATGAAGAATGTGTGACAGTTGATGTCACAATGAAGAATGAGTGACAGTTAGGAAAATAATCTCACAATGGAGATTGTGTGACAGTTAGTAAAATGATGTTACAATGGGGAATGTGTGATAATTAGTAAAATGATGTCACAATGCAGGATGTGTGACAGTTAGTAAAATGATGTCACGATGGAGAATATGTGAAAGTTAGTAAAATGATGACACAATACATGATGTATGACAGTTAGTAAAATGATGTCATATTGTAAACTATGTGACAGTTAGTAAAATGGTGACGCAATGCAGGATGTATAACAGTTAGTAAAGTGATGTCACAATGGAGAATATGTGTCAGTTAGTAAAATGATGTCACAATTGAGAATGCTCAGGAAAAATGTATGATAATTAGTAAAATATGTTACAATGAAGAATGTGGTGGAGAGTGTATGACAGTTAGTAAAATGATGTCACATTTGAGAAAATGGTGGAGATTGTGTGACAGTTAGTAAAATTATGTCAAAATACAAGTTGTATGACAGTTAGTTGTATATTGTCACAATGGATCATGTGTGACAGTTAGTAAAATGATGTCACAATACATGATGTGTGACAGTTAGTAGAATTATGCCACAATACAGGATGTGAGACGGTAGTAAAATGATTTCACAATGGAGAATGTGTGACAGTTAGTTAAATTATATCATAATGAAGAATGTGTGGCAGTTAGTAAAATGAAATCAAAATACAGGATGTGTGACAGTTAGTAAAATTATGTCACAATGGAAAATATGTGACAGTAAGTAAAATGATGTCACAATGTAGAATGCGTCACAATTAGTAAAATGATGTGACAATGAATAATGTGTGACATTTGATGTCACAATGAAGAATGTTTGACAGTTAGTAAAATGAAGTTACAGTGGAGAGTGTGTGATAGTTAGTGTTAGTAAAATGAGGACACAATGGAGATTGTGTGATAGTTAGTGTTAGTAAAATGAGGACACAATGGAGATTGTGTGACAGTTAGTAAAATGATGTTGCAATCGGGAATGTGTGACTGACAATGAGTAAAATGATGTCACAATGCAGAATGTTGTGGAGAATGTGTGACAGTAAACTTATGACACAATGGAGAGTGTGTGACAGTTAGTAAAATTATGTCACAATGGAGAATGTTGCGGAGAAAGATAAAACTGTAACATGAAATTAATTCACATTATTATTTCTATTAGTATCATTATATTACTATAATCATTATTTACACTACTCTATTTGTTATTAATAATTAGTGTTGTATGATTATTAATGGGAGCAGTTGTAGTTGCGGTATACTGATAATGGTGGCAGTAGTGCAAATTGTATAAGTATAGTAATAACAAAGGTATTAGTGGTAACGGTGTTTTCATGAAGACAGAAGAACTTGTGAAACATTTAGCTGCAGTAGTATTGGCGGTAATGACAGTGGCAACAATAGTAACAATAGCTATTAGAGCTAGTAGTGGTAGTCATTAGAGCTATTAGTGGTAGTCATTACAGCTAGTAGTGGTAGTCATTAGAGCTAGTAGTGGTAGTCATTAGAGCTAGTAGTGGTAGTCATTAGAGCTAGTAGTGGTAGTTATTAGAGCTAGTAGTGGTAGTCATTAGAGCTATTAGTGGTCGTCATTAGAGCTAGTAGTGATAGTTATTAGAGCTAGCAGTGGTAGTCATTAGAGCTAGTAGTGGTAATCATTAGAGCTAGTAGTAGTAGTCATTAGAGCTAGTAGTGGTAGTCATTAGAGCTAGTAGTGGTAGCCATTAGAGCTAGTAGTGGTAGTCATTAGAGCTAGTAGTGGTAGTCATTAGAGCTAGTAGTGGTAGTCATTAGAGCTAGTAGTGGTAATCATTAGAGCTAGCAGTGGTAATTATAAGAGCTATTAGTGGTAGTCATTAGAGCTATTAGTGGTATAGTCCGTTCAGAATCGTTTGCCTAGACATTAATTTATTTTTTTCAAAAACTTATTGTTCATTTGCATTGATCTTTTGAAGTTAGATTTAGAATACTAATGTCGCTATAAAAATATTTTTTTATCAAAGAAATGTGATCCAGTTTCAAAGATGCCTTATTTAACCTATATTTAAAAAAAAGTTAATCGATATTATAAACACCGGCGGGATTATGTAGATGCTTACATCTCACAGCTGATTCTTTAACATATAGGCATGACCTTCACGGCTGAATGCGCACCGTCCTAAAATAGTTATGTTTTCACTACAAATTTTTATAAAGAAATGTTACATATGAAATTTCCCGTTTAGCACAAAATGACATTTTAGCCGAAACCGGAAATTATGTGACGTCAAAATCACGGCCGTAGACTCGAGTTCGAGTCATAATTCAGAGGCAAATCTCAATATTTACAGAAAGGAGGCGGCACTATCCATATTATCTTCTGCAAGTCTATGTGAGAATGAATATAAAGGCAAAATATTTTACTGAGCATAACATTGCTATAAAGATTTATCAATACTTCTGCAGAGAGCGTAAAAAGGGACATCTTTATTGTTCTTTATCAAACCCTGAGAAGAGAAAAATGCATATTTTAGGTTTGTGTAAACGTTCATTTGATCGAATAGTTAAAGGAAGCGGATATTTATTGCCAACAAATGCAAGAAAGCAAGGAAGGAAAGAAACGTTAGACAGTTTTGATAAGGACCTAGTAAAAAGAGAAATCTGTCGAATGTTTGATATAAACGAAGAAGTGACACTTAGAAAGTTGAAGCTTTGGCTGAAAACTAACAACGACATTGAAATATCAAAAACTTCATTATGGAAAATATTAAGAAGTGCAGGCTTCACCTTTAGAAAGTATGCTGGTGGAAAAAACATTATTTGTGAGAAGCCACATCTAGTAGCTCTTAGAAGCAAGTATTTACGTGAAGTGAAGGAAATGCGCGAAAATGATTATGATATTGTTTATTTAGATGAAACTTGGATCAACGCTCATCATACAAATGAAAAGGAATGGCAGTTAGCAGATGGAAGTATTAAAAGATCAGTACCAAGCAGTAAAGGGCAACGTTTGATAGTTGCACATGCAGGTAGCAGACATAATGGGTTGTTGCAGAATGCTCATCTCGTTTTCATTTCAAAATCCATAGACAATAGAGACTACCACTCCGAAATGAATGGGCACATATTTAAAGACTGGATCGAGAAAAGTATCCTTCCAATATTAGATCGACCTTCTTGTCTGATAATGGACAATGCTTCATACCATAACGTAGTTAACGTAGAAGATAGAATCCCAACATCATCAAGTACAAAAGATGCAATCAAAACGTGGCTCATAAAAGAACACATACAAGTTAACGACAGCTACTTGAAACCCGAATTGCTTAGCCTTGTAAAACAGACACAACGTACAAAGATATTTAAAATAGACAAGTTAATTCAAGAACATGGCCATAGATGTTTGAGACTACCTCCATATCATGCACACTTAAATCCTATAGAACTAGTTTGGGCAAAAGTTAAAGGACACGTAGCATATACAAATAAAACTTTCAAATTATGCGATGTTGAGACACTTACAAATCAGGCTCTATCAAATATAAATAAAGACTACTGGGTAAAATGTGAGGATCATGTGTTACGACAAGAAGAGGAATATTGGAAAAAGGATGGTTTGTTGTTTGTTCAGCCGAAAGCAGTAATCGACCTATTTGACTCGTCTGATTCTGAATGATCATTACTCTGATTAAGTCTACAGATAAATAGTTTGATTTGCAAAATTTCCTAGTTGATTTGTTAAACAGTTTATTGTTCAAGACCACCCAAGCAATCAAAAATATGTTATAAGCAAACCAACAACCATTACTTTGAATGGAAGCCTGCTTGAGTCAGTACAGAAGTTCAGCTATCTTGGATCCACTATTACAGCCACACTTTCCTTAGATGAGGAACTAAATGTACGTATTTGAAAGGCAGCGACAACATTTGGGAAACTCACACCAAGAGCATGGAACTATATCAAATTGACTCTACGAACAAAAGTTCTATATATAATTTAAAATTTGTATACTTGCCACCAAGTAAAATTTTATGGACACGCCTATGGGTCATCGTTGCACTAGATTACTGTAAAACATTTTGATTAGGGTCAAAATAATAGTTACATGGGCAAAGATCAAAGGAATTCGCCGCTTTAAGAAAACCGTTATAGCTAGACATCGAGTAACACATATGTTCTCGTGACATGGACATTTTAACACCGTATGCCAAAAATCATGTGAAATCATCAAGAACTTTTTGAATTATAAATCATAACATCTCGGCAAACGATTCTGAACGGACTATAGTCATTAGAGCTAGTAGTGATAGTCATTAGAGCTAGTAGTGGTAATCATTAGAGCTAGTAGTGGTAATCATTAGAGCTAGTAGTGGTAATCATTAGAGCTAGTAGTGGTAATCATTAGAGCTAGTAGTGGTAGTCATTAGAGCTATAGTTCGTTCACAAATTCGTGCCCACAGAGTTTATTAATTATCTCGGAAATTGTTTGACGAATTTCTGTAATTCTTTTTTCGTGAAATCTTATTTTTTCACCAACATTCAGTCTGATTATTTCCCCTATTGTCATGCATTTAGGAAAGATTTTTGCTTATTTGAGGTATATACAAATATGATTTTCTTGCTTGTCCCAAATTTTTGGATTTTACAATACTCACATTTGTTGTAATTAACTCATCAATTAAAAAGGAAAATTTCACCTGCACACCACACAATCTTAGCACCGTTTCGCACTCTTAACTTGTAAGACGCACGCCACTCCGAAGTTATATTTTGGTAATTTCATTTCCGGTTTCTTGTTAAATTGGTCCAGAGGAGTATTTTGACAAAATATTTACTATTAATGAATATTCCTGTATGTGTGATAATTTGTAAGCTAAAAATCATGCGCCGAAGGTCTGTAAAATGTATGGTCTCATCACACTGTATTCCCTAATCGCCACTTGGCGTGACGGGGGTACTTTACTTTTTTTAACTTTACTATGACGAAGATATAAAATCAAATGAACAATTTTGCCATATTCAATGTAATACAGATACGCCTTTGGCTTGCATTGTTAGAAAATTAACATAATTTACAGTAAAACCTAATGTTTAGAACACGCGGTTTGATATTTTCCTAAAATTGTATAACAAAAAACGATTTGTGCAAAATTCCGACTACCTTTGTACTTAAATGTTATAAAATCTGAAGGTCGGTGGAAAAATAAGATTTCATTTAAAAAGAATTACAGAAATTCACCAAACAGTTTCCGAGATAATTGATAAACTCTGTGGGCACGAATTTGTGAGCGAACTATAGTAGTGGTAGTGCAGTACTCATAATAGCAGAGATGGACAAAAAATGAATTACAAGAAATTATAGAAATAATAGTAAAAAAAAAAAAAAACGCAACAAGAAAGGTCTCAGTCTGAATAGTAAGAAAACAGAAGTAACGGTCATGTCGAAGAAACAATCAGCACCATCATGCAGCATAAAAATAAACATGACAAATCTTAAACAAGTGCAACGCGTCAAATACTTGGGCACAATAACAATAGATGGAAGATATACCACAGAAATAAAAAGGAGAATATATGAGGGCAAAATAGCATTTCAGAAAGTAAAAAAACATCTTGGGCAATAATAAGTCTCTCTCAACAGAAGTGAAAAAGATAGTTCATCGCTGCTATATAGAGCCAATTCTGACATTGGAAGCGAATCAGGGAGAACTAACAGATGGCATCTATGACAAAAATGAAGTATTTTTTTTCTTCAGAGAAATAGTTGAATGTAATGACAGAAATACAAAGATAGAAATAAGAAATCTACTTTATTACAAGGCTTTTTGACTAGGCTATCAGTTTCATATCACTATATATATATATATATATATATATATATATATATATATATATATATATATAACATAGATAAATTAAATCCATTTATGACAATAGAAACAAGAAAAAGAGTTCTTAAATTTTATGTAGAGCCAGTCTTAATATACGGTGTGAATCATGGACAATAGGACAACAGACAAGAGAATCATTGGAGGCTGTATAAATGTGGTTTTACTGAAGAATGTTGAGAATACCATGGACAGCTAAGAAGAGTAATGAAAACGTTTTGAAAGAGGCCAAAGCAAAAGAGAGCAAAAAGAGAGGGAAAAAACAATCATAATTTTTTGGCCATGTTGAGAAAGGAACAGCTGAAATATATTGGGACAACTGGGAATATTGAGGGACGAAGAGTTAGAGGGAATCAAAGAGAAAAGATACCAGACAGCTTAATAAAATGGCTTGGCAGAAAAATAACAAGAGACATTATAAATAACTGTCGAGATCGAAAGTTGTAGTGAGACATTACACCAGCTGGAAAGGTACTTGATGATGTTGTTGTTGAGATACATTAAAAGAAAACATTATTTCCTCTTGTTTCTGACATCTCCACCATTGACTTGAATATTTTCATTTACTCTTTCTGACTTTCACGAGCTAGCTGTCGATGATGAACTTAAATACGACCCTAGCCTCGTCAATTAATCATCACGAGCTGCCTTATCGCATGACAGGATCATCGTCATAGCGGTATAAACTCAGCATCTCGCACCGAAACTGATCTTTCCAATTCTGAATTGCGCACACAGTTTTTTTGTTAGGTTCCTGCAAAGGGAATTGTCTCATCGCAAACAGAATTGGGTAATCCATATGACGTAGACAAATAGAGATATCGGAAGAGGTCATATATCTCGCGATTTTGTTTTTATTTTTAAATTTTATGTTCGCCAGCTCTCACCTCTAGCGAAGTCCTTAGAGACAGCGTGTCAATAAGTTTTTCCTCGCCGCACAGGCAGATAACTCCGGCTTCGAGGGTACTCTTTTTTTCCGTTGATGAGTAATTGACATTTCAAGCCGGGCCTCGCTGCTGAGACAAAGGGTGATTGCCGCAGAGTGAAATCACGAATAAAAATCTAAACTGGTGCAGCCGGGATTTGAATTCACAACCTCTCTGTCTCGAGAACGGCTTCCTGCCTCGAGACCAACTAGTCTCCAGCATATGCTTATATTGGTATGATATACTGACCCCCACCAACATCACGTTCTCATTAGAGGCAAGAGTGATAACAAGTTTCGGTTTCTTATTATTTCGCCTCTCAAACCACTTCTCTCCCCCCCCCCCCAACCAATGAGTGATTTAATTCTGGTTATTCTTGCATGTTTCATACACATGACCAAAGGCAGCGCTCTCGACCGTGAATGGGTAGTCACTATTTGTCCTTTCTCCAATTCCAATTTCAAACATGATCGATTACGCAGGCTGCTATGCTGACGCTGCAGATGTTAATACACAACCAGTGGAAATCAGCCATTGAGTAGCAGGTTCCAGTGGTTTAAAGTGGAAATGAAAATAAATATATTTTTTGTTGATTGTTTTTTTTTTTCTGGGAATTTCCGGAAGATGAGAGGTAAACAGAAACGAAACAAAAAACAGACAATTAAATGGCACATGGAAACACCTACAAACAACAACAGAAAACAGACATCACCTGAAAACACCTACAAACAACAACAGAAAACAGACACTTGAATATCATCCGGAAGCATCCACAAACAACAGAAAACAGTCTCTAGAATATCACCTAGAAACACACACAGACAACAACAGAAAACAGGCACTATAATATCACATAGAAACACCCACAGACAACAACAGAAAACAGACACTATAATATCACCTAGAAACACCGACAGACAAAAACAGAAAACAGGCACTATATTATCACATAGAAATCACTGGAGTCTGTAGAAATGTGGTTTTACAGAAGAATGTTGAGCGTACCAAGGACAGCTAAGAAGAGTAATGAAGACGTTCTGAGAGAGTTCAAAGCAAAAAGAGAGCTAATTTCCAATATTAGGAAGAAACAATCATCATTTTTTGGCCATGTAATGAGAAGAGAAAGTTGGAATACTTGGTTACAACTGGCAAAATAAAAGGAAAGAGAGATCGCGGACAACAAAGAGAGAAAATACTGGATAGCTTGGTGTCATGGCATGGAAAACAGTCAACAACAGAACTGATACGATGCACTGTAGATAGAAGATTGTGGAGGGACATGATCGCCTACGCCAACCGGTATGGCACATGATGATGATGAATGAGAAGAGAAAAACTGGAATATATTGTAAAAAAAAAAAAAAAGTAAAGTACCCCTGTCACGCCAAGTGGCGTATAGGGAATATGGTGTTAGTGACCCTATATTTTACAGACCTTCAGCACATGATTTTTGGGGTAATGTGGTCGGTATTACGCCCGTGATGCTTTACTTTCCCAGAAAAAAATCCGGTACCCATTTAAGGCTGGGTGAACCCGGAAGCCGTCGGTTGGGATCGAACCCTACCCCTTGTCCTTTGTAGTCCAGTTCACTAACCACTGAGCTATCGCGACTCCTTAATATTGTAACAACTGGAAAAATTGAGGGACGAAGAGATAGTGAGGGAAGCAAAGAGAAAAAAATAACAGACAGCTTAAGAGAATGGCTTGGCAGGAGGTCAACAACAGAAATGATAAATAGCTGCCGAGATCGAAAGTTGTGGAGAGACATGATCACCTACGCCAGTAGGCCCGGTACTTGATGCTTATGAGAAACACCCACAGACAACAACAGAAAACAGGCACTGTAATATCACCTGGAAACAGCCAAAAACAACAACAGAAAACAGGCACTAGAATATCACATGGAAATACCCACAAACAACAGAAAACAGGCACTAGAATATCACATGGAAATACCCACAAACAACAGAAAACAGGCACTAGAATATCACATGGAAACACCGACAAACAACAGAAAACATACTTGAACGTCACCTGGAAACACCCAAAAACAACAACATAAAACAAACACTAGAATATCATATGGAAACATACACAAACAACAGAAAACAGGCACTAGAATATCACATGGAAATACCCACAAACAACAGAAAACATACTTGAACATCACCTGGAAACACCCAAAAACAACAACATAAAACAGACACTAGAATATCATATGGAAACATACACAAACAAGATAGCAACACAAAAATAACCGAAAATAATCAGATAATGAAAAATTTAAAATGGAGTTTTAGCACAAGTAGTAAAAGGTGACTAAGAACGGGTAGAAGGGCATGTAAACAGTAAGACAGTCAATTACGTTCTTTGCGAAAATCGAAAACATAAGAAAGTAGAACGGACATACAACATAGTGCACAAAGAGATCCAAAACAAATGCAGAGAAGCAAAGGAAGGATGGTTAAGACAGTAATGTGAAGAAATGGAAAAACAACAAAAGAAAGACTCAAAATTTATGCACAATCAGTTAAATGAATTTTCAGGAAGAAAAGAAGTCAAAGTTTCAGGATGTGTGAAATCAAAGGAAGGAAATATAATAATGGGACAGGAGAAGACAATGGAAAGATGGATAGAATATATCAGTCAATTCTATGATGATGAAAGACCAGAGCTAAATAATTCAAACAAAGACACCAACAATGCAAAGTGAAGTGGTGGAGGCAATTCAACACATGAAAAGAGGCAAGCTCCAGGTTCCGACAATATAACAATCGAAGAGATAGATGCATTAGAAGAGCTGGGAGTACAAGTCATAACAAAACTACTCAATTACATATATATAACACTGGACACATACGATGATACCGAAGATCTACTAAAAATATCTTTGAAGCCATACCGAAGAAGTCAAAGACCGCTGACTGCGAAGTCCATCACACTATTAGTCTCATGAGCCATATTACTAAAATATTACTAAAAATCATCATGAGACGTGTAAGGAACAAAATAAAGTAAGAAATAAGTGAAGAGCGATGTGGATTTGTGAAACGAAAGGGTACCAATAATGATAAAAATATACATCCTGAGAACATTGATAGGAAGAACTATAGAGGTAACGAATCTATATATATGCTTTACAGACTACATAAAAGCATTTGACAAAGTAAAGCATGTGGAAATAATCAATATCCTGGAGAAATTAAACATTAATAGCAAGGATCTTAGAATCATTAAAAAACATGCACTGCCAAGAAACAGCAGCTATACGAATTAGCAGCAAAACAGGACAGTTCCAATATATAAATCAAGGAGTCAGACAAGGCTGTCAATTTATTGTCACTTTACAGCGAAAATATTATAAAATCAATAGAAGATATAAAAGGAATTGAAGTCAACGGTCACAACATAAACAATCTGCGATTTGCGAATGTTGCAGATGACACAGTCTTAATAACAGAGACTGAGAACGATCTAAACGAAATGATAGACATAATAGTAAAAGAAATCAACAAGAAAGGTCTCAGTCTGAGTAGTAAGAAAATAGAAGTAACGGTTATATTGAAGAAACAATCATCACCATCATGCAACATAAAAAAATAAACAGGACAAATATTAAACAAGTGCAACGCGTCAAATACTTTCGCACAATAACATCAGATGGAAGATGCATTACAGAAATAAAAAGCAGAATAGCTCAGGCCAAAATAGCATTTCAGAAAATGAAAAACGTTTTATACAACAAGTCTATGTCAACAGAAGTGAGAAAGCGAGTTCATCGATGCTATATAGAGCTAATTCTGACCCGTGGAAGTGAATCATGGACAGTAGAAAAAGAGATGAAAAGACGATTAGAGGCCACATAGATACGATTTCTCAGAAGAATGTTTAAAGTTCACTGGACAGCTAAAAAGTCCAAAGAGGCTAACACGATAATGGAAGCTCCGATAAAATATCATTAAGAAAATAATCAACATTTTTCGGGCATATCATGAGAAGAGGAAAGTTGGAATACGTGGTTACAACAGGCAAAATACAGGGAAAGAGCGATCGCGAACGACAAATAGTGAAGATACTAGATAGCTTGGTGTCATGGCATGAAAAACAGTCAACAAAAGAATTGATATGACGCACTGTGGATGGAACATTATGGAAGGACTTGATCGCCTACGCCAACTGGTATGGCCCATGATGATGATGACTATCCAGAAAAGTACATAGCTGGAAATTGAATTATTAACGCAGTGTCTTTAATTTGTATCAACAACAAAACATTTGTATCAAACCGATGAGCTTTTTTTTAAATATGTGCAATCTATTGCCGATTTTCTCTTTCTTCCTTACTCTGTCCCCCCCCCCCACCCCTTTTTTCCCCACCTTCACCTGTATATATCTCTTTCTACTCACTTCGGTATCTACTTTCCATAAACGAATTGTTTTCTACATTTCAATAGATTGCTCATGCAACATTATGATATCGCACTCTTCATATTCTTGTTATCTGGACTTAGAATGAAGGGTTTCCCGTCCCTGTGATAACTTATCAATTAAACTTAATGCAGGTCAATAATTACGCTACAGCCTGAGCTGAAACTCCGCACAATTTAAAAAAAAAGGTTTCCACAAATTGAATCCTTGACCTTGATATTTAGTTCGAGACATTTTACGAATCAGTAATCAGAGCAGGCAGGATCACCATGTCGTTGTGTACTCTGGAGATAAGACAGTTTGGCTCCAACTATTCTGTTTATAATATTTCAAAAGCGTAAACAATTGAGTAGTTTAATGGTTTTTAAATTATCGGAAATACGAAACTCACACAATTTGATGAATATAGTTGTTCAAGTACAACATTCTAATCATATGCTGAGTCAGCTAACAGAGGCGACCACGAGTCTCCACTGGGCTCCTTCCTTGGCACTAATGTTGACACTCCAATGTAGACATTTTCCATATAAAGAATACAAGACTGCCCAGTATCTTCTCAGTCTGTCATCAAATGTCTTTATTTCCATAAATTGTGTTTCCTGTCACAATATTTGTGTAATTGTTCAGCGCTGGACGTAGCACGAGCACATTAGCAAATATAAATAGCCTGTTTTAAAGTTAAAACCAGTTGAAGCTGGTCTCGCGGCGTACAACCCAGGACACTAAGACACTGACAAAATCGTCAACTACCAGGCTTCATACATTTAGAGACGAGTTGGTCATTTTGAAGTACTCGAGCTTAACATTTATAGATACTGTATGAAAGTACTACGTCAAAGTAATAAAGAAAGTAAAGTACCCCCGTCACGCCAAGTGGCGTATAGGGAATATGGTGTTAGTGACCATAAATTTTACAGACCTTCGGTCCATGGTTTTTGGGGTAATCTGGTCGGTTAAAGTAATAAGATTCACAATTTTGAGAACGGATTTCAAACTACGAGTCCAAGTGCCATGCCGCATAACTTGGAAATCATGTTTTAAATACAATTTCAAAGTACTCGGTCGCATAACTCCTTCCTTCCTTCCTTCCTTCCTTCCTTCCTTCCTTCCTTCCTTCCTTCCTTCCTTCCTTCCTTCCTTCCTTCCTTCCTTCCTTCCTTCCTTCCTTCCTTCCTTCCTTCCTTCCTTCCTTCCTTCCTTCCTTCCTGCCTTCCTTCCTTCCTTCCTTCCTTCCTTCCTCCCTTCCTCCCTCCCTCCCTCCCTCCCTTCCTTCCTTCCTTCCTTCCTTCCTTCCTTCCTTCCTTCCTTCCTTCCTTCCTTCCTTCCTTCCTTCCTTCCTTCCTTCCTTCCTTCCTTCCTTCCTTCCTTCCTTCCTTCCTCCCCTCCCTCCCTTCCTTCCTTCCTTCCTTCCTTCCGTCCCCTTTCTCCTTCCTTCCTCTCTTCCTTAATGCACAGGTTAGTAAATGCTTGTAGAACAACTTGATAGGCCTCTAATTTATATTCTTCTTATTTTCGAAGATCTTTCATTTTAAGATCCATATCAACGCTGTAGCCTTCCCCGTACATACGTCATTCACATTGGCGTTTTATGTGCTATCCCATGTATCTAGACAAGATTTGGCTGGCAATCCTCATGCACAGTCAACCATCTCTTATAAGATGCGAGATAGAAAGCAAGTGATTATTTTTTTTCTGCGCTTATTTAAAGAAACACTGACATCAACAGTAAGTTCAACTCGTGGGCGGTCCGGAGATGTATCAGATCAACATGACCGAGCTCTCAAATGTTAAAAGAAGGGGCAATAAATCATAATTTGTCTTGACAGTTACGTAAACGTGGTGGGTGATTTAATGGAAGATTTTTTTCTGAAATTGCAAGTTATATATTGAGTAGAGGTGGCTGAGTTTTTAGAGTGCTCGCTTCTCGATCAGAAGGGTCCAAGTTCAACTCTCAGTAGTGGTGGATTTTTTATCGGACTGACAAGGCTCCGGGGTTCATCCAGCCTCTAGAAATTTGGTAACAGAGATTTTTATGGAAGTAAAAATGGCCCCTGGCGTGACATCGACCACGCCACCCCAAGATGTGCCAATGCCATGGAAAAAAAAGAGTCACCTAACACCATACTCCCCATACGTCTAGTAGGGCAAGGAAAGAGATCTTTACTTTTAGGGGAATTTGGTGGCCTAAAGATAAGATGGAAGACTTGACAAAAAGTTCATGGGTTCGAATCTAGACAAAAGCGGTGGGAATTTTTCACATTGAGTTCGTGGTTTCTTCGTGGCTTTATCCTCCACCGGTCTTTGGGCTGTGAAATCCAATATCTAACCCTCTCGGAAAATGGCGAAAAACATGAGGTCCCGTGTGCAATTGCACACGTTAAAGAACCCATGCCAGTTAAAAGCCGAAAAGGGTAGGGCTAAATGGTAGCTACCAGGGAAAAAAGGGTTAAGCAAATGTAACTCTGCTGAAGACGGATGTGTCGAACCGAAAGGCAGATTTATCGCTGCCAAGTCGTAAACTAGCAACACAATGCGTCCACTGGCACTTAACAGTTAAACACTGAAGAAGAAGATGGGAATGTCATGAAGTACTTACTTTATTATAGCTGAAGTAAAGAAAGGGGGTGTTCATCACCAACATCTGATTAAAACAATCAGCTTTGATCACGTAATGAGAATGTCATGAAGTACTTACTTTACTATAGCTGAAGTCAAAGAAAGGGGGGAGGGGGTCTACATTACCAACATCTGATTAAAACAATCAGCTTTGATCACGTAATGAGAATGTCATGAAGTACTTACTTTACTATAGCTGAAGTCAAAGAAAGGGGGGAGGGGGTCTACATCACCAACATCTGATTAAAACAATCAGCTTTGATCACGTAATGAGAATGTCATGAAGTGCTTACTTTACTATAGCTGAAGTCAAAGAAAGGGGGGAGGGGGTCTACATTACCAACATCTGATTAAAACAATCAGCTTTGATCACGTAATGAGAATGTCATGAAGTGCTTACTTTACTATAGCTGAAGTCAAAGAAAGGGGGGAGGGGTGTTCATTACCAACATCTGATTAAAACAATCAGCTTTGATCACGTAATGAGAATGTCATGAAGTACTTACTTTATTATAGCTGAAGTAAAGAAAGGGGGTGTTCATCACCAACATCTGATTAAAACAATCAGCTTTGATCACGTAATCAGAATGTCATGAAGTACATGTATTTACTTTACTATAGCTGAGGTCAAAGAAAGGGGGAGTTCATTACCAACATCTGATTAAAACAATCAGCTTTGATCACGTAATCAGAATGTCATGAAGTACTTACTTTACTATAGCTGAAGTAAAGAAAAGGGGGTGTTTATTACCAATATCTGATTAAAACAATCAGCTTTGATCACGTAATGAGAATGTCATGAAGTACTTACTTTACTATAGCTGAAGTCGCTGAAGTCAAAGAAAGGGGGAGTTCATCACCAACATCTGATTAAAACAATCAGCTTTGATCACGTAATAAGAATGTCATGAAGTACTTACTTTATTATAGCTGAAGTCAAAGAAAGGGGGAGTTCATCAACAACATCTGATTAAAACATTCAGCTTTTTTTGATCACGTAATGAGAATGTCATGAAGTACTTACTTTACTATAGCTGAAGTCAAAGAAAGGGGGAGTTCATCACCAACATCTGATTAAAACAATCAGCTTTTTTTGATCACGTAATGAGAATGTCATGAAGTACTTACTTTACTATAGCTGAAGTCAAAGAAAGGGGGAGTTCATCACCAACATCTGATTAAAACAATCAGCTTTGATCACGTAATGAGAATGTCATGAAGTACTTACTTTACTATAGCTGAAGTCAAAGAAAGGGGGAGTTCATCACCAACATCTGATTAAAACAATCAGCTTTTTTTGATCACGTAATGAGAATGTCATGAAGTACTTACTTTACTATAGCTGAAGTCAAAGAAAGGGGGAGTTCATCACCAACATCTGATTAAAACAATCAGCTTTTTTTGACCACGTAATGAGAATGTCATGAAGTACTTACTTTACTATAGCTGAAGTCAAAGAAAGGGGGAGTTCATCACCAACATCTGATTAAAACAATCAGCTTTGATCACGTAATAAGAATGTCATGAAGTACTTACTTTATTATAGCTGAAGTCAAAGAAAGGGGGAGTTCATCACCAACATCTGATTAAAACATTCAGCTTTTTTTGATCACGTAATGAGAATGTCATGAAGTACTTACTTTACTATAGCTGAAGTCAAAGAAAGGGGGAGTTCATCACCAACATCTGATTAAAACAATCAGCTTTTTTTGATCACGTAATGAGAATGTCATGAAGTACTTACTTTACTATAGCTGAAGTCAAAGAAAGGGGGAGTTCATCACCAACATCTGATTAAAACAATCAGCTTTGATCACGTAATGAGAATGTCATGAAGTACATGTATTTACTTTACTATAGCTGAGGTCAAAGAAAGGGGGAGTTCATTACCAACATCTGATTAAAACAATCAGCTTTGATCACGTAATGAGAATTTCATGAAGTACTTACTTTACTATAGCTGAGGTCAAAGAAAGGGGGAGTTCATCACCAACATCTGATTAAAACAATAAGCGTAGAATTTGCAGTCCCAATGAATGACTGAATATTGGGAGAAAAGGAGAAGAATGAATAAGTCTGTCAATGGTGCCACAACACCCCTCTCCCCCCCCCCCCCTTTTTCGGATTATGGGATAAGAACGAAGATATCCAACTAAAGGATACAAAAAAAATCAGTTCTCAGTGTTAAATTCGTAGTATCACCTCATAACACTCTTACGGAAATTATTCTTTAACTGTTAATATTAAAATACACAAACACACATATTCACTCATGCACACTCACAAAAACACATACATACACATAAATATATATATAGACCATATTAAGTATATTATTATGTTTATATTGTTTATTTAACTCACCATACAATTCCATCTTTATTGACCGGCAATTGAATAGTTTCTAACAAACTTAACGTATTAGAGATCTAATTGTACGGGATAAAATACTTTGGTGACAATTTGGCTTTTTGACAATTTTAAAATCACATTTAACTGTTAGTTTCGTCTACAAGATCTGGAATGACAGTCTGGTAACGTCTAACCGTAAGGCTGTCAAGTATTTAATCCCCGGACGATATACGTAAAAACGTGTGCCTGAGAGCATCAAATAAAAAGGCGATACAGATGGGAAATTATAACTCATCGTTCGCTAGTGAGAGTAATCCATTAATTGTAATGAGGGATCAATATCACGGCGATGTTATCGCTAATCACATTTTCACATTTTTATTCATTACTCTTCTTTCTTAACGTATTCCTTACTTTATTTTCTAAAACGTCACACTTTCTCATTAAACCTATCTCTCCTTCTCTCTCTCTCTCTCTCTCTCTCTCTCTCTCTCTCTCATATCGTCTTTCTTGTCTTTTCGTCTATCTTTTATAATTCTTCTCATCTCTATTTTAACTTCTCTTCTTGCCTCTCTTCTCGTCCGTCTTTTCCTATTTATTTTAATTTCTGTTCTCGTCTCTCTTTCATCTCTATTTTAATTTATTTTCTAGTCTCTCTTCTAGTCTCTCTTTTCGTCCGTCTTTTCGTCACTCTTCTCTTTTTAACTCTCATCTCGTCGTTCTTCTTGTCTCGCTTCTCGTCTCTTTCCTCGTCTCTACTTTCACCTCCCTTATCGTCTCTATCCTCGTCTCTACTTTCACCTCCCTTCTCATCTCTCTCCTTGTCTCTACTTTCACCTCCCTTCTCAAAACTCTCCTCGCCTCTACTTTCACCTCCCTTCTCATCTCTCTCCTTGTCTCTACTTTCACCTCCCTTCTCATCTCTATCCTCGTCTCTGCTTTCATCTCCCTTCTAATCTCTCTCATTATCTCTACTTTCACCTCCCTTCTCATCTCCCTTCTCATCTCTCTCCTCGTCTCTACTATCACCTCCCTTCTCATCTCTCTCCTTGTCTCTACTTTCACCTCCCTTCTCATCTCTCTCCTTGTCTCTACTTTCACCTCCCTTCTCATCTCTCTCCTTGTCTCTACTTTCACCTCCCTTCTCATCTCTCTCCTCGTCTCTACTTTCACCTCCCTTCTCATCTCTCTCCTTGTCTCTATTTTCACCTCCATTCTCATCTCTCTCCTCGTCTCTACTTTCATCTCCCTTCTAATCTCTCTCATTATCTCTATGTTCATCTCCCTTCTCATCTCCCTTCTCATCTCTCTCCTCGTCTCTACATTCATCTCCCTTGTCATCTCTCTCCTCTACTTGCACCTCCCTTCAAATCTCTCTCCTCGTCTCTATTTTCCTTTCTCTTTTCGCCTCTCTCATCGTCTCTACTTTCATTTCTCTTTTTGTCTCTCTCCTCGTCTCTATTTTCATTTCTCCTCTTGTCTTTCTCCTCGTCCCTATTTTCGTTTTTCTTCTTGTCTCTCTCGTCGTCGCTATTTCCATTTCTCTTCGTGTCTCTCTTCTCGACTTTATTTTTATTTCTCTTCTTGCCTCTCTTCTCGTCCAACTTTTGTGCATGTTCATCCTCCAAATTTAAAGCCATATCTCTTATTTGTTTACGTTATTTAACATCTGATAGTGTTCCAACCTACGTTTTGCATCATCTTTCTTCATGCTGTTTTCTTTTAGTATTTCTATCTATAGCTCGTTTCAAATCACGTGCCCAACTTCAAAACGCTATTGCTCAGTAACCGTTTGTTAAAAACTGTTGAAATTTTCCAAATGTTATTAGAATGCAAAGGACCATTTAAATGTATATTTAACAAATATCTTGCAGCTGCAGTTTTCTTAAAGCGGCGAATTTCTTTGATGTTTGTCAAAATTGTAAATTGTGAACCCCTAAATAATAGAAATTACCGTAGTTGCTGGTCTATGATTAATTTTCACTAGGTAAAAGCGTGGCCGTAATGGGGAAATAACTGAATAACACAAAACGCCAGGAGAATTATTGTCTTCTCAGTTCGAGGACGGACGATAATATCAAGGTATACCTGTATGTCAAATTTTCATAGTTGTGTGGTCCTGAAAAGGACCGTTTGTTGAACTAATTTAAGGTAATATAGGGGCCAACATTGTGGGGGCTATATACTTTCATTCTGAATCAGACGAGTCTAAAAGATTAATAACTGTTTTGGGTTGAACATTCCACAAACCATCATTTTTCCAATATTCCTCTTCCTGTTTTAAGACGTGGTCTTCACATTTAGCCCAACAATCTTTGTCTATATTTAATAAAGCGAGATTAGCAAGAGTCTTTACATCGCATATTTTAAATGTTGTATTTTCATCTGCCACTTGTCCTTTTAATTTTGCCCAGATTAGTTCTATTGGATTTAAATGAGCATGGGGAGGCGAAGGCGCGCCCCCCCAGCACCAGAGCTGGAAGTCGTCAGTGACTCATAACTGATGGCTTGCGCCAGGATCGGTGAACCAGAACCATCCAGACCCTGCTACACCTCTTCGTGGTGCCTCTAGAAACAGACTAACCTGTCTAGTCTGGCCAAGCGCGCAGGGATCGAAGTGGGAAGACGAACCCGGTACACAAAAAAGCGTCGGCTGAAATCGGATGTGTTGGGCCGAAAGGCGCAGATATCACAGTGTTACACTGCAAACTGCAACACAACGTAACTACGTCCACTTAACGTCCTTTTAAGGGCGGATGACGAGGAGAAGTCTACGGTTCGTATCCGTTAGAATACCTCAAATCATCGGACGAACGCATCATCATCATCATCATCATCATCATCAAATGAGCATGGTAAGGTGGCAGCCTCAAACTTATATGACCGTGCTCTTGGATAATCTTATCTATTTGAAAAATCTTTGTCCTTTGTTTTTGCTTTACTGGAGATAGTAATTCAGGTTTTAAGTACATGTTATTAAATTGTATGTGCTCCTTTGTGAGCCATATCTTAATAGCATCTTTTGTACTGGATGACGTCGGGACTTTATCTTCAAGTGCAACAATGTTGTGGTACGCTGCATTGTCCATTATTAGGCAAGATGGTCGATCTAGTGATGGGAGAACAGAATTTTCAATCCAATGTCTAAATATGTGACCATTCATCTCAGAGTGATAATCCCGATTGTCTATGGATTTTGAAAGAAAAATGAGCTCTGCATTCTGTATTAGTCCATGTTGTCGAATACCTGCATGAGCAATTATCAAGCGCTGTCCTTTGCTGCTAGGTATTAATCTCTTAATCTTTCCATCTGATGACTGCCATTCCCTTTGGTTAGTGTGGTGAGCATTGATCCATGTTTCATCCAAGTACACAATATCATAACCTTGCTTGCGCACCTCTTTTACTTCACGTAAGTACTTGCTTCTCATGACTACTATATGTGGCTTCTCACAGATGATGTTTCGTCCATTGGAATACTTTCTGAATGTAAAGCCTGCAGCTCTCACATTCCTCCATAATGTAGACTTTGATATTTCAATACTGTTGTTCTTTTTCAGCGAAACTTTAAATTTTCTTATTGTAACAGTTTCATTCATACCCAACATTTTGCGAATTTCACTTCTAATAAGTTCACTGTCGAAATTATCCAACATTTTTGCTCTTCCTTGTGATTTTGTATATTTTGAACATTGACGGTCACGTGCTTGAATCCAGCGATTAAATGACCGTTTAGATAAATCCAAAATGTGTCTTGTCCTATTCTCAGGGTTTTCTAAAGAATGAAATAATCTTCCTCGTTTAGCCTCTGCAAAAATAGTCATACATTTTTATTGCGGTGTTTTGTAAACTGCAGAATTTCATTTTAAGACTCATGATAAATGTTATCGTTTCACGACATCACCTATGAATGAACGGAAATGGAACACACAATTTCTCGTGTTTTTTAAAAGTGTCTAATTGTGTCAAAAAAACCACGGCGAAAGCGTGCAAACGCGTCAATTTTACCGTGTATGGATTTTTACTCGCTATTTTTAACTTAAAATACTTTAAACATTAAGTTTTGACTACATCAATGGGTCGTTATAAATTTATATAAATCAAATAAGCAACAATAATAACCAAATGTTTTTTTTAATGAAATTAATTCCCTGTTGGGTTCTAATCATTATAACTTTACATGCAAATTTTGAACAACTTACAACAAGCGGTTAAAAAGCTATCGATTTTAAAAGTTGGGCACGAGTTTTGAAACAAGCTAGTTATCTCCCATTGTTTGTACATTAAACCTTCTGCTACACTCTGTTAAAATTATCTCAAATTCTCTTTATCACTCCCCAACTGTTTAAAAAAATATTTGTACTATACAAATTGTGTATGTATGTACAAAGTACATAACTAAATGTCGTAGATGTGTCAAAACCCTCTCAGCTCCGTCGCTCGTTTTATACGGTTCTCTAAATGTTATAAAAACTTCACATACACATTCATAATTCTAACTGTTCTGTTTATTTTATTACAACTCACAATTGCTCTTTCTTTCTTTCTTTCTTTCTTTCTTTCTTTCTTTCTCTCTCTCTCTCTCTCTCTTTCTTTCTTTCTTTCTTTCTTTCGGATTTTGAGGTCTTCTTTTGCCGAGGCGCTCCCTGTTCAATCTCAGACTGTGTCTTCTAAGTTATATTTGTGAGCGTGCATCTCTTCTTTGTTGGCAGATTCTCCGTGAAAGAGTTTGTTTGGTGGGGTGGTTCCGGTAGGTGTTCCACATAAACGTCAGGGCGCTAAGTTTTCAAACAAATGATGATTGCTTCTTTTGGTGTCAGAAGCAGTGGACTCGGTTTGTCGTAGCTTCTTTTGGAGTTTTACGTTCTTGTCTCCTGTGGTGCGAAACTTAGGTAGGGGGGTATAGAATTTTCACTCGATTGAGTGAAAATGAGTGACAAGTGAGAGTAGTTTGACGTCGAATTGCTGTAGTTTAATTTGAGGTTTTTCGTTATTGTCTCTTGTCTTTCATATGTCTATACACTTTTAAAAATATTTTATCACAATGTTCACATACTATTTTAATTTCTATGCTGTTATCTATGGGAGCCGCGACAGCTCAGTGGTTAGTGAACTGGACTACAATGGACAAGAGGTCGGGTTCGATCCTAATCGCCAGATTCAGGGTTCTCCCAGCCGTAAATGGGTACCGGATTTTTTTCTGGGAAGGTAAAGCAGCACTGGCGTAATGCCGACCACATTAACCCAAAAATCATGTGCCGAATGATGTGACTTTACTTGACTCTTTCTGTTATATATATTTTATCACAACTTTCGCGTAGTCTCACATTTCTATTCTATTATTTATATTGCGTCAATGCTTTACATACTATTATTTAAGTGCTATTTCGTATTTATACACCGCTCTTTATGCGTTATCAAAACTATTACATGCACTATTCTCATTTCTATACTGTTCTTTACATTTTGCCAAAAAACAACCTATAACATCCTACTTCACATTTATATTCTATTTCCTACATTAAAAAAAAAATGAAAGCTTATCGCTCCCACTTTATTCACAATGTTATCCCTATTTGATTTTAGTGCCCCCCCCCCCCCTCTGTTTCAACACACTGTTCCCTTATACTAAGTTCTCCCTCTCATTTTATTTCTTTCGTTCTCTCTCTCCTACTCTAACTCTATCTCTCGTTTAAAGAAAAAGTAATAGATAACTGTATGTTCACGCGCCACGAGATGCTGACAGACAGCAGCACTCAATCATCACGGTCGCTGGTTCTCAAAGTGAGCGTCTTAGACCTTGAGAGGGTTCTATCAAAATCCACGTGGCGTTACTTACCCAACTATGGCGTCTAGATTACTGTGTGGAGACATAAAAATGCTAAGAGATTGTTGTATTAATGAAGTATTATATTATCGAGTAGACATTGCTATGGTTGAGGATGCGGTGATGCCAACGACAGTGAGGAATGGATAGAATACTAAGTGTTAAATAAGAGGAGCGATTGGTAGGAGGGGGCGACAAATAGGTTACCTGCATTGTGAACAAGACTATCGAAAAGTTCCCTGGTTATATATAGAAAATGTACAGGCTTGCCTTATTTCAATGTGTCCACCATCACATTCGAAAGAGGTTCTTGGAAAAGAGCACAGCAATGTCAGGGCCGCCCCCTGCCTCAAAGGCGCAGTGGAAGTCGTTTTAATCAACCATATAAATTACAATATGACGTCATCTTCGGTGTCAAAGCGGTACTCCTTCAACTTTAAATCCTGTTTAGGGACCAATGCGAACGAAGTCACATGGGGGCTGGGCCAATTGAAATATGAAAGGTACGGGACCATTACACGTCATCTATAAAAACCTAATACTAAAAAACCTATAAAATGCGTTCTTCTGGGTGAGGAGTAAGTTCGCGTGTTGTCGTGATGCATCAATCAGTTGCGTTTGCGCCACAATTGTATTTTTCATCGGACATCTTCTCTCAAGTTTCACAAAAAAGCAGCAATAGAATTCAGAATTAATCGAGTGCTAGAAGGAACAAATTGTAGGTGAATAATACCCTTTTACATTAAAGACAAAAAGTGTATGCAATTTTTTCACTGAAGACTTGTCGCCCTTTGTTTCTTTTACCTCAGTGACTCTTCCACCATGATGACTTATTTTAGAGTCTGGATAGTAACTGTAACCGCAGCTATTATCGCCAGTGATGATCCTAGAAATGAAAATTGTGTCCTTGTTAGCCATCTCATGCAACTCTAGGCACACGTCAACACACCTCGGTTTTGATCGAGTGGCAAGAGCTGGGGGCGAACTTCGTAGTAACGCGATGTATGTCCAGGCTTTCTGTTAGCATCATCGGACACACTTCCTAACGATAGTCCTCACAGACACATTTTTCTGCCGCGCTACTGGAGACAGGACGCACTTGGCGTTCGTCTTCCTCAACCGGCCTAGAAACGCGCGTACCATTCAAGGACCTGTGTTCGAACTAACGAGCGTCACCTAAGGCCTGATGAGATACTTCAAAGGTCTTAGTAACAGATTTGCCAAGTTTCACACAAATATGATGCAAGCACGTTTCTGGGAATTTATCAACCACCACACTGATCGCAGAGCGACCCGTACACATACGGCGCTTTGACTACCTACAGACAGCTTGATGGCACGTGACACGCAGTCTCATTGGCAATATCGACTTATGACTTGCGTCACAGTAGTTTGTCGCCGATACTTTAGTTAATTTACTCATCTGTGAAGATGTCTTTCCAGGAAGAAAAAACAATCATGCTACATCCATTACACATTCTTAGTGATTAAAAAAAGAGTTGTATTTTTAAAAAAATAACGTTTTGTGGTAAGGAAATAAAAAACTACACCACCCGAATCTCTTAGATTTGCTCATCTTTTATCCTCTGGTATGACCATTGGGTGTCCGGTTAGCGCAATCGATAGGCGGTTGGCTTACCACGGCAACAGCCGGGGTTCGTAATCCTGGCGAGGACACCTGGGTTTTACTAATTCCCTAAAAATTAGTAGGAGCCGCGATAGCTCAGTGGTTAGTGAACTGGACTACTACGGACAAGGGGTAGGGTTCGATCCCAACCGACGGCTCCGGGTTCACCCAGCCTTAAATGGGTACCGGATTTTTTCTGGGAAAGTAAAAGCAGCACGGGCGTAATACCGACCACATTACCCCAAAAATCATGTGCTGAAGGTCTGTAAAATATAGGGTCACTAACACCATATTTCCCTATACGCCACTTGGCGTGACGGGGGGTACTTTACTTTTTATGACCATTAATTCCAAGGAAGAAATTCTCAAAGAGGCCAACACAAAAAGGCAGCTCCTAAAAAAAATCAGATAGAAACAATCAACATTTTACGGGCACATCATGAGAAGAGGAAAGTTGGAATACTTGGTTACAACAGGCAAAATACAAAGAAAGAGAGATCGCGGACGACAAAGAGAGAAAATACTGGATAGCTTGGTCTCGTGGCATGGAAAACAGTCAACAACAGAACTGTTACGATGCACTGTAGATAGAAGATTGTGGAAGGACATGATCGCCTATGCCAACCGGTATGGCACATGATGATAATGATGAGTATTAACTACTAAAATATCATTCATACAAGACTAGTTACTTCAGCTAATAGATTCGCGTTTTGTACGTGGTGTCGCAAGTTGGAAGCACTAATTTATCAACTTTAGCAATGTGGGGAATGCAATAGTCTCATGACATCTTCATCCACAAATTCTGCATAATGTCTAAGACTATAACTAAAATATCACTTTGAGATCAAAACAAAACAGCTGTGGTGTAAGTTGACTACTGCGTGGTGTCACGTGACACACAGACCAGGGACACTAGGCAACATTCACCTTCAGATTTTAAGCGCAAACACGTCGAGTGGTTACGTTATGTTAATTACACTCAGGGAAACTTTCCGATTGATCCTCCTGTTACCAAAGGAAAACACAATTCACAAAGGGGTGGTAGAATTACTGATGATGCGGTAAGACTCACCAGAAGCTATGAACACTGACTAGCGCTCTAGAATTTCACTGGAGCGATACAATTACTGATGGAAGTATAGATTTTCTACCTGGCGATCATAGAATGGCGTCAAAAAATCGAAAGGTGAAAATGTTGGATTAAGATCTGTAGGAGGAAGAGTATTTGTAACCGACAAGGCTATAGTTTAGGGAATATTTTCTTCGACAGTTTTAAGAGGACTGCTATTTTGGTTCTGGTCTTTCTCTTTTATCACTGGCCTTAGTCTGTTCTTAACCCAAAGCTTAACACTGTCTATATTAGTTAAAATAATAGTGCTGGATATTAAATGGTAGGAACAAACCCCTGTCAAGGATATATAGAACAACAAGAACTTAAATGGTTTGGCCACCTGGTCAGAATGATCCCTTACCAATCACAACTGAGGGCGTTCTTCCCGAGAATGCATGGCAAAAGACCCAGAAGAAGATGGATAGATGCAGAGATAGAAACATGTAATAATAAAGGAAAATCACTATCTTTAAACAGCTCGAGAAGCTCAAGAACGACAAATGATATAACCTCGACACCTTTTCGGTACCAGTGAAAAAGAGAAAAGAGGAAGAAGAAAGAAGAATAGCGCTGGCACTGAAAATGTGCATGCGTTTTTAAATTGATGTTTTTATACTTGTTAACATGACAAATTTGTGAAGTTCGACCCTTTCACAAAAAATGGCAACATAATTTCAGAACTAAGATACATTGATGGCACAGTCCTTCTCTCAAACAATTCTGAAGGGTTAAAAGAGATAAACGAGTGTGTTAAAAAAAACCCCCACTATAAATAGCAAAACCTCTATCAATACAAACAGAAAACCAAGATAATATCCATTGACAAAACAAAGAGAAAATCCAAAATCATTATCAACAGTGAAGATATGTAAATTGTTAATAACAACTAATAAATAAACTATGAATATCTGGAATCTGTAGTAACTAGCTACGGAGACAGTCAGCAAGAGATCAAAAGAAGATTATCAATCAATCAATCAATCAATCAATCTATCTATCTATCAATCAATCTATCTATCTATCTATCTATCTCTCTATCTCTCTCTCTCTCTCTCTCTCTCTCTCTCTATCTATCTATCTATCTATCTATCTATCTATCTATCTATCTATCTATCTATCTATCTATCTATCTATCTATCTATCTATCTATCTATCTATCTATCTATCTATCTATCTATCTATCTATCTATCTATCTATCTATCTATCTATCTATCTATCTATCTATCTATCTATCTATCTATCTATCTATCTATCTATCTATCTATCTATCTATCTATCTATCTATCTATCTATCTATCTATCTATCTATCTATCTATCTATCTATCTATCTATCTATCTATCTATCTATCTATCTATCTATCTATCTATCTATCTATCTATCTATCTATCTATCTATCTATCTATCTATCTATCTATCTATCTATCTATCTATCTATCTATCTATCTATCTATCTATCTATCTATCTATCTATCTATCTATCTATCTATCTATCTATCTATCTATCTATCTATCTATCTATCTATCTATCTATCTATCTATCTATCTATCTATCTATCTATCTATCTATCTATCTATCTATCTATCTATCTATCTATCTATCTATCTATCTATCTATCTATCTATCTATCTATCTATCTATCTATCTATCTATCTATCTATCTATCTATCTATCTATCTATCTATCTATCTATCTATCTATCTATCTATCTATCTATCTATCTATCTATCTATCTATCTATCTATCTATCTATCTATCTATCTATCTATCTATCTATCTATCTATCTATCTATCTATCTATCTATCTATCTATCTATCTATCTATCTATCTATCTATCTATCTATCTATCTATCTATCTATCTATCTATCTATCTATCTATCTATCTATCTATCTATCTATCTATCTATCTATCTATCTATCTATCTATCTATCTATCTATCTATCTATCTATCTATCTATCTATCTATCTATCTATCTATCTATCTATCTATCTATCTATCTATCTATCTATCTATCTATCTATCTATCTATCTATCTATCTATCTATCTATCTATCTATCTATCTATCTATCTATCTATCTATCTATCTATCTATCTATCTATCTATCTATCTATCTATCTATCTATCTATCTATCTATCTATCTATCTATCTATCTATCTATCTATCTATCTATCTATCTATCTATCTATCTATCTATCTATCTATCTATCTATCTATCTATCTATCTATCTATCTATCTATCTATCTATCTATCTATCTATCTATCTATCTATCTATCTATCTATCTATCTATCTATCTATCTATCTATCTATCTATCTATCTATCTATCTATCTATCTATCTATCTATCTATCTATCTATCTATCTATCTATCTATCTATCTATCTATCTATCTATCTATCTATCTATCTATCTATCTATCTATCTATCTATCTATCTATCTATCTATCTATCTATCTATCTATCTATCTATCTATCTATCTATCTATCTATCTATCTATCTATCTATCTATCTATCTATCTATCTATCTATCTATCTATCTATCTATCTATCTATCTATCTATCTATCTATCTATCTATCTATCTATCTATCTATCTATCTATCTATCTATCTATCTATCTATCTATCTATCTATCTATCTATCTATCTATCTATCTATCTATCTATCTATCTATCTATCTATCTATCTATCTATCTATCTATCTATCTATCTATCTATCTATCTATCTATCTATCTATCTATCTATCTCTATCTATCTATCTATCTATCTATCTATCTATCTATCTATCTATCTATCTATCTATCTATCTATCTATCTATCTATCTATTGACCTTTCGAGCCATAGCCGGCCCGTAGGGCGTATACCAAGATACTCCCTCTCTTATCTGAATTTTTTGTTCTCTCTCTCTCTCTAACTTTTTTAGGTCCCAGTGGAGCATAGGCCTTCAACAAACACTTTCCAAGTCGTTCTGTTTTTTGCCATTCTTTTAAGATCATTCGATGTCTTCCCCATCATCTTCATCTCTGCTTCTATCTGTCTTCTCCAAGAATTCCTTGGTCTTCCTCTTTTTCTTTTCCCCTGGGGGTTCCAAAAAAGGGCCTCTTGTGTAATGCTCTCAGTTGGCTTCCGTAGTGTGTGTCCTATCCAGCGCCATCGTCTACGCTGTATCTCTTTATCCACTGGTGTTTGACTGGTACATTTCCATAATTCTATGTTAGTGATTTTGTCCTGTCATTTCCATCCTTTTATTCTGCGTAAGCATCCATTAATGAAAGTCTGTATCTTCGTGATTGTCAATTTTGTTGTTCTCCATGTTTCACAGCCATATAATAGGACCGCCTTAACATTTGAGTTGAAAATTTTTATTTTTGTATTTAACGTAATTTCTTTGGATTTCCATATATTTCCCAGTGCAGTGCAATGAAAGCTCCTCTTGCTTTTGATATCCTTATTTTGGTGTCATTTTCTGTTCCTCCATCTTTATCTATATTACTGCCCAGATATATGTAAGATTGTACATCTAATAGAGGTATTTCTCCTAGTTTTATTTGGTTATTGCCAACTGTATTAATTATCATAATAAATTTTTGTTCTAGCAGTTTTCAATTCTTTTAAATATATTTTACCAAATCTCGCCATTTATCTCTGTTCTGTGCAAGCAGCTCTATTTCATTGAGGGAGCCGATTCCTGCTGCTCTTGCCTCTCTCATCAATGTTCTTCTCAGTGTCTCTCTGGGTCTTCCACTTTTACTCTTACCTGTTGTTTCCCACATGAGGGCTTGTTTTGCTATTCGGTTATTATCTCTTCTCATCACATGTCCAATATATGACCATCGTCTTTTCTTTATTACTGAAGATATTAGTGGTTGATTGACGATTTCTCTAATTTCATCGTTTGTTTTGAATTCGTTCCACGTTATACCAAGTATTTTCCTTAGACATTTAATTCGAATGCGTTCAACTTTGTTTCTATATCTCTTGTTGTTTTCCAGCTTTCACATTTTCCAGATTAACAATAGCAGCACAAAAACTAAACGCCATTAAGAACATGTGACACAATACGAGTAAGTCAGTAAAATTAAAATTATTGCAGAAATGCATCTTCTCGACAGCAACATACAGTCGCGAATCACGGACAATAACGCAAACAAAAAGGAAAAAAAATCGATTTATTCGGAACAAAATGTTACAGAAAAATCCTTAAGATACATTGAAAAATGAAAAGAACAACAACAAAAAAGATATATGAAAAGATTTCAACATAAAAAATAACTGGTTTATATACACCATTCTACAGAGAAACTTAAAATACGAAGGTCCCGTCAAAGGCGCAGCGGGCAGAAAAGAACAATAATTGAAGACATTGTTCCCGGGTGTCGCATCAGGGGCAGACCAAGAAGAAGGTGGTTTCATGAATCAAGGAAACTTTGAACATGACAACAGAAGTTCTGGCTAGAGACACAGATCTTTTCTTTAAGGCTGTGGTAAATGCAACATTCTACATACAGTACATACGACATGATGATGATTCTTTGTTAACTCTTTATGTAATTTCATCTGAGGGGAAGAGAACATAAACAGTTTCTTCAAAGATTGTCTCCACTTATTATTTTTGAGACATTGATATAGGTATTCTAAAATCTAGACAGAGGTAACACATTTATTTAACAAAATCGGCGATGAGAATAAGGTTAAGGAACTAAAGTTATGACTCGATTGAGATTAATGAGCTGAAGTTGTGATGCGACTGACATTGAAAAGCTAAAATTGTGACGCGACTGAGATTAAAGAACTAACATTGTAAAGAAAATAAGATAAAAGAAGTACATTTTAACGGGAAATGATTAAAAAACTGAAAATGTAAAGGGAAAATTAATAATGAATTAAAATTGTGACGAGAATCAGATGAAAGAACTAACATTGTTGACGCGATTGAGATCAAATAACTGACATTTTGGCAAAAATATGTTAAAGAACTTCAATTATGACAAGAAAAAGTTTGATGAGATCAAAGAACAAAAGTTGTTTCACGAATGAGTTTAAAAACTATTTTGGTGAAGAGAATGAAACTATTGAATTAATGTAGTGACAAGAATTAGATTAAAGAACAAAAGTTGTGACGAGAATGAGATTAAAGAACTAAAGTTGTGACGAGAATGAGATTAAAGAACTAAAGTTGTGACGAGAATGAGATTAAAGAACTAAAGTTGTGACACGAATGAGTTTAAAAACTAAACTGGCAAAGAGAATGAAACTATAGAATTAATGATGTGACGAGAATGAGATTAAAGAACTAAAGTTGTGACACGAATGAGTTTTAAAAACTAAACTGGCAAAGAGAATGAAACTATAGAATTAATGATGTGACGAGAATGAGATTAAAGATCTAAAGTTGTGACACGAATGAGATTAAAGTACTAAAGTTGTGACGAGAATGAGATTAAAGTACTAAAGTTGTGACGAGAATGAGATTAAAGAACTAAAGTTGTGACGAGAATGAGTTTAAAAACTAAACTGGCAAAGAGAATGAAACTATAGAATTAATGATGTGACGAGAATGAGATTAAAGATCTAAAGTTGTGACACGAATGAGATTAAAGTACTAAAGTTGTGACGAGAATGAGATTAAAGATCTAAAGTTGTGACACGAATGAGTTTAAAAACTAAACTGGCAAAGAGAATGAAACTATAGAATTAATGATGTGACGAGAATGAGATTAAAGATCTAAAGTTGTGACGTGAATGAGATTAAAGTACTAAAGTTGTGACGAGAATGAGATTAAAGAACCAAAATTATATCGAAAATGATATGAAAGAACCAAAATTATGCCGAAAATGATATGAAAGAACCAATATTATGTCGAAAATGAGATGAAAGAACCAAAATTATGCCGAAAATGAGACCAAAAAAAAACATAATGACGAGAAAGAACGTAACTTTTAGCGGGAATGATTAAAATTATATAAAGGCGGTGGCGAGAATGAGATTGTGAAATAAAATAGTTTAAAAAAAACGGTTATGAAAATAAATGAACCGAGCTCGAGTTTATAGTTGCAGAGGCCTGTGACCCATGACAGTTTAGGAACCGCTTATCTAGATGGCTTTCTAGAACCATCACAGTCCAAACTCTGTACGTCCAAGTGCAAAGTGCCGACTTTAATACAGGGCGCCAAACAAGTTCTGATCATCGCAGCCAGGGCGGATACAAACACGGCTCTGTTCGAATCCGTGTTGACGGTCAGTGGGCAAGCGTGAGGATGCAATGCTGTGATTCTCAATATGGAAAGCGTGCACCCCCAGGGGTAAATGGAAAAAAATATATATTTAGAGGTCTATTAGTAATAACTAATATATCAAATATGAATTAAGTATATGTTTGTTTTGTTTTTATGTTAAACCATCTTTTTATTTGATTCATTTTTTTAATGTAAATATTGCTCCATTTTGTTAACGTATTACTATCCATTACTTTATAATCCCATTGGAGACAAATAATAATAAATGAATATTATTATAGAGGGAAACTTCCGAGGCGATAATCAGTGAATCAATATCATAGGAAGAGTTATGTTTACAGCACTCGGAAAAATGACAAATAATCAACAACAGAAAAAAATATGGGCCAAGGCAGGATCGAACCCGTACTCAGTGGCACAGCGCCTTGCCACGAAAAGCCCAATGTCGAACGTCCTATTTATATCCCATTGTCGAACGTCCTATTTTTTACGTCTAAAATGCAAGCACTTGAAATAAAACTAGCGAGAATAATTACAACTCGTTTTGTTGATGTAAATGCAATACAAGATGTATAGAAATGGTCATTAAAGGGGCATGTAAATGAATTAATTTTGGAACCACTGACATAGAAAACGAAGCCGTAATTTATACAAGATACAGGGGAAAATAAAACTAGTGCAAGGATGTGTTACGTGATAAAGTAAAACCAGTGAGTTTGTAATTTTTTTCTTCTTTAGATGAAATGGGGAGGTTTGGGAGTCTGGCGTTAGTTTAACGGACTTAAATGAAAAACATGTTTAACGGAGTTAAAGAGGAGGAATAACATGTTTAACGGAGTTAAAGAAGAGGAATAACATGTTTAATGTACTTAAAGAAAATGAATAACATGTTTAATGTTCTTAAAGAGAATGAATAACATTCTTAATGCATTTAAAGAAAACGAATAATGAATAACATTCTTAATGCATTTAAAGAAAACGAATAACATGCTTGACGGACTTAAATAAATTGTGTTCTTTCTCACGGTGTTGTGATACTCTCTCCCTAACCCTAACGGTGTTGTGATACTCTCTCCCTAACCCTAACGGTGTTGTGATACACTCTCCCTAACTCTAACGGTGTTGTGATACTCTCTCCCTAACCCTAACGGTGTTGTGATACTCTCCCTAACCCTAAGGGTGTTGTGATACTCTCTCCCTAACCCTAACGGTGTTGTGATACTCTCTCCCTAACCCTAACGGTGTTGTGATACTCTCTTCCTAACTCTAACGGTGTTGTGATACTCTCTCCCTAACTCTACAAACTAGGTACTCAATTTTGTTTCGCTTCAGTATGGACTAGAGTGTGCCACTATAGAAAGAACACAATATTTGTGGGTGATGTGCCTAATGCGCTACCACGAAACTCCTTTATATGATATTTGTTGTGCTGGTTTAAATGTTTAATATGAAAATATTTCTTAGCTGTATACGGCAATTGACCTCTTGCCTGACGTGTGGTAGCAAGCCATCATAATTAGTCAGTAGTTTGGTCATCTGTTAGCGTCTATGTTGAATATTTTTTTATTGGGCAGCTTCTCTCATAATTGAACTCCAAATATTGTATAGACTGATCCGATCCGATCCAATTCAAACAAGACAATTGCGATTTTTGGGCCATGTTAAAAGACACAACAGCCTACTAAAAGTAATCCTGGAGGGAAAATACCAGGTAAAAGAGGTAGAGGTAGACCTAGACTAACATGAACGAGTAACATCAAAAGATGGACAAACCAGCCAATGACAACCTGCATCATCATAGAAAGAGACAGAGCAGAATGGCGCTCCATGGTAGCCAATCTTCGTTGCGGAGATGGCACTCGATGATGATGATAACGATCCAATCACAGAATGAACAAGATGCATATCCTTCCCCCTGCGCTTTTTGTCCTCTGATAGAAATATCATATCTTACTCGATGTCCTCTGATAGAAATATCATATCTTACTCGATGTCCTCTGATAGAAATATCATATCTTACTCGATGTCCTCTGATAGAAATATCATATCTTACTCGAATGTTGCTGTGCTGTTTTTTTATATATTTATTTTCCTTCTCTCTGTGCTACGATCTAAAGTCATATCTTATACATTTCTTTCGCTGAGAGGGGATTTTCTCAAGAAAGCGAAGCAAAAATCACAATATTCGTCTACCATTTGGTCTCTTTTACTTAGCTAACATCACAATAACATCTTTTTTTCTGCATTCACTTTTAAGCGTTAATAATTTCAAAGAAAGTATTGGTCAGCTCAAGGCTGGTGACATCTCCATAAAAGATCGCCTACTTATGACACTGATGATGGATACTGACGTTTCTCTGTTCGGTACATGATGGGCATCTCTGAAGTAAGTGATCGGTAGCCATATTGTCAATGTTACAGCTACATTCCCATCCTGAAGGTGATGAAACAAAAATTATGCTTTATTTTGTTATAGTCTGTTCGCAGTCTAAAAATGATTGCTGCTGATATGCTTGTGCCGGTTTAAGCTTGTATGGCAATCCTGGTGTTTTGTACTCCATTAATAATAATAATAAGGCTCTTGTTATTCTTTCTAATTTGATAATTTACTATATCCTACATTACTACAGTACTATAAACACGCTAAGAACACAAATATGGCTTAATGAAACAACCCTGCATAACAAACTATGTGGAACCGGTGAAGACTTCAATCGAAACTCACGACCCAGGCTGGTCTAAACGACTAAATGCAGTAACAGTAGATGTTCACCGAAGAAGAAGATTGTATACTGTATAGTGATCATATACTGTATAGTGATCAATTCTAAAGAGATAATATGCAGTTGTTATACATTCTAATAATATAGTATGCTATTGTGATTAACCTTCTATTGTGATTCATCCTACTATTGTGATGTATCCTTCTATTGTGATTGATTATGCTATTGTGATTTATCCTTCTATTGTGATTGATTATGCTATTGTGATTTATCCTTCTATTGTGATTCATCCTACTATTGTGATTTATCCTTCTATTGTGATTCATCCTACTATTGTGATTTATCCTTCTATTGTGATTCATCCTACTATTGTGATTTATCCTTCTATTGTGATTCATCCTACTATTGTGATTTATCCTTCTATTGTGATTGATTATGCTATTGTGATTTATCCTTCTATTTTGATTGATTATGCTATTGTGATTAATTTATTTTTATTGTGATATATCCAAATATTGTGATTCCCCCCACTTTTGTGATGCATGAAACTTGTGATACAGCCTACTATTGTGATACAGCCTACTTTTGTGATACAGCCTGCTATTGTGATACAGCCTGCTATTGTGATACAGCCTGCTATTGTGATACAGCCCACTATTGTGATACAACCTACTATTGTGATACAGCCTACTATTGTGATACAGCCTACTATTGCGATACAGCCTACTATTGTAATACAGCCAACTATTGTGATACAGAACAATATTGCGATACAGCCTGCTATTGTGATACAGCCTACAGTTGTGATACAGCCTACTATTGTGATACAGCCTGCTATTGTGATACATCCTGATTTTGTGATACAGCCTACTATTGTGATACAGCCTGCTATTGTGATACAGTTCACTATTGTGATACAGCCTACTATTGTGTTACAGCCTACTATTGTGATACAGCCTACAGTTGTGATACAGCCTACTATTGTGATACAGCCAACTATTGTGATACAGCCTACTATTGTGATACAGCCTACTATTGCGATACAGCCTACTATTGTAATACAGCCACTATTGTGATACAGAACAATATTGCGATACAGCCTGCTATTGTGATACAGCCTACAGTTGTGATACAGCCTACTATTGTGATACAGCCTGCTATTGTAATACATCCTGATATTGTGATACAGCCTGCTATTGTGATACAGTTCACTATTGTGATACAGCCTACTATTGTGTTACAGCCTACTATTGTGATACAGCCTACAGTTGTGATACAGCCTACTATTGTGATACAGCCAACTATTGTGATACAGCCTACTATTGTGATACAGCCTACTTTTGTGATACAGCCTGCTATTGTGATACAGCCCACTATTGTGATACAACCTACTATTGTGATACAGCCTACTATTGTGATACAGCCTACTATTGCGATACAGCCTACTATTGTAATACAGCCAACTATTGTGATACAGAACAATATTGCGATACAGCCTGCTATTGTGATACAGCCTACAGTTGTGATACAGCCTACTATTGTGATACAGCCTGCTATTGTGATACATCCTGATATTGTGATACAGCCTACTATTGTGATACAGCCTGCTATTGTGATACAGTTCACTATTGTGATACAGCCTACTATTGTGTTACAGCCTACTATTGGTATACAGCTCACTATTGTGATACAGCCCACTATTGTGATACAGCCAATTATTGTGATACAGCCAATTATTGTGATACAGCCTACTATTGCGACATAGCCCACTATTGTGATACAGCCTACTATTGCGATATAGCCCATTATTGTGATACAGCCCACTATTGTGATACATCCCATTATTGTGATACAGCCCACTATTGTGATACAGCCCACTATTGTGATACAGCCTCCTATTGTGATACAGCCCACTATTGCGATTCAGCCCACTATTGCGATACAGCCCAATATTGCGATACAGCCTACTATTGTGATTCATCTCACTATTGTGATTCATCTCACTATTGTGATTCATCTCACTATTGTGATTCATCTCACTATTGTGATTCATCTCACTATTGTGATTCATCTCACTATTGTGATTCATCTCACTATTGTGATTCAGCGCAGTGGGCAACAAGTTGTGTATCTTCCGACCCACAAACCCGGAGCAACAGCTTGTTTCTAGGATTCGAACGCTGAGCTTCCTTCCGGTTGGTCAGAGATTGGCAGTCTTTTATCTGTGGGTCACGTACACCCACTTTCCTCTACGTGCTGCCAGTGTCAACACAGGCGTACTCCGTGCAGACTTGCTCCTTGTCCTCTTCTATCCTCTACAGCGCACGTCACAGATATCATTCACAGCCTGGTTACGATGCCGCCGAGAGAGAAGCCGGTGTGAGTTCACTTTGACTCACTAAGTGCGAACGTGCGCTCGATGACCCGCCAAATGCGGATTTATTTGTGGTTGGAAAGAACAGAACTCGGATTATTAACACACGAAGTAAGTACGCGCTGCCGATCTCGTACAGTACCTACCAGTTACTTCGTTAGGTTGACATTTATGCAATTTTCATTCTAGATTTATGAAAAAAAAATAGCAACACAATGATTTAATTTCATTTATAAATTACAACAGAACGGCATAAATGACAGTGGAAAAATCTTTTGAACTCTCGACACTACAATTCGCTTTACCCTAAAAGTGATATTTTAGTTCCTTCAACATTTATTAAATTTCTCAAATTAGAATTTCTCAAACATTCAATTTTCATTCATAAAAGTGACATCATCTGAATCTATTTTAAATTTACGGCACTGAAATAATTATGGAATTTCATTATTTTTAATTACATTTTATTTCCGTGACCTTTGAATGAATGAACAACCAGTAATTTTAAGAAGAATGTTGTCACTGTGGTTTATTTCATTATTTTTTAGAGCAAAATTCAGATATGGCCTAACATTAATTACAAAGAACAAGAGGTAGAGTTCGATCCCAACCGAAGGCTTCCGGGTTCACCCAGCCTTAAATGGGTACCGGATTTTTTCTGGGAAAGTAAAGCGGCACGGGCGTAATACTGACCACATTACCCCAAAAAAATCATGTGCTGAAGGTCTGTCAAATTTATGGTCACTAACACCATATTCCCTATACGTCACTTGGCGTGACGGGGGCTCTACTTTTTTTCTTTACTAACATTAATTATGGTTGAAATGATACCTTCTTCGAATAAATTGCAGATACGTAATAATAAAGACACGTGTGAAAGTTATCTTACTAAATGGTACATATCTCAAGACAACTAAAGTGTTAAAGACAAAAGCTATGATCACTTTGTAATTTTACTGACAAAATGGAACGACACAATTTATATAAGCACATAGTAAACGACGGTCAGTCATTCTTTGTTTCTATCTTAATGCACTTGTAGTAACTATTTTGAGTGAATCGTAGAGATAGATAAAGAGTGAAAGAGAGAAAGAGGGAGAGAAAGAGAGAGAGAGAGAAAAGAAAGTGAGAGAGCCATCGCTAGGTATTAAGAGGGAATGGGGGTGTAGAATAAAATAACTATATTAATAACTATAGGGTCAGTCTGTGTTCGTATCATTTAATAATATTCTTTGGTACTGGGTAGTATAGGGAGCCGCGATAGCTCAGTGCTTAATGAACTTGACTACAAAGGACAAGAGGTAGGTAGTGTTCGATCCCAACCGACGGCTTCCGGGTTCACTCAGCCTTTAATGGGTACCGGATTTTTTTTAAAGCGACACGGGCGTAATACTGACCTCATTACCCCGAAAATCATATGCCGAAGGTCTGTAAAATGTATGGTCACTAACACCAAATTACCTATACGCCACTTGGCGTGACGGGGGTACTTTACTACTTTTGTTTTTACTGGGTAGTATAGAGGCAAGGCGTCAGTCTCAGGACAAGAAAGTCCCTGGTTCAATTCCGACTCTCAAGCGTTGGGAAAGGTAAAAAAAAAATGTAATTGAATCAATTGTTTCTTCATGGGTTTACTCGGGTCTTTGAGTAATGAGATCTGATGTCTAGCCCTCTCGGATAACGGCAAGAAACAGGCGGTTCCGTTTACATTCTGCGCACGGTAAAGAACTCGTTCTTGAAAATCTAAAATAATAAGCCAAAATGGACGCTGTCAGGGCAACATTATTTGGAAAAAAAAAAACTTTGACGACAAAAAATGAAAGTACCTTTGAAGTCTGAGAATATCTGCCTATATGACGAGGGACACCGGAGAACTTGTCTGTCGGTGTGGAAATAAGGAAAAAATAATATGCAAGCCAAATTCAGAGGGACTCGCTAGAGACCAAATAGCAAACGCAAACAACAAACATGGACAAGATAAAAACTAAAATACTGCAATAGATGAATCAGAATCAACAAGAAAGATCAGTGGAAACAAGACGAAAGAAGATTTAAAAAAAAAAAAACACACCCAGTCATGCAAGCTGAAGTTTTCCGTTGAGGTGGACTCTGTCAGGACGATTTACCACGTTTCGGAAAAGAAATAACTTAAAGTTGGAACGTAGAAAAAAGTAACATACAGAAATGTCATAAATAACAATACAATTAAATTATCGATTATATTTATCCCCTTTTTTGAGATTTCACTCCCCTGCATGTCACAGAACAGTATTACTTTTACTTATTTATTTTCACTAAAACGCATTACTACAGTTTACTGTGGAGCCGCGATAGCTCAGTGGTTAGTGAACTGGACTACAAGGATAAGAGGTAGGGTTCGATCCAAACCGACTGCTTCCGGTTTACTCAGCCTTTAATGGGTATCGGATTTTTTTCTGGGAAAATAAGGCGGCACGGGCGTAATACCGACCACTATACCCCAAGAATCATGTGTCGAAGGTCTGTAAAATTTATGGTCACTAACACCATATTCCCTATACACCACTTGGCGTGACGGAGATACTTACTTTTACTTTTACAGTCTACTGTAACTATCTGACTTTCTATTTCTCTCTCCAAATAGAGACAACAGATGTGTTGTAGATAAATAATATAATGTTAACAACAACAATAATAAGCAGTAAAATCGACAATTTCTAAATTAATGAAATCAGATCTCCGCTAAAGAGGACAGTAATCAAAGTATATCTGGTGATGAAATATTCGGTTTATTTGGATCGACGGAGATGTGGTAAGTCACTGCTGACGCCGTCATGTCAGATACCACTGACGAAAGAGAAGACTGACAATGACAGAGGATAATTTAGAGAAGAACGTGATGGCAAGCAGACGGTCAAGAGAAGCTGTAAACAGTGATCACCGGAAGTTGGTATGACACGTGCACGTCGGCACGTTGCTAGGACAACAACGTGTTTGTTCCACGTGCAGTGTTACCATTGCTGCGCATGAAAGACAATGTTTTATTTTATTAAGTGTAAATCCAGGTGCAATCTCTCACTCTCTCGCTCATAATCTATTATCCATATCTGCTTTCTGTCTCTATTAATATGTTTGTTTGACCGTGTGTTCCTACGTGATCTGAACAACGAACATCTCAAAAGATTGAAAGGCATATTTAGAAAACAGACGCAAGAAAAAATACAGAAAACAAGCTTACATGTTAGCACGAATCAAGTAGCTTTATTTGAAGCTGACTCACAAAGATGGCGATTCATTCAAACTAATATCCCAAAAGAAAAGTCCTCAATGACCATGACTCTCGAAGCTTCGATGTTTTTGATGCTCACAAACTGCACTGTTATGATATATTTTGTGAACGCTCTCTACTAGCCATCTGTTATTTGGCTTTGACTTGAGCGCGGCGAAGTTGTTTTACCATTGTATCTTTTGTGTATTTGCTTATCTTTTCTTCCAAAATATATTGATTATGAAAGGATGTTTTACCTTTCTAGTTAATTAGCATGTTTGTTTCATCGACTTTTTCACTTCCTTCACATATGTTGTTTATATGTGAGATTAACGTCTACCAAGTAAAGTACCCCCGTCACGCCAAGTGGCGTATAGGGAAATATGGTGTTAGTGACCCTATATTTTACAGACCTTCAGCACATGATTTTTGGGGTAATGTGGTCAGTATTACGCCCGTGCTGCTTTACTTTCCCAGAAAAAAATCCGGTACCCATTTAAGGCTGGGTGAACCCGGAAGCCGTCGGTTGGGATCGAACCCTACCCCTTGTCCGTGGTAGTCCAGTTCACTAACCACTGAGCTATCGCGGCTCCCTACGTCTACCAAACTGTATAATATATTAAACGCATTATTTGGTTCAGATGAGTACCATAGTATATATTTTTGTTAACATTGGCACAATTTTAAGTAACAATAAATAGTATTTCAATATTACCTTTAAGCTAATGTCGTTTTTCTTTTCCAGAAATATCATGTTCCCAGTTTTTTGGGTTCTTATTTTCTACTACCTTTCAACTTCCAGTCGAGCACAGGTCTTTAAAGCACTTTCCAAATCGTCTAGCTTAGCCGGTCTTCTTAAGATCTGTACATTTCTTCTCCTTCTTCTTAATATCTACTTCCACTTATTTTCTCCAAATGCGTTTTGGCATTCGCGGTCATTGTCTCCTTGGTTAACCTAACCCGGTCTGAAGCCGATCTCTTGTTCTCAGTTAAAGTTCTCACCAACATAAGTAGAGAAAGTTAACGTTCTCACCAACATAAGTAGAGACAGTTAACGTTCTCACCAACATAAGTAGAGACAGTTAACTTTCTCACCAACATAAATTATAGAAAGTTAACGTTCCCACCAACATAAAGTAGAGACAGTTAACGTTCCCACCAACATAAAGTATAGAAAGTAAACGTTCCCACCAACATAAAGTAGAAACAGTTAACGTTCCCACCAACATAAAGTAGAGACAGTTAACGTTCTCACCAACATAAGTAGAGACAGTTAACGTTCTCACCAACATAAAGTAGAGAAAGTTAACGTTCTCACCAACATAAAGTAGAGACAGTTACCGTTCTCACCAACATAAAGTAGAGACAGTTAACGTTCTCACCAACATAAAGTAGAGACAGTTAACGTTCTCACCAACATAAAGTAGAGACAGTTAGCGTTCTCACCAACATAAAGTAGAGACAGTTAACGTTCTCACCAACATAATTCAAGAATGCAAGAGTGGATCTATTTAGCTTCACCTTCTTCTTCACATCATCCTCTTACCCTGGTACGTCATGTCAATGTAGATATAAAACGATCGCTGTCAACGGGCAGATGTTCACATGCAGGACAGAAACAATGGTTCAAGGACACAACTTTTTTTGCTCGTTCGTTGGTGTTGACAGAAGCCACGATGTCTTCAATCTCTGTCAAAGATGGTTCAGAGGTGGCTGATGATGTCGACATGAGTTCTGATGTTCCCGATGCAATCAGCAAATTGATTGTTGATCGGCTGATATACATGATGGTACACTGGAGTTTTTCTGATTTGCTGAGCCATTTCTACTTGTGGTGTTACTTTTAAAAAAATGTTTGCGCCCCAGCTACCAGAACTCTCAGCTGCATTGCTGCGTCACTCTGAGAAATTATCACCAACACACCCCAAAATACAAGAGGTAGCGTTCGATCTCAACCGAAAGCTTTCGGTTCACCCAGCCTTTAATGGGTACCGGATTTTTTCTGGGAAAGCAAAGCGACATGGCGTAATACCGGCCACATTACCCCAAAAATCATGTGCCGAAGGTCTGTAAAATTTATAGTCACTAACACCATATTCCCAATACGCCACTTGGCATGACAGGGTACTTTACTTTTTACTACACCCCAAAATGTCAAAATTGATACAAAATGCTTTAGTTGCACATTTAGTGCGTTTAAACCACCCATTCTTCAGTCCACCATATGATGTTTTGTCATTTCAATATATCCCACAATACAGTTGGTTGATTCGTCACGCCAGCCACAAGTCCAGCCCATCTCAGCTGTGCTGTATATTTTGATGTGGGTGTGTTTATCAAGCACATCTGTGTGCCTGCTATTTTTTCTTCAGCGGTTTTAACAGGCAACGCCCAAGTGCTTCTATTCCTTATGTGGGCTTAATGTGCTTTACAGTGTCACTAGTAACTTAGTAAATAATTCACACTATAGATGTATATTTTACTGAAACATTATCCAATCAAATGATTTTCACTACAACTATGAACCTGCATGTGATCTACAGTACACTTTAATAGCGTGATTCACTATGTCATAGCTTTATACTATAAAGACGTGCTTTATTATGTCATTACTGAACTGGAAAATGATTCGCAATATTGAAACCTAATTAACATTTTGTTTTCACTATACAGCTAAAATATTATGAGATCAATAGTAGACATGAAAGAAATTTAAATCAACGGTCACAACATAAACAATCTGTGAGATGCAGAAGATACAGTCTTAATAGCAGAGACAGAATGAACTACAATAAATGACAGACATAAAGGTTAAATTAAACAACAAGAAAGGTCTCAGTCTGAGTAGTAAGAAAACAGAAGTAATGGTTATATTGAAGAAACAACCATCACCATCATGCAGCATAAAAATAAACAGGACAAATCTGAAACAAGTGCAACGCGTCAAATACTTGCGCACAATAATAACATCAAACGGAAGATGCACCACAGAAATAAAAAGTTGAATAGCTCAGGTAAAAATAGCATTTCAGAAAATGAAAAAACGTCTTATGCAACAGATCTATGTCAATAGAAGTGAGAAAGAGAGTTCATCGGTGCTATATAGAGCCAATTCTGACCTATGGAAGCGAATCATGGTCAGTAGACAAACAAATGAAAAAAAAACTATTAGAGGCCAAAAAGATGGGATTTCTCAGAAGAATGTTGAAAGTTTCCTGGACAGCTAATAATACCAAAGGGGAACTCTCAAAAAGGCCAACACAAAAAGGAAGCTCCTAAAAAACTTCAGAAAGAAACAATCCACATTTTTCAGGCACATCATGAGAAGAGGAAAGTTGGAATATTTGGTTACAGCTGGCAAAATACAGGGAAAGAGAGATCGCGGATGCCAAAGAGAGAAAATACTAGATAGCTTGGTTCCATGGCATGGAAAACAGTCAACAACAGAACTCATACGATGTACTGTAGATAGAAGGTTGTGGAAGGACATGATCGCCTACGACAACCGGTATGGTACATGATGATGATGATGACTTGTAAACATCACCACTGACCTGGCAAGTATGCAGAGATCACCTTTGGGCCCCTATAGATAGGGATCAGGTTGAGGTGTTCCTCGGGGGGTTCTGTCCGCAGTTCAAGGGTCGGATCAAACAGATGGAGCATCTCACTTGCCAGCTGAAGATAGCAAAAACACGACAATAATAATAATATAATAAACTAATAAGAATATTATAATACATAAATACTAGATCATAGTCTGTCACAATATTTTCTAACCTTTTTTATCCTTGTCACAAATTGATAAAGAAACCAGTTGTCTCATCACCTCTTTTAGATCAACAACAAAATCGTTATAATGCATGGCTCGTATTGTACTTATAAGCCTTCAATTTTCTCTTTCTTTGACTTTGGTCTGCTTTTCTTTCACACAGCCACTTTTAGTGTTTTTCGCCACCCAATTCTAATCTGGGCGAGATGCGATCTTATCTAATGAGTCTATGCCTGCCAACTTTGCTTCTCTTAAAAGTGTTCTTTTCAGTGTCTCTCTAGATCGTCCTCTTTATCTGTATTCCGGTGCTTTTCATTGAATAGCCTGTTTTGGAATTCTAAGGAGATTGTCCCTACACAAAAACCCTCATCATTCTGAGTTCGAATTGCGTTGCATTTAGCACCAGTTACACACAAATCTAGTAAGTCAGATTATTATGTCTGAAATTATTTATGTTTATCTAAACGCTGTCTTTAATGATGAATTTAATTTGTGAAAGTAAGACTACGACCTCTTATCTATTTATCTATTGACCTTTCGAGCCGTAGCCGGCCCATAGGGCGTAGACCAAGATACTCCCTATCTTATCTTAATTTTTGTTCTAGCAGTCTCCAATTCTTTTAAAGATATTTTATCAAATCTCACCATTTGTCTCTGTTCTGTGCAAGCGGCTCTATCTCATTGAGGGAGCCGACTCCTGCTGCTCTTGCCTCTCTCATCAATGTTCTTCTCAGTGTCTCTCTGGGACTTCCTCTTTTCCTCTTACATGTTGTTTCCCACATGAGGGCTTGCTTTGCTATTCGGTTATTTATCCCTCATCATCACATGTCCAACATATGACCATCGTCTTTTCTTTATTACTGAAGATATTAGTGGTTGATTGGCGATTTCTCTAATTTCCTCCTTTGTTTTGAATTCGTTTCACGCTATACCAAGCATTTTCCTTAGACATTTATTTTCGAATGCGTTCAACTTTGTTTCTATATCTCTTGTTGTTTTCCAGCTTTCACACGCATACGTAAGGGTCGATAGTTCATATGATTTGAATAGTCTAAGTTTTATGTTTGTGCTGATGAGTTTTGATTTCCACAACTTTTCAAGGCTTCTGAAAGACATTGCTGCTTTATCTTTTCTGATTCTAATTTCTTTGCTCGTATCCCCTTCTCGATTAATGTGACTTCCAAGATAGATAAAGTGATCGATCTCTTCCAATGGTTTGTTAAATGAATTTAATTTGTGAAAGTACGACTATAACCTCTTAGGCTCACATTGAAATCTAAATATGCTAAAGTTTTACAGTGAAGGTAATGTAGTCATATATTAATTTGAAAAGTCATTTTTGTTATCACGTGGTATAGCTTCCAAACGTAGATTCTCGTTTATATTCAAAATATAATAAAAACAGCTTTGTACTGTACAGTAGCACAAATTGTCGGTTTTATTGTAACTTATGGTCACACCATCACATCACAAATACGGTTGATCACACCACAATTTCATATATTGTCCTAGAGGTCAGACTTGTTGATTCAGTCTCTCTTTAATAATGGACAAATGTGGGACATAGATCTTTGGTTGGATGTGTCTATTCAAGCCTTCTAGAGCACTGTCTATCTGGATCACAATTCTGTTATCCGTAACATCTTTAGACATATCGGACAGTCTTGACTCAGTACTTTAGACATATCGGATAGTCTTGACTCAGTACTTTAGACATATTGGACAGTCTTGACTCAGTACTTTAGACATATCGGACAGTCTTGACTCAGTACTTTAGACATATCGGACAGTCTTGGCTCAGTACTTTAAATAAATTGAAGAGTCTTGACTCAGTACTTTAAATAAATTGAAGAGTCTTGACTCAGTACTTTAGACAGATCAAAGAGTCTTGACCAGTACTTTAGACAGATCAAAGAGTCTTGACCGGTACTTTAGACAGATCAAAGAGTCTTGACCGGTACTTTAGACAGATCAAAGAGTCTTGACCGGTACTTTAGACAGCTCAAACAGTCTTGACCGGTACTTTAGACAGATCAAAGAGTATTGACCAGTACTTTAGACAGATCAAAGAGTCTTGACCAGTACTTTAGACAGATCAACGAGTCATGACCGGCACTTTCGGTGGATGGGACCGGAGTCGGAAAAAAAGATCGCAGAAAAAAAAAAAACATCGTATAAAAATCACCGTGGAAAATTCATCGAAATAAAAATCATCGCAGGGAAATACCAAAGCAGGAAATTCATATTGGATGAAAAAAAAAAAAAACCATCGCATGATTCATAATTGTAGGAATTTAAAGTCTTTACTATATCTGAAATAAAACTTATAACAGTTTATTTACTCAGCTAGACCGCACAAATGTTGAATATAATTAGTACAGTTAAGATATCAATATTGAAGAAAGTGTGGTGGCGAATAGATTAAAACGCTTGTAGGACTTTTGCTAACAGTTCAAACACTATTATCATGCATCGCAACTTATCTGCAGCTTATTACTTAGCTTTTTCTCTGAAACGATTAGTATACTATCAAAACAGATTAAGACATTTGTGAAACTTACGCCGACAATTCAAACATCTTAATCTTACATTGTTTCCTTGTTACGTGTTCTTGATATCTCGCAGCTTATAACTGAACTTTCCTTATACCATTTCCATGTTAGTATCTTTAGTTGTACTTCATTTGATCAATACACTGTACCGACTTCGTACATTTATTACTTCGCATTGTGACTTGTAAAATATATGGTCACTAACACCATATTCATCCCGTGTGTTACCGTGGCCTCATTATGAGGGAGGTAAAGAATAGTGACACTGTGACCTTCCAGGCATGTCGTAAGAGGCGACTAAGGAGGTTGATCGATGGCTTGACAAGCTGTCATTGTAAAAAGTATTGTTATGGAAACAGAGCCATAGATTTTAGAAGCAGTGATCTCTGCAATATGTGCCATTTTGGCACGCAAGGTTTCTGTTTTTGAGATTGTGGTTCTGCCCTATGTGCCGTCTTCGGCTCGAAAGGACACTAGATAGATAGAACACCATATTCCCTATACGCCACTTGGCGTGACGGGGGTACTTAACTTACTTAATTGGCGACTTGTGAATATTGAGGTTCTTGGTTCAGACGAGTTCGCCGTCACAATAATATCCCTTGGCTCTTGGTACCTTTATATATCAAATATTCTAATTTCTACTATTTACATCATTACCATGTATTCACTTCATTCCATGATGAAATGTACCTGCGATACATTTTCTCGGAGATGAATTTTCCTCTCATGAATTTTACCTGCGATGAAATTTCCATGGGATGATTTTTCTTTCGGTGAACTTTTCACGATGTTTTTTCTGCCATGTATTTTTCGGTGAACCGTATCAGACAGTGTTGACTCAGTACTTTAGATGTATCGGATAGTGTTGCCTCAGTACTTTAGACATATCGGACAGTGTTGACTCAGAAATTTAGACATATCGGACAGTGTTGACTCAGTACTTTAGATGTATCGGATAGTGTTGCCTCAGTACTTTAGACATATCGGACAGTGTTGACTCAGAAATTTAAACATATCGGACAGTGTTGACGCAGTCCTTTAGACATATCGGACAGTGTTGACTCAGTACTTTAGACATATCGGACAGTGTTGACTCAGTACTTTAGACATATTAGACAGTCTTGATTCAGTACTTTAGACATATCGGACAGTGTTGACTCAGTACTTTAGACATTTAGATTTGGGGGGCCTCGGTAGCCTAGTTGGGAAAACCACCCGACTAGACTACCGACGTTCGGACAACCCGTGTTCAATTCCCGCTGGGAGCAGTGTGAATTGTACTCGTGGTTGGAATAAAAAAAATACCCCCACGGTCGACCCAGCCGTTGGCAGAAATGGGTACCAGGGTATATTATCCTGGGAAGGTGAGGAATGTCGCTTCGCATCTGAGTTTCGATGCTTGAGGCTACACTATACAGAAATATCCGAACATTTCTGGATAGGCGGCCGAGCACATATGGGTGTAAACTCGCGTGCTAAGACGCCGGTTCAAGTCTCGTACTTTACCTTTACCTTTACCTTTAGACATATCGAACAGTGTTGACTCAGAAATTTAGACACATCGGACAGTGTTGACTCAGTACTTTAGACATATCGGACAGTGTTGACTCAGTACTTTAGACATATTAGACAGTCTTGATTCAGTACTGTAGACATATCGGACAGTGTTGACTCAGTACTTTAGACATATCGGACAGTGTTGACTCAGTACTTTAGACATATCGGACAGTTTTGACTCAGTACTTTAGACATATCGAACAGTGTTGACTCTGTACTTTAGACATATCCAACAGCGTTGACTCAGAAATTTAGACATATCGGACAGTGTTGACTCAGTACTTTAGACATATCGGACAGTCGTGATTCATTATTTAGACACGTCGGACAGTTTTGACTCAGTGCTTTAGACATATTGAAAAGTTTTGATACTGTCGAAATCCATTATCTTTCTACAGTATGGATCTTGAGCAAATATGAGGAAGTTCCACATTATCAAATTAACTGATGGTGGACGCGAAGTAAATGATTAGTTGTACAGTTAATTAATCAATTAGTTAATAAAAATTAGCCTGTTAATTAGTAAAATAATCTTCTACCCTATGTGTGGCAACGTTAGTTATTGAGAGTTGTTAGTTGATCACTCACGTAGTAGAGAAATAGCAAGTTAATTAGTGGTTGCTGTATTTACAGTAATAATTCGGTTAATTGGTAAATTAGAGTAAATAGCAAGTTGTCTGTTCGTTGATTGGTTGGCTAGTTTAAAATATTAGTAATAAAAAAACGAATCAAGTATTTATTTTCGTGAATTAGTTAGTTAGTTAATTAATTAAACTAGTAAATAAAGCAGTTAGGTAGCGCAGTTAGTTGACTGCCTGGTTAGTTTATTCATTGATTTGTTAGCTGTAGTAAGTAAACAAATAAGTATGTTAATTATTTAGCTACTTTGTTCATTAATTAGTCAGCTAGTTAATGAGTAAGCTAGGTAATTTAACTCCTTTATTAGAAGAGCAGTTAAATTAACTAGCTTTTGATATCTTAATCAATATAATAACAATAATCAACTTAACAATAATCAACTCCTTTATTAGAAGAGCAGTTAGCTATTTCGATCGTTATTTCATTTAATAGCTATTTAGTTCGTGCAGTCAGTTCGTTGGGTAGCAGAATCCCCATTACTGCATGCACGACAGTCCTAAACATGCTCAGTTCGTTGGGTAGCAGAATCCCCATTACTGCATGCACGACAGTCCTAAACATGCTCAGTTCGTTTATAAAAAAAGTGGCCCAAGATATCATTATAATGGTTCCAATAGTTCATTTGTTAGACACAAGACCTCCTATCAGTGAAAGGGCTTCAAAGATGTAGTAAAAAAAAAAAGTAAAGAGCCCCGTCCCGCCAAGTAGCGTATAGGGAATATGGAGTTAGTGACCATACATTTTACAGACCTTCGGCACATGATTTTTGGGGTAATGTGGTCGGTATTACGCCCGTGCCGCTTTACTTTCCCAGAAAAAAATCCGGTACCCATTTAAAGCTGAGTGAACCGGAAGCTGTTGGTTGGGGTAAAACCCTACCTCTTGTCCTTTTTGTAGTCCAGTTCACTAACCACTGAGCTATCGAGGCTTTCAAAGATGCAGACTCAAGTATTAAAAGGTCGACCTAAAAGTCCGTGAAAATAAAGGGAAAGTTGGAAAAAAAATTTGGAGGGTGTGGTATTCGTGTAACTCTCCTATGTCCAAGGTTTATTCTGTCAGTTGTAGAGGTCTCGAGGGAAAAGCAAAAAAAAAGTTACTTGGTTTAGCCAAGAGAGTAGGGATCGAATAGGGAATGTAAATTGGACTGTAACAATTGCAGTTTTGAAGTCGGATGTGTCGGTTCAAACGGCGATAATATAGCGACGAATCATTTCAGGGGAAGGGGTATGTTTACAATGCTCGAAAAAAAATGTACAAATAATCAAACAGAAAAAAAAAACAACAAAGAACTATAGAGAGACTGATGCAGTGTCGAACCCGTAATCCTCGACACAGCGCCTTGACACAAGAAACAAACGCTAGAGCACAGGGCCAACTAAGCTACCTAAAAAGTATCTATCAATGGCGATGTCTTTCATGCATATGTACTCATGACTATAGCATAGGGTTACGAACACAAACTCGGGAATAAATTGTGTATTCGCCTATTAAGAGAAGTAATTCCCGTATAGTGTAGGCCTGAATAGTTGCGTTGCAGACAAACAGTTATAGGACGAAACAACACGAATAGTGGTTTCCAGTGGTTTAGACTGGAGACAAATAATAATAAATAAATATTATTATAGAGGGAAACTTCCCTCCACAAAACTAATAAACAAAATGTGATCGTTTCCTTATTAATTGCTGACATTAAGTTTGAGAAAATATGGGATTAGCCTCCATACTCCAAGTCACCTCCCCCCTTTTCCTCTTTGCATTTCTTTAAATTTTCACGCACCGAGATGAGTAATAAAAAACATACATTTTTCATATAACAAACGGCTAACTATACGTAAATATGAAAATACGGTGTAACTACTTAAACGATTCAACACTTAGTATTAAGTATATGCTTTGATTGAGACAAAAAGAAGACAGGCAGTTAGAAAGACGAAAAGGAAATAGATTTAAAGGGACACAACTAGTGATACAACTAGTAATACAACTAGGCAACACTTGTCCCAAAGATTTAGGACATCCTGGTGAATACGTAACTCGTCTACAACTCTTCAGACAGGAGTTCCGGTCCTTTGGTGGGAGGAGAGGTAAATAGCACTTCAAAAACTTGTGTCCTGCTTTTTTATTTGTAGCCAAGAGCACTTAATTGAAACCTGACTGTGTGTTAGCAATAATTAGCGTGTATTCAAAGTATTCTTTTTTCATTGGAGATCGCATATACTGTTATTCGAGTAAATGTTTACAGCTAATTTAATTCTGAAAATATTTTTTTTTAGATATCGGTAATTACTAATTATAGTTTTCTTTAAAATCTTTCACTTTAAGTTTTTGTCCTTTTTCTCGTTCTTCACACTTCACTTACTTCCTTCTTGTTTCTTTCTCTAAGTTTTCTAATTACACTAGTCTACACATTCTAGAATTTGCTTCAGAAATTAATCGTACCTTTTCTTAATGATCTTCGCATGCTGGTAGTGAAACCAACAAGGTATCAAGAAACATGACGCCATACCGATGCAAATAATGCATTCTTTAAATTCTCATGCGCGAACGTAGATTTAATCAAAACTGCTGTTACAAGCACACTGAGCTGATTTTTTTTTTCCAAAATAAAAAGAGAGCAAAAACAAAGTAGCGTTTAAATTTTGTATTAAAATATCGTCAAAATGAACATTTGTAGCTTATCCATCATAATTCAGTGGCTGTTTCACTTCTTTTCACTTGTGTATTGTATTCAAGCAACTGGGTGACTCTTGTCACATCATCATTATCATCAAGTACCGTGCCTGCTGGCGTAGATAATCATGTCTCTCCACAACTTTCGATCTCGACAGTTATTTATCATTTCAGATGTTGACCTTCTGTCAAACCATTTTCTTAAGCTGTCTGATGTCGTTTCTCTTTTTTCGTTCCTCCATCTCTTCTTCCCTCAATTTTCCCACTTGTCACAATATGTTTCAGCTGTTCCCTTCTCATTACATGGTAAAAAAAATTATGATTATTTCTTCCTAATATAGGAAATTAGCCATCTCATTGTTTTGGCCTCTTTCAGAGCGTTTTCATTACTCTTCTTAGCTGTCCATGGTATTCTCAATATTCTTCTGTACAACCACATTTCTACCGCCTCCAGTGATTTTCTCGTCTGTTGTCCCATTGTCCATGATTCACATCCATTTGTTAAGACTGGCGCTACGTACCATATAAGAACTCATTTTTCCTTCTTCTATTGTCAAAAATGAATGGAGGCGAAGACGCGCCTCACAGCACCAGAGCTGGAAGTCTATCAGCGACCCACAGCTGATGTTTTGCGCCAGGATCGGTGAACTAGAACCATCCGGACCCTGCTCCACCTCTCCGTGGTGCCTCTAGTAACAGACTAACCTGTCTAGTCTGGCCAAGCGAGTAGGGATCGAAGAGGGAAGACAACCCGGTACTCAGAAATGTCATGCTGAAGTCGGATGTGTTGGGCCGAAAGGAGCAAATTTCACAGTTATACTGCAAACCACAACACAACGCAGACACGCCAACTTAACGTCCTTTAAAGGGCGGATGATGAAGAGGTGTACTCCTTCAGTCATCGGGCGAATGCAAGCAAGCAAAAATGAATTGCACAGTATATCCCTAATTTTTTTGGAAAGCTGTTTTTTCATCAGCCATTCTGCATCTTACCTCTGTTGTACATCTACCATATGAGGTTAACAATGTTCCCAAATATTTAAATTCATTTACCTGTTTTAATATTGTTGCACTTGTCTTTATTGTGCATTGCGGTGGTGTCATTTTCTTTGTTGCTACCATTACTTCTGTCTTTTTGCTATTAAAGCCGAGTCCTTTATTTTTTCTTTCCTTCACTATAATGTCTAACATTTCTTGTAACTCATTTTCACTCTTAGCGATTAAGACTGTATCATCAGCATATCTTAGAGCATTTATATTATGACCTATAATTGTTATTCTAGGCATGCCTTTATGAACCTCAAGATAATCTCACTATATATATTAAATAAATCTGGTGACAGAACACAACCTTGCATGATTGGAATACCGGTCAATGTGGCGGATAGGCGGCAGGAACTTTTAAGGGCTGTGTCTAGAAAGTATTCCTTGTTGCAGTTTCCTCATATTCCAAGTCCGGCTTGCTGCAGGAGCTACTGAGTTGAGTTCTCTGTGTACATCGTAGGCTGTGCGTTTCATCCGTTTTGATCGTGTTCAGATTGATTACGATGAATGATCATATCGCATGACTGGGAACAGATTGCTGTGTTCACTTTATGTGCGGTTTCGCCTTATGTCTTTTGGCGTGTGCTGAGACTATTATGATGGGGACTACAGCTACCTTTCTTTGTTTGGAAGATGGAATATGAATTCGGATGATTCCACTGGCATGGGCGGTTGAGCAATTATGGATTTTAATTCGTTTGCAGTGATACCGGAGCCTTCCGTAACCATAATCATAATCATAACCTTGCCTAACACTCTGTTTTATTTGTTGACATTCGCAATTGATTTCCAACTCTGATGACCGCTGTTTGTTGTTATAGTAATATATTTTGTAAAAAAATGTATTGATATCATTCTCTACTTAAAATATAGAGATAATTATTAGTTTTTGTAATATCATAATTCTTCATTGTATTTGTTTGGGAAGTTCTAATGCTACTTTATTTATGACAAAAAGTGAATGTTGTAATTTTGCAGTTGCATACATTATTATGTTCAGTTAGTCTCCATCTGTTTGGAAATTGTTATCACAGTTCCACTACATAATTTACTCATCATAGTTAGTACATCATAACATGGCTACTTCGACGAAACTGAGTCGAGTATCTTGGCTATGTATTTATCCCGTCACTGCAAGACCTTACAAAAATAATGTGGTTATGTTGAGATATGACACCTTTACACGAAAGTGTGACCTACGGCAATAAAGATCAGTAAATGTTCGTTCAAAAATCTAGACAATTAAATGGCAATGGTTTAAATGCTACTTATAAAATATAAAAATTGAATATCATGCACAAGAATATGGGAATTCTTGATTTTGCCAGCTGAATCTATTATTATTATTACAACTGTCGCTTTTTAAGCATACATTACTATGTAACTAAAGTGTACATATTACGGAACCACGGGGAAAAACAAACAAGGTCCGAAGAGGGCCGCAGGTTAAAAATGGTTGAGAAACTCTGATCTGGTATAAGATGTTTGCAGAAGAAATGTTTGGGATATTTCACAGTTCAGACTTTCTTCTTTGACATTCCTTTCCAAATGGAAAGGCCCACACAAAAGTAGGAATTGCTGATATTAACAATTGGCTCTCTCAAAATCATTGGTTCTGCAAATAGCATAGCGTGCCTTTTGTCACTCAACCACTGTTTAAGATTTGTTGCACTTGTATTGCAACATATGTGGCCCCCAACTTTTATTCCGATCTCCTATTTGGCTGTAATAATAAAAATTATAGGCTTTCATAATCAATACAGTCCTATATCGTTTTTGTAATACAAAAGTCACTTCACCACAATATAGCAGAAACTATATGCGCTGTTCACACTACGTGTTCTGGACATTTATGAACTACATTTTATCGGGAAAGATGCACTAATCTATGTCAAAATAATGTTGTTTAGTTATGAGAGCTGAGCTATTTGTACAGAGAGGTGATGTAAATATAGGTGCCATTGTCTCATCATTTTCCAGTTGAGTTTTTATTGGTCTTCCATTAAAGTTGTAACTTACACATACATTTTTCGATGATCTTAAATACATAACCGGAATGATATATTTTGGAAACTAGGACTAGTCAAAAATCTTTATAATGTCGTTTTGTGCAACCCAAAATTAGTTTCAGTTTAACTGTTTTATGCCTGAGCATGTTTTTGTCGTTTACCAGTTTCATTATTCCTTCCATCATTTTTCTCTTCATCTTCCTCTATTTCTGTTTAATTTTTATTCTTGTTTCTCTTCATTTTTATGCTCTTCTTCGTATCTTTATCATATTTCTTCAAGTGCTTTCTTTCTTCACCCTCGTATTCCATTTCTCGTGTCGCCAGCACGGACACCCACCCAATCAAAGATCTCTATGTTTCCTACTATTAATGTTCGTACAGAAATAAATAATTCTGTGACCGAAGGTGACTTTTAAAATAAATAAAGAAGAGAAAACTAAGATGAATCAAACAATAATCAACAGCGACCGTACACATTTGACAAAGACGATACTGTTTACAAAGAGATAACAGTGAGGAACGTTCGGCAGAACTTAAACAGTAAGAACTGATGAAAGGGCTGTAATCAACTGGGTCAAAAAAAAACCATGAGCAAGCTAATCATACTCTTTGATTAGTGAGTCTAGAATAACACATTACAGCTCGACCACTGAAAACGCGTGTTGTCAATACACAGCCAAGCACATCGTTTAAACATGAAAATATATATTTCGTGCAACGACACGTGTAGTCATAATTTAGTATCTATAAATAAACTGGGAAGTGTTTTTGTTGGACACTTTCTTATATTAAAATGAAACAACAACGTAATTGTAGCTGTATGGTGTTTCAAAGGTATCTAAATATAAGAAATGTTAAGTTTCCAACATTATAAAATTCCATGAACAGAAAAGTAACGAAAACTCTTGAATTTGAAAATTTTATTTTAAATTTCCAGAAGATTAAACGTAATAGTCTTTAAAAAGTAGGAATGTCAATAAAGCATGCATATAAGAGCGGAAGTTAATCAAATCTAGCTGTAAAGTGGAATATAACACAATGTACACATAGCAACGAAAATAAGGACAACTTTTATTTAAAAAAAAAAAGAAACTTAAAAGTAATATGTGGATGTTAATGAAGTTACCATATAAAGTATATTTCTTCTTTACACTATGAAGTACATGTAAAGCGAAAGTAAACAAAACCTCAAGGCATAAGGGAATATACCAAGGTCTTAATCAAAGGCAAAACAAAATTTAAGTCAACACACAATGCGGACTTTTACGAAGACTTCGGACAAAAAACCAATTTAACACTGTTTACAAATCAATAAAGTAGGAAGCTTACAGTTCATGCGGAAAAATACGTTCCGCATACGTTCAAGACACGTTCTTCATTTATCCAAGTTGAAAAGTATAGGCACATGTTGACCTAAGAAGGGGAGCAATCCAAAGCGAAATCGCTATTGAATTCTTGTTTATTCATGTAATCTGTTGTATTCCTTTCTTCGTCATTTTCTACTGATGAAGGCCATTGTACGAAGCATATATTATTGGATTACATCTGTAACATACTTCTACTCAGTGTTCACTTGTAAGTGGATGCGTTGTGTCGCTAGTCTACGGCAACGACACGATATCTGCGCCGGTAGGTTCGACACTCATGGTGATAGTAGGGACTCATGTTTCAATTCGAAACCAATCACTGATTCATGTTTCGATTCGAAACCAATCACTGATTCATGTTTCAATTCGAAACCAATCACTGATTCATGTTTCAATTCAAAACCAATCACTGACTCATGTTTCAATTCGAAACCAATCACTGGCTCATGTTTCAATTCGAAACCAATCACTGGCTCATGTTTCAATTCGAAACCAATCACTGGCTCATGTTTCAATTCTAAACCAATCACTGGCTCATGTTTCAATTCTAAACCAATCACTGGCTCATGTACCGATTCTAAACCAATCACTGGCTCATGTTTCAATTCTAAACCAATCACTGACTCATGTTTCAATTCTAAACCAATCACTGGCTCATGTTTCGATTCGAAACCAATCACTGGCTCATGTTTCAATTCTAAACCAATCACTGGCTCATGTTTCGATTCGAGACAAATCACTGGCTCATGTTTCAATTCGAAACCAATCACTGACTCATGTTTCAATTCGAGACAAATCACTGGCTCATGTTTCAATTCGAAACCAATCACTGACTCATGTTTCAATTCGAAACCAATCACTGACTCATGTTTCAATTCGAGACAAATCACTGGCTCATGTTTCAATTCGAACCAATCACTGACTCATGTTTCAATTCTAAACCAATCACTGACTCATGTTTCAATTCGAGACAAATCACTGGCTCATGTTTCAATTCGAAACCAATCACTGACTCATGTTTCAATTCGAAACCAATCACTGACTCACGTTTCAATACGAGACCAATCACTGACTCATGTTTCAATTCGAAACCAATCACTGACTCATGTTTCAATTCTAAACCAATCACTGGCTCATGTTTCGATTCGAAACCAATCACTGGCTCATGTTTCAATTCTAAACCAATCACTGGCTCATGTTTCGATTCGAGACAAATCACTGGCTCATGTTTCAATTCGAAACCAATCACTGACTCATGTTTCAATTCGAGACAAATCACTGGCTCATGTTTCAATTCGAAACCAATCACTGACTCATGTTTCAATTCGAAACCAATCACTGACTCATGTTTCAATTCGAGACAAATCACTGGCTCATGTTTCAATTCGAAACCAATCACTGACTCATGTTTCAATTCTAAACCAATCACTGACTCATGTTTCAATTCGAGACAAATCACTGGCTCATGTTTCAATTCGAAACCAATCACTGACTCATGTTTCAATTCGAAACCAATCACTGACTCACGTTTCAATACGAGACCAATCACTGACTCATGTTTCAATTCGAAACCAATCACTGACTCATGTTTCAATACGAGACCAATCACTGATTCATGTTTTAATTCGAAACCAATCACTGACTCATGTTTCAATTCGAAACCAATCACTGACTCATGTTTCAATACGAGACCAATCACCGACCCATGTTTCAATTCGAAACCAATCACAAACAGAGGAGGGAATGATTGTTTTCCTAAAACAGAAGTCAAACAGTGACATATACTATCAGCACTGCTATTTAGAATTACCATTGATTACATAATGAGTAAATGTTGCAAAGACAATAATGGCATTAAATGGTAGGACAAGAATTGCACGGAAGATCAAGATTCTGCAGATGATATAGTGCTCCTAAGTGACAATCTGTGAAATATCACAGATACCTTATCATTCATGGTGGATAAGAATAGGACTAGAATAGGGATAAAACAAAAATAATGAAATTGCCCCAGAGGGCGATATATATGTCAATCGCCAGGTATTGGACAGAGTAGATTACTATATATCATCAAGTACCGGGCCTGCTGGCGTAGGTGATCATGTCTCTCCACAACTTTCGATCTCGACAGTTATTTATCATTTCCGTTGTTGACCTTCTGCGAAGCCATTCTCTTAAGCTGTCTGGTATTTTTTCTCACTGCTTCTCTCTATCTCTTCGTCTCTCAATTTTTCCAGTTGTTACAATATATTCAAGTTGTTCTCTTCTCAATACAAGGCCAAAAAATGATGACTGATTCTTCCTAATATTGGAAATTAGCTCTCTTTTTGCTTTGGCCTTTTTCAGAACATTTTCGTTGCTCTTCCTAGCTGTTAATGGTATTCTCAACATTCTTTTGTAAAACCACATTTCTACAGACTCCAGAGATTTTCTCGTCTGTTATCCTATTGCCCATGATTCACATCCATATATTAAGACTGGCTCTACTTAACATTTAAGAACTCTTTTTCTTGTTTCTATTGTCAAAAATGGATTGCATAGTATCTTCCTCATTTTTTGGAAAGCTGCTTTTGCCTGAGGCATTCAGTATCTCACCTCTGTTGTACATCTACCATCTGAGGTTAACAAAGTTCCCAAATATTTAAATTCATTTACCTGTTTTAATATCGTTCCACTTGTCCTTATTTTGCACTGAGGTGATGTCTTTTTCTTTGTTGACACCATTACTTCTGTCTTTTTGCTATTAAGGGTGAGTCCTTTATTTTTGCTTTCTTTCACTATAATGTCAAACATTTCTTGTAACTCATTTTCACTCTTAGCGATTAAGATTGTATCATCAGCATACCTTAGATTATTTATATCGTGACCTCCAATTGTTATTCCAAGCATCATATATATATATATATCTTAGTAGCTATATAGATCAAGAAGATGTAACAAAGAAAGAGATCAGAAACAGGATAGTAAAAGCTGCAAGGAATTTTCTTTTATACACATGAACAAAATATTGAAATAAAAAATACTATACAAGAAGACAAATGAATAATCAACTGAAACGTATTAACAACACTTACCTATGCGTGGTAAAGCTGGAAAACTTTAAAAAAGATTGAGAAAAAAATAAATGTTTTTCAAAACAACTGCCTAAGAAAAATACTCTATGTGCAATGGCATGAATTAAAGACTAATATTGAAATAGGAGAAATAGCCACGCAATCAAAGATCTCATCTACAATTAAGGAAAGAAGATGGACATATGTTGGACATGTGCTGAGAAGAGACAACAAGAGGATTCTAAAACAATCTCTTCTATGGGAAACATTAGTATACAGAAAAAGAGGCATGCCTAAAAAAACACTAAAAGGAATATTTATAAGAGAAGCAAAGTTGGCAGGCAAAGACTCATTAGATAATATCGAACCTCTCGCTCAGAATAGAGACGGATGGCGGAAAACACTACAAGCCCAATCGGACGTCTAACGGCGCAAGTGGATCAAGGTCGGACACATCGCGGTACGGGTTTTTGTTTCACTTTTTGTGCCCCCCCCCTCCCCAACACTCCCTCGGGCAGCGGTCATTTTTGGGTCACTATTTTCGACTAGAGGTCAAGGATTCTTAAACACGCGCACAGTACACGTGGGGCCTCCTGTTTGTTTTTCTGACTGTTTTCCAAGAGGGCTAGAGATTGGCTCTCACCAGAAACCAGATACAAGCTACCAGAAACCAGATACAAGCCACCAGAAAACCAGATACAAGCCACCAGAAAACCAGATACAAGCCACCAGTTACAAGCCACAAGAAACCAGATACAAGCCACCAGAAACCGGTTACAAGCCACCAGATACAAGCCACCAGAAACCAGATACAAGCTACCAGAAACCAGATACAAGCCACCAGAAACCAGATACAGGCCAACAGAAACCAGATACAAGCCACCAGATACAAGCCACCAGAAACCAGATACAAGCCACCAGAAACCAGATACAAGCCACCAGAAAACCAGATACATGCCACCAGAAAGAAAATACAGGCCAACAGAAACTAGATACAAGCCACCAGAAACCAGATACAGATCACCAGAAACTAGACACAGGCCACTAGAAAGCCAGATACAAGCCACCAGAGACCAGATACAGGCCACCAGAAAACCAGATACAGGCCAACAGAAACTAGATACAAACCACCAGAAAGCCAGATACAGGCCACCAGAAACTAGACACAAGCCACCAGAAAGCCAGATACAAGCCAACAGAAACTAGATACAGGCCACCAGAAAACCAGATACAGGCCACCAAAAAACCAGATACAGGCCAACAGAAACTAGATACAAGCCACCAGAAAACCAGATACAGGTCACCATAAACTAGATACAGGCCACCAGAAAACCAGATACAAGCCAACAGAAACTAGATACAGACCACCAGAAACCAGATACAGGCCACCAGAAAACCAGATACAGGCTAACAGAAACTAGTTACAGGCCACCAGAAAACCAGATACAGGTCACTAGAAACTAGACACAAGCCACCAGAAAGCCAGATACTAGCCACCAGAAAACCAGATACAAGCCACCAGAAACCAGACACAAGCCACCAGAAACCTGATACAAGCCACCAGAAAACAAGATACAGGCCACAAGAAACCAGATACAAGCCACCAAAAACCAGATACAGGCCACCAGATACAAGCCACCAGAAAACCAGATACAGGCCAACAGAAACCAGATACAAGCTACCAAAAACCAGATACAGGCCACCAGATACAAGCCACCAGAAAACCAGATACAGGCCAACAGAAACCAGATGCAATCCACCAGAAACCAGATACAAACCACCAGAAACCAGATACAAGCCACCAGATACAAGCCACCAGATACAAGCCACCAGATACAAGCCACTAGATACAAGCCACCAGATACAAGCCACCAGATACAAGCCACCAGTTACAAGCCACCAGAACACCACGGGTTGGATTATTTTTAAATTACCACCGCTGGTTATGGGAATCGAACCCGGAACCTTTCTGCTCAAACGGTCGACGTCTGTACCACCCAGTCTCCAGTAACATACAAGGTATATGTGATTATTTTTCCTTAAAGAACACATAATGATATCAATAGGTGCTTGCTCTTCATACTGAACTCCAGGAGTTCGAAACATGTCCTCCACGACACTAATAAACCCAGCTGGAAATTAAAACACGTTAACCTTGGTCAAGAAAAAAATGCACAGACGTGGCAATACTGCCACTCGCCATTTGTTTCCGTTTCCGCTCTTGAAATTAAACGTTGATACCAATTCGTGAAGGTCATACACACCTCTCTGATACACGTGCCTTTTTTAAATTTTGCTTTTCTATTTGGACACGAAGCGGAGTGAATATATATTATATTTATGAATGTGATAAGACCACCATAATGTCAGGTCAGGTAATTTTACCTGCTACTGTATGCAGTAAACAGTACAACCTGTGGCTGCCCTGCTGCCTTGCAGGTAAGTTCGGGAGAGTAAAAGGCTAAGGGTAAAAGTAAAAGTAAAGTACCCCCGTCACGCCAAGTGGCGTATAGGAAATATGGTGTTAGTGACCCTATATTTTACAGACCTTCAGCACATGATTTTTGGGTAATGTGGTCGGTATTACGCCCGTGCTGAAAAGGCTAAGGGTGGGTACCCCGAAATAAAACAACCCACTGCCTTGTGGATGAGACTTTTTAGTCAAAGGCTAGGGGAGCCAACCGTAAACAAACTGACGGAAGGCAACAGAAAACCACCGTCGTAATTTCTTTGTACAATCATGAATCGCAAAAAGCTTAAGAGAATGGCTTGGCAGAAGGTCAACAACAGAAATGATAAATAGTTGCCGAGATCAAAAATTGTGGAGAGACATGATCACCTACGCCAGTAGGCACGGTACTTGATGATGATGAAGACCACCAACATTATATAAATTTTTTGCTTAGAAAAAGCGGAAAAAGATTTCATCCACCCAACAAAATGATTGCTACCGGATCTATCATTGAGGATGTGCTTCACCTGTCCGCTTCAAAGCAAACATTTTAAATGAGAGAATGGTATTTTGAGGGGGATTCGCTCGATACAACGTCTCGCATAAATGAGACATAAGTTGTGTTATAACAGTGCATTTTGTTTAGATAACACCGCAGCTTTCACACTTTCCTATGTATACAAAGCTTGTTAAATATCACAATGTATCAACATATATTTCACTTTGTATGGGAGTTTTGTTAAATGTTGTATACCATCTTGTATGTGTCTCTGTCTAGCGGTCCGTATGTAAACTTTGATATGCCTCTTTGTTTTTTTTTACTTCATATCTAATCTTATTTCAGTCCTGATTTACCTTTCCGTCGAGAAGTGAGTTAGTAAATGTTCTTTTGTTCTGTATTTGGTCTCTTTTGTTGTTATATTTCCGAGTGTTTCTTGAATTCTGTCTATTCATCTTTCTCGAGGCCGTCCTCTTAATTTGTTGTTATATTAGCGTTTCTTGAAAGAGCAGTGAGGGAATGCGTTTATTTATTTACATCTAGTTACTTGGTTAAATAATTTTTTTTCCTTGCCTCTTTAAATATTCTACTTATGCCCTGTATAAAGTCAAGAACCCCGTCACGCCAAGTGGCGTTTAGGGGATATGGCGTTAGTGACCATAATTTTTACAGACCTTCTGCCCATGATTTTTTAGGTAATGCAGTTGGTATTACTTCCGTGCCGCTTTACTTTCCCAGAAAAAAATCCGGTACCCATTTAAGGCCGGGTGAATTTGGAAGCTGTCGATCAGGATCGAACCCTACCTCTTGTCCTTAGTAATCCAGTGCACTAACCACTGAGCTATCGCGGCTCCCTATGCTCTGTATACTACTCTGATAATCTCTCACTGCTTTTGTTTTGTTTTACATTTTTGAAATGATCTCTCTCCATTTGGCTCCTAACATGCGCCTCACACATTACATTTCGGTAGATTTTAATCTCAATTATAATTTTAACAAATCCAGCGTTCAAAGTTTGAAACTGGTAACATAACATAGAAAAGAAAACTGTGCTGAAGACTCTCTTTTTTTCTTCTATTGTGATTTCTTTGTTGGTCGCTAATCTAGCATGCTTTCATGTTTTAGATGTTTTTCCTGCTTTAGTTGTTTGTCACCTAAGTAGATCTTGATGCATTGGCTTTCTTTGGAAATAGTCATCGCTTCCGCTTTGTCAATGTCAAATTTCATCCTGAATTGTTTGTATTGTATACTATGTTTGTATAATTTTTTAGTATACTTTGTTCAGGTATACGTTCATGTTTTATATGTTGATACTGATAACAAGTTGGTCGTTTGTGAATGAGAGTTCGCTTGTTCCTTCGGTATTGTCTGCGTTCACTGGTTTGCTTATATGGTCCGCGCATGCGATGAACAAGAGGTGGAAAACCCTAGGAACAATAATACACAACCCTACATAACTCCTTAATTAGACTTAATTAGATGCAATCTTGCGCAGAGCAATTTAAACGAGAAATATATGTAATAACGTATATTGGCATATTTGTCTCTATATACTCGTGTTAATCTGTTATTTGTATCTGTAAAACTACATATGAAATCCTAACGATATTTTCTTAGTTAACATCTGTGACTTTAATTTCTTCTTCATTTCTGGCTCTATATGATATGGCAAGGAATGTAACGTGTGCATGTTGTATTTTTGGTTGTGTTGGCAGAGAAAGGGTTACTAAACTATAAACAACTCGTTACATTACATATAAGTAACATATATATCGGTGAACTTTGTTAACCTCAGACGGAAGATGTACAAAAGAGGTGAGATGCAGACTGGCTCAAGCAAAAGCAGCTTTCCAAAAAATGAGGAAAATACTGTGCAATCCATTTTTGACAATAGAAACAAGAAAAAGAGTTCTTAAATGTTACGTTGAGCCAGTCTTAACATACGGATGCGAGTCATGGACAATAGGACAACAGACAAGAAAATCACTGGAGTCTGTAGAAATGTGGTTTTACAGAAGAATGTTGAGAATACCATGGACAGCTAAGAAGAGTAATGAAGAGGTTCTGAGAGAGGTCAAAGCAAAAAGAGAGCTAATTTCCAATGTTAGGAAGAGACAATCATCATTTTTTGGCCATGTAATGAGAAGAGAACAGCTGGAATATATTGTAACAACTGGAAAAATTGAGGGACGAAAAGATAGAGGGAAGCAAATAGAAAAAATAACAGACAACTTAAGAGAATGGCTTGGCAGAAGGTCAACAACAGAAATGATAAATGGCTGCCGAGATCGAAAGTTGTGGAGAGACATGATCACCTACGCCACTAGGCCCGGTACTTGATGATGATGATGATGAACATATCTATTTATTAGCTGGCAATAAACAAGGATGTTACATTACATCTTTCCAAATGTAATTAACATGCTGTGTTAAAATGCAATAATAACTTTCAGTTTCATGTCAAAACAACTTAAACAATTCTTTTTAAAAAATAACAAACATTGACACTGCGACTTTCTGAAGACGATCGAAGATGATTATCGTCAAGTACCATGCCTGTTCGTGTAGGTGATGATGTCTCTCCACAACTTTCGATCTCGACAGTTATTTATCATTTCTGTTGTTGACCTTCTGCCAAGTCATTCTCTATAGCTGTCTGATATCTTTTCTCGTTGCTTCCCTCTATCTCTTCGTCCCTCAATTTTTTCCAGTTGTTACAATATATTCCAGTTGTTTTCTTCTCATTACATGGCCAAAAAAATGATGATTGTTTCTTCCTAATATTGGAAATTAGTTCTCTTTTTGCTTTGACCTCTTTCAGAACGTTTTCATTACTCTTCTTAGTTGTCCATGGTACTCTCAACATTCTTCTGTAAAACCACATCTCTACAGACTCCAGTGATTTTCTTGCCTGTTGTCCTATTGTCTATGATTCGCATCCATATGTTAAGACTGGCTCTACATACCATTTAAGAACTCTTTTTCTTGTTTCTATTGTCAAAAAATGGATTGCATAGTATCTTCCTCATTTTTTGGATGGTTATACGGTGATGAAAACATTTTATGAAATCAAAATAAACAACAACAAATTCATACAAGCACACAATCCACCTCTCCATTAAGAGACACAACTTGAAGATTAGCACGTTGAAGGGAAAGAAGAAGTACACATATAAACAGAAGCAACAGATGAGGATGTAACTGGGCAACAACTGTGGCCAAGCGGTGCCAGAGATCAAGCACATTTTAGAAAATGTTTGATGAATAAGGAGGACTGGAGAGAAAAAAGTGAAACAAGACGACACAAAGTCAAAGCAATGGAGCACTAATTGTCGCCATGTATAGACGATAAGATAAACACAACACCAGAAAAAATATATAAAATATATGTGAATAGCTTTTTTTCTTGACTATAGAGGATACGCATGGTAAAATATGATTAGGTTTTATCACCATAGGATTGTAAAGTTAAAAAACAATGTAAATGCTTTCCCTTCATAAGCCTTGAGGTGTAAAAGGTGGGGGATGTAGTGTTAGTGTGTATATTTCGTAGTGACCGACACACATTTCATGGGTCTCTGTCTAACTCTCTATCTTTATTACACACACACACACACATATTACACACATATAATAAACACACACACATATTACACACATATATTACACACACATATATATATATATATATATATATATATATATATATATATATATATATACATATAAACAATGCAGAGAGAGAGAGAGAGAGAGAGAGAGAGAATGAAAGAGAGGGTGAGCGAGAATGGTAAATATTCCATTAAGTATTAGTTAACACAATATGTTTGCATCAAACATAAACAATGGTGTTCATTCCCAGAAACCAGACCCAAGGACCGACTATGAAAAAGATGGATCAGCTGATGGTATATTAGAAATACTATGAAACATAACAGCGCGAAGGAAAGATCAACAAAAGAGCAAGAGACCGCAAACTATATCTTCCCCCGACCTGAAAGGCCAAAATGGAATAAAAAGAGTCCAACAAACGAGTTCCAATTCCCACGTTCGTCTCTTTCTACCTCGATACTTGCGACACTTTCATCCCCACATGACAACTGCAAGTGAAATGTGTCGCCGACTAACTGACTTGTTCTGCTTCATCCCTGGCAGTCGTTGAAGACTTAACCCACTCCCCCAACCAAATACCTCCCGCCCCCTTCTCATTACACATATTGACGCTTGCCAATGTTGTGTTCCATGCCTCATTCACAAGTGACTAGGACAGTTAAACCAGCGCAAACACAAACATATTTAAGGCCTCGATACACGCTATCCATTAAACTCCCAGCCAAGTACTCCAGGTATCACGTGAGATCCTGGCACTATAACGACTCTCATTACAAGTCTCTCGATAATCCACTTTATGGATGCACCAACTCACAAACTATCCACCACGACGCTTTATGTTATCGCCATGATGGCTACCCTCTGTGCTGTATCGATCAATCTTAGGTTACAACTAAGAACAGCCACCCGGAACTCGTCTCTCCCCATTGGCATGTACATAATTGTCTTCATTATTATCGGCTGTTTCATTTGCCAATTTTGATTCATATTGCACCAATTTTATATTTCAACACTAATGATGATTACGCCTTCTTTAATCTTCTCATTTTCTCCTAATTGTTAGTTCCTCCATGTTGATATTTCCATTTAAAATCTTATCCGTTATTTCCTCTTCGTAGTTTTCTTTTATTTTTCTTCATTATTAGTATTTCCTATCCGTTACTATTTCATCTCACTTGCCTGTATTTCCTCTTCTCTGTTGATATTTACTTTTTGTTGCTTTTATTTTCTCTTCGTTATTTGTTATTTCCCGTTCCCCGTTTTCCTTTTCGCTACTGTTATTTGTCTCCCACTTGTAATTTCCTTTTTCGTCGTTGCTGTCTCATCGTTGTTGTTATTTCCTCTTCAGAGTTCTTATTTTATCAGTACTGTTGTTATTTTACTTTTTTTTTGTAGTTATTTCCTCTTCATTGTAGTTATTTCCTCTTCACTTTTTTATTCCTTCTTCGTTGCTATTTTCTTTTCGTTATTTTCTCTTTTCTGCTGTTATTTCATTTCCTTATTATTTCCTATTAATCATCATTATTCCTTTTTCATTCTCATAATTTTCTCGTTGTTATTTTCTCTTCATTGTTATTTTTCCTCTTTACTGTTATTTTCTTTTGTCGTTATTTCCATTTCATTGTTGATCGTCACCCAATTCTCGACACTACTTTCAAATGCATTCATCTTTTTAATGTTCCTTTCTGTTATTAACTTCAAAAGTAATTATTAATATCAAACTCAAGATCAACCTCAACATGGAACTCAACATTCATCATCAAAATCAAACTCAACATCAACATAAAAATCAAACTCAACATCAAAATGAAACTCAACATCAAACTCAACATCAAAATGAAACTCAACATCAAACTCAACATCAAATTCAATATCAAACTGAATATCGAGCTAAGTATCAAACTCAAACTCAATATCAAACTCAATATCAAACTCAATATCAAACTCAATATCAAACTCAATATCAAGCTCAAACTCAAACTCAACATCAAACTCAACATCAAACGCAATATCAAACTCAATATCAAACTCAATATCAAACTCAATATCAATCTCAAACTCAATATCAAACTCAATGTCAAACTCAAACTCAATATTAAAACTTAATATCAAAACTCAAACTCAACATCAAACTCAACATCAAACTCAATATCAAACTCAATATTAAATTCAAACTCAATATCAAACTCAACATCACACTCAATATCAAACTCAAACTCAGTATCAAACTCAACATCACACTTAATATCAAACTCAACATCACACTCAATATCAAACTCAATATCACACTCAATATCAAACTCAATATCACACTCAATATCAAACTCAACATCACACTTAATATCAAACTCAACATCACACTCAATAGCAAACGCAATATCAAACTCAACATCATCAAACTCAACATCATCACACTCAATATCACACTCAATATCAAACACAATATCAAACTCAATATCAAACTCAAACTCAATATCAATCTCATCATCAGACTCAGAATCAAACTCAATGTCAAACTCAACATCAAACTTTACATAGAAATGATACGAGACGCGGTAACTCAGTTGTTAGTGAACTGGTGGCATACAAGAGGTCGGCTTTGATCGCGATCGATGGCTACTAGGTTTACCCAGTCTTGAAACAGTGGCAAATTTTTATCGGATAATATACCGACCTAGCGTAATACTGACCTCATCAATTAAACAACAATGTGTCAAAGGTCATTGATAAAAAAAAATATGGACACTAACACCATATTTCCCATACGCCCGCAGGTGTGGAGGGAATCCAGAGCCGCAATAGATCAATGGTTAGTGAGTGAACCGGACTACTAACGACAAGAAGTGAGGTTCGATCCTGATCGACCGCTTACAGGTTCACAAAATCTAATCGAACTTTTGCAAGAAGACGGCACTGACATCATCATCATTGAGTACCGTCTCCGCATCGAAGGTTGGCTACCATGGAGCACCATTCCGCTCAAACTCTTTCTTTGATAGTGCAGGTTGTTATAGGCTGACATGTCCATCTTTTGAAGTTACTCGTTCATGTTAGTCCTGCTCAGCCTCTGTCTCTTTTACTTAGTTTTTTTCCCCTCCAGGATTACTTTTATCACGCTACGATGTCTTTTAACATGCCCAGAAACCTTATTTGTCTTGTTTGAATTGTGTTTAGTAGTTCTCTTTTCATTTTTAGTTCTTTTAAGACTTCATCATCATGTGCCATACCGGTTGGCATAGGCGACCATGTCCTTCCACAATGTTCTATCTACAGTGCATCGTATCAGTTCTGCTGTTGACTGTTTTCCATGCCATGACACCAGGCTATCCAGTATTTTCTCTCTTTGTCGCCCGCGATCTCTCTTTCCTTTTATTTTGCCAGTTGTAACCAAGTATTCCAACTTTCCTCTTCTCATGATGTGCTCCGAAAAATGTTGATTGTTTCTTTCTGATGTTTTTCGGATCTATCCAATTATTCATATTCTTATATAAATCCAAATTTCAAAGGCTTCAATTTTCTAGTCTGTTTTCTTGCCTAATGTCCATGTTTCTGCACCACACAACAATGTTGACAAGATATAACATTTGCCTATTCATAGTTTTAGTCCTGGTGTTATTTGTTGTAATGTTAGTATATTTTTCATGGCATAAATTTTTTTTTTTTTTGCCATTGCTATTCTTTTTGTTTATTTCAGTTGTACATTTTCTATCACCGGTTTATATGTCCAAGGTGGTTATGGCTGTGAACTTTTTCCATGTCTGATATAATATCGACCGCATTAACCATCAATTACGTGCTGAAGGTCTGTTAAAGTTATAGGCATCGCAAGGCTTGACGATGGCTCTTTCTTTAATCAAAAGGAAAATGATATACAGCTAATAATTAATATATGACCGGTTAAGATGGTGGATAGGCAGCAGGAACCATTGAGGCTCTGCCTGAAAAGTGTTCCTTGTTGCGGTTTCTTCATATTCCAAGTTCGGCTCGCTTCTGGAGCTAGTGAGTTTAGAGCTCTGTGCTCACCGTGAGCTGCATTTTTCATCTGGATCATGTTTCGATATTCCGATTGCTTACGATGAATGATGCTATCATATGACGATGAACAATTCAGTTGCGTTCACTTTCGGTGCCACTTTGCCTTATGTCTTTTTGCGTGTGCTGTAGCTGTTATGATGGGGACTGCAGCTGCCTTTCTGTGTTTTGATCCTTCAACGAAATCAGTTTTAATTCGGATGATTCCACTGGCACGGGCGGTTGAGCAGCTATGGATTTTAATTCGTTTGCAGTGGTACCGTGGCCTTCGACTAACCATAGCCATAAATAAATAAGTGAATGTTTTAGAATTAGTCGACATAGCATTTCCTGGTTAGATTAAATCAAAACATGTATGATTAAAACAGTAAAATTAACAAACATGCACCAAGAAAGGAACATACGGAATACTAGATATTCTGAAACACGACCTTTGAAAAAGAAACAAAAATGCGCAGAATGCCGCATCTGTGAATTATTTTCACTTTGAAAGGAAATAAATGATTAAGAGAAATATAAAAGAATATGAAAGTAAGCTAAAAATATGTTAATAAATATAAAGTTTCATAAATATCTTAACTGTTTGAAATTAAAAATGGGAACTTTAATGTTTTATTTTTCTGTTCATTTTTACGGTTTTCAACTTGGAAATGACTGGTTCAGAACCTCTCGGTGTTGCAGGGATGGAATGGATTGTAGAATACGCAAAATTCAAAGATAATTCTTCTTCTTCTTTCTTTCCTCATTTGCCTTTCAGCGTTGATGGGAGATATAATTTGCAATCTTTTGCTCTTCTGCTCGCCTCTGCTGCTGTTTGTTTCCTAGTGCTTCTAATATTCCGCCGATCCATCTTTTTTGTGGTCGACCCTTGGGTCTGGTGTTCTCGCAATGTTTATTGTGTTTTGATCACTCTGCCTTGTCACGTGGCCAAACTATTTTATCTGTTGTTTCTTTATATATTCTATGGTGGGGGTTATTTCTAGCTTTTTTCTCAGTTCTTCATTTTTGATCTTGTCTCTCAGGCTGTTTCCTGTAATTCGTCTAACACATTTCATCTCAGTAGCGGTTATTTTTCTTTTTGTTCTTGCATCTAGGGTCCAGGGCTGGCACTAGTAGCACAACGTTGAAGATAATTTATGACGAGTAATGAGAGAAAAAGCTGGCAAGTTGGCCACCATTGCCCGCGCAGAGAAACAGGTTAACCAACGCGAGGAGGACTGCGATTGAGCTGTACAGAAATAGTTTCGTACAAGGGATGATTTGTGTTCTTGAGTAACGTAATTCTGATGATAGTTTTGAAGAAGCATATGACGACTTGGGTAGTGAAAGGAATACGTCGTGAGGATTACGTCAATGTTTAGATAAGTGCTGGAGGTAAACGTTTATTTGTTGATGTCATTCGCATTCATGCATTTGCCGATTGGTAGGTCTAGTTTAGGTGCATTGTATCTGCGAAGAAGTGTTCACTAAGTGTTTGATAAAACTGTCAAAAATAAGGAATTTAAAGAGTATAGTCGTTCAAATGATAATAATCTGATTATTACTACGATTCATAATACTTTTCACTGCCCATAAGCAAGAGTAGATATATTTGATCTATTTGTACTTTGTTCAACTCCATGAATATACTATATTATGTATGTGTGTGGGAGCCGCGATAGCTCAGTGGTTAGGGGAACTGAACTACAAAGGGCAAAAGGTTTCCAGGTTCACCCAGTCTTTAATGGGTACCGGATTTTTTCTGCAAAAGTAAAGCAGCACGAGCGTAATGCCGACCACATTACCCAAACAATCATGTGCAGAAGGTCTGTACAATTTATGGTCACTAACACCATATTTCCTATACGCCACTTGGCGTGACGGGTCTCATTACGTTTTTTTTTTTTACTTGTATGTGTGTGTACATGCGCGCACATATTGTAAATAGAGCAATAGAAAGACTTACAATTACATTGACAGATCTACGACTTCATTGAGATATTGAGAACGGCAAGATAATGTTTACCAGAACTCAATCGCCAAATCCCTTAAAATACCAAGCCTCTGAAGCTCTGGTGTGTTTACACTTGGCAGGAGAAGGCTCCAGAGAACGATTCACATAATGTGCTGGTCGATTATCACGTTTCATCTTCTTTGATTTGATATCAGTGAGTAGAAAAGAAATGGATAGTAAGTACATTTGAAAAGACTCGGTCGAAAGTCGTGGAGTGTCCATCACTGAGCATAAACGCCCGTTTGGCTACCGGAGCCCTGACCATGACGAGTGGAGAAAAGAATGTAGCCACTATCACATGCCACACTTGGCGTAAGAGGCGACTAAGGAGGTTTTTCGAACAAATTTTTGCCTATGCTACAAAATTCGTGCATCTAATCTGAAGTAATCATGTTCAATGCTTTCTCTGATGTGTGGTGGATGTGCTCCATATTGGGGAACGTGATGAGGGGGGGGGATGTGGAAGCCATCTGATGTGCTATGAAGATGATCTTTCTACTAAACTAATCTAAACGTCACTAGAGCACGCACTAACTTTTCTTAATTACAAATGTTGCCCAACATCAATTGGTTATTATAATTACAGCAGTTTTTTTTTTTTAATAAAATGCGACGAATGTGGCAAAATTAGGTTACGAATACTGCACAATATTTAGCTATGTATCTTCGGACTATTAGAATAAATTGTGCCGCGTTCTTGTCCGTTACGGCCTGCTAAATTACATATATATATATATATATATATGTGTGTGTGTGTGTGTGTATATACATATATATATATACACACATATATATATATATGTTTTGTATCAGCGATATATATATGGTATGCGTGTTTATGCCAAAGATAGAATGTCAATATTCTCTTATCAAACTATTGAATTACATTTACGCACATACTCCAACATAACTTTATTCCTCTCACAAACTCCAACATAACTTTATTCCTCTCACAAACTCCAACATAACTTTATTCCTCTCACAAACTCCAACATAACTGTATTCCTCTCACAAACTCCAACATAACTTTATTCCTCTCACAAGCTCCAACATAACTTTATTCCTCTCACAAACTCCAATATAACTTTATTCCTCTCACAAACTCCAACATAACTGTATTCCTCTCACAAACTCCAACATAACTTTATTCCTCTCACAAACTCCAACATAACTTTATCCCTCTCACAAGCTCCAACATAACTTTATTCCTCTCACAAACTCCAACATAACTGTATTCCTCCCACTAAACACGAACCGCTGTGTTTAGTTTTCACCTAATTTCAAGTGAATATTAATAACAACATTTGCAAAGATCGTGACTCAAGGGCATCAACAACATCGAAGTAGAATGATTCAGTCAGTACTAGATGCACCTGATAGATAATAGATGGAGCGCTGAGATATTAAAAAAAAAATAGCAGTTACGGTAAAACTACGTATTTCTTCTGATGGATATTATAAATTATTTGGATAGTCCACATCCGACAGATAATAATTAGTGACGTCTGAGGAAGCGTAGTTTTAATGAAAAATGTGACATTGTTGGGAAAGGTATGTTATATGTGTGTAAATATATATATATATATATATATATATATATATATATATATATATATCTTCTCCGTCGTTATTCTCTTCACTCTCGTTAAACTATCTGCCATCTTCTCCACTCCTCTTTTACAATATTATCTCCTCGGTTCTTCTTTTCCATTCTCTTCTCTTCTCTTTATAAAAAGTTCTGTCCTCTTTTCTCTTCTCTTCCCTTTTCTCTTCTGTTTTATTCTAACGAAATAACAAATGGCAAAGAGACACACACATATAGTGATTTATAATATGGAGGGTAGAAAAGTCAAAATCGAGAATTAGAGATTAAAAGGAAACGAATCATTTCAGCATTTTTCTTGTGTGGGGGGGCTACTGGATTATTTCTGAGGGAACCAATTAATTTCCCAGAACCGGCATTATGCGCTGAACAGGATGGAGTTTTCGCTTCAATTTTCACCAAAAAATAAAATAAAATAAAATAAAATAACACACACACACACACTTTATGACCCTACGGAAACTGAACACGTGACTACCCAGTTTGAAAACGTCACGTCCGATAACTAGAGTGCCCGATCTCCTTCAACGACGTGACCTGGACTTTCCACCTTTCAGATTTAGTTTGCAATCCTCCGTATCCGTGGACGTATCTTAATTATTAAATCTCCTCGGTTTCTGTATCCCCCCCCCCCCCACCCAGCTTATCTGCACGCAGCCCAGCGTCTTATAGTTCCTGTCACGCTTTATTGATTACTCAAGCACGCACAAAGAAACAGCAAACAAATGCTCCCTTCCAATGATGATCGGAACTAAAACAAAAATCACAAGTTGATAAACTATTGCTATCACGCCTGGCCAAAAATGAATTTTAGATAAAGACTGCCAATCAAATGCGAACTAATTATAACATTGCAGTCTAAAAATAAACAAGACTGGGAGGAGGGAATTTAGAGAAACACAACTGCATTTTTTTATTTTTTTAAAAAAAGGTTGAATTTTGGTTTGCGAACTTTTATTTTCTCTAGTTAGAAGTTTGTCTTTCGTCTCTAGTTAGTAGAAGTTTGTCTTTCGTCTCTAGTTAGGAGAAGTTTGTCTTTCGTCTCTAGTTAGTAGAAGTTTGTCTTTCGTCTCTAGTTAGGAGAAGTTTGTCTTTCGTCTCTAGTTAGGAGAAGTTTGTCTTTCGTCTCTAGTTAGGAGAAGTTTGTCTTTCGTCTCTAGTTAGGAGAAGTTTGTCTTTCGTCTCTAGTTAGGAGAAGTTTGTTTTTCGTCTCTAGTTAGTAGAAGTTTGTTTTTCGTCTCTAGTTAGGAGAAGTTTGTTTTTCGTCTCTAGTTAGGAGAAGTTTGTCTTTCGTCTCTAGTTAGGAGAAGTTTGTTTTTCGTCTCTAGTTAGGAGAAGTTTGTCTTTCGTCTCTAGTTAGGAGAAGTTTGTTTTTCGTCTCTAGTTAGTAGAAGTTTGTTTTTCGTCTCTAGTTAGGAGAAGTTTGTCTTTCGTCTCTAGTTAGGAGAAGTTTGTTTTTCGTCTCTAGTTAGGAGAAGTTTGTTTTTCGTCTCTAGTTAGGAGAAGTTTGTCTTTCGTCTCTAGTTAGGAGAAGTTTGTTTTTCGTCTCTAGTTAGGAGAAGTTTGTTTTCGTCTCTAATTAGGAGAAGTTTGTCTTTCGTCTCTAGTTAGGAGAAGTTTGTCTTTCGTCTCTAGTTAGTAGAAGTTTGTGTTTCGTCTCTAGTTAGTAGAAGTTTGTGTTTCGTCTCTAGTTAGTAGAAGTTTGTTTTTCGTCTCTAGTTAGTAGAAGTTTGTATTTCGTCTCTAGTTAGTAGAAGTTTGTCTTTCGTCTCTAGTTAGGAGAAGTTTGTTTTTCGTCTCTAGTTAGGAGAAGTTTGTCTTTCGTCTCTAGTTAGGAGAAGTTTGTTTTTCGTCTCTAATTAGGAGAAGTTTGTCTTTCGTCTCGAGTTAGGAGAAGTTTGTGAATCAATTCAGAAGAAAAGGTATGTTTACAGCACTCGGAAAAAATGACAAATAATCAACAACAGAAAAAAATATGGACCAAGGCAGGATCGAACCCGTACTCAGTGGCACAGCGCCTTGCCACGAAAAGCCAAACACTAGGGAACACTGCCACTCAGCTAACTAAAAATTAGCTTCGTAGGCAATGTCCTTTCGCGAAGGCTTTCCCATGACTATAGCATAATGGTGCGATCACAGCTCGGAAATATTGTTCCTGTTAAGACAAGTATCTCCCGGATAGGGTAGGGCTGAATACTTGCGTTGCAAGACAAACATTTAGGAGGAAACAGCACGAATAGTAGTTTCCAGTGGTTTAGGCTGGAGGCAAATAATAATAAATGAATATTATTATAGAGGGAAACTTCCGAGGCGATAATCAGCGAATCAATTCAGAAGAAGAGGTATATATACAGCACTCGGAAAAAATGACAAATAATCAACAACAGAAAAAATATAGACCAAGGCAGGAGAAGTTAGTCTTTCGTCTCTAGTTAGGAGAAGTTTGTCTTTCGTCTCTAGTTAGTAGAAGTTTGTCTTTCGTCTCTAGTTAGGAGAAGTTTGTCTTTCGTCTCTAGATAGTAGAAGTTTGTCTTTCGTCTCTAGTTAGCAAAAGTTTGTCTTTCGTCTCTAGTTAGTAGAAGTTTGTCTTTCGTCTCTAGTTAGGAGAAGTTTGTCTTTCGTCTCTAGATAGTAGAAGTTTGTCTTTCGTCTCTAGTTAGTAGAAGTTTGTCTTTCGTCTCTAGTTAGGAGGAGTTTGTCTTTCGTCTCTAGTTAGGAGAAGTTTGTCTTTCGTCTCTAGTTAGGAGAAGTTTGTCTTTCGTCTCTAGTTAGGAGGAGTTTGTCTTTCGTCTCTAGTTAGGAGGAGTTTGTCTTTCGTCTCTAGTTAGGAGAAGTTTGTCTTTCGTCTCTAGTTAGGAGGAGTTTGTCTTTCGTCTCTAGTTAGGAGGAGTTTGTCTTTCGTCTCTAGTTAGGAGGAGTTTGTCTTTCGTCTCTAGTTAGGAGAAGTTTGTCTTTCGTCTCTAGTTAGGAGAAGTTTGTCTTTCGTCTCTAGTTAGGAGGAGTTTGTCTTTCGTCTCTAGTTAGGAGGAGTTTGTCTTTCGTCTCTAGTTAGGAGAAGTTTGTCTTTCGTCTCTAGTTAGGAGAAGTTTGTCTTTCGTCTCTAGTTAGGAGAAGTTTGTCTTTCGTCTCTAGTTAGGAGAAGTTTGTCTTTCGTCTCTAGTTAGGAGGAGTTTGTCTTTCGTCTCTAGTTAGGAGGAGTTTGTCTTTCGTCTCTAGTTAGGAGAAGTTTGTCTTTCGTCTCTAGATAGTAGAAGTTTGTCTTTCGTCTCTAGTTAGCAAAAGTTTGTCTTTCGTCTCTAGTTAGGAGAAGTTTGTCTTTCGTCTCTAGATAGTAGAAGTTTGTCTTTCGTCTCTAGTTAGGAGAAGTTTGTTTTTCGTCTCTAGTTAGGAGAAGTTTGTCTTTCGTCTCTAGATAGTAGAAGTTTGTCTTTCGTCTCTAGTTAGGAGAAGTTTGTCTTTCGTCTCTAGTTAGGAGAAATTTGTCTTTCGTCTCTAGTTAGGAGAAGTTTGTCTTTCGTCTCTAGTTAGGAGAAATTTGTCTTTCGTCTCTAGTTAGGAGAAGTTTGTCTTTCGTCTCTAGTTAGGAGAAGTTTGTCTTTCGTCTCTAGTTAGGAGAAGTTTGTCTTTCGTCTCTAGTTAGGAGAAGTTTGTCTTTCGTCTCTAGTTAGGAGAAGTTTGTCTTTCGTCTCTAGTTAGGAGAAGTTTGTCTTTCGTCTCTAGTTAGGAGAAGTTTGTCTTTCGTCTCTAGTTAGGAGAAATTTGTCTTTCGTCTCTAGTTAGGAGAAGTTTGTCTTTCGTCTCTAGTTAGGAGAAGTTTGTCTTTCGTCTCTAGTTAGGAGAAGTTTGTCTTTCGTCTCTAGTTAGGAGAAGTTTGTCTTTCGTCTCTAGATAGTAGAAGTTTGTCTTTCGTCTCTAGTTAGTAGAAGTTTGTCTTTCGTCTCTGGTTAGTAGAAGTTTGTCTTTTGTCTCTAGTTAGGAGAAGTTTGTCTTTCGTCTCTAGTTAGGAGAAGTTTGTCTTTCGTCTCTAGATAGTAGAAGTTTGTCTTTCGTCTCTAGATAGTAGAAGTTTGTCTTTCGTCTCTAGTTAGTAGAAGTTTGTCTTTCGTCTCTGGTTAGTAGAAGTTTGTCTTTTGTCTCTAATTAGTAGAAATTTTATTCCTTCGTCTCTAGTTAGTGGAAATTTGTCTTTCGTCAAACATGCACACACATCAACCCAAATAAATAAAATGGACATAAATCAAAGTTTTGTAAGTTGGATTAAAGCGTTATCACAACAGATCTAAATGGAACAATTTTATACCTCATCACTCCCATTCTTACTTCACCATCGCCCCATTTATCCTTCATATGTTTCCTACTTTATTTTTCCTCAGCAATCTTCTTTACTCTTTCTCCAATTTGTGTTTCTCGTTTTGTAAACCACTTCATTACTTACTTTTTTCGACACTTTGAATCTCTTGTTTCTTCCACATGTTCGACTTCAATTATTCTTAATCCTTATCCTCATTGGAGCCGCGATAGCTCAGTGGTTAGTGAACTGGACTACAAAGGACGAGGGGTAGTGTTCGATCCCAACCGATGGTTTCCGGGTTCACCCAGCCTTAAATAGGTACCGGATTTTTTTCTGGGAAAGTAAAGCAGCACGGGCGTAATACCGACCACATTACCCCAAAAGTCATGTGCCGAAGGTCTGTAAAATATAGGGCCACTAACACCATATTTCCCTATACGCCACTTGGCGTGACGGGGGTACTTTACTTTTTTACTTATCCTCATTCCCCTTCCTCCTTTTCCGCTTTAATCCATCGCCCTAATTTCTTCCACCTTCCTTTAGACCTTTTTCAATCACTCTTCTTGTACTTGTCTCTCACTGTTCCTTCCTAGCTTCCCCTCTTTCTTCCGTCTACATTTTCATTACATTTCTTCATCTGTCTTTAATGTTTAAATCTCTCTCCCTCTCTGTCTCTCTCTCTCTCTCTCTCGATGTTATGTTATGTTATGTTATGTTACGTTAGGATCATCATCACTGCACACCGGACGAATTCAAAGGTGCTTCGATTTTTCCCTCGAAATGTCGATCATGTCCGAGGAGAATCCGGACCCTTGTGCACGAACTCCGTAGCTCGGCCTGGGATCCATTGGTGTGGATAAATTCCTTAAAATGTGTTTAGCTGACAATTTTGCTCGGGCAGCCCCATTTTTATGGCTTACTCTTTTCGATTTTTAACTGACAAGGGATGTTTAACGTGCGCAAGTGCACACGGGAGCTCCTGTTTATCGCCACTATCAGAGAGGACCAGACATCAGATCTCACTACACAGAGACCAGTTAAAGCCACAAAGAAACCACCATATTGTTTATTCATTTTGGAAAAAAAAAATATTCCCACTGCTGGAATTGAACTCGGGACCTTCCCGTCCAGACGCCGACGTCTTTTTACCTCTTGACTACTCATCTCTTTCTATACCTTTCAAATTGTTATCGTTATTAACTCGTTACCATTATTAACTTGTTACACTTATTGACTTGTTACCATTATTAACTTGTTACACTTATTGACTTAATACCATTATTAACTTATTACACTTATTGACTTGTTACCATTATTAACTTGTTACACTTATTGACTTAATACCATTATTAACTTGTTACACTTATTGACTTGTTACCATTATTAACTTGTTACACTTATTAACTCGTTACCATTATTAACTTGTTACACTTATTAACTCGTTACCATTATTAACTTGTAACACTTATTGACTTGTTACCATTATTAACTTATTACACTTATTGACTTAATACCATTATTAACTTGTTACACTTATTAACTCGTTACCATTATTAACTTGTTACACTTATTGACTTGTTACCATTATAAACTGTTTACCATTATTAAATTGTTACCATTATTAACTTGTTACCATAAATAACTTGTTACCCTTATTAACTTGCTACACTTATTGACTTGTTATCCTTATTAACTTATTACACCTCTTACCATGTCACCATTATTAACTTGCTACCATTATTAGCATTTACCCTTATTACCTTGTTACACTTATTGAATTGTTACCTTTCATTGTCACTTCATATATTTAACCTAAATTCTTCCTTCTTAACCACGCTGTCTTTATCGTTTTTCTTATCTTCTACATTATTCCTTACTTCCTTCTCTTTCTTCACTCCTTTTACTCTCCGCCCCGCCACCCCCTCCCCCCAAAAAAATTCCTTACTACTAAATCGTTCATCAATTCCATCATTAATTACTGTCACATTTTCCTTCAACCTTTCCTACTTACATTCTTCCTTACAAACCATCCACATTTCTTTTATTTATAAACATCATTATCAAGATTTATTCATGGGCATCATTATTAAACGTTGTTCATGGGCATAATTTATTCATGGGCATCATTATTAAGCTTTATTCATGGGCATAGTTTATTAAACGTTGTTCATGGGCATCATTTTTAAGCTTTATTCATGGGCATAGTTTATTAAACGTTGTTCATGTGCATCGTTTATTAATGGGCATCATTATTAAGCTTTATTCGTGGGCATCATTATTAAACGTTGTTCATGGGCATAATTTATTCATGGGCATCATTTTTAAGCTTTATTCATGGGCATCATTATTAAACGTTGTTCATGGGCATACTTTATTCATGGACATCATTATTAAGCTTTATTCATAGGCATAATTTATTCATAAACATCATCCATTCATGTGTATCATTTATTCATGGGCATCATTATTAAACCTTATTCATGGGCATCATTATTAAACTTTATTCATGGGCATCATTATTAAACCTTATTCATGGGCATCATTATTAAACTTTATTCATGGGCATCATTATTAAACTTTATTCATGGACATCATTATTAAACCTTATTCATGGGCATCATTATTAAACTTTATTCATGGGCATCATTATTAAACTTTATTCATGGACATCATTATGAAACCGTATTCATGGGCATCATTTTTAAACTTTATTCATGGGCATCATTATTAAACGTTGTTCATGGGCATAATTTATTCATGGACATCATTATTAAGCTTTATTCATAGGCATAATTTATTCATAGGCATCATCCATTCATGTGTATCATTTATTCATGGGCATCATTATTAAACTTTATTCATAGGCATAAGTTATTCATAGGCATCATCCATTCATGTGTATCATTTATTCATGGGCATCATTATTAAACTTTATTCATGGGCATCATTATTAAACTTTATTCATGGGCATCATTATTAAACTCTATTCATGGGCATCATTATTAAACTTTATTCATGGGCATCATTATTAAACTCTATTCATGGGCATCATTTTTAAGCCTCAGCTATTGCTCATTAACTGTTCAAGCTGTGTATGGCGTTCTGTTTAGTCATCGGAACATTGTATGTAATTGATGAAACTGTTTACATAAAGATGGCCTGAACACGTATACCGAACTCTTATTGCTTGTGCCACTGACCAACTCTTGTGGCACATCTACTGAAAGCACTTGAAAGCACTTATGGCATAGGATTAGTTTCATAATCTAAAATCTAGACTCCCTCCCCCCGTCCTGCTTTGCATCCTTCACAAAGCATTTTTATTCTCATTGCAGACGTTATTAATTGTTCACGAGGGTTGGGGGAGAGGGGGTTAATTATTTACCTGGCGCTACTAGACTTCTGTCAGTGGTTGTTAATTCACTTCCGGATATTTTACGCACCCAGGCAGGTGTTATAAATTGTTTCTTCGTCATCATCATCATCATCATGTGCCATACAGGTTTGCGGAGGCGATCATGTCCTTCCACAATCTTCTATTTACAGTGCATCGTATCAGTTCTGTTGTTGACTGCTTGCCATGCCCTGACACCAAGCTATCCAGTATTTTCTCTCTTTGTCGTTCGCGATATCTCTTTCCTTGTATTTCGCCAGTTGTAACCACGTATTTCAACTTTCCTCTTCTCATGATGTACTCGAAAAATGTTGATTATTTCTTTCAAATTTTTTTTTAAGTGCCTCCTTTTTGTGTTGGCCTCTTTGAAAATTGGAACTTTCAACATTCTTATGAGAAATCCGATCTCTGTGGCATCTAATCCTCTTTTCATTTGTTTGTCTACTGTCCATGATTAGCTTCAGAATTGGTTCTATATGGCACCGATGAACTCTCTTTCTCATTTCTATTGACATAGATTTGTTGCATAAGATATTTGTCATTTTTTGAAATGCTATTTGATCTGTGAGCTATTCTGCTTCTTATTTCTGTGGTGCATCTTCTATCTGATGTTATTATTGTGCCCAAGTATTTGACACGTTGCACTTGTTTCAGATTTGTCCTATTTATTTTTATGCTGCATGATAGTGATAATTGTTTCTTTGATATGACCATTACTTCTGTTTTCTTACTATTCAGACTGAGACCTTTCTTGTTGTTTTCTTTTACTATTGTGGCTATCATTTCTTGTAGTTCATTCTCTGTCTCTGCTATTAAATGTGTCATTCGCATATCGCAAATTATTTATGTTGTGAACGTTAACTTCAATTCCTTTTTTGTCTACTATTGATCTCACAATATGTTCGCTGTAAAGTGAAAACAAATCCGGCGACAAGAACACAGCCTTGTCTGACTCCTTGTTTTATATATTGGAATTGTCCTGTTTGGTTGCTAATTTGTACAGCTGCTGTTTGCTGCCAGTACATGTTTTTTTTATTCGCAGATCCTTGCCATCAATGTTTAATTTCTCCAGCATATTGATTATATCCACATGCTTTACTTTGTCAAATGCTTTTGTGTAGTCTATAAAGCACGTATATAGGTCTTTCTTTACCTCTATAGATCTTTCTATCAATGTTCTTAAGATGTATATTGCATTATTGGTGCCCTTTCCTTCTACAAATCCACATTTTACCTCACTTATTTCTGGTTTTATTTTGATCCTTACACGTCTTATGATGATTGTTAGTAAAATTTTCGTCATATGGCTCATGAGACTAATAGTGCGATGGTCTTTAAAATCAGTGGCGCCTGACTTCTTCTGTATGGCTACAAAGATAAATTTTAGTAGATCTTCGGGTATGTGTTCAGTGTTATGTATGTTATTGAGTAGTTTTGTTATGACTTGTACTCCCAACTCTCCTAATGCATTTATCGCTTCCATTGTTAATTTGTCGGGACCCGGAGCTTTGCCTCTTTTCATGTGTTGTATTGAGTTCTACTTCGCAATGCGTTATTGGTGGTCCTGTGTCTTTGTTTGAATTGTTTACCTCTGGTCTTTCATCATTATACAGTTGACTGATATATTCTGTCCATCTTTTCATTGTCTTCTCCTGTCCCATTTTTTTCTTCCTTTGATTTCATACATCCTGATACTTTGACTTCTTTTCTTCCTGTTAATTTATTGAACTGATTGTACATACATTTTGAGTCTTACTTTTGTTGTTTTTCCATTTCTTCACATTTCTGTTTTAACCATCATTTGCTTCTCTGCATTTGTTTTGGATCTTTTTGTGCAATATTTTGTATGTCCGTTCTTCTTTCTTATGTTTTAGTCTTTCATCCATTAGTTGTAATATTTCTTCTGTCATCCATTTCTTTTTCTTGATTTTTTTAGTCATTGGTATTACTTCTTTTGATGTTTGTTGAATCGATTGTTTGAGCATTTCCCACTGCTCCTCGATGCCGTATATTTTGTCAATAGCATTATATCTATTTTGTACTATCACACTGTACTATCACTCATCTGTTTATCTACGCGTATCTAGATCCAATTTTAAATTTCTTGGGGACTTCTGTGTCTTCCGCAGTTTTATTCTTATCTTTCCAACTGCCTATTACATGGTCACTATTACAATCTGCTCCTGGCCTTGTTTTAACAGATGTTAGCCCATTCCTGAATCTTCTCTGTACCAGTATAAACATTTTTCAATCAGGCTTTGTTAGTCTTCAGTCACTTGGTATTATTTGTCTGTTAGGGGTTATTAACTACAGTCAGCAGCTATTAACTCTCTATCAGGCGCTATTAGTCTTCATCCCAGCGTCATTAATTTTGTCAGGTGTTATTAATCTCCTTTCAGTCGTTAATAGCCTCACGCGTTATTAGTCTGCAATCAAACGTTATTCATTCTCTATCAGGCGTTATTTAATTTATAGAGTTATTCATCATCATCATCAAGTACCGTGCCTACTGGCGTAGGTGATCATGTCTCTCCACAATTTTCGATCTCGGCAGCTATTTATCATTTCTGTTGTTAACCTTCTGCCAAGCCATTCTTTTAAGCTGTCTGTTATTTTTTCTCCTATAGTTATTATTTCTTTATAATGCCATTATTACTTTCACATGAGGCGTTATTAATCTTTCATCGGCTATTATAAACTATAAGAGTGTTATTTTCTCTTGTCAAACATTATAACAGCAAAATAGGCACAAGACGACTGTCTTCAGCATGCAGATTTGAGACGAAGAAGGTTCTTCAAATCCATTTCCTTAATAAGAAACTCTTTGCTGGAATTGAAACCCGGAAGCGGACTCAAAAAAAAAAAATTATTTCATAAATAAGTCCGAAATGTCTGAACGAGTTGTGATGATAGCAGGAAGAAGCACTCTTTAGATAACTTCGTCCAGTCTCCCATTAGACGTTTTTAGTCATCTGTTATGTTTTACTTTCGTTCTTTCAGAAGTTATTAATCAGAACTTTTACAATTATGAAGTCTCCCGTCAAACGTTATTAGCCTTAAATCTTTCAATAAACATCCAATTCATTGAAATATCTGAATTCACGTGCTGGCAATAGTTGATAAAGACATTCCAACAATCTTTAGATAAACTTTAGATGGGAAATTAAATACGTTTGAAAACAATATCTTCGTAGGGTTTCAAACATAAGCTGGAAATAATACATTTCAAATGAAGAGATAAGAGACGAATAAGAACAAGACTAAGTATCGAGATTTATAAGACAAATGTGTTGGAAATACATCGGTCATGTGCTGAGAATGAATTAAGAAAGACTTCCCCGACAGGCATTCAAGTGGAAACTAACTGGTAAAATAAAACAAGGTAGACCAAGAGAATCGCTATACAGAACGATTACTAGATAGGCTCAACCACGGGACTAAGAAACAATCAAGACCTACAAGATCTAGCTGGAGACTGTCAATCATGATTAACTATGATTTCCGCCCTTTATATTATCTTCAGCTCGAGAGGAAAATGAATGAAATAAACAATCTGAAAGAAGAAAAGGAACAGCAAATAACAATTTGAAAAACAAATAGAAGGACATGTTACACTCGGCCGCTTCAAACAAACGTGCAAACTTCAGAGAACGGTAGAAACAACAAATAAAATATGTGAACATGACTACAAAGTTGTCTCATGTTGATTCCAGAATATGATTATCTTAAGAAAGCAATACGATATTAATTAAACGTGTAAGGGCAATTAGAAAATATTAGGTAAATTTATAAAGCAAGCAAGATACCTGTCATTGTATCTATACATTAAAGCTGTTTAACATAAGTTGGCGTTCCTTCCATCATCATCTCTTAACCCTGTGGGGGTCGTTGTGACACCAATGACATACTTCGTCAACCTTCTTCATTTCTCTCTATCTTCGGTCATCCTTTGAAACTTTGCAAAGTGAAGACCTATCCATTCTTTGATGTTCTCGTCCCATCACTGTCTTAGTCTTTTTACGAATTTTTTTCATTTGCGATACAATCTCATGAAGAAATGCCAAGAATTTATACAATGACTTCTCAGCTCCACAACTTGTATTTCTTCAGTAGCTCTGCTGTAAGGGCTATCGTTTCACAAACGTACGGAAAAATGGATACATCAAGAGTGCGAATTAGCCTGATTTTAGAGCCAAGAGTGATGTTATTTTCTTATCAGGATATCTAAATTGTAGAAATAATGGCTGCCATCTCCGGCTAGTATAATCACTGCCGTTCTATAGAGGACTGGGCAACCGTCATGCTATTTTAGTCGGTTACACATCAATGATAAAGAGTTTCTCTAATTCCATGCCGGATCGATCGCAGCCTAGGTTAACAATGACCGCGCCTTTTACTGCCCATCAGGAAAAGAGCAATAGAGACTGGGAAATAGATGTGGCACGACGATCATTGATATGCTTAGTTCAGTTCTGACTAGCAACAAGCAAACAAGTTACAACAAGCAAGTTACAACAAGCAAGTTACAACAAGCAAGTTACAACAGATAAATTACAACAATCATGTTACAACAAGCAAGTTGCAACAGCATGTTACAACAAGCAAGTTACAACAAATAAGTTACAACAAATAAATGACAACAATCATGTTACAACAAATAAATGACAACAATCATGTTACAACAAGCAAGTTACAACCAGCATGTTACAACAAACAAGTTACAATAAGCAAGTTACAACAAACAAGTTACAACAAATAAGTTACAGCAAGCATGTTACAACAAGCAAGTTACAACAAATAAGTTACAACAAATTAGTTAAAACAAGCATGCTACAACAAGCAAGTTACAACAAGCAAGTTACAACATGCATGTTACAACAAGCAAGTTACAACAAGCAAGTTACAACAAGCATGTTACAACAAGCAAGTTACAACAAGCATGTTACAACAAACAACAAACAAGTTACAACAAACAAGTTGCAACAAACATGTTAAACAAGCAAGTTACAACAATCAAGTTACAACAAACAAGTTACAACAAGCATGTTACAACAAGCAAGTTACAACAAACAAGTTACAACAAACAAGTTACAACAAACAAGTTACAACAAGCATGTTACAACAAGCAAGTTACAACAAACAAGTTACAACAAACAAGTTACAACAAGCATGTTACAACAAGCAAGTTACAACAAACAAGTTACAACAAACAAGTTACAACAAGCAAGTTACAACAATCAAGTTACAACAAACAAGTTACAACAAACAAGTTATAACAAGCAAGTTACAACAATCAAGTTACAACAAACAAGTTACAACAAGCAAGTTACAACAAGCAAATTACAACAATCAAGTTACAACAAACAAGTTACAACAAACAAGTTACAACAAGCATGTTACAACAAGCAAGTTACAACAAACAAGTAACAACAAGCAAGTTACAACAAACAAGTTACAACAAACAAGTTACAACAAGCAATTTACAACAATCAAGTTACAACAAACAAGTTACAACAAACAAGTTACAACAAGCATGTTACAACAATCAAGTTACAACAAACAAGTTACAACAAGCAAGTTACAACAAGCAAGTTACAAAAATCAAGTTACAACAAACAAGTTACAACAAGCATGTTACAACAAGCAAGTTACAACAAGCAAGTTACAACAAACAAGTTACAACAAACAAGTTACAACAAGCAATTTACAACAATCAAGTTACAACAAACAAGTTACAACAAACAAGTTACAACAAGCATGTTACAACAATCAAGTTACAACAAACAAGTTACAACAAGCAAGTTACAACAAGCAAGTTACAAAAATCAAGTTACAACAAACAAGTTACAACAAGCATGTTACAACAAGCAAGTTACAACAAACAAGTTACAACAAGCAAGTTACAGCAAGCAAGTACATATGTACAATCAAAATAAACAAGCCACAGTGGGTATTTAAAGTTTACAAACGATCACACAAAAAACAAGTAATATAAGAACAGCGATTAAAGCATAAATTAAAGCATAGCAATTAAAGACCCGTGCGATAATATCATTGAGACAAGTGGACTGAGTAATTCGCAAAACCAAACACTCAACGAATTAGGAAAAGCTGTCCAAATATATTTAAATACAATCCACTTTAGGTAAAACGATATCAAAACCAACAGAGAAAAGGGAAAGAAAAAAGATAAAATCCAATGATAAAGTAAACAGAAGGTTTTTTTTTTTAAACTGTTGAATGGTGGCGATATAAGAAGTATTATAATCACACCACACACGCATATATAAACACACACTCTGACACAAGCACAGAGAGGCACTCGGAAACACACACACTCACGCAAATAACCTGTGGGAAGTGACGATAAGCTAACTCAACTTAGCGATCATCACCCAATCTGACACGTTACAAACAATGACGCCGTCGCTGGAACAGAACACGAGAATTGTAGCTGAATGAACTATTATAACAAAAAAAGTAAAGTGCCCCCGTCACGCCAAGTGGCGTATAGAGAGTATGGTGTTAGTGACCATATATTTTACAGACCTTCGGCACATGACTTTTGGGGTAATGTGATCGGTATTACGCTCGTGCCGCTTTACTTTCTCAGAAAAAAATTCGGTATCCATTAAAGGCTGGGTGAACCCGGAAGCCGTCGGTTGGGATCGAACCCTACCTCTTGTCCTTTATAGTCCAGTTCACTAACCACTGAGCTATCGCGACCCCAAATGAACTAACAAGGCCACTCCAAAGTCCGAGATAAAACTCTAACTGAATGTACAAACAAAATACTGGACAGTTATGCCAACAATACACAAGACGTCGAATGAACGAAATGGAAGCAGGAAAAGCTAAGGTTACTCGAGCAATGTGCAAACATTTATTCGTGCGCGCGCACACACACACACACACACATACAAAGAAAAATATGGGGTGGGGACGACAAGGCAATTGCTCCCAGAATGACAAATATAAATAATATTCGTGGATGTCGACAATAAACTGAGCACTAAACACGCACACACATGCCTAGAGCCCTTGAGAAATTGCGATAATCTGACTTCTTCTGCGACCATAACTCACCCACACAGGAATGTCGGTTTCCTTGATGAAGTTTGTCTTCCACTCCAAGATTTCAATTCCGCCATTTTGTTTCGAATGTTGTGAGTTTGAGCCACCGCATTGTGTTCAAGTCTGTACGGTGAAGGCAGTCTTGTAATGAATGTTGTGAGTTTGAGCCACCGCATTGTGTTCAAGTCTGTACGGTGAAGGCAGTCTTGTAATGAATGTTGTGAGTTTGAGCCACCGCATTGTGTTCAAGTCTGTACGGTGAAGGCAGTCTTGTAATGAATGTTGTGTTGTCATATCTGCTAGGGCACAGTGCCACATTATTTGACTTCAAGGAGCCAATGGAAATGAACCCACGCTGCGCTTTTAACGAGTAGTGTGATTGTGTTAGTACAAGGGGTTTATTTTCCAGCATTCTTGATTCATTGTCTGTTCGTTCATTATTATCAAAATGGGTTACGTAAATGAAACCGTGTACTCGCTGGTGAACATCTTGTGTGTATACGACATTGCACAACCCGTTCATTTATATAACTACCTGCCACAAGAAGAGCAGGCAGATCACTTGTCGGGGACAGATAAAGTACAAATACATCCAGATAACATCATTTAAGGTACTGTAGAAACTCGACTATCTGGACTTCGGTTTGCATTTTATCTTCTATGAAACTATTAAAAAATCTCTTCACGTTAAATGTAAATTGAAACTTACTTTCGTGCAAACTAATTAATAATGTAGGAAATGCATGCTATACAAGCAAATGATTGTTTCATTAAAAACGAGAACCGTTACGTGTCTCAAAGCTTCCGTCTACTGTTGCAGTCGTTATTAAACTGAACGATTCGAAATTGACAACAATTATACTCAGAGCTGTAATGTAATTGTAGTATACAAATAGAAGAATACGATTATCGTACTTGCTCGACAGTCATTATTAACTATGACCTTTCACGATACATAGATCCTAGAAAATAAACTAGAACCGCAGCACTCCACTAGCAATAAATGAGTTAAAAGAAACTATCGACTATGCAATAACTCATCTTGACAGTTACCAAACAGTTGCCACTTTCCATATCGGTTAATTTGAAAGAAATATATTTAGTTGCATACACCTTTAATTTATTTATTAATGAAATATACAAGGGAATTCATCATCACCATCATGTACCGGACCTGTTGGTGTAGGTGATCATGTCTCTCCACAACTTTCGATCTCGGCAACTATTTATCATTTATGTTGTTGACCTTCTGCCAAGCCATTCTCTTAAGCTGTCTGTTATTTATTCTCTTTGCTTCCCTCTATCTCTTCGTTCCTCAATTTTTCCAGTTTTTACAATATATTCCAGTTGTTCTCTTCTCATTACAAGGCCAAAAAATGATGATTGTTTCTTCTTAATATTGAAATTTAGCAGAACGGAATTAGGCTAAAAGAAAATAAATACAAGACAAAGTCCGGTGTACATTCTGCTAAATCTTTCATCTATTAGTGGACACACTCCGTCTTCCTCTTCTGCCTGTCACAGCCAGTGTTAGTTTCTTACTCCCGCTTGTTCTGCTATTTTGTATTTGAGATTTGTACATGACAATAAATATCACGATTCAACTAAAGTTTGACATTTCCAGCAGCGGAACGTGGTCATGTTTGTGTGAAGATCTTTGAAATCTGCAACGTTTTCCAGATATATTTTATGACAGAGATTTCACTTTGCAACTCAAAAAGTTTAATTCTTACAGCTGAACTGTACGTGCCTTTTTAGCTGTTTAACAATTTATAATATTAGTATAAAACGCCGTATATCGTATATAAGACATATAATGTGTAAGTCATATTCGTCATTTTTAAAAGACAAAAATACAATTTCTCAATCGCTAAATGTATGAACAATGTCAGAATACGAGCAAAAGTTACTAACGATTACAATGTTTTATACCAAAATAAAATAATGCTACATTAATAAAACGTTCACGTTATGTGGCACTCGCTCTACAACTTAATTTATAACTCCCACAAGTGTTAATTTAAAACCAAATTTATACATAGGTTTGGATAGTTCCCAAATTTTAGGTTATTGAGAGTCATCAAAATAATTCCAGAGTTAGACCTGACTAAATTTGGATTCACTATAAAAGAAATATGTTTCAAGTTATCATTTACAATATGAGCGAGAAAATAGTTAAACTCTCGGGCAGATGGTGCTCGTAAACCTGGGAGGGCCGACCATCTAAAGGCAAAATCCCCCTACAGAAAAGATCATATGCTGCCTTGCAGGAAGATTGGGGACAATCAAAGGCTAAGGAAAGCAAACCTGAACAAAATGCTGGCTAAAATCGGATGCACTGGGCCACTGGCGCAGAACACAGTGCAACGTTTTAACAGGTATTCAAGCGGAGTGGATCTAACAGGCTTAAACAGACAGTTGTCTTCGTGCGAGAGTCTGGAGTCCTACTCTGATTGAATCCTGATCGCAGAGAGAGAGAGAGAGAGAGAGAGAGAGAGAGAGAGAGAGAGTGAGATTTAAACCAGCATCAGCGAGCAAAGTATCAATAACAGCTATTATTATTTCTAAATACCAGCGCTCCTGCTTCTAGTATCACGCAAAGGCCCTACAAGTGAACATTTTGTTTTCGATTCTGAGCTATTAATTGGCAGAATAGACTTGTCCATCAGGGCCACAAGGTTGTTTATCCATCTCTGTTGGGGTCAATTCAGGGTTGGCTGATGAGGTCAGTGCGAGTCCAGAAGTGCCCGCTGCAATGAGGACACGAATGAGTTGATAGATCAAAGAAGATAATATTGTATATTATCTTCATATCTAGAGCGGTCGTTTCTGTTTCGTGTATTTTATTTATTTTACGCGTAACTTTGTGCAGGGTACATATTAAAACAAAACTGAAATTGCCCTATGACGCATAGGGAAATGACGTCAGTGCTAATTTTTGTTACCACCACCGGAACTTCTTTTGGTAATGAGGTCAGCAGCCATTACCAGTTTTCCTTCAAAGATAGTTTTCTACAAGAACGTTTTCCAATAATTTTTAAAAACAAGAATCGCAGCGAATTAAAAAAAAGAACGAGTAACAGTACATAATAAAAAATAAAAAAAACAGCAACACAGTAATAATTGAGTAACTATTGGACAAATGTGCTCATCAGGAGAAAGCAAACAAACCACAGAATTATGCCTTCCTTGACCGCCTGCTTCTTTTGGAGATTAAAATGACTTCTCGTCTAGGATCACTCTAAGCGACAAACTTTATTGTGTCCAGAAACAGATAGACACATTGTATTGATTGACAGACTGATATGGTTGGAAGAAAGTGAAAAAAGAAGTGGACGAAGAAAGAATGGAGAGATAACGCATTGGCAGAATAAATGACTAGAAATAAGATTTGAGCTCAACAACAAACAAACCAAAAATCCTCCACAATTTGTTACCCGACAGTTTAACATTTTAAACTTACCCAGTCCAGCAAGTAATGAACAATGTCGATCTAAAGCATATCGTGTCCAAGGTGTGAACGATTCTATTTTTATTATTGTTTTTCTTTACTTAGAATACATTGAAAGATAATTGGAGGTGTGTGTTATTTCCCCCTGAGTTCACTTCCAGAAATTAGTCATTCATGTAATCGTCATAGCCATGACAATTCGTTCGATTGAAAACAAACCAGTAGTCCGTGAAATCATTGCGTTAATATTACAATAGTACCACAGTTAGGTACGATCATGAAACTATGCGTTTCATATTGGGTAACGATCAACTTCGATCCGTGAGCTTTGGTGAAGTAAATTATATATGATATAAGATCAATATGAGTTCATGAAATCCAATTCACTGTAACAAGTCAAGCACCCCAACTAACTACAATTTTGGAGACAAATTCCTAGCAGAAGGAACAAGCTAACGAGTCATGGAATGCTCCCAGTGCCCCTGAGCATCTTTTCTTCAAACAGTAGGCCGAAAATGCAAAACGAAAGAAAAGCACAGACATACATGATTTAAAATATATACATTTTTATTAAACAACAGGAAGGGGGAGAGGGGGAACTAGTGGTCTAGAGATAAAACGTCGGCCTCTTTGACAAGAAGGCCCTGTGTTCGAATCCACAGCCATTGGGAATTTTTCATTTGGAACCAGTGGTTTTGTCCTGGCGTTATCATTTGCTGGTCTCGGGGTAGTGAGATCCGATGTCTATCTCTCTCGGATTATGATAAACTAGGAAGCGCCGTGTGCACTCTGAGCACGTTAAAGAACTCTTGGCTTTAGAAATCGAAAAGCGTAGGCCAAACAAGGCTGCTGCCTTGAAACAATTGACAGGGAAATCATATACCAAAAAAAGTAAAAAACTCTCGGCGATAAAAGAACATGAGAATATCTTTGAAGTTGAAATTGTAACAAACTATAAATATCTGGGATCTGTAGTAACTAACAATGGAGACTGGCAGAAAGAATCAAAAGAAGACTAGCAATAGCAACACAAAATTTAAACGATATGAAAAATATCTGGTACAATACTAGTAAATTTAAACTACTGAGAGCATGTATCTTCCTGATAGCAAGATATAGTTGTGAATCATGGACAATCTCGCAAGCAGCAATGAAGAAAACTCTCATTCGAAACAAAACACTACAGAAAAATCTTTAAGTGACTTTGAATAATAAAAAAAGAGCAATGAAGACATTAAAAGACTTAGAACTGGCTTATAACGCCAATTTGCAGGGGAAATAAAAAATATTTTGACCATGTCGAAAGACGCGGAGGCTGGAAAGAACAATAATGGTAGGCATGCTTCCAGGACGAGGAGACAGGAGCATACCGAGAAAAAGATGATCAAGACATCAAGGAGACTAAACATGAAGACAAAAGAAGTGGGAGATATGGCTAGAGACAGAGATACTTGCAGGTGGGCTACGGTGAATGCAACGTTCTGTGTACAACATATGTACTTTATTTGACTCAAGTATAATTTTGGGCATCTCTTATTTAGATCGTCTCATAAATGAAAAAATTCGTGAAAGAATCGTGGGCCATGCTGATAATTTTGACTGTTGTGAAGAAACTCCAACTATCTTGGACATAATATAAACCAGTGATGGAAAATTTACAAGTAAAATAAACAAAAGAATAGGAATGGTAAAAAGTAATTTTAATGTCATGAAGAACATACTAACATCAAAACAAATAACACCAGGGCTAAAACTAAGAATAGCAAAATGTTACATCTTCTCAATCTTCCTATATGGTGCAGAAACATGGGCATTAGACAAGAAAACAGAACAGAGAATTGAAGCGTTTGAAATGTGGATATATAGAGGAATAGGTAGAATTGGATGGAAGGAAAGGAAAACAAACGATGAAGTCTTAAAACAACTAAAAATGAAAAGAGAACTACTAAACACAATTCAAAAAAGACAAATGAGATTTTTGTGCCATGTTAAATGGCACAACAACCTACTAAAAGTAATATTGGAGGGGAAAATACAAGCTAAAAGAGGCAGAGGCAGACCAAGACTAACATGGACGAGTAACATGAAAAGATGGACAAATCAGCCTATGACAACCTGCACCATCAAAGCAAGAGACAGAGCAGAATGGCGCTCCATGATAGCCAACCTTCGTTGCGGAGAAGGCACTTGATGATGATGATGGAAGAAACTTCAAAATTAAATGGTTTTAACACATCGATCGTCTGGCATAGCACAAACAATTTCTCAAGGAACTGTGAAAAAGTGAGAAGGAGAGGTAGCAGAGAAAAAGATGGGAAGATAACATCAATGAATGGGCAGGTCTCGACTTTGCAGAGTTCCATAGTTCCCTTGTTCATCCTCGATGTTATTACCTTCCCATTCAATTCAGTGTACCTGGCACCAATTTTCTGTGAGGTCGATTGGAGAGCGGCAGGCTGGGATTGAATCAACGTACGCTTTATCCCCAACTCTGCGTCTAACCAATATGCTACTGACGCTAAGTTCATAGCTTGATCCAATCAAACGAATGTGTTCAAAAATACGACTAGCGACAGAACATCTTGAACGTTCGTGCTATCCCATGTGGTCTGGATAATATATGAAGATAAAACGTTTATGTTCAATTTATCTCGCATATCCTATCACGCACTCTTCATACATAAACATGCCGTCCCTTGCACTGTGCTATCATTCGGACGCGTTAATTGTAACAATATAAATGCTAATCCTACAACAGCACCTTTGTTGCGTTAACCACGGGTCCTCAAACTGTCTGACATGTGGTACTGGTTACATTTTAGTTTAGACCTGACCAGTCGATGTGGTGAGCGCAGTTTCATAGCATATCAAATGGTGGTTGGTACGTCAGTACTGGTCAATTTTATCTCATAGTGTATGCTGTCGGGGTTTGTCTTTGAACTTAAACCACTAAATCCCAGAACTAGTGTTCAGCCCCGGCCTTTTTGTTTTCCCTAACTCCTTTAGTTAGGTACATATTTATATACATGTTTTGATTAGAGCGTTTCATTCAGGACTCTAACTCACAATGTTTGTATTTGAAAGCCCGCCTACACCAACAACCCTTCTGTTTTTTTTTTTTTTTATATAATAACATACACAAGTTCAACAAATGGAAGATAACTTGCTGCATCAGATATTCTCTATCTTGTGATAAAACGTTGAGCTACTCGGCATATCACTCCTAGTGTTGTGCTAAAGTCGGATGTGTTGGGCCGAAAGGCGCAAATATAACTGTTATACTGCAAACCACAACTCAACGCAGACACGTCCACATAACGTCCTTTTAAGGGCGGATGACGAAGAGGAATTCTACAGTCTACGAATACTCTAGAATACTTTAGTCATCGGGCGAACGCAAGCAAGCAGCAAGCACTCCTAGTGTTGAGAGTTCGTGTACCAGCACGACAGTTTGTACGTAACGATTCTCAGTGAAATCAAATGACAGAGTGAGTAGAGATGGAAGGTGATATAACTAAGTGAGTAGAGATGGGAGGTGATATAACTAAGTGAGTAGAGTAGTCTGACTAATCAAGTAGGACTGGAAGGTAGTCTCTGTATGCGATCTGGAGTGGAATGGAGTCAAGTATTCTAAAAATACTGCATGTTCTAATCGAAAATAAGCGCAAATATAGCAGCTTGATTTACACCGGAAGACTACGCCCATTCAATGCGTGATAAAGGCAACGACAGCTAGGAATAATTGTCGCCGAAGAAGACAATTCCGACTATAGAAATATTCGGTTAAATTGATTGTAAATACATGAGCTTAAGTGGTATAGAATTATTAATGATTTTAAATGACTTTACAATGCAATGTGATTTGAAATGCAGCACTAGGCCGAGTAGGAGACATCGCAGTTTGAAGACTCCTGTCCTAAATACCCAGGATTGTCCTGACAGTCTGTGAGCATATTCCCTCTAGGAAATCTCAATAATTTCAGTTTTCAGCTCATTCTTATCTTTCAGGAATTGCTTTCTTCGAGTTTGATTAGATAAACATAACGGACTAGATTGATATGGACAGTTGAAATTCTAAGCACTATCATAAATACATGCACATGTGTTTTTAAGCACTCTGAAAGAGGGGGTGTGTCAAGAAAATGCTAAAATACAGCAAACACGACAGTCCAGATATGGATTTAAAACATTCTATCTTGTTCTAGTGACGTACAACACATTTATTTATTTCAACTCAACCCCCGCCCCCACCAAAAAAAATAAAATAATAATAATATAAATAAGTTTTTAAAAATGTATAGCTTGATTGAGTGACCCTTACTACGTTTCTCTTAATCTAACCATTGACACGTTATGGCCATGTACCAACTTGTAACGTCACATATAAATGAACATTCCTGTCGTGTTTAATTTGTGAGCAAGTAAAGGTTAATCCCTCCCCCCCCCCCCCACACACACAATGTAAAGCAACCTTCCTCCCACATAACTGTGTAAGACCATTTGATGTTTATTGGATTTATTTTCTGCAGCTCTACTCTCGCTCCCGCATCATATATTATCTATTATATATAACTGTGCCTATCGTCCCTGCTCATATTTGTCAACGACCAACGGCACAACTTATGAGTGACATATATTTTCACGCCAGGTCTTTCTACTTTCTCATTACCGGTACTCATTTACAGATACTGGTTAAACTTCTAAGCCGTGTCGTGCCAAAATAAATTCATTACGCCCGAGATTGAAGCAAGACCCTTCTGGTCATTACTCATTAATTACCCAGCAACCTGCAAAATTTGTGTACATTTAAGTACATTTAAACCCATGAAAAAGTACATTTTCAAAAATATATATTTTAATATTTTTCCACTGGATATATATTATATCCATTGGATATTGAGTCCACACAAAGTGACCAAAATGTAAGCGATGACTTCTTCTATTTAATTAAAAATTACTAATAAGATTCCATTAGTTTTCTAGCCGTTAAATAATTGTTTAGGTCTTAATGTTCATGTGTAATGAGCCTTCTAGTTTCACTTATCCTGGTTGTATGTAGTGAAAATAGACAGAAAACAGCAAACCTTTATCAGTAATTTATAATAACCAACTTCAGTTATTATCTAGCCCAGAAGTTTTTCCTGCTTTCATATTGCGGAAGGCCACTTCCACTTCTTCTTTGAGTATTTCTGGTCCTTCCACGTTATCCTTAATATTTATTTTTGTTCGTTCATCATTATAAAGATATTTAATGTATTCTGTACATCGTTCCCTTATGCTTTCTTGTTCAATTAACAGTTCTCCTTCCTTTGATCTTAAACATCCAGTTTTTGATTGCGTTTTTCTTCCTGTTAATTCTTCAGCTTGTTTATATAAAACTTTGGCATCATATTTTGTTGCGTTTTAATCGCTTTGAATCTCTGTTTTAGCCATGCTTCTTTTGCATTTTATTACAATTTCTTTATTTAATCTTTTATACTTATCTTTGTTATCCTTATTTCCTCTTATTGTAACCATTAGCTGTCAAATTTAATCTGTCATCCATTTCTTTCTTGAAAGTGTCTTCACAGGTGGTATGATATGAACTCTTTTGATGTTTACTCATCATCATGTGCCATACAGGTTGGCGTAGGCGATCATGTCCTTCAACAATCTTCTATCTACAGGCTTCGTATCAGTTCTATCGTTGACTGCTTGCCATGCCATGACTCCAAGCTATCCAGTATTTTCTCTCTTCGTCGTCCGCGACCTCTCTTTCCTTGCATTTTGCCAGTTGTAACCAAGTATTCCAACTTTCCTCTTCTCATGATGTGCCCAAAAAAATGATGATTGTTTCTTTCTGATGTTTTTTAGGAGTTCCCTTTTTGTGTTGGCCTTTGAAAATGTCTTCATTGGTCTTTTTAGTTGTCCAAGGAACTTTCAACATTCTTCTGAGAAATCTCATCTCTGTGGCCTCTAATCGTATTTTCATTTGTTTGTCTACTGTCCATGATTCGCGTCCATAGGTCAGAATTGGTTCTATATAGCACCGATGAACTCTCTTTCACACTTCTATTGACAGATTTGTTGCGTAAGATATTTATCATTTTCTGAAATGCGGTTTTGGCCTGAGCTATTCTACGTTTTATTTATGTGGTGCATCTTCCATCTGATGTTATTATTGCGCGTTGCACTTGTTTCAGATTTGTCCTGTTTATTTTTTTTATTGATGTTTACTGCATTTTTTTAGCATTTCCCAATGTTCATCAATGTTTTGTATTTGCATTGTGCCTGTTCTGAATTGTAATGTTATATTTGTCTAGTAACCTTTTTGTCTGATATGAGTAGATCTAAATTTAACTTGAAATTAACTGAGGCTCTTTTTGCTGCTTTTAATTTGAATCTGAGCTTTCCCACAACTGATAAATGATCACTATTGCAATCTGCCCCAGGTCTAGTTTTCACACACACCAGACTGTTTCTAAATCTATTATTTATCATTATGTAATCAATTTGATTACGTGCGTTGTCTCCTGTGCTTTTCCATGTCAATAGACGTCTTGGATGTTGCTTAAACCAGGTGTTTCCTATCATCATGTTGTTTTTGTTCTTGCCCAGTCAATAAGTTTCTCACCTCTTTCATTCCTCTCGCCTAAGCCATAATATCCATCTACTTCCTACACTCTTTCATTTCATAATTTTGCGTTGAGATCCCCTAGAACTATGGTGTTTTCATGTGGTTGCATTCCCTTAGTGTCTTATTTAACTCGTCGTAAAATGTATTAACTCTTTTCCTCTAGACTGTCTGCTGTTGGTGCATTAACTTGTATGAGATTTATCTATTGACTTTTCGTTCAATCTCACTAAAAGGACTCTGTCAGATATTGGGTAAAAGCCTTTCACTGTCCTTGCTCTTTCTGCATCCAAGATGATACCAAATCCTCTTTGGTGTTCAGTATTTCAGAATGGATGGTTTTATGTTCATCAGAATATATCTCCCCTGAGCCAGTGTATCTCATTTCACACAGTTCCAATAAATGTAAACCCACCCTTTTCATTTCCTGTTTGATGTTTTCCGGTTTTCCCTTTTGCATGAGAGTTCTAACGTTCCAAGTTCCTATTCTAGGTGTCTGTTTTATCTTTATTTTGCTTACACTAGCTTGATGACGATGGTAATCATCTGTAGCGCATGATGTCCCCTACAGAACGAGGTTATTCCGTTGGAATCTACCATTAACGTTGTTGTCGTAAATTCTAAAATTGTGGCGACCCATAATTATACAAAGAAGTTACGACGGATTGTTTACGGTTGACTCCGCTAGCCTTGGACTAAAGAGTCTCACTCTAAAGACAGTGGTCTTGTTTTACTTTAGTGTACTCTCCCGTAGGTTTTTACACTCGCGAGCCTACCCACAAGACAGCACGGCAGCCGTAGGTTGTACCGTCTACTGTATACAGAGCAGGTAAAATTACCCGACCTGACAGAAGTTTCATATATAAGACCTATATTTCAAAAAGTTGTTTTTTAAATATCTAAACTTTCCTCTTTTGCCTGTCTGCAAATTCTACATATTTAAACAAAAAATAGTTGCATACAATGACTGACGGTCAGTCTGTTTTCTTTTCGCATTTGTTTATAGATTATATTGGTCATTTGTTATTCCTCGATATTACTGATTGTACTTATATTTTTCTTTATACAATCCCATCATGTTTTTGTTTCTTTTGAATATTCCTTCCTGAATTATTCAGCTCTTCCTTGTAACAGTTTTATTTCTGTATGCGTATTTTCCTGGAACTTATTTTTTCATCTTCATTTCTTATTCACACAATAGAGCAGTCACTAACGTTATTGTTGTAAAACGATCTTTATGTCTCTTCACTTGAAATGAACTCTCAGTTTGCTCATTTATGGATTAACTCTCTGTCTGTCTGTCTCTCTGCCTGTCTGGCTCTCTGCATGTCTGTCTCTCTGTCTCTCTGCCTGTCTGTCTCTCTGTCTGTCTGTCTCTCTGCCTGCCAGTCTCTCTGCCTATTTGTCTCTCTGTCTGTCTGTCTCTCTGCCTGCCTGTCTCTCTGCCTGTCTGTCTCTCTGCCTGTCTGTCTCTCTGCCTGCCTGTCTATTGTCCTTTCAGCCAAAGGCGGCAAACAAGGCACACATTATATAGAATCTTGTGTTCGACTAGGGAGGAGCAATAGCTCAGTGCTTAGTGAACTGGACTACAAAGGACAAGAGGTAGGGTTCGATCCCAACCGACACCTTCCGGGTTCACCCAGCCTTAAATGGGTACCGGATTTTCTTCTGGGAAAGTAGAGCGGCACGGGCGTAATACCGACCACATTACCCCAAAAATCATGTGCTGAAGGTCTGTAAAATGTATGGTCACTAACACCATATTCCCTATACGCCACTTGGCGTAACGGGGGCTCTTTACTTTTTTTTTTACTTGTGTTCGACTATCTTTGTTATCAAGTGCCAAGACCTTGCACAAGACACACGGTTATGTTTTGGGTCAGTTGCTCAATGTTGGCAAGGGAATTGATGCCTGCTGGCGTTGCCTCTCTCATCAGTGTTCTAGTTTTTAATTTGGATTATATTGGGAGTCATGTACTGCGATATTTTGTTACATTTGATCACTATAGCGCCTACTTTGACTGTCGTCCCGTCTTCCTCCTGACAGTGCTGCCTGTAAAGACGGTTTTAGTGAAGTTATGTGAAAAATAATAATAAATGAATATTATTATAGAGGGAAACTTCCGTGGCGATAATTAGAGAATCAATTCACAGGAAGAGGTATGTTTTCAGCACTCGGAAAAAAAATGACAAATAATCAATAACAGAAAAAAAATACAAAGAACAATATATGGTCCTAAGCAGGATCGAACCCATACTCCTTGGTAAAATTTTATGCAGCAATTTAGTGAAGGCCTTAGGTCATGTGACAAGTCTATATTCGTAACGTTTTTGTTTTCTGTACAAGTGTAAAAAGGCATTACGTGGATCTGTGTTATTAGTGCACCCTTGCACTTTCTCATATGTGAGTTGCTCTCTATCTATATGTGAAGTACTCTCTATGTGAGATGCCAACGATTTTCCATAACTTGAACTTTTCTTTCTAGTACTGTGGTTGTACAGCACGAGCTAGGCCACACGGCAGTGCGAGCGAACCAAAACATAGCGATTTGAAAACATCACCTGGATATCAAGTTAGGATTTCTGGTTACTGCATTAAACAGACTGGCTAACGGAGTGAGAATCACTGTAGTCACAACAGTTGGTTCTGTTAAAACAGAAAATCTAGTCAACAGTATAGTACTATCTGTAAGATGACCAACATCCAGCCTTTCCAACACAATCGATGAATTCAAGAAAACAATCGCAGCTTGCTAAAATATCGTGTTTGAAGAGTTAAGTCCTAAGGCCGGTGCTGTAGCACTTTATCAACATCAACATCACGTTAACATAATTCAGGATATATGATTAATCACCATAATATTTCGTTTTGATTTTTATCGATTGAACTTTTTCTGTGCTTATAGTTAAACGTTTCATGCCTTCTACCCTGCAGCAGGTATTTTTTAAATGTCGTTTTCCTTACAAATATAAAAAAAAAACCCAAACCTATTAGTCTTTCAATTCTATCACCTTTTTTTATCTTCTTCTTCATTTACCTAGCTGCTGTTGCCGTTAAGCTTCACAGAGAAAGGAGGCTGTTGTCAGTATACTATATTGTCTCTTGATATTTGATTGCTTTTTTGTTTGATTCTCTCTTTTCATAACGGAACGTCTTTCATTTGAGTATCGGGTTGTTGTTAAAAAGGAATTGTTTTGGTCTTTACATAAGTCTTTACATTCCATCGATCCACTTTTTTTTATAAACGCCGTAACTTCCTATATTTTCTCTGTCTCTATATTTTACCACCTTACATTTAACGCCTCCTTTACAATTCAACTGGCAGCCGTGATAGCTCAGTGGTTAGTGAACTGGACTACAAAGGACAAGAGATAGGGTTCGATCCCAACCGACGGTTTCCAGGTTCACCCAGCCTTTAATGGGTACCAGATTTTTTTCTGGGAAAGTAAAGCGGCACGGGCGGTAATACTGACCACATTACACCAAAAGTCATGTGTCGAAGGTTGGTAAAATTTATGGTCACTAACACCATATTCCCTATACGCCACTTGGCGTGACCGGGGTTTATTTTACTTTACTTTTACAATTCAACTTTCAAGTGATCTCTCTTGGTTTAAACATCTTTCCTACCTGTTCATGTATCCATATGATTGGGTCTTCTGTCTAAACCACTGGTGTTGGTGCGCATGTTTGTACAATGGCCAACTTGAAAGGTTTTGGTCATATTTTGAGCTGCATAATTCTATCGCTATACATTCAATATTCGCATATAAACGGTGGAATATATATGTTAATGTTTGCGTAAATGTGTACGTAGAATGGAACGAAAACATAAGTAAATCTTTAAAAATAAGATAATAAATCTCGTTTAACATTCCAGGGATTATTTTCTTTATCTATCTTTTTATTTAGAGAATTTGTTTCTATACCCACCATTATGTAATTTACAATAACGTTTTCCAATATGTCAACTTTTTCCAATATGTTGACGTTTTCCAATATGTTGACGTTTTCCAGTATGTTGACGTTTTCCAATATGTTAACATTTTCCAATGTGTTGACGTTTTCCAATATGTTGATGTTTTCCAATATGCTAACATTTTCCAATGTGTTTACGTTTTCCAATATGTTGACGTTTTCCAATATGTTAACATTTTCCAATGTGTTGACGTTTTACAATATGTTAACATTTTCCAATGTGTTGACGTTTTCCAATATGTTGATGTTTTCCAATATGCTAACATTTTCCAATGTGTTTACGTTTTCCAATATGTTGACGTTCTCCATTAAGTCATTGCCGCTGAAGTGATGACTTCTTTCTTTCCTCACTTCAACGTCAGAGGGGAATTTTGCTCTTCTGTTATCTACTTCCTGCCATTAATTTAACACATTTCACTTCTGTGCTGGTTATATTTCTTACTGTGCTTGATTATAGCGTCCAGATCTAGCAGTGGTAGCACAACTTTGGGATTGTGTTGTTAAGTGTCCATTATGCCTCTAGAGTTGTTCGAGGTGAGGACTGTGATTTGGAAAATAACAATAATACAATAACAATACTCTTATTTGGAGATCTGCTCATGGGATCATGTTGATGACTCTCTCTTGTACACGGAGCTACAATTATCTAGAACTTTCAATCGTCCACTGCAATTACTTACATCAATTAAGGCTGCGATCATGTTGCACTGAACCATTCTCTTCTGATAACATGCCTCGTATATTTCTGATCAGTGTGATAAGCGTCATTTGTGCACTACCTGTCTTCATGGTTTTACTGTTCATTCAACTGTCCCATGGTGTTTCTGTGTATGATGGGAATTGCCACCTCTAATGGGCAACAGACAGAAGGGTGAAGACAAAGAGACTAAGTTAGAGAGATTTATACAGACAAATGGACGCATTTAAACAGGAAACTAACTAACTGGTAGGGGAAAAAGGCAGATAGGAAGATGGACTGGGAGACAAACAGATAGAAAGATGGACTGGGAGACAAACAGATAAACAAACAATCATACGTATATGTGTATATGTGTGGTCAGAGCAGAGAAATATATTTAAATAATGTATATGGATGGTGTATGTATGAATGATTAAACTGATAACAAACAGCAAGACAAAAGACAAGTATGAATGATTAAACTGATAACAAACAGCAAGACAAAAGACAAGTATGGATGATTAAACTGATAACAAACAGCAAGACAAAAGACAAGTATGAATGATTAAACTGATAACAAACAGCAAGACAAAAGACAAGTATGAATGATTAAACTGATAACAAACAGCAAGACAAAAGACAAGTATGAATGATTAAACTGATAACAAACAGCAAGACACAAGACAAGTATGGATGATTAAACTGATAACAAACAGCAAGATAAAAGACAAGTATGGATGATTAAACTGATAAAAAACAGCAAGATAAAAGACAAGTATGGATGGTTAAACTGATCACAAATATCTAGAAAAAAGAAAAGTATGAATGGTTAAGAAGAAACACATCCGATCGTCATATAATTTGATGAAAAGAAACAACACTATGGTTTCTGTCACATATTTAGCCTCCAGCATCAATCAATCAAACGCAATCACCGACAATTTTAATGTTTCCAGGTTTGAAGATTAGGCCCATTTCTACAAGCAAAAAAAAAAAAAAAAGCAAACCCCGAGGACGGTTTGAGAAAACAAAATTACCATCTAATATATCCGGCATTCAATTGCTGTGGGTATTACTATGTAGCTTTAGAAATAAGATAAAGACTAAGAGTGACATAGACAATCTAATGTCGTGGGGGATTGAAGTATTAAATTAGATCACAATATTTGAAGATGTTATTTATTTTGCTTACAGTAGCTTGATGACGATCGGGTATCACCTGTAGCACATGATATCCCCTACCGAACGAGGGTTTTCCATGGGAACCCCCCTTAACGTTGTTGTCGTTATATCTAATGTTGTGGCGATTCATGATTATACAAAGAAATTACGACGGTGGTTTTCTGTTGCCTTCCGTCGGTTTGTTTACGGTTGACTCCTCTAGCCTTTGACTAAAAAGTCTCACCCACAAGGCAGTGGGGTTGTTTTACTTTGGGGTACCCTCCCTTAGCCTTTTACTCTCCCGAGCTTACCTGCAAGGCAGCAGGGCAGCCACAGGTTGTACTGTTTACTGTAAACAGTAGCAGGTAAAATTACCCGACCTGACCGGTCAAAGTACCGGGCCTGCTGGCGTAGTTGATCATGTCTCTCCACAACTTTCGATCTCGGCAGCTATTTATCATTTTTGTTGTTGACCTTCTTCTGCAAAGCCATTCTCTTAAGCTGTCTGTTATATTTTCTCTTTGCTTCCCTCTATCTCTTCGCCCCTCAATTGTTCCAGTTGTTACAATATATTCCAGTTGTTCTCTTCTCATTACATGGCCAAAAAATGATGATTGTTTCTTCCGGATATTGGAAATTAGCTCTCTTTTTGCTTTGACCTTTCTCAGAACATCTTCATTACTCTTCTTAGCTGTAACATTCTTCTGTAAAACCACATTTCAACAGACTCCATTGATTTTCTTGTCTGTTATCCTATTGTCAATGATACGCATCCATATGTTAAGACTGGCTCTACGTAACATTTAAGAACTCTTTTTCTTGTTTCTATTGTCAAAAATGGATTGCATAGTATCTTCCTCATTTTTTTTGGAAAGCTGCTTTTGCCTGAGCCATTCTGCTTCTCACCTCTTTTGTACATCTTCCGTCTGAGGTTAACAAAGTTCCTAAATATTTAAATTCATTTGTTCCACTGTCTTTATTTTGCACTAAAGTGATGTCTTTTTCTTTGTTGTTACCATTACCTCTGTCTTTTTGCTATTAAGGGTGAGTCCTTTATTTTTGCTCTCCTTCACTATAATGTCCAACATTTCTTGTAACTCATTTTCACTCTTAGCGATTAGGACTGTATCATCAGCATACCTTAGATTATTTATATTATGACCTCCAATTGTTATTCCAGGCATGTCCCTTATGGATCTTAAATAATCTCACTATAAATATTAAACAAATCTGGTGACAGTACACAACCTTGTCTAACACCCTGTTTTATTTGTTGAAACATTCCCAATTGCTTTCTAGTCCTTATGACCGCTGTTTGTTGCCAGTACATGTTCTTTATTATTCTTGGATCTTTGCTGTCTACGTGTATACTTTCTAAAATTTTTATTATTTCTTGGTGCTTAACTTTGTCAAATGCCTTGGTGTAATCTATGAAGCATAGGTACAGATCTGTTTTCACCACTATGGCTCTTTCTACTAAAGATCTTATGATATAAATGGCATTGCTTGTTGCAACTGGGAAAATTGAGGGACGAAGAGACAGAGGGAAGCAAAGAGAAAAGATACTAGACAGCTTAATAGTATAGATTGGCAGAAGGTCAACAACAGAAATGATAAATAACTGCCGAGATCGAAAGTTGTGGAGAGACTTGATCACCTACGCCAGCAGGCTCGGTAATTGATGATGATGATGGTGATGATGATGATGTGAAGGTGAGGATGCCAGTGTTCTTCCTTGTTTCCAAAATTAGAGAACCAGCAATCAAATGTTTCAGTAAGCGTCGACTGAAGAGTTATATAATGTTGGTAAGGAACCCACAGAATACGTGTCGAGCTTTATAAGAAGAAGGCGTTGGAAATACATCGATCATGTGCTGAGAATAAATGAATAAAGACTTCCCCACAACGTATTCACATGTAAACCATCTGGCAAGGCAGACCGAGAGAAACGTTACGCATAACAATTACTAGGGAAGGCCCAACAAAGCCAACTATAGACTTGCTTAAGCTTGAGAGATGGGAGGAATTTCCTGGAAAACGACCGACTACTTCCTTGCTACTCATCATAATGGCTCATAGTATATCCCAAGACCGGTCATACGCTAATCTTACGGTCTGTTGTTTGATGTGCGACAGGGATAATCTGACGACTAACTGTATTTTATATGTTCGGATTTGGAGTCAAAAATGACGTCTTAACATCATTAAGCGCTATACATTTTAAAAAATATGACGATGGTCATCTTCAGGAGGACGTGAACATCGGGTCAATATATTGGATAGGCGGCAGGAACCATTAAAGGCTATGTGTGAAAGTGTTCCTTGTTGCAGTTTCCTCATATTCCAAGTCCGGCTTGTTGCAGTAGCTACTGAGTTAGGTGCTCTGTGCACACTGTGAGCTGTGTGTTTCATCCGTTTTGATCATGTTTCGATATTCCAATTGTTTACGATGAATGATGATATCGTATGACAGGGAACAGTTTGCTGTGTTCACTTTCTGTGCGGTTTCGCCTTATGTCTTTTGGCGTGTGCTGAGACTGCTATGATGGGGACTACAGCTACCTTTTATTTGTTTGGGAGATGAGATAGTAATTCGGATGATTCCACTGGCACGTGCGGTTGAGCAATTATGGATTTTTAATTCGTTTGCAGTGATACCGGGGCTTTCCATAACCAAAGACCGACTAGCGTGACGTCTTCATGTTTGCGAACAGGGGTGGTTGTTAGTAGAGTGACGTCAGACGTCTTAATCTCCTATATTTGAAGACGTCGGGCTAGTTGGTGGGTTTTCCGGTTTTTTTTTCTGCCCGCTGGCCTTAGTAAAGCTATAGTTGGCTGTGTCTGAACCATGAGACTAAGAAACAGCCAAGAACTACAAAAATTAGCGGCAAATCATCAGTCTTGGAGAACTATGACTTCCGTCCAATGTCCGTCATCGGCCCGAGAAAAATATGAATGAATGAGCCAATGTTAATTTTATGGTTAAACCAATACACTGATAATTAGTTTGAAATTCAAAGAATGGAAAACTCTATGGCTGAAAATAGAATCTTCTGTGTCCACTGTCACAGATCAACACAGCAGTCAGAGCACATCCCGTCCTGAGCCATCCTGATAAGGAGGATAATCATCACAAGAAAGCAGATCCCACAATCTTTATATATTTTATTGGTCACAGCATGGCATAAGCAAGATCTGACAGCCTCACCAACGACCAATCAGATTGGACCCATGCTACAGCTTAATTCTGTAGATGTTTTACGATAAAACGAACTTTTATTTACTTAAATCAGAACTATTAAAGTTGGCGTTGATATCCATCATATATCGTTGATATGTTGACGTATTTCCTGTTAAACAACAGACATGCAAACAGCGTGGTGGCCAGATCTGTATTGCACAGATCTGGTGACGAATAAACAAATTGTACTGGCCTTTTTGGGTTTGTTTCTTGGTCTTGTGTGTGATTGAAAGCTTTCGCATTATATAGACAAAGTTGATCAGGACGTGACGATCCCTTAAATATAAACTTATTAAACGTGCTCAATGTGTGTTTGTTTGAATTCACCAGCTTTAAATCTCTAGCGAAGTAACGAGGGACTGAATGTTACGTGAATATAACTTTTTCTATTTTTCACATTGACACCCATTTGCTATGTAATCTCTCCCCGCCCGCCCTCCCCCCCCCCCCCCCCCCCCATCCCGGGCCATACACAGCAGCCAGGTATTCTCCTACTTCAGAGGTGCTCTCATATTTTTTATCGTCGAGAGTTTTCACGTTTTGGGGGAGATTTTGCCTATTAATTTAGCCTAGGCAGCGTCCATGTTTGGCCTATTATTCGATTTCCAATTCCAGTGTTCATTAACGCACGGACAATACATACGGAACCACCAGCTTTTCGCAATCTCCCGAGAGGGCTAGACATTGAATTTCACTATCCAGAGAGGGCTAGACATTTGATCTCACTATCCAGAGAGGGCTAGACATTGGATCTCACTAACCAGAGAGGGCTAGACATTGGATCTCACTATCCAGAGAGGGCTAGACATTGAATTTCACTATCCAGAGAGGGCTAGACATTGGATCTCACTATCCAGAGAGGGCTAGATATTGGATCTCATTATCCAGAGAAGGCTAGACATTGGATCTCACTATCCAGAGAGGGCTAGACATTGGACCTCACTATCCAGAGAGGGCTAGACATTGGATCTCACTATCCAGAGAGGGCTAGACATTGGATCTCACTATCCAGAGAGGGCTAGACATTGATTCTCACTATCCAGAGAGGGCTAGACATTGGATCTCACTATCCAGAGAGGGCTAGACATTGGATCTCACTATCCAGAGAGGACTAGACATTGGATATCACTATCCAGAGAGGGCTAGACATTGGATCTCACTATCCAGAGAGGGCTAGACATTGGATCTCACTAACAGAGAGGGCTAGACATTGGATCTCACTATCCAGAGAGGGCTAGACATTGAATTTCACTATCCAGAGAGGGCTAGACATTGGATCTCACTATCCAGAGAGGGCTAGATATTGGATCTCATTATCCAGAGAAGGCTAGACATTGGATCTCACTATCCAGAGAGGGCTAGACATTGGACCTCACTATCCAGAGAGGGCTAGACATTGGATCTCACTATCCAGAGAGGGCTAGACATTGGATCTCACTATCCAGAGAGGGCTAGACATTGATTCTCACTATCCAGAGAGGGCTAGACATTGGATCTCACTATCCAGAGAGGGATAGACATTGGATCTCACTATCCAGAGAGGACTAGACATTGGATATCACTATCCAGAGAGGGCTAGACATTGGATCACACTATCCAGAGAGGGCTAGACATTGGGTCTCACTATCCGGAGACCGCGGGAGAATGAAGCCACGGATTTTATTATTTTTTAAATGTATTGTTATTTTCCACCGCTTGTGGTAGGAATCGAACCCGAGACCTTCTTGTCCAGAGGCCGACGTCTCAACTCTAGACCACCAAGCGCGCCCACCGCCCACGCACTGAATGATAGTGAAGGTTGTGGAAGTCAAGTGCATACAGTAGGTGGCAGGAAACACAGTAAATAGAGCTGTTTTGCCGCAGAGCACAGGCGTTGACGTCAGTTACCATCTCAATATGGCAGTACTTTCTCTAGCTCCAGGTCCGAGGTGGCAGAAATCCCACACAATTTCATGTATTATTAATACCATAATATGCATACACATACAAAACCAGAATATATTTGTGTTTATATACATTTATCGCTGAATATGTTTTTGCAGTCCAATGCTTTAGTCATGTGAAGATGTGCATGGATGACTTCTCAGCCCTTATCCTGTTTTTTTTTTGTGGGGGGGGGGGGGTGGATAACCAGCTGGCATTGTGTTGAAGTGCGAGTCCCTCTAGTGCAAGGCGCTGCTTCGATTGGCATGGTTCCTGGATCGCGGAGCCGGAAAAAAAAGCATCACAGGAAAATGCATCGCGGAAATAAAACATCGAAAGAAAAAATTATCGCGAGGAAATTTCACGGCAGGTAAAATTAATCGCAGGAAAATTTATCGTCAAGAAAATTCACCGTAGGAAAATTCATCGGCAAGAAAATCCATAGCAGGAAAATTCATCGTCAAGAAAATTCAAGGCAGGAAAATTCATCGCAAGAAAATTCATCATCAAGAAAATTCATCGTAGGAAAATTCATCGTCAAGAAAATTCATCGTAGGAAAATTCATCGTCAAGCAAATTCATCGTCAAGAAAATTCATCGCAGGAAAATTCATCGTCAAGAAAATTCATCTCAGGAAAATTCATCGAAACTGAACACAGTTTAGTGACACCGGAAATGGTGAATATAAATAGTAGCATAAAGATATAGGTGTGAAAATTGGGAGTGGCGAATAGTGTTTGTTATGGAAATCCAAGAAATTAGGCTAAATACAAAAATACAAATTTTCAACTCCAATGTTAAGTCGGTTCTATTATATGGCTGTGAAACATGGAGAATAACAAAATGACAATCACGAAGGTACAGACTTTCATTAATGGATGCTTGCGCAGAATAAAGGGATGGAAATGGCAGGACAAAGTCACAAACGTGGAATTATGGAAATGTACCGGTCAAATACCAGTGGATAAAGAAATACAGCGAAGACGATGGCGATGGATAGGACACACACTACGAAACAACTGAGAGTATTACACAACAGGCCCTTTTTTGGAATCCCCAGGGAAAAGACAAAGAGGAAGACCAAGGAATTCTTGGAGAAGACAGACTGAAGCAGAGATGAAGATGATGGGAAGACATGGAATGATCTTAAAAGAATTGCAAAAAACAGAACGACTTGGAAAGTGTTTGTTGAAGACCTATGCTCCACTGGGAGCTAAAAGGTAGAAGAATAGTGTTTGTCGGACTTCCGGCGACGATTAAGAAACAACATCATATATGACAACTTATCTGCAGCTCATTACTTAACTCTTCCTCTGAAACGATTAGAGACCAGATTAAAACGATTAACACGTTTGTATGATTGGCGTCGACAACTCAAAGAGTGTTTAAGAGGACGTGAATTTTTTTTTTTAAAATGACTTGCACCTGTAATGTCCCCATATTGAGTGTTAGATTTGACACACATTTTGTACCATTGTTTTTTTTATTATAAATAAAATCAAAATATTTATGTTGGTTCTTGTAACTTTTATTACAACTTTTATTCTGTATTCATCATCATCGAGTGCCTTCTCCGCAACGAAGGTTGGCTACCATGGATCGCCATTTTACTCTGTTTCTTGCTTTGATGATGCAGGCTGTAGTAGTTAGAATTTCTCTCCGTGGCAGTCTTTGGAGTCTTACGTGATGAGGCTCCAATCTCTTTCACGGTGGTCTGCCATATTTGTCTTTCGTGTTCTGAATATGCCTCGTGTGTACCACACACTTTGCTGTTTTCGCCTTCTGGGCCGTTGATCATTTTCGATTCCTCCGCCCCATCCACCGACACAGACATTTTATATTCGGGTTGAACATACCCGGCGGCGCCATTTTTTTGTCGAACCATGTGCTTGACTATTGAACCGCGAACACACGATACAAAGAAGAATAAATCATATTCCACTTAAATATCGGTAATCACAGTTTATCCACACGTCCGAAATAAAACATACTCCAAACGGGGAATAGCAACACATAATTTCATAACTCGACTGTCACGCAAATCATTTAAATATATCGGCAAGAGACGAAATATAAAAACGACTGCACGTAGCCGCCATGACACCGGAACTGTATTAAAAGAGGTATATATTTCTGTTTATTCACTCTGTTGTCCATTTGTTGTTTGTTGCCTTGTTGGTATTTATGACCTTTATATAACTTACTAATTCTACAGTAAGAAAAATGAGATAATATTGTATTTCGCATCTTATATTATCCACACACAAAATTCCAATTAACGTTAAACCTTGTCTGTGCAAAATCTATAAAGTACTATTTCCTGATGTCCCGCTGAGCCTGCTAAAATCACGTGAGCACAGTAGTCCGCACTAAAACTCCATATACACATGTATTCTTGATATCTGGGGCCTCGGTAGTTGGGAAAACCACCCGACTGGACTACCGACGTTCGGACAACCCGTGTTCGATTCCCGCTGGGAGCAGTGTGAATTGTACTCGTGGTTGGGGGGAAAAAAATACCCCCATGGTCGACCCAGCCGTTGGCAGAAATGGGTACCAGGGTATTACCCTGGGAAGGTGAGGGTGAGGAATGTTTGTTGCTTCGCATCTGAGTTTCGATGCTTGAGGCGACACTATACAGAAATCTCCGAACATTTCTGGATAGGCGGCCGAGCACATATGGGTGTAAACTCGCGTGCTAAGACGCCGGTTCAAGTCTCGTACTTTACTTTACCTTTCTTGATATCTACAGTTAATAATTACTTAACTTTCCTTCTATCATTTCTGTGGTAGTAATTCTAGTTCATGAAGTTGTAATTCATTTGACCAACTCATTTATCCGAGTTTGCTCATGTATGATTACTTCGCATTGTGACTCGTGATTACACGATTCATAATATTGACGTCCTTGGTTTATGTTTTTTCTGCGATGTTACTTCCGTGAACCCCATGATTGGGCTACCTCTCATTTTCTTGTTGAATGTTTCCGAGTTTTGTAAAAATTCACGTGTCCTTGGGTATTATTGTTAATTTAAGAAAAGCCGCTTAGTGTTGTACAAATGATAGGAATTTCGTTTCTCTTTTCTTTAAAATACAGCTGGAGCAGCGCCCTACATCCTATTCCTATATACTTTCAATGCCTACGGTTCTTTCCTGTGCTCAACTTGAGAACGAGACCTTCCTGTTTCATCATCTTTGATAGGGTTAGGTACTAGATCTTAGCTATTCTGAGAGAACTGTAAAAAAAAAAAAAACGGATGGTTGTAAATTATGGTTCGCACCAGGTAACTTTTAATTGAGGCAAACACTTTACCGCCAGTGCTGCAGCGAGCGTCACGAATATGGGATTGGCTACAGGTGAGAATTTGTGACGTAAGAAACGAGGGATTAGGATCATGGTGGTGTCCAGGTATTAAAACAGAAGAAGATAATTAGAATAAAACGTAGACAACTTATCCGTTATCAGGAACAACAAATGAAAGTAGACACGTCTGATGTACACAGTGTGCACCAACAAATAGATCCTTTCTGAATGAGTATGAATTAGCGAAAGGCTCGATGCTGAGATCTGCCCAGCGCAGGAATATTGATATGTGCAAATTGTCTAGGGGTCGTTGACAAGATTCCAAGTTACGCGAAGGGAAGGAGAAGTAAGAGAGGGTAGGGCCTGGGTTAGAATTGTGACCAGTTCCGGTTCAGTAATTGCGACGTCAGCAGTCAACATTTAGTTGCTGACCGCTTTCAATCCAGGTGTCGTGTTGTGTTGGAAGTATCTCAAAGACGCTAAATGTTAGCTCTATACACCAATAAACCAAGAGAAAAGATAACAAAAAAAGATACAATTAAAATTATCTTCAAGAGCGTAAGAGCTGAATATGTCTGGAGATTAGAATGAATCACTCAGTGGTTAGTGAACTGGACTATAAAGGGCAAGAGGTATGGTTCGATCCCAACCGATGTCTTCCAGGTTCATCCAGACTTAAATGGGTACCTGATTTTTACTGGAAAAGTAAAGCGACACGGGCGTAATACCGACCACGTTACCCCAAAAATCATGTGCTGAATGTCTGTAAAAATTATGGTCACTAACACCATATTCCCTATACGCCACATGGCGTGACGGGAGCTCTTTACTTACTTTTCCTTGGAAAGAATGATATATTGAAGTCTCACTATGATCATATTTTAGAGTGACACGATGATTTATTTGGCTATGAGTATAATTCTCCAATCATCGGGAGGCAAGATACGTACGAGCAAGGTGGGGTGAACGAAAGGACAGGTTAGAGATATTTATACCCAATGAGTTACAAAACTATTAACAAGCCTACTTTGCGCCACCTTTCGGAAAGGACTGACCACTTATAAAGGAATAAAGGTATCAAGATGCACCACGATGATTAGAGATGCTAAACTGGCGTAAAGCTGATGATAATGACAATTTTAAAAAAAAACGTCGACTTTTGTTTTGTTAATTACCACGTAGAAGCTGTTACCATACTACTTTTTTCTTCTTCTTTTAAAAAAAAAAAATGACAACTGATAAGCCTGTCCTCGGTGCAGTGAGGTTGATTTCAGTAATCGGTTGCTAAAATTATATTTCATGGAAAGAGATTAACAGTTGATGATGATTCCATGTCCAGCTGAATTTTTGCCTTACAAATACCAGAACAATTATTGATCTGGCATTGTAGGTGTGTGGCGCAGGAAGGCAACCCGGTATCCAAAATGCTGCGCTGAAGTCGGATACGTTGGTCTGAAAGGCGCAAATATCTTAGTGAATACCTTCAGGGGAAGAGGTATGTTTACACCTCGAAAGTTTCCCTCTATAATAATAATATTCATTTATTAATTGTCTCCCGTCGCAGATATCTCAGTCTGCTGTAGGGGACTGGTTGGTCTCAAGGCAAGACGCCGGCCTCGAGACAGATAGGTTGTGGGTTCAAATCCCGCCTACACCGGATGGGATTTTTTTTTATGATTTCTCTCTGCGGCAACCACCCCTGGTCTCAGCAGCGAGGCCCGGCTGGAAACGTCAATTACTCATCGACGACAAAAATTTTAGTACCTCCGAAATCGGAGTTATCTGCCTGTGCGGCGAGGGACCCCTGTGCACAAGGCTGCCAGGCAAAAATGGATTAACACGCAAAATTCAGTTCCTAGTCTCTAGGGACTTCGTCAGAGGTAAAAGCTGGCGAACGAAAAAAAAGTCTGCTGTAAATCAAAACACAACGCATCTACACCCAATTAACGCTCTCTTAATGGCAGAAGATGGAGAGAGAAAAACTGCTGTGCGAAGGCAGAAGTATACATATGTTGGTCGAGATGAGGGGGTGAGGGTTGCATTTTATAACAAAAAATGCATATTTGTTTTTAAAAAAAGGTACCCATGACAGCAAAATAATAGAAAAATAGACGTCAAAATAAGAATTAAAATTTCCGGTTATACTTGGGAAGGTAATTTGTAGATAAGAGATGGATGTCAAGGCCATAAGGGCAGAAGACAATAGCCTGTTCAACATGAGACGCAGTAGCAAGTCAACAATCAAAAAGTGTTAAACATCGCTAGACTGCAGTTTTTTCTTCTTCTTTGTTTTATGCGAGCGATAAAATTTATGACAGAATCGGTGTGTAGGTGGTCACGAGAAATGTAGCATTTTTCAACAAGTCAACCATTAGAGGGCGGGGCTACACTTGCGATTATAAACGAAAGCAAAACCGGCCATTGGCTATTAAATAATAGTATCATGTGATTTGCTACCGTCATTTAACCTTGTTTAACATGCATAACAAAAGTTATGTTATTTATATATATATATATATATATAATATATATATATATATATATATATATATATATATACTTTTTTTTTCTCCTGTGCATTCAGTTGCAATGTATTCGATGAGTAACGGAGAGTGAAAAGTATGCATAACTTTACACGAGCTTACGAAAGAGGGTTCTTAATTTCGTGCTGGAGAGACCGGGAGGTTACTCGTGGCAAATTTCGGAAAGAAAGCACAAGTTAAACGGACAATGTGCGAGTGTGAAGACGTGTATGCGGAAGGAACATCACTCGGATTTCCTAACAGGTGATTGATGTTGACAGATATTTGCCGCAAGGTATTTGCATTACATTTTCTTCCATTCCTACAAATACATTCAGTAACGAGACTACAGCAGTGTTAATTCTTTTTAACCCTATTTTATTAATGCATGTGTTTCGATCAAGTTACAACATAAATGATTTAGGTAAAGCGTGACTTACTGAAGTATCTTGAACTAGTCATAAATAAGACTTTGAGTAAATCGGTTTACAATGCTAGAAAGGTTATATCCAGTCACTTTATGCTCACAAGACTGATACAAACATACAAGCCAACAATTTCAGAATGTAATAACTCGCTGAAAGATCTTCATCTTTCTTCTTGCCCTAGGCACAACAAAGCAGTCAGAACATGCCTTGAGCTGTCCATTTGTTATTCTTCTTTCCTTCCTCATCTGTCTTTCAGCGCCGAGGAGAGATATAATTTGCGGTCTTTTGCTCTTTTGTTCGCCTCTGCTGCTGTTATGTTTCCTAGTGCTTCTAATATTCCATCGATCCATCTTTTTTGTTGTCGACCCTAGGGTCTGGTGTTCTCACAACGTTTGCTGAAGGTTCGTTATGTTGTGTTTTGATCTTTCTGCCTTGTCACGTGGCCAAACCATTTTATCTGTTGTTTTACTTATATATTCTATGGCGGAGGCTATTCCTAGCTTTTTTCTCAGTTCTTCATTTCTGATCTCGTCTCTAAGGCTGTTTCCTGTCATTCGTCTGACACATTTCATCTCTGTATAGGTTATTTTTCTTATTGTTCTTGCATCTAGAGTCCAGGTCTGGCATTGGTAGCACAACGTCCCTTTGTTGAAAAACAAAATCTTTTCACTTCGTCCAGTTAACATCTGAATGGAAACGCAGGATGGCACACCATCCACATTAACAATATATATACATGTATATCTCACTCCCACTATTCATGTAGTGTCTAGCCACCTGTCGCCAGGACCAAGCTCGCAACCTTCTCCAGGTCTTCGTTATGTCCCTACAATATGTGTTGTAGCTTCTGTCGTCGAAGAGACAAATAATAATAAATGAATATTATTATAGAGGGAAACTTCCGAGGCGATAATCAGCGAATCAATTCGGAGGAAGAGGTATGTTTACAGTACTCGGAACAAATTACAAACAATCAACAACAGAAAAAAAAACCAGAGAACAATATATGGACCAAAGAAGGATCGAACCCGTACGCAATGACACAGCGCCTTGCCACGAAAAGCCAAACGCTAGGGAACACTGACTTAAACATTGGCGTTGGTGTTACATTTCCGAGGAGGGTGTTCCGCGGATTGGTCCCATCTTCCACAGCGAAGTTTATCGATGTGGATTATTCTTGGCGGTAAAGAAGCCTCAGAGTCTGCAATAGAGTCTCTTTTTTTCTGAAGCAGAAACTAGGAAGTATGCATAGAAATATGCTTGTGGTTTATAAGTAGCCTTTGTTACGTCACCAATAATTGCATCTCTTTACTTAAAAAAAAAGAAGAATATTGGCTAAACACAGCTTTCCCCGAACATCTCATTGGTTGTGGGAATCATTATCCACGTTCCTACACCTCGAATCGAACAGTCTGAAGATAACCTTCGCAGAGGAATCATGTTCAGCCCTTACTGTATTTGATACCGTCACTGGTTTTCTTTTGGTTGACCTGCCTTCGTTTTGCCATCTGCTTCGAGTCTGTAGCTGGACAAGTTCTGTTACAATTTCTAAATAGTTCATGGTCGGACACGTCCTGTTACTGCTTCTAGATTGTCCATGGTCGGACAAGTCCTGTTACAGCTTCTATATAGCCCATGGTCGGACAAGTCCTGTTACAGCTTCTAGATAGTCCATGGTCGGACAAGTCCTGTTACAGCTTCTAGATAGTCTATGGTCGGAAAAGTCCTGTTACTGCTTCTAGATAGTCTATGGTCGGACAAGTCCTGTTACAGCTTCTAGACAGTCAATGGTCGAACAAATCCTGTTACAGCGTCTAGATAGTCCATGGTCGGACAAGTCCTGTTACAGCTTCTAGATAGTCCGTGGTTGGACAAGTGCTGTTACAGCTTCTAGATAGTCTATGGTCGGACAAGTCCTGTTACAGATTCTGGATAGTCTATGGTCGGACAAGTCCTGTTACAGCTTCTAGATAGTCTATGGTCGGACAAGTCCTGTTACAACTTCTAAATAGTCCATGGTGGGACAAGTCCTGTTACAGCTTCTAGATAGACCATGGTCGGACAAGTCCTGTTACATAAACAAGTCCTGTAACAGCTTCTAGTCTATGGTTGGACAAGTCCTGTTACAGCTTATAGATAGTCTATGGTCGGACAAGTCCTGTTATAACTTCTAGATAGTCTATGGTCGGACAAGCCCTGTAACAGCTTCTAGATAGTCTATCGTCGGACAAGTACTGTTACAGCTTCTAGATAGTCTATGGTCGGACAAGTCCTGTTACAGCTTATAGATAGTCTATGGACGGATAAGTCTTGTTACAGCTTCTAGATAGTCTATGGTCGGACAAGTCCCGTTACAGCTTCTATATAGTCTATGGTCAGATAAGTCCTGTAACAGCTTCTAGATAGTCTATGGTTTGGACAAGTCCTGTTACAGCTTCTAGATATTCTATGGTCGGACAAGTCCTGTTACAGCTTCTAGATAGTCTATGTTCGGACAAGTCCTGTTACAGCTTCTAGATAGTCTATGTTCGGACAAGTCCTGAAACAGCTTCTAGATAGTCTATGGTCGGACAAGTCCTGTTACAGCTTCTAGATAGTCTATGGTCAGACAAGTACTGTTACAGCTTCTAGATAGTCTATGGTCGGACAAGTCCTGTTACAGCTTATAGATAGTCTATGGACGGATAAGTCTTGTTACAGCTTCTAGATAGTCTATGGTCGGACAAGTCCCGTTACAGCTTCTATATAGTCTATGGTCGGATAAGTCCTGTAACAGCTTCTAGATAGTCTATGGTTTGGACAAGTCCTGTTACAGCTTCTAGATATTCTATGGTCGGACAAGTCCTGTTACAGCTTCTAGATAGTCTATGTTCGGACAAGTCCTGTTACAGCTTCTAGATAGTCTATGTTCGGACAAGTCCTGTAACAGCTTCTAGATAGTCTATGGTCGGACAAGTCCTGTTACAGCTTCTAGATAGTCTATGGTCAGACAAGTACTGTTACAGCTTCTAGATAGTCTATGGACGGACAAGTCCTGTTACAGCTTCTAGATAGTCTATGTTCGGACAAGTCATGTTACAGCTTCTAGATACTCTATGGTTGGACAAGTCCTCTTACTGCTTGTTGGCGGATCTTATTTTATTTGTTATTAACTCCCATTGTGGCGTGTTGTGAATGATTGTGTTTGGCTGCAAGATGACTTTGACTGTATTTTTGTGACGGAAGTTAACTTGATGAAATACAATGATCGTTTTATTATTTAAAACATTAAGTCTTAATTACTTAATGAAATAGATTATTTCTGTGACGAAACATTCAACGAAATGATTTACTTTAATAGATGACTAACCTATCGCAAACTTACAACAATACGATTTACAGAAATGTAAAATTAGTTTTTTTCAGCAAAACTGATAACTAATATTTTGAATGAAAATGCAAGTTAACATATTAAATCTTAAAATGAAGTTGTCTATAGAAAAACAATAATAAGATTACTTACAAAATAATGTAAAATTTCTAATTGAAATGCGAGACATATTTCAATATTTATTTTAAAAAAAGATTACTTTATATTTTTTACTGAAATATAAAACTATTTAACGGCTAGGTTACCTATTACAATAAAAGACTTCATTATTTATACTAAACCAGCTTATTTGTTGAAATATAATGTATATTACTTTTATAAAACTAATTTACTTACTGAAATATAAGACTATATTACTTATGCAAATTTATTCTAAATTCCAATTATAAAAAAATATATGATTTCTTCGCGAAAAGCAAGTTTTTACTGAAACTACCAACTAAAATGTAAGACTAGATTGCTTAGAAAAGCCTTGTTTGCCTCTCAACACTAGACACCAGCTTATATTTCAAAACTAAAGACTACTAACATAATATTCAAGATTAGAGATATCGAATAATCTAAAGCGTTCATGATTTTATTATCCAGGACTAGACGTGTATGAATCACAAGGGCAACAGGAGGACTTGATAAACTGTGTTTAGTCTTACAAGGTAGAGTTTTTAAAAAAATAGTGATAGGGTTTAAATATTTCAGAATGGCGGTGTCGGGTCAATATTTACGGCCAGTGCTCTAGGGATACATATACAGGAACACACTTTGATGATCTGCCGAGGCTTGATGGACCATAGCCAACTATAGATTTATAAGGCCCACCGACAGAAAATAAAACCGGAAAACCAACCAACTAGCGTGGCGTGTTCAAATATAGTCTACCCACAACAACCCATGCTCGCAAAGCTGAAAACGTCACGCCAATTGGTTGTATTCCAGGAATTCTCGCTCAGCCCGCAGGCCTAAGTAGATCTAAAGTTGGTTGTGAATGGACTGTGGGGTCTACTTATAGTTACAAAAACGGTTACACTTGCATTGAAGGCAGATAAGAGTGACATCAGTACAAATAAACTGCGGAACCAAAGCGGATATATTAAGTGAAGGTTTTTCCCTCTAACGCGCGAACTGTTCTATATTTACAGTTTCAAAACTGATACAACCGATTCTAGTCAATTATAGGGATGGTTTATGTTGTCATATGCAGAGTATTTATCTTGCATTCCAATCATCATCATTGAGTGCCCTCTCCGCATCGAAGGTTGGCTACCATGGATGGCCATTCCACTCTGTCTCTTGCTTTGATGGTGCAGATTGCTATAGGCTGACTTGTCCATCTTTTGATGTTACTCGTCCATGTTAGTCTTGGTCTGCCTCTGCCTCTTTTACTTTGTATTTTCCACTCCAGGGTTACTTTTAGTTGGCTGTTGTGTCTTTTAACATGATTAAAAATTTCATTTGTCAGTAGTATACAAGGGTCCAACTAGACCGTATTTAGGCGCTAAATTAACAAAGATATATAGTGTGGTGCGCGGCGCACCACATGTACATGAGAGACAGGGGGAGTTAACCGTGACATTTCGTGTCGGGATGTTGACCTCTAGTCCCGGTGACCCGGAAGTGACCTGTTTATGTCTGGTGTGTCCTGGCTTTGGAGTTCTTGATCGACAGTGACAGGTTAGTAGATTATACAACATCATTGACAAACAATCAACATAAAACAGAAGACAAAGATATATTTTATTCTTTTATTATCTCAAAAGGTGTATAACATACATTGATATTATATAGCATTACAAAAACATTCAGTACATTGAGTCAATATATAGTACATGGATAACATTTATTTATAGATAGGTAGTTGGATGGCTGCTTAGCGTTGTGTCATAAATGAATCATAAGGGGTGAAACTGTTAGAGATTCCTGGTTAGGCTAAGCTGGTAGTGTAAAGAGTTAAATATCTAGAGGCGTAGTCGAGACGTTATCATCAGCTACCTTTCTTTTTATATAGAAATAGGAAAGAGCATTTCTTGTTTGATTGTAGGAAAATATAGAATTATTTAAGACTTTGAAACCTACATTTTTCCACCCTTGGCTTTTTGCGTGGCGAGAACCTCTAAAAACATATCTTTATCTAATTTGTTGTGTTGCTTGCTTAGCCCTTTACAACTGATTTTATCGTAATCCCCACTACAATGGTACGTCTTACTACATAAGCTAACAAGAGCTGTCCCTTCGTACTCTAGTTTAAAAAGCCCGGGCGTTCGTTTGGTGTATGCTTTAACACCCTTACAGTTTATACAGTCTGTCTTGCTAGTATGTTCATCGCAAAACTCGGCAGGAAACCAGTCTTTATATACACTATTAAACTCAGCCCGCAGACCTGACTTAACTATATCCTCTAGCTTAGGTGCACTTAAAGCCAAGTATAAACTATCAGTATCTGTTTCACATAACTGAAAGTTGGACCTATCTACAAACTTATCTAAGAACTCGAAATAAAAATCTAACATACGAAGTTTTGCATATTGATAGACGAAGAAACCAATTTGTAGGGGCAAGTCCCAAACAGTTTTCTTTTTCTCCATCTCAATTTCAAAAAGATCCTCCCCTATTTCAGTCATCTTTTTAAACCGGGAACTATTAATCATTTTCGATATCTCATCCCCCTGAACGTACGAGACAGCGCTATGATTGGCCTTATTGGTTAGAGTCTTCCCGTAGGCTGAGTTTCCTAAGAGCTTCATCGTATCGCTTACTATAGATTGACTTTCATCTAGATCACCAGCCCGCCTAGCGTCAGAAACCATTTCGCCAAACTTTTTAAAACAACTAGACGGTTGATATTCTATAACTTGATAGATTTTTGTTACCACCAATCCGTGGTCTAAATACCATTTTAACAGTGGTGTTGACAACAAAATTTTTTCCCAACATAACTACCGATTAGGGTGCGACGAGGGGTTGACAACAAGTTATGTTTGAGGGCATATTCACCCATAAACGGTCCAATATCATCACGCGTGACATCAATATTTTTGAAAATTGGAGTCATCTCACTGAAATGTTCCTTCAGGCGGTCGGGAACATGTAAATCACATTCCACTAAACCAAAACATGTCCCATCTGAAACAGAAGTCAGAATCTGTTTATCACTGAGAGGGAGCCCTTCTTTAGAGTAAGAGGGTCTAGCTCGAGGGATGGCTTTAGAAAGGAAAGCCCTAATGGTTGGGTCAGACTTTTTCAGAGCCTGCCACTCACATTCCCACATAACTTCTACTGGGACTTTTACCTCCTCGGTTAGGTAGGTGTGTATCTCACATGTTTTTTCAAACAGCTCGAACAAGGGCTTATCATTAACAGGGTTTCTATCTTTACCTTTGGTGAGGGGGCAGTCTTTGTGACCATGGTACAAACAACCATGAAAATTGTAGCCTCTTCTATTGGATTTATCCCACCCATCCACGGGGATGTTTCTATCACCTAACCGAAACTCCCTTCCATTAAACTGAGTTTTCAACTCCACCCCTTTTTGGTGAGCAACCCACGTTAGCCACTCTCTACTTTGTTGGACATAATAGTTATCTTTTTCGACCCTAAACCCAGTCTCCATTCTTCTAATAATTTGATAATCTGTTGGCATCGGGTTCATCAGAGCCCAAAGATACAACGCGTTGGCATCGTAACCTTGGATGGATTTGACTACCTTTCCACCCCTAATAAGCGTTTTGCCTACCTCGTGATACCTATGGAAAATTATAGAGGGACCACCGACGATATTATCTCTAATCATTGTGTGTAGACTCGCCTGTTTGCTCGAACATAAACTAAACATTACACCCCTATCAACGGTCTTAAAAAGATACTTTAAACAAACACCCGGAACCGAAATGGCGTCTTTAAAACAGTCTACACCCCGCTCCCCATAAAAGCGAACCTGCTGCTCCAAGGCTTCTAAAAAGGGGACTACATCTTTGTTGTTATACCACACCAAAAAGTCCCTAAGTGTGGTCATGTTATTGTCCTGCCAGACCTTTTTACACAGAGCGTACTCCTCCTTGGAAATATTGGAATTTTTTAACGACGAATAAAACGCTTCGTGTGGGGGTAGTTCTGCCTCCTCCAACTTTTGGGGGTCGTCTATATATTCATAACAAAAGTAACCCTTTGTCTCACTAATCTTATAAGCCGCCAGATATTTACTATAGCTAAACCCGGGGGCTAGATAGTTTACTACATCTAAGAATTTTAGATTCGGCGTTGCAATACACATAAAGTTATTGTTTCTTTTAACTATAAACTTGAACGGTCTTTCTACTTTGTAGTCTACTTCCATTTTAGCTTCCTCTTCGTCGATAACATCGGCTTCTTCCTCTTCATCCATACTATCTTCTTCTTCGCCCACTTGGGCAGCGGCATCCATGAAGTGCTTTATTAAATAAGGTTTAAGGACGTTGACGTCATATTTCCCCGAGTTAAACCCTATAACTGGAAGCTCTTTTAAATACTCATCAAACTTAGCTATTAGCTTGTCTTTATTCAGAGCATGGAGTTGAGTAAAAATACTTTCAAACCGATCGCGCAACAACGAGTATGCCTTAGCAGCTATACCAGTGAGATAATCAACCATCTGACTAACTAAAACCTGTGGGTCACCCTTGGTTATAAAGCATATTGGTCCCTCCCACCCAGGGACATTTGACGCTACAGAGCAGGAGAGGGGGGCGTGTTTAGCTACAAAGGTAGTCGAGTGCGTCTCTTTGGGAACATTCCTACTATCAAAGTAACATTCATAATCGAATGTCGCCCTGAATGGGTAAATAAAACACTCTGGAGTACTGATCCCTTCAGCGCTGATCGCGTCCCATACACTTTCAGGTGAAGAGTAAACACCACCTTTATATGTCTCTACAGCCATATCCCCAGTGCAAGTTTTTTCGTGCCTATCCATACGCCCAAACTTTTTCCACAATTTCCCACATTTTCCACAAGAAAAGCTTTTACTAGCCCTGGAAAGATCGTTTATATAAAAGAAGTGGTTTTTGTAAAGTAAAAGACGGAGAGTTTCACTATAACTACTGCCACTTCTCAGGACAATACGCAAGGCTTGCTCAGAGTCAAACTCAAAAATATCTATGTTTACTGAAAAACAACTTTCTAAGAGAGACATTTCAGCAAGAGTTACACCGTGAAAGTTACTTAACTTTAGAGACGGGTTAAACTGTTTGAAAAGTAGTCTTGACGCCTTCCTAACATCTTTAACAGAGGTACCTCTATGGATAGCTAGACAACGGAAGAAGCAGAGATTATCATTGTAAACTTTAGAATTAGAATCGGTTTGAAGGATATTAATGCCGTAGTTGGATGTAATGTAGGGTGGGATATCTAGCAGACACCCTATAGGATAATCTTGAAGTTTATAAATATAAACACTCGTACTGACTAATGATTCTAAGGTATATTTGGTTGTCTCCCTGTTTTTATTTGCATACCCTAATATATCACTTTCATTTAATCTATCAACAAATGTTTCAAAATCATTTCTGTTGTTAACTAACAAGGGTTTGTCTAACCCTGTCGCGTTATTCGAGCTGGCGTGAAAGTAACGCAGCCCCTGTGTCTCCCTATGTCTTAAAACTAGATGATGACTATAATTCACCTTGAAACGCTTTTTCTGGGCTAGAAAAATTGGGTTTACAAGGGTCTTCCAATCTATAGGAGTATCAGGCTGATGAAATATAGTGTACGTATTCATGTATTTGTTCCTACGTTCATGTGTTCTAATAGCTAGCCAGTTGTTCTTATATATCTTCTTAATATCTTGAGGTAACTTATTTAAAGAGTCTATTTCATTAATAAGTCTTGGTCTCTTTGAGGGTTCTTGAGTCGAACTCTTTACTGCCCGTTTGCGTGAGGTTGTCGATACCAGTGGGCCTGGTAGTGTTGATGATGGTGTCGAGTTGTCCACAGCTATGGCATGGTTAGCAAGATGCACTCGCAGATGGCTTGCTCCAGTAAAGCTTTGTTGGCAGATATGGCAGATATGTGGGTTAACACCGGTCTCTTTCGAAGGTACGTGACCTGCTGACACAGGAGTTGGTGATGCAGGAACTACTGAGGCAAGAGATACAGGATGCTCTGTCTTGATATGTCTGGCAAGGCTGTCTACTCTTGTATATACTCGTTCACAAACATCACATTTGTATTCCTGACGCCCATGTACACTAGCAACGTGTCGTTTTACGTTCCGGCTCCGGGTGAAAGTTTTGGCACAGATATGACAAATGTTAGACATCTGTAGAAAAGAAATTGAAAAATTACAAGAAAAGAAAACAAGAAAAGTAAACAACGAGATACACAAACTATCGAAATTAGGTTACAAAAGTAACACGTGGATACTAAAAAACCAACTTAGTGAAGTTAGGTCACAAAAGTAACACGTGGATACTAAACAACCAACTTATCGAAAATAGGTTACTAAAGTAACATACTATAACATTAAAGATCTAATATAACACTTACTTTTTATGTGTTTGAAGGTACAGACACATCCGTCGGCAACAACTGTAAGCGAAAGTCTGATTACAAGCTTCACAGTCGCGTTATATATACGCCAGAAACACCGGAAGTGTTACTAAAAATAGAACTGACCGCTGATGCAATACCGGAAGTGTTACTAAAAATAGCTTTTGACTGCTGACGGGATACCCGTGGAGTTTCTAAAAATAGATTTTGACCTATGATGCAATACCAGGCGACTTTATAGGAGTTTTTCCCCTTGACCCTTTATGAGGGGACGCCCATGAAACTGTTAAAAATAGTAAATTTACAATCTAGGGTTACTCCAAACTTTATATTAAGCATCCCCATAGCAAAAATTTACATAAAAACAACTTTTGAAATTACTACCCCTGTACCCATTTTTGGCGGTTACGCCCATGAAACTGTTAAAAATAGTAAATTTAACATATAGACATACCCCAAACTTTATATTTAGCATCCCGTATCAAGAAGTTACATAAAAAGCACTTTTGAAATTACTACCCCGTACCCATTTTTGGCGGTTACGCCCATGAAATCGATAAAAAATTGAAATTTAACACCTAGACATACCCCAAACTTTATATTAAGCATCCCCATAGCAAAAATTTACATAAAAACAACTTTTGAAATTACTACCCCCGTACCCATTTTTGGCGGTTACGCCCATGAAACTGTTAAAAATACTAAATTTAACATCTAGACATACCCCAAACTTTATATTAAGCATCCCCATATCAAGAATTTACATAAAAATCACTTTTGAAATTACTACCCCTGTACCCATTTTTGGCGGTTACGCCCATGAAATCGATAAAAAATTGAAATTTAACCTATAGACATACCCCAAACTTCATTTTAATCATCCCTGTATCAAGAATTTACATAAAAACAACTTTTGAAATTTCTACACATGTACCCATTTTTGGCGGTTACGCCCATGAAACTGTTAAAAATAGTCAATTTAACATCTAGACATACCCCAAACTTTATATTAAGCATCCCCATATCAAGAATTTACATAAAAATCACTTTTGAAATTACTACCCCCAGTACCCATTTTTGGCGGTTACGCCCATGAAATCGATAAAAAATTGAAATTTAACCTATTGGTATAACTCAAACATAATATTTGACACGCCCATGTATCAAATTTACCTGAAAAATCAACCGAAAATTAGTAGTATAGATCCAGTGATTCACCGGGAAGACTCTCATATAAGGAAAAAAAAATGTGCTTCCATGTACGGGTAGACTCTCATATAACGAAAAATGTGCTTCCATGTACGGGTAGACTATTTATATAAGGATTTAGGTGCTTCTGGAAAAACATTCACCCGTCCAATCACTGGATATATACTACTAATTTTTGGTTGATTTTTCAGGTAAATTTGATACATGGGCGTGTCAAATATTATGTTTGAGTTATACCAATAGGTTAAATTTCAATTTTTTATCGATTTCATGGGCGTAACCGCCAAAAATGGGTACTGGGGGTAGTAATTTCAAAAGTGATTTTTATGTAAATTCTTGATATGGGGATGCTTAATATAAAGTTTGGGGTATGTCTAGATGTTAAATTGACTATTTTTAACAGTTTCATGGGCGTAACCGCCAAAAATGGGTACAGGGGTAGTAATTTCAAAAGTGATTTTTATGTAAATTCTTGATACGGGGATGCTTAATATAAAGTTTGGGGTATGTCTAGATGTTAAATTGACTATTTTTAACAGTTTCATGGGCGTAACCGCCAAAAATGGGTACATGTGTAGAAATTTCAAAAGTTGTTTTTATGTAAATTCTTGATACAGGGATGATTAAAATGAAGTTTGGGGTATGTCTAGAGGTTAAATTTCAATTTTTTCATCGATTTCATGGGCGTAACCGCCAAAAATGGGTACAGGGGTAGTAATTTCAAAAGTGATTTTTATGTAAATTCTTGATATGGGGATGCTTAATATAAAGTTTGAGGTATGTCTAGATGTTAAATTTAGTATTTTTAACAGTTTCATGGGCGTAACCGCCAAAAATGGGTACGGGGGTAGTAATTTCAAAAGTTGTTTTTATGTAAATTTTTGCTATGGGGATGCTTAATATAAAGTTTGGGGTATGTCTAGGTGTTAAATTTCAATTTTTTATCGATTTCATGGGCGTAACCGCCAAAAATGGGTACAGGGGTAGTAATTTCAAAAGTGCTTTTTATGTAACTTCTTGATACGGGGATGCTAAATATAAAGTTTGGGGTATGTCTATATGTTAAATTTACTATTTTTAACAGTTTCATGGGCGTAACCGCCAAAAATGGGTACAGGGGTAGTAATTTCAAAAGTTGTTTTTATGTAAATTTTTGCTATGGGGATGCTTAATATAAAGTTTGGAGTAACCCTAGAGTGTAAATTTACTATTTTTAACAGTTTCATGGGCGTCCCCTCATAAAGGGTCAAGGGGAAAAACTCCTATAAAGTCGCCTGGTATTGCATCATAGGTCAAAATCTATTTTTAGAAACTCCACGGGTATCCCGTCAGCAGTCAAAAGCTATTTTTAGTAACACTTCCGGTATTGCATCAGCGGTCAGTTCTATTTTTAGTAACACTTCCGGTGTTTCTGGCGTATATATAACGCGACTGTGAAGCTTGTAATCAGACTTTCGCTTACAGTTGTTGCCGACGGATGTGTCTTGTACCTTCAAACACATAAAAAGTAAGTGTTATATTAGATCTTTAATGTTATAGTATGTTACTTTAGTAACCTATTTTCGATAAGTTGGTTGTTTAGTATCCACGTGTTACTTTTGTGACCTAACTTCACTAAGTTGGTTTTTTAGTATCCACGTGTTACTTTTGTAACCTAATTTCGATAGTTTGTGTATCTCGTTGTTTACTTTTCTTGTTTTCTTTTCTTGTAATTTTTCAATTTCTTTTCTACAGATGTCTAACATTTGTCATATCTGTGCCAAAACTTTCACCCGGAGCCGGAACGTAAAACGACACGTTGCTAGTGTACATGGGCGTCAGGAATACAAATGTGATGTTTGTGAACGAGTATATACAAGAGTAGACAGCCTTGCCAGACATATCAAGACAGAGCATCCTGTATCTCTTGCCTCAGTAGTTCCTGCATCACCAACTCCTGTGTCAACAGGTCACGTACCTTCGAAAGAGACCGGTGTTAACCCACATATCTGCCATATCTGCCAACAAAGCTTTACTGGAGCAAGCCATCTGCGAGTGCGTCTTGCTAACCATGCCATAGCTGTGGACAACTCGACACCATCATCAACACTACCAGGCCCACTGGTATCGACAACCTCACGCAAACGGGCAGTAAAGAGTTCGACTCAAGAACCCTCAAAGAGACCAAGACTTATTAATGAAATAGACTCTTTAAATAAGTTACCTCAAGATATTAAGAAGATATATAAGAACAACTGGCTAGCTATTAGAACACATGAACGTAGGAACAAATACATGGATACGTACACTATATTTCATCAGCCTGATACTCCTATAGATTGGAAGACCCTTGTAAACCCAATTTTCTAGCCCAGAAAAAGCGTTTCAAGGTGAATTATAGTCATCATCTAGTTTTAAGACATAGGGAGACACAGGGGCTGCGTTACTTTCACGCCAGCTCGAATAACGCGACAGGGTTAGACAAACCCCTGTTAGTTAACAACAGAAATGATTTTGAAACATTTGTTGATAGATTAAATGAAAGTGATATATTAGGGTATGCAAATAAAAACAGGGAGACAACCAAATATACCTTAGAATCATTAGTCAGTACGAGTGTTTATATTTATAAACTTCAAGATTATCCTATAGGGTGTCTGCTAGATATCCCACCCTACATTACATCCAACTACGGCATTAATATCCTTCAAACCGATTCTAATTCTAAAGTTTACAATGATAATCTCTGCTTCTTCCGTTGTCTAGCTATCCATAGAGGTACCTCTGTTAAAGATGTTAGGAAGGCGTCAAGACTACTTTTCAAACAGTTTAACCCGTCTCTAAAGTTAAGTAACTTTCACGGTGTAACTCTTGCTGAAATGTCTCTCTTAGAAAGTTGTTTTTCAGTAAACATAGATATTTTTGAGTTTGACTCTGAGCAAGCCTTGCGTATTGTCCTGAGAAGTGGCAGTAGTTATAGTGAAACTCTCCGTCTTTTACTTTACAAAAACCACTTCTTTTATATAAACGATCTTTCCAGGGCTAGTAAAAGCTTTTCTTGTGGAAAATGTGGGAAATTGTGGAAAAAGTTTGGGCGTATGGATAGGCACGAAAAAACTTGCACTGGGGATATGGCTGTAGAGACATATAAAGGTGGTGTTTACTCTTCACCTGAAAGTGTATGGGACGCGATCAGCGCTGAAGGGATCAGTACTCCAGAGTGTTTTATTTACCCATTCAGGGCGACATTCGATTATGAATGTTACTTTGATAGTAGGAATGTTCCCAAAGAGACGCACTCGACTACCTTTGTAGCTAAACACGCCCCCCTCTCCTGCTCTGTAGCGTCAAATGTCCCTGGGTGGGAGGGACCAATATGCTTTATAACCAAGGGTGACCCACAGGTTTTAGTTAGTCAGATGGTTGATTATCTCACTGGTATAGCTGCTAAGGCATACTCGTTGTTGCGCGATCGGTTTGAAAGTATTTTTACTCAACTCCATGCTCTGAATAAAGACAAGCTAATAGCTAAGTTTGATGAGTATTTAAAAGAGCTTCCAGTTATAGGGTTTAACTCGGGGAAATATGACGTCAACGTCCTTAAACCTTATTTAATAAAGCACTTCATGGATGCCGCTGCCCAAGTGGGCGAAGAAGAAGATAGTATGGATGAAGAGGAAGAAGCCGATGTTATCGACGAAGAGGAAGCTAAAATGGAAGTAGACTACAAAGTAGAAAGACCGTTCAAGTTTATAGTTAAAAGAAACAATAACTTTATGTGTATTGCAACGCCGAATCTAAAATTCTTAGATGTAGTAAACTATCTAGCCCCGGGTTTAGCTATAGTAAATATCTGGCGGCTTATAAGATTAGTGAGACAAAGGGTTACTTTTGTTATGAATATATAGACGACCCCCAAAAGTTGGAGGAGGCAGAACTACCCCACACGAAGCGTTTTATTCGTCGTTAAAAATTCCAATATTTCCAAGGAGGAGTACGCTCTGTGTAAAAAGGTCTGGCAGGACAATAACATGACCACACTTAGGGACTTTTTGGTGTGGTATAACAACAAAGATGTAGTCCCCTTTTTAGAAGCCTTGGAGCAGCAGGTTCGCTTTTATGGGGAGCGGGGTGTAGACTGTTTTAAAGACGCCATTTCGGTTCCGGGTGTTTGTTTAAAGTATCTTTTTAAGACCGTTGATAGGGGTGTAATGTTTAGTTTATGTTCGAGCAAACAGGCGAGTCTACACACAATGATTAGAGATAATATCGTCGGTGGTCCCTCTATAATTTTCCATAGGTATCACGAGGTAGGCAAAACGCTTATTAGGGGTGGAAAGGTAGTCAAATCCATCCAAGGTTACGATGCCAACGCGTTGTATCTTTGGGCTCTGATGAACCCGATGCCAACAGATTATCAAATTATTAGAAGAATGGAGACTGGGTTTAGGGTCGAAAAAGATAACTATTATGTCCAACAAAGTAGAGAGTGGCTAACGTGGGTTGCTCACCAAAAAGGGGTGGAGTTGAAAACTCAGTTTAATGGAAGGGAGTTTCGGTTAGGTGATAGAAACATCCCCGTGGATGGGTGGGATAAATCCAATAGAAGAGGCTACAATTTTCATGGTTGTTTGTACCATGGTCACAAAGACTGCCCCCTCACCAAAGGTAAAGATAGAAACCCTGTTAATGATAAGCCCTTGTTCGAGCTGTTTGAAAAAACATGTGAGATACACACCTACCTAACCGAGGAGGTAAAAGTCCCAGTAGAAGTTATGTGGGAATGTGAGTGGCAGGCTCTGAAAAAGTCTGACCCAACCATTAGGGCTTTCCTTTCTAAAGCCATCCCTCGAGCTAGACCCTCTTACTCTAAAGAAGGGCTCCCTCTCAGTGATAAACAGATTCTGACTTCTGTTTCAGATGGGACATGTTTTGGTTTAGTGGAATGTGATTTACATGTTCCCGACCGCCTGAAGGAACATTTCAGTGAGATGACTCCAATTTTCAAAAATATTGATGTCACGCGTGATGATATTGGACCGTTTATGGGTGAATATGCCCTCAAACATAACTTGTTGTCAACCCCTCGTCGCACCCTAATCGGTAGTTATGTTGGGGAAAAAATTTTGTTGTCAACACCACTGTTAAAATGGTATTTAGACCACGGATTGGTGGTAACAAAAATCTATCAAGTTATAGAATATCAACCGTCTAGTTGTTTTAAAAAGTTTGGCGAAATGGTTTCTGACGCTAGGCGGGCTGGTGATCTAGATGAAAGTCAATCTATAGTAAGCGATACGATGAAGCTCTTAGGAAACTCAGCCTACGGGAAGACTCTAACCAATAAGGCCAATCATAGCGCTGTCTCGTACGTTCAGGGGGATGAGATATCGAAAATGATTAATAGTTCCCGGTTTAAAAAGATGACTGAAATAGGGGAGGATCTTTTTGAAATTGAGATGGAGAAAAAGAAAACTGTTTGGGACTTGCCCCTACAAATTGGTTTCTTCGTCTATCAATATGCAAAACTTCGTATGTTAGATTTTTATTTCGAGTTCTTAGATAAGTTTGTAGATAGGTCCAACTTTCAGTTATGTGAAACAGATACTGATAGTTTATACTTGGCTTTAAGTGCACCTAAGCTAGAGGATATAGTTAAGTCAGGTCTGCGGGCTGAGTTTAATAGTGTATATAAAGACTGGTTTCCTGCCGAGTTTTGCGATGAACATACTAGCAAGACAGACTGTATAAACTGTAAGGGTGTTAAAGCATACACCAAACGAACGCCCGGGCTTTTTAAACTAGAGTACGAAGGGACAGCTCTTGTTAGCTTATGTAGTAAGACGTACCATTGTAGTGGGGATTACGATAAAATCAGTTGTAAAGGGCTAAGCAAGCAACACAACAAATTAGATAAAGATATGTTTTTAGAGGTTCTCGCCACGCAAAAAGCCAAGGGTGGAAAAAATGTAGGTTTCAAAGTCTTAAATAATTCTATATTTTCCTACAGTCAAACAAGAAATGCTCTTTCCTATTTCTATATAAAAAGAAAGGTAGCTGATGATAACGTCTCGACTACGCCTCTAGATATTTAACTCTTTACACTACCAGCTTAGCCTAACCAGGAATCTCTAACAGTTTCACCCCTTATGATTCATTTATGACACAACGCTAAGCAGCCATCCAACTACCTATCTATAAATAAATGTTATCCATGTACTATATATTGACTCAATGTACTGAATGTTTTTGTAATGCTATATAATATCAATGTATGTTATACACCTATTGAGATAATAAAAGAATAAAATATATCTTTGTCTTCTGTTTTATGTTGATTGTTTGTCAATGATGTTGTATAATCTACTAACCTGTCACTGTCGATCAAGAACTCCAAAGCCAGGACACACCAGACATAAACAGGTCACTTCCGGGTCACCGGGACTAGAGGTCAACATCCCGACACGAAATGTCACGGTTAACTCCCCCTGTCTATCATGTACATGTGGTGCGCCGCGCACCACACTATATATCTTTGTTAATTTAGCGCCTAAATACGGTCTAGTTGGACCCTTGTATACTACTTTTGTCTTGCTCTAATTGTGTTTAGTAGTTCTTTTTTTCATTTTTAGTTGTTTTAAAACCTCTTCGTTTGTTTTCTTTTCTTTCCATCCAATTCTACCTATTCTTCTATAAATCCACATTTCAAAGGCTTCAATTTTCTGTTCTGTTTTCTGGTCTAATGTCCATGTTTCTGCACCATACAGGAATATTTAGAAGATGTAACATTTTGCTATTCTTAGTTTCAACCCTGGTGTTATTTGTTTTGATGTTAGTATATTTTTCATGGCATTGAAATTACTTTTTGCCATTCCTATTCGTTTATTTATTTCAGTTGTACATTTTTCATAACTGGTTATAGTATGTCCTAGGTAGTTGTAGCTCTGGACTGTCTCTAGATGTATTCCTTCAACTTTGATATTTAATTGTAGGTCTTGAGAATTTTCTTTGTTTATGATCATAGTTTGTCTTTTTTTATATTCATATCTGGTCCATATTTTTTGCTTGTCATGTTTATTACATTAAGTAATTGTTGTAGATCTTTAGGATTTTCTGCTAGTAGAACAGTATCATCAGCATATCTTAGGTTATTGATTATCTTCCCATTAATGTTAAGGCCTGGCATCTCATTGATGTTTTTAAATATTTGCACAGTGTATAAATTGAACAAGTTTGGTGATAGGATGCATCCTTGTCTTACTCCTCTTTTTATATCAATGGTTGTAGAGTTCTCCTTGTTATATTTTATTATTGCTGTTTGCTCCCAATACAAATTACATATCAGTCGTATGTCTGTGTCATCCAGATTTATATCTTTTAGGGAGTCTATAAGTTGCTCATGGTGTATTCTATCAAATGCTTTGGTGTAGTCTATAAAGCAGGCATATATTTATTTGTTTACTTCTATGTACTTTTCAATCAATGTCCTCATGCTGAATATGGCTTCTTTTGTCCCACTGTTTTTCTTGAATCCGAATTGCTGCTCATCTAGTTCATTATTAATTTTATTCTGAATCCTTCCTTGTATAACTTCTAGTAAAATTTTGGTTACCTGGCTCATTAGGCTTATTGTTCTAAAAATCGCTGCATTCAACAGCACCATTCTTTTTAGGCAATGCTATAAAATTTGATGTTTTTAGTTCATTTGGTATGTATCCTGTGCGGTATATGTCATTGCATATGTCTGTGATCACTTCAATGCCAAAATCTTCTAGTGCCTGTATCATCTCTATCTGTACATTGTCAGGTCCTGCTGCTTTTCCTTTTTTCATTGTTTTTATAGCTTTTTCTACTTCAGATTTCAGGATTTTATAGCTGGATGTACATTTTATGAATGGCTTTTTGTCCCTTTGAACATGAAATAATTCTGTTAAGTATTCCTGCCATCTTTCGATTATATCTTTGTTGTCTGTTAGCATTCTTCCCTCTTTGTTTGCAAAACATCCGTTTCCTGCTGCTTTTTTTGTCTTTATTAGTCATTCTTTTTATTTCTGTGTGAATTTCTCTTAAATTTTGTTTACTTTCCATAGTTTCGATTTCTAGACATCTTTGGTTGAGCCAGTCTTCTTTTGCCTTTTTGCGCATTTTTCGTATTTCATTATCAATTTCCTTGTATTTGGCAGTGTTTTTCGCTTGTCTTCTCTCTTCCATTTTTTCTTAAATGTTGTCAATTATCCATTTTTGTTTTTTGTTACTTTCCTTTTTGGGCAAGGTGATGCAGGATTCTTGTATGCTGTTTTTTTATGCATTGCCATTTGGTTGTGACTTTTTCATCAGGATTTTCTCTCCTGTACTGCTCAATCCCTTCTCTTCTAGCAGCTTCTGATATGTGTTCTTTACTTGTATAGTATAGTGTTTCTTTCACATCTTTCTGATTTAAAGATGTTGTATCATTGCTGTTGCAGAATTAGTATTTTGTTTATTTCTCTTTAATTTGATTTTTATTTTAATCATTACAGGATTGTGTTCTGAATTAATATCTGCTCCTGGATAGGTCTTGGCTTTCTCTACGCTGTTCCGGAATCTGTCTTTTATCATTTTATAATCTATTTGATTCCTCTTTCCATCTCCAGGGCTTTTCCATGTGTATAGTTTCCTTTTCTCTTGCTCAAAGTAGGTGTTACATATTATTAGCCTGTTTTCTTCACAAAATTTAATTAATCTTTCTCCTCTGTCATTTCTTTTTCCTAACCCATGATTTCCTATAATGGTCTTATATCTGCCTTTTCCCACTTTTGCGTTCATGTCACCCATTACAATCAAGATGTCTGAAGATTTCACTTGCTTCATAACTGTATTTAGATTTTCATAGTATGCTTATATTTGTTCATCTGTGTAGTCTTGAGTAGGCGCGTATGTCTGTATTATTGCTATGTCAAATGGCTTTGCCTTCATTTTTATCAATATAATCATATCATTGTATGCCACTTGAGTATTTATATATTTTTGTAGTTCTTATTAGTATGCCTACCCGTCTTTGGTGTTCTGTATTGTTGCCTGAGTATATAAATGTATATTTATCGTCTTGTATCTATCCACTTTCTTTCTATCTTGTTTCTGATATGCCTAAAATATCTATGTTTAATCGCTCTGCTTCTATCATAAGATTTTCTAGTTTTCCTTGTTGGTATAAGGTTCTAACATTCCATGTGACTATTTTTAGTTCGTTCCTAAAACAGTAGTTAGAATTTCTCTCCTTGGCTTTCTTTGGACTGTTACGTGATGAGGCTCCAATCTCTTTCACGGTGGTCTGCCATATTCGTCTTTCGTGTTCTGAATATGCCTCATGTGTACCACACCCACTTTGCTGTTTTCGCTTTCTGGGCCGTTGATTATTTAAAATTCCTCCGCCCCATCCACCGTCACAGACTTTTTACATACGGGTTGAACACACCCGGCTAACGATATCATTTTGTCGGACCATGTGCTTGCCTATCGAACCGCGAACACACGACACAAAGGAAGAATAATCATATTCCACTTAAATATCGATAAAGTTCACAGTCCATCCACTCGTCAGAAGTAAAATATACATCAAACGTGGAACAGCAACTCAATAGAATTCCAATACAGCAAGAAATATAGCAGAAGTAACCAACCAATCAGATAGAATTATTGCCCATTAACTAAAAGATTAAAAACAAATGGTTTTCCAATATATACAGTGCCATTAATAATGGTGAAGAATGAGAAGAATTTCGTTATTGATCTCTTTGATTCCATAACAATATTTGAACATCCTTTATCATTTAATAGTCGTGGGAAACGTCAACGTGCGAGACCGCGATAGAACTATACATAGGTATAAGAATATCTATGAGGTTTCGTAGATCTTCACAATAAAATAAACAGAACTGGCACGAAATTTTGGAAACTGTGCAGCTTATTAGCTTATTTGACATCCATATTAAAATGCAATTTAGAGAGAAAAAAATGGAACGCCTAATATGTATATAATATTTAATGCCTGATATATATATGGTACAGATGGTGTGTAGAAGCCAAGTTTTGCTTTCTGTTCACGAGTCAGAGAAATAAACGGCTGTCATCGATTCAAGAGTTGCACCACAAATATGTGGCGGGAGATAGCACAGCTGGAACTAGCAGCAACAAGTGGGAACAAAAGAAAAGCACGAGATTGAATACATTTTAAAGAAAATGAAACATGATAAGTTTAATTTTATATAAAAAAAAAGGTTAATACTTCAAAGATTGCGAGAAGATAAAAAAAGAAACGTCCGCAGTAGAATTGAACATATTCAAGACAAGCAAATAAATACAGACAAGAGAATAAGTGAAGTTGTAAAACTGAATAATCTTACTGGAATATAATTTTCATGTTGGAGTGATAAGTTAAAAAAACGTTGTAAAAGTAAAGCAGCAAAAATATATCAAATATGTATAAACACACCATCAAGGTGATATTGATCAACGGCTAGCCAGAAGGCACTCAAACTCAAACAAAATTATGAAAGACTCCAGAAAATAAAACCAATGCTTGATTAAGGCGAATCATTAAATAATTATTCTAGGAAATCAACTAAAAATTCTACAGAGAGATCAAAGCAATGAGCAGAATAGAAGATTATGACCCCATCTACATCAACCGAAATCATAAAAGAAGAAAACGAAAGTAAGCTAAACGAACCCAAACTAAGTTTTGAAAATGTGGAGACAATATTTCTGCCAGCTTCATAAAATGTCATTAATAACCAAAGATGACATAAGAACCAATCTGACAGAACTGGGACCGTCCATTCTTAAATCTGAAATCTGAGACCAGCCCCTAAAAAACAAGCACATGGCCCGGATGCCACAACTATCCAATTGATCAAAGTTGCAGGAGAGGTCGGGATAACTTGGCAACACCGAATATACAGCCTGGTCTTGATAACAACAACATATTCCAATACTGTCAGAGTGCTGCTATTGTTTCAAACTTGAAGAAAAGCAATGCAACTAAATATATTGTGCTCAAAGTTGTAAGGAATATCACAACTAAGGCCAGCAAGAGAATCGACAACGTATGACGCGTTAATACCATTCAGAAAGATCAGCAATTACACCTTGGTGCTATGTGTGCTTTAAAACGTTTTCGCTGAGAAATAAATTTGTTTTTGTTTTATTTTGTTTCAAGAGATAGCATCATTACAGTTCAGACATGCCCATATCCGCTCTGCCTTCTTATAAAAAGCCAGTTCATGATGTTTACACTGATAGTTGCGTGTAGATTGTGGGTTTTTCGTTTTCACCAGAAGAACGTACTTCCCTCTTCCTGTTTAGAGGGCCGGTACAGCAGTCGATGGGAGTTAGTCTGTCATATCGTTACCTATACTTTAGATATCGGCCTTTAACAAATTCGCATACTCTTTGTTCTAATATCTCTTGTATTGGAGTCCTCTCGGCCAGCCAATCGGTTTGTTCATTACCACGAACCTAGAAGACAATGAGATAGCAGGCGCCGTGGTGAGAACCATGCAAATCAGCATTTCAGTTCTTCAATCATTAACTGTTCAATTACGAACCATATATCGACGATGCAATAAATGGTAAATAGATACGATTTTAGAATTTACTCCGATTACAGTTTAATGATAATATTCCACATACAGTGGAAGTCATAGTTCTCCACATACAGTGGAAGTCATAGTTCTCCACATTGAGTGGAAGTCATAGTTCTCCACATAGAGTGAAAGTCATAGTTCTCCACATAGAGTGGAAGTCATAGTTTTCTACATAGAGTGGAAGTCATAGTTCTCCACATAGAGTGGAAGCCATAGTTCTCCACATCTGGTGGAAGTTATGGTTCTCCACATAGAGTGGATGTAATGGTCCTCCATTTAGGTGCGGAAGTTATAGTTCAACACACAAGGTGGAAATCATATTTCTCCACAATCTATCATTGTCTGTAAGTTTTTGGTTGTTTCTTAGTCCCATGGTTGAGACTTCCCCAGTAATTGCTCTGCGCAGCGATTCTCTGGGTCTGACAGTCATTCATTGTCAGCACATAACCGATTCATTTCCAACACCGCCTTCTTATAAAGCTCGACACATGTTCTTGTTTAGATTCGCCTCTTATCTGTTCATTTGAAATGTGTTCTTTCCATGTTATGTTTGAGATCCGACGAAGACATTTATTTTCAACGGCAATTGATTTACTATATATATAAAGTCATTTATATTATAAATATGACATTTTGGGGCATGTTAAAAGACGCAACAGCCTACTAAAAGTAATATTGGAAGGAAAAATACAAGGTAAAAGAGGCAGAGGCAGACTAACATGGACGAGTAACATCAAAAGATGGACAAGTCAATCTATGACAGCCTGCACCATCAAAGCAAGAAACAGAGTAGAATGGCGATCCATGGTAGCCAACCTTCGTTGCGGGGAAGGCACACGATGATTATGATGATGATATATAAAGTCTATCCAAATGAACTTTTTCCTTGTTCATAAGGCGTTATTATCACACCACTGGGGTAGTGAGCGTTCATATTTCAATCATTTGTTTATAGAGGAATTATCAATCAACAAATGCATAAAGCCACTAGCATCGGCAATGGTCATAAGAATAAATTGTAGGAGTTAAATAATTACAATGAAATCTGTAGTTTTACATTTCTTCTAGCGCGCATCGACGTCTACATTATTTGATTTTTTTCCCGTGATACTGGCTCAATATGATCATGAGGTCAACACTTTATTGTCCGTCTCCTATTGTACTGAGCACCTGATTTCATCTCGTTTGAGATAAGAGAACCACCGATTAAAAACAAAATCCGCACAAAGTTGAATAATAATTTAACAGACTAGTACTAATTGACGAAAACAGATCCGTTAGTAGCGGGCGTCAGATGAAGCTGTACCGCCATTGAAAGAAAAGGCTCTGTACTCTCTATACAACAATCCACACAAGAAATAATGTGGCGTTGACAAGCACAGACAATAAATGTTAAAACAGAAATTAACGTTTCTTAGCTTGTTAGTTCACCGCCTGTCAAAGCACTCTAGGCACGCTATGGTCACGACCTTTAAACTCAATGCCGTTTGTGGCTATAATTGAATTCAAGAAAAGAGAGAAAGAAAAAAGGCAACCCCCTCTTACCTCACGGATTAGGGGCGGAGGGGGGGGGGGGCGGGATATTTTATTTTACCGTTAGCTTTTTTTAAGGGGGGGGGGGGTGGGGGTTGATGGTTTGGTCAGCAATACGCTAAGGCCGTTTTTTTCGTTCCTGTTCGTGAAATCTAAGACAATAACGAGTAAGATGGTGGGGCAACATCAAGAAAACTCTACAACAACATCAAATATAATGATTAAGGTTGTTAGCAAAAAAGACAACTACAACTTTGCATCTCCCTCGACACACAATAAGCGGTATCAGAGGAAGTGAAGAAATCAAGGTCAAGTCCTAAAAGGATATCAACAGGTTCAGATTACAATGGGAACTCCAATCTTGCTTTTTACAATCCGAGTTTATTCACAACAAAAGGGGAACATAATCATATATATGTGCGAGTTTATTCACAACAAAAGGGGAACATAATCATATATATGTGCGAGTTTATTCACAACAAAAGGGGAACATAATCATATATATGTGCAGCTTCGCATTTTTATGCATTTCTTTGCCTTAACCCCTCATTTGTACGTACATGATTCTGTTAGATGACTACTCTGGCCACTGTTGTTTTTTATTATTTTTTTCTTCAAGTTTTGAATTCAGTTTTCATATTATCCGTTTGTGTAGAAGGCCTTTCGGTCAAGTCGTTGGTTCGTTGTTTTGTATTTTTTTTGCTGGTAAACCTAAAACACTTTCAGTGTTTGTCTTTTATGATTTCTAATCCAGCTTTTCCGCAGCGCTACATGGTTTCTCGTGTGTATATTTATTCACAACCAAGATTTACAAACGTCTAAATGTTTAGTCGCGATCTCTTAGTTTCATGAAATTAATCATTTCTGTCCATAATGTGGCAACAATTACTATATACAGAGTGGAATAAGTATATCGCTCTTTTCGTCTTACCAGACGGTCTAGTAGAGGCTATTGTGTATTTTTTGAGGTTTTGTTTTTGTCGAACAGCTTCTCTCGTGGCTAATTCTACCAATGGTTGACAAACACACGCGGTCACAGAATGAACAAGTCAGGCACACTGGTCCACAGGGTTTTCCATCCTTTTTTCGTGAGTCTTTTCTCTTCTAAGTTTTGCCTTAGGAGAGTCTCAAATAATGTGGAATAAGTGAAAGGGCGACAAATAGCGAACATAATACACAGATGATGACAGTGAGATCAGTGAATGAGTGTGTGTGTTTTTGAGGGTGTGTGTTTTTTTACCAGAGTCGACAGTCATCACCATTATATGCCATGTATTTCACCATTATCGATCAGTAAACCAACTAACCAATCGACCAGCCAACATGCCACTAACCAACCAATCAACCAGCCAGCAAGCCAAGCAACCAACCAGCTAGGCAGACAGCCAACCAACCAACAAGCCAGCCAACCAACCAGTCAACCAACTAACCAACAAGCCAGCCAACCAACCAGCCATCCATCCACCCAGCAAGCCATCCAACCAACCAACCATCCAACCAACCAATCGACCAACCAACCTGCCAGCTAACTAAACAACCAACCAGCCAACCAACAAATAAGCCAGCCAACCAACCAGCCATCCATCCACCCAGCCAGCCATCCAACCAACCTACCAGCCAACCATCCAACCAACCAATCGATCAATCAACCTGTCAGCTAACTAAACAACCAACCAATCAACCAGCCAGCCAACTAATCAACCAACCAGGGATCCATCCAACTAACGAACCAATCGACCAACCAACCAACTAACCAACCAACCAACCAACCAGACTGCCTACTAACTAACCAACCAGCAAACAAACCTGCCAGCCAACTAAGCAACCAACCAATCAATCAGCCATCCAACCAATCGACCAACCAACCTGCGAGTCAAGTAAGCAAATAATTAAAAAAAACAAGCCAACCAACGAACCAATCAACCAGCCATTCAACCGACCAAACAACCAAAGATCCCAACTAATCGTCCAACCAATCAACTAAACCAGCCAGCCGACCAACCAAAAAAAAAACCGATCGACAAACCAACCAAACTAACCTGCCGTCCAACCAACCAACTAACCAGTCAACCAGCCAGTCAACCGACCAACCAACCAAAAAACCAACTAATCAACCAACCAATAAATCGACCAACCAACGAATCGACCAAACAAAAAACCAACTAAACCAGCCAGCCGACCAACCAACCAAAAAAAAACAACCGATCAACAAACCAACCAACCTGTCAGCCAATTAAACAACCAACCAATCAACGAATCAACCAGATAGCATCCAACCAACCAACTAATCAACCAGCCAGTCATCTAAACAACTAGTCAACCAACCAACCTGCTAGCCAACTAAGCAACCAACCAATCATTCAGCCAGCCACCCAACCAGCCAATCAACCAGCCAGCCAGCCAGCCAACTAAACAGCCAACCACCTGCCAGCCAACTAAGCAATCAATCAGCCAGCCAACTAACCAACCAATAAAACCAATAAGCCAACCAACCAACCAATTAACAAGCCAGTCAACCGACCAATCAACCAAAAAAGCAACTAATCGACAAACCAACCAACGAATCGACTAACCAACCAACCAACTAAACCAGCCAGCCGACCAACCAACCAAAAAAAAAAACCGATCGACAAACCAACCAACCACCCAGCCAACCAAGCAACCAATCAACCCACCCACCCAACTAACCAGCCAACCAACTAACCAACCCACTAGCCAACAAACCAATAAAACCTACTTTTAAAAACAATTTATTGTAGCTCCTCGAAAGACCAATGTTTCTCATCTAAATGTATATCGTCATCATCAGCATCATCATCATCATCATCGAGTGCCGTCTCCGCAACAAAGGTTGGCTACCATGGAGCGCCATTCTGCTCTGTCTCTTGCTTTGATGGTGCAGGTTGTCATAGGCTGATTTGTCCATCTTTTGAAGTTACTCGTCCTTGGTCTGCCTCTCCTTCTTTTACCTTGTATTTTTCACTCCAGGGTTACTTTTAGTAGGCTGTTGTGTCTTTTAACATGGCCCAAAAATCGCATTTGTCTTGTTTGAATTGTATTTAGTAGTTCTCTTTTCATTTTTAGTTGTTTTAAAACTCCATCGTTTGTTTTCTTTTCTTTCCATCCAATTCTACCTATTCTTCTATATATTCACATTTCAAAAGCTTCAATTCTCTGTTCTGTTTTCTTGTCTAATGTCCATGTTTCTGCACCATATAGGAATATTGAGAAGATGTAACATTTTGCTATTCTTAGTTTTAGCCCTGGTGTTATTTGTTTTGATGTTAGTATGTTCTTCGTGACATTAAAATTACTTTTTGTCATTCCTATTTTTTAAATATTTCAGTGGTACATTTCCCATCACTGGTTATAGTATGTCCAAGGTAGTTGTAGTTCTGAACTGGCTCCAGGTCTTTTCCTTCAATTTTTATATCCGCTTGTGGGTTTTGAGTATTATCTTTGTTTATGATCAAAGTTCTAGTCTTTTTGATATTCATATCTAGTCCATATTTTTTGCTTGTCATGTTTATTACATTAAGTAATCGTTATACAATTACTTAATTATATATATATATATGGATCCGCGATAGCTCAGTGGTTAGTGAACTGGACTACAAAGGACAAGAGGTAGGGTACAAACCCAACTGACGGCTTCCGGGTTCACCCAGCCCTTAATGGGTACCTGATATTTTTCAGGGAAAGTGAACCGGCACGGGCGTAATACCGACCACATTACCCCAAAAATCATGTACCGAAGGTCTGTAAAATGTATGGTCACTAACACCATATTCCCTATACGCCATTTGGCGTGATGGGTGTGCTTTACTCTTTATAAATATATATATATATATATATATATACTCGTACAAAAAAAAACGTGATAAAACTGTAAGACATATAAATTACCAGCAAAAACCGTGTTTTTATCATAACTTATAATGTAAAGAACTAAGATATCATATTGTAATTATAATTATGTTAATTTAGGATATAACTGAAGGAACTATTTTACATAGCGCAATTTAACGTAATTTTTATGCGCAAAATATCAGGTTAAACTTCAACATAAAAGTTCTGTCTAACGCCCCGGTCTCCTCAAGTTTCCAACTCACCGTCCGCCACTGGAATTTGGGTTTCCGCTCACACACACAAACACCATACACATTATTCATAGAACTCATACGTCCTAACAAAATAGTAGTTGTTCACGAGTCTACGAAAACCTACAAAACAAGTGTATCTCATGATAAATTACCTACAGAACCCACAATTACCATCATTTTCTGCTATTGGTCTTCCTCTTTCACCTGACTTTGACATGCCTTTTAAAAATAACTTTTAAGTAGTCTGTTCCGTGAAGTGATTTATTTTCAGATAATAAACAACTTCCTGGTAATATTTTAAGGTGCCAATCACATTCTAAACTTGAATTCTCAAATTACTCGTAAACCCCAATGAAATTATGTTCATGCAGATGAACCAGACTAAATAGTTCACTTAATCAAGAACTACATAACATTTAAGAACTCTTTTTCTTGTTTCGATTGTCAAAAATGGATTGCATAATATCTTCTTCATTTATTCTATCTATCTATTGACCTTTCGAGCCGTAACCGGCCCATAGGGCGTAGACCAAGATACACCTTCTCCTATATGAATTTTTGTTCTAGCAGTTTTCTTTTAAAGATATTTTATTAAATCTCGCCATCTGTCTCTGTTCTGTGCAAGCAGTTCTATCTCATTGAGGGAGCCGATTCCTGCTGCTCTTGCCTCTCTCATCAATGTTCTTCTCAGTGTCTCCCTGGGTCTTCCTCTTTTTCTTTTACCTGTTGTTTCCCATATGAGGGCTTGCTTTGCTATTCGATTATTATCTCTTCTCATCACATGTCCAACGTATGACCATCGTCTTTTCTTTATTACTGAAGATATTAGTGGTTGATTGGCGATTTCTCTAATTTCCTCGTTTGTTTTGAATTCGTTCCATTCTATACCAAGTATTTTCCTTAGACATTTATTTTCGAATGCGTTCAACTTTGTTTCTATATCTCTTGTTGTTTTCCAGCTTTCAGACGCATACGTAAGGGTTGATAGTACATTTGATTTGAATAGCCTAAGTTTTGTGTTTGTGCTAATGAGTTTTGATTTCCACAACTTTTCAAGGCTTCTGAAAGACATTGCTGCTTTAGCCAGTCTGATTCTAATTTCTTTGCTCGTATCCCCTTCTCGATCAATGTGACTTCCAAGATAGATAAAGTGATCGATCTCTTCTACTGGTTTGTTTTCCATGTATATTTTGTCACTTGTTGGAATTAAACTTTTCATGACTTTAGTCTTTTCATGATTGACCTCAAGCCCAATTTTGCTGGCTATTGATGATAGTTCATTTGTGTTTTCCTGCATCGTTTTTATCTGACTGCTGATGAGAACTATGTCATCAGCAAAGTCGAGGTCCTCCAAATGGTCTCCTTGTATCCATTCGATGCCTTTATTACCAGTGCAGCATTTCTTCATTATGAAGTCCATAACAATTCCAAATAACAAGGGCGATAAAATACATCCTTGTTTAACCCCAGTTTCTATTGGGAAACATTCGCTCAGTCCTTCCTCTGTTCGAACTGCACATGTGTAACCATCATACATGTCTTTGATAATATTTATGATTTTTGATGGTAAACCATATTGCTTCAGAATTTTCCACAAAGAATCTCTATGAATACTATCAAATGCTTTTTTGAAGTCGATGAAGTTAAGTACAAAAGGTTTTTGCTTTTCAATATGTTCCTCCAATATAAGTCGTAGAGTGAAAATGTGGTCAAGACAGCTTCTCCCTTTTCTAAACCCAGCCTGTTCTTCACGCATTACTGTATCTATTGAATCTTTTATTCTATTTAGGATGATTTTACAGAATAACTTTGAGGCAACTGACAAAAGTGTCACGCCTCTCCAGTTGTTACAATCTCTAAGATTGCCCTTTTTTGGGATCTTAACAATGATTCCTTTTTTCCATTTATGAGGCGTCTTCTCTGTTTTCCAAATGATGTTGAACATTTTTGGAGATGTATTAAATTATGGCTATCAATTGCCTTGAGGATCTTCATTTATTACATTTCCTCATATATTACATTACATTATATTAAATAGAAAAAATACAGTTCTTAAATGTTATGTAGAGCCAGTGTTAACACATGGATGCGAATCATCGACAATAGGACAATAGGCAAGAAAATCACTGGAGTCTGTAGAAATGTGGTTTTACAGAAGAATGTTGAGAGTACCAGGGACAGCTAAGAAGAGTAATGAAGATATTCTGAGAGAGGTCAAAGCAAAAAGAGAACTAATTTCCAATATTAGGAAGAGACAATCATCATTTTTTGGCCATGTAATGAGAAGAGAACAACTGGAATATATTGTAACAACTGGAAAAATTGAGGGACGAAGAGATAGAGTGAAGCAAAGAGAAAAAATAACAGACAGCTTAAAAGAATGGCTTGGCAGAAGGTCAACAACAAAAATGATAAATAGCTGCCGAGATCGAAAGTTGTGGAGAGACATGATCACCTACGCCAGTAGGCCCGGTACTTGATGATGATGATGATGATATTAAATACACACACACACACACACACACACACACACACACACACACACACACACACACACACACACACGTGTATTTTAATAAACCAAATAATCAATCGTGTTTATCAATTGCTTGTGTGTACTGTAATCTCACGTAATATAAACTGGTCCTCTCCGGTTCCCAGGCACTGTTAGGAAGGATTGAGCTCACCGTCCACCAGGTTCAGACACAGCGACGCTGGGAAACGGTAAGCTACTCCCTGGGGCAAAACATTCACAGTCTACACTGAATATAAAATAAAGTAGACAAGTGATTGTCTCATTGCGGTATAACATTAGTGAAATTGGCGTCAAAACGTGATTTGCTAGTTCTGGGCCGTTGGCTGTTAATTCATGTGTGGTAATGAAAAGGGGGATGAAAGGAAAATGGAAAACTCTTCAGATTTAGATTCATCATCAAGTACCAAGCCTGCTGGCGTAGGTGATCATGTCTCTCCACAACTTTCGATCACGACAGTTATTTATCATTTCTGTTGTTGACCTTCTGCCAATCCATTCTCTTAAGCTGTCTGATATCTTTTCTCTTTGCTTCCCTCTGTCTCTTCGTCCCTCAATTTTCCCAGTTGTTACAATATATTCCAGCTGTTTTCTTCTCATTACATGGCCAAAAAATTATGATTGTTTCTTCCTAATATTGGAAATTAACTCTCTTTTTGCATTGGTCTCTTTCAGAAAGTTTTCATTACTCTTCTTAGCTGTCCATGGTATTCTCAACATTATTCTGTAAAACCACATTTCTACAGACTCCAGTGATTTTCTTGTCTGTTGTCCGATTGTCCGAGTATATCTGCAAGGCAGCAGGCCAGATGTAGATTACGGAAGTAAATTTGTAACATTTTATACTCGCTACATTAAGTCTTTCTTTTTCATCTTCTGCGATCTTTGCAATTAGACGATTAGAATGAAGTATGGACACGAACAAGAGGTTTGAGGTTTTCAATGTTTCCTCATAGCTTATCATGCAGGATTGTTTCTGTGGGTCATATTTGTGTTTCTATTGTGTTGGCAATGCTGCAGTTCTGTCTGGTATACTCTTGAATTTGTCTGGATGATCCACAATCGCATGTTGCAAAGATACTGATACTGATGTCTTATATTTTATTGATGTGGTATCTGTTCTGTGTCTGAATATCTCAGCTGAGTTTGTTTAGGTTGTCTATATGTCTGTTGATGTTCTGGTGTTGGTTGGATTGATCCCACCTAAATTTGCGAGTTCGCCAAATTTCTCGTTTTTAGTGTGCAGGTTGGTATCCTGCAGGATTACTTCTGTCTTTTCTGACAGCGTATGCTGTTCCTTATTTCCTGAATGAGTGCGTCCTGTTTCGGGCTTGACATCGCTTGTAGGACTGATCCTGCATCACTTAGAATGTATATTTTTGGTCTTAGGACCTCTTCATTGTTGAGAGTTTGATTTTCTATGTTGAGTGAAATTACCTCATCTATTAAATGTGTGCATCTTTCTCCGGCTGGAATAGAGTATTCTGTTTTGTTCATGGAATCAGTATCACACAGTCGAGAATTCACCATATCCGCTACGCTCATGTCACAGCTCCAGGCAATCGCGTTGACAAATTTTACATGGTCAACTACCATGCAACCCCAATTGACGATTCCAAATTATTTTCATCGAATAAATGAGAGTACACAGTCACTTCCTTACTCCTGTTTTCTCGAAAAAAATCATTTAGAACAAACAAAGCAACCGAACCGGTTTAAGCGACTACGTTACTATACTATAACAAACAACCACTTTGATTTTTCATTGTCGGTTAGCGTTAGTAAGAGTGTATTCCTGTCTTTCCACTTAGGTAGGTTATGTAGACGTTACTGCATCCTTTCTTCGATGCTTCTGCTTCGAATCCATCTGTAAATGGCCGCGTCTATAAATAACTAAAGTATTTTCCTGGAGCATGATAAGTGACAGGGGTTTCATTTATGTCTTGTGTTGCACGTTTTTGAAGGCTGAAACAGATTTAGGAGTGTTTTCGTTCTGTTTTGTTTTTTTTCGGTTGAGCCATGGTTCGGATGTAAGGATGCAAAAGGTTTCCTAGCTTTATTACTGTGTTTTCTTTGAGTGGGAAGAGTAAGAAAATGTAGCTGTGGCTTTCGTATCATTAATTTTTTCCCGTGTCACCTTCTCCGATATTTTTTTGAGAAGACAAGAGGCCGCAGTGACATGTTTCATGGGTGCACAGATTGCAAAGCTGTCTGCGAGTATATTGTTTGAAACATGTGTACTTTGTAATGTCATTTATGTGCTTCAGGATGAGCGTGGGTGCATTTTCCCTTCCCTGGAACGGAATAATGACTGGCTTGCCAAGATGAATGTTTTCATTTTGATGGTTCTTTGGAATAAGTAGTCTTTGATCCAGGAAAACAAGATGTGTGTAACTTCTGCATGTTGGATTGAGAGCATCAGACCTTCCTATGTCAGAATTATAATATATAACATAACATAATATAATATAATATAATATAATATAATATAATATAATATAATATAATATAATATAATATAATATAATATAATATAATATAATATAATATAATATAATATATAATATTAAATGTCACATCGCACAACATGTACAATGTAGATGACTCTTCGCAGAACGTGTTCCATGTAAATGACACCTCTCACAGCGTGTTGAATGTAAATGACACCTCTCACAGCGTGTTGAATGTAAATGACACCTCTCACAGCGTGTTCCATGTAAATGACACCTCTCACAGCGTGTTGAATGTAAATGACACCTCTCACAGCGTGTTCAATGTAAATGACACCTCTCACAGCGTGTTGAATGTAAATGACACCTCTCACAGCGTGTTCAATGTAAATGACACCTCTCACAGCGTGTTGAATGTAAATGACACCTCTCACAGCGTGTTGAATGTAAATGACACCTCTCACAGCGTGTTGAATGTAAATGACACCTCTCACAGCGTGTTAAATGTAAATGACACCTCTCACAACGTGTTGAATGTAAATGACACCTCTCACAGCGTGTTGAATGTAAATGACACCTCTCACAACGTGTTCCATGTAAATGACACCTCTCACAGCGTGTTGAATGTAAATGACACCTCTCACAGCGTGTTGAATGTAAATGACACCTCTCACAGCGTGTTCCATGTAAATGACACCTCTCACAGCGTGTTGAATGTAAATGACACCTCTCACAGCGTGTTCAATGTAAATGACACCTCTCACAGCGTGTTGAATGTAAATGACACCTCTCACAGCGTGTTCAATGTAAATGACACCTCTCACAGCGTGTTGAATGTAAATGACACCTCTCACAGCGTGTTGAATGTAAATGACACCTCTCACAGCGTGTTGAATGTAAATGACACCTCTCACAGCGTGTTGAATGTAAATGACACCTCTCACAGCGTGTTGAATGTAAATGACACCTCTCACAGCGTGTTGAATGTAAATGACACCTCTCATAGCGTGTTGAATGTAAATGACACCTCTCACAGCGTGTTCAATGTAAATGACACCTCTCACAGCGTGTTGAATGTAAATGACACCTCTCACAGCGTGTTGAATGTAAATGACACCTCTCACAGCGTGTTGAATGTAAATGACACCTCTCACAGCGTGTTCAATGTAAATGACACCTCTCACAGCGTGTTGAATGTAAATGACACCTCTCACAGCGTGTTCAATGTAAATGACACCTCTCACAGCGTGTTGAATGTAAATGACACCTCTCACAGCGTGTTCAATGTAAATGACACCTCTCACAGCGTGTTGAATGTAAATGACACCTCTCACAGCGTGTTCAATGTAAATGACACCTCTCACAGCGTGTTGAATGTAAATGACACCTCTCACAGCGTGTTGAATGTAAATGACACCTCTCACAGCGTGTTGAATGTAAATGACACCTCTCACAGCGTGTTGAATGTAAATGACACCTCTCACAGCGTGTTGAATGTAAATGACACCTCTCACAGCGTGTTGAATGTAAATGACACCTCTCACAGCGTGTTGAATGTAAATGACACCTCTCACAACGTGTTCAATGTAAATGACACCTCTCACAGCGTGTTGAATGTAAATGACACACCGCACTGCAGGTTCAATGTAAATGATACATCGCATAACGTGTTCAACGTTATTGAGTTATTTGCGGGTCATCATCATTGCACTCTGAACATGTCCATAGATGCTCAGATCACCTCCTCAACAAGTCTCGAAGTGTCCAGCGACTGAGGACTCCAGTTCTGCGTTGGTTGATAAGTCTTCTTACACGCCCACTAAGTTTCTCGTTTCTGGCTGTGCCCATCTTAACTCCCACTTTCATCCGAAGGAATGACGTGGACTCATGGTTGTCGAAGTCCTTTGCCCATCCCACATCTCAGAGGGTATTTATAATGTCCTCTCGATCCATTGCTCGACCGTCCTCAACAATAGCGCAACTAGCCAACCTGTCCACTTTTACATTTCCACGAACTCCCGCATGTCCTGGGACGTAGACAAAGGTCACCTTACGTATTTTTGACTTCTGCAATGACTACCCATTGCATGCGTACAGAGCCCGCCTCCACTTTTCTTATCATGAAAAATCAGTATGCAGGCGTGGATGAAGTCTTGTGACTCTAACCAGATAAATGCCTGGTCACTGCCATCACCTCCATCGTCATGCTACTCGTGGTCATGACGTATGCATCACTGTCTTTTTTGACTATTCTGCCTGCCGAGCTTGCTGTAAATGCCCATGCACTTCTTTGGTGTCGTATTACAGATCCGTCTTTATAGATGACTGCATCTTTCTCATCGGTTTTATCCCAGATGAAACCGTTGACCTCCGCATTGATCACAACTGAGTTCTGTTCCCTACATTTCCTGTCGAGTGTGACAATACTCGAGAATGTCCCCCTGAATGGCGAAGGCACCGGTATCCTCGCTAGTGTTGTTACTGGTAAGCCCACAGACCTATTTGACGACATCTTCTGCTCGGCTCACCCATGATTTACCTCTTTTTCGCCTGACACTTTTCCCTGTATTTAGCTCATAATGCAATGGATGCTCTTTATCTGCACTTATCTTCAGGTATGCTCGTGCCTTCCAGATCTTGATCCTGTCATCCATGGTTGAAAAGTCAAGAAGATACCTCATTGCTACACAGGGAGTGTCACTCCTGCATCTCCAGAAAATGCACATAGCTTCATTCTGTATTTTCTCTAGCCTGTCAGTTTGCGTCTAACTGACAGTAAGAATTGCCAGGGCATACTCGGTTGGTGCTAGGACTAGTCATTGGAACAGAAGGGTAAGATGACCTTTAAGGCGGCTAATCTTTTGTGAGATTTTGTTCTCACATGGTCGACGTGGTCCCGAAAATAAAGGCTGCGATCAAACGTAACTTCGAAGTATGTTAATACCCTGTCCCTGGCCACCTCATCAGTTCCCATTCGTACCACCGGTGATTCCGCGTTAACGATATGATTATTAAGGGAGAACTATGCAACTTATGTTTTATTAGTATTAACCAATGCACCTAATACTCTACACCAGCAAGAGATACGATCGAGTTCGTTTTGCAGTGTGGAGGCGATTCCCCGTCTGTCTCTTCCCTGTCGATATACCATAAAAAAACATCAGCAAAAGTCATAGTTGTCCTCCTCCCATCCAGCTGCTGTTCCGTGATCGTTATTGTGTACACGTTAAATAGAACTGGTGACAATGGTGAACCTTGTGGCAGCCATGAACAAATGGATATTGGCTTGGATGACTGACCAACTTCCACATCTGAGTATCACCTTCCTCTGAAACCGTGCTGCTGCGATTCATCTAATGAGGAAGGGGTGCACCGCCAGTTTGAGGAGCATATGCATGAGGTATTCAAATGGTACTCTGGTGTACGCATCCTCCAGATCTAAAGCAGCAGCACATGTCTCCTCTTGTCTGTGGATACCCTCGAAGACGCCATAGGCGAAGACTGCCGCATTCAGCCATGTCTCTTTGTTATATCTATAACCTCCAAGTGTGGATGGGAATGCACGGATCTGCTCAAGGTGTCAGGTGTGTACGCGGGGAAATATTTTCTCCTGTAGCATGCCAGAAGTGTTCTGCATAGTGATGATTATGTAGGCACTGATCTGAAAATGGTCCTTGTTTGGCTTCTATTGTGGTAGTAAGTAGTCGTGTAGACATTCCTCCTTAATCTGACCAATCTGAATGCTGACACTAAACTCTTTGGCCAGTTTTTTTTTTTCAAGTCGTCGTCCGCTAAATCATCTATGTCGTCGTACCGAACATCATAGCCAGGACCAGGTGCAGTGTTGTGTGACCTTATACGTGTTGTGCGAATGGTATATGTTGTGATCCCAGCACTACAACCTCACACAATTCTGAAAGAGACCCCCTTATCCTCATTCTTACAGCCATAGACCTGGCACTTGTGTCTTCCACCTTCGCACAGGTTTGCGGGTGGAGTTTACTGGGATTCCATGGAATTAATCACTGTTCATGTGTCCTCCTATTTGAGAAAAGCAGAAATAGAAGACAGAAATGCAAGCTTCACACGATTCCAATTTGAGAACACAGTCCAGGACGTCATTAGCAAAATCAGACACAGGAAAGCCTCGCAGGAGGCAGGACAGATGGATGCAGCCGCCCTGGTGGAACGTAGAAGTCGAGGAAGCTTGGCGGAACAAGAGACAAACGGCCAAGACATGGAAGAAAGCCAGAAAGAATGGAAGAACACAAACTGAGCTCTTGAAGCGTTTGAAAGAAGAGGTCGACCAATAAATGATGTACTTTAAACTATGCGCTACGTGTGCCAAGTGGGATGATTTCTGTAAAAAAGTGTGCTCAGAAAAATCACCAGCCACATTCTGGCGCCTTCATCAGTGCATGAATGGCACAATACGACACAAAGACATACCAGATTTCTAGCCAGATATGTCACAAATCTGATGAGAGCAAAGGCAAGGCACAGCTTGCTCGTTACATTGAGCAGACTGACCAAAGAAATGTGTTCAATGAAAATGACATACCGCACAACGTGTTGAATGTAAATGACATACCGCACAACGTGTTGAATGTAAATGACACATGGCACGACGTGCTCAGTGTAAAATGACAATGAAAGAGATCATTAACCATGTCAACTTAATATTTCACTCTTCTACTTTCCGTTGCCTTAAACGATTATATGTGAAGCCCTACACTCCCATACGGCAGCACAATAAAGACACAGAACACAAAGAATTAAACAAAAATAAGACACTGAGAATCATAGGATAACATCTAATTTCCATATCTTTTATTCTCCAGATATTTTATTTTACATTCTAATTTTTCAATTAAAGTTCATATGCATTTAAAGCTATTGATATTTGTAATGCACGATAGTGACATCTTTCCTTTTAGGTATTATGTTGATTGATTTATCGTGTTCATTTTTGTTATTATAAACATCTTCAGGAGAAATGATTAAGTGAACGATTTAGTCTGGTTCATCTGCATGAACATAATTTCATGGGGGTTTACGAGTAATTTGAGAATTCAAGTTTAGAATGTGATTGGCACCTTAAAATATTATCAGGAAGTTGTTTATTATCTGAAAAGAAATCACTTCACGGAACAGACTACTTAAAAGTTATTTTTAAAAGGCATGTAAAAGTCAGGTGAAAGAGGATGACCAATAGCAGAAAATGATGGTAATTGTGGGTTCTGTAGGTAGTTTATCATGAGATACACCTGTTTTGTAGGTTTTCGTAAACTCGTGAACAACTACTATTTTGTTAGGACGTAGGAGTTATATGAATAATGCTTATGGTGTTTGTGTGTGTAAGCGGAAACCCAAATTCCAGTGGCGGATGGTGAGTTGGAAACTTGAGGAGACCGGGGCGTTAGACAAAACTTTTATGTTGAAATTTAATAAAAATTACTTTAAATTGCGCTATGTAAAATAATTCCTTCAGTTATATCCTAAATTAACATAATTATAATTGCAATATGATATTTTAGTTCTTTACATTATAAGATAATAAAAACACGGTTTTTGCTGGTAATTAATATCTCTTACAGTTTTCTCAAGTTATATATATATAATTAAGTAATTGTATAAACAATTACTTAATGTAATAAACATGACAAGCAAAAAATATGGACTAGATATGAATATCAAAAAGACTAAAACTATGATCATAAACAAAGATAATACTCAAAACCCACAAGTGGATATCAAAATTGAAAGAATAGACCTGGAGACAGTTCAGAACTACAACTACCGTGGACATACTATAACCAGTGATGGAAAATGTACAACTGAAATAAACAAAAGAATAGGAATGACAAAAAGTAATTTTAATGTCACGAAGAACATACTAACATCAAAACAAATAACACCAGGCTAAAACTAAGAATAGCAAAATGTTACATCTTCTCAATATTCCTATATGGTGCAGAAACATGGACATTAGACAAGAAAACAGAACAGAGAATTGAAGCCTTTGAAATGTGGATATATAGAAGAATGGGTAGAATTGGATGGAAGGAAAAGAAAACAAACGATAAAGTGTTAAAACAACAAAAAATGAAAAGAGAACTACTAAACACAATTCAAACAAGACAAATGCGATTTTTGGGCCATGTTAAAAGACACAACAGCCTGCTAAAAGTAATCCTGGAGGGGAAAATACAAGGTAAAAGAGGCAGAGGCAGACCAAGACTAACATGAACGAGTAACATCAAAAGATGGACAAATCAGCTTATCAGTCTGCACCATCAAAGCAAGAGACAGAGCAGAATGGCCATCCATGGTAGCCAACCTTTGTTGCGGAGACGGCACTCGATGATGGTGACGACTGGGGAATACGGTGGCTGGTTGTACATTGACATTTAACTCATTGAGCTGGAATATGATTATGTTATGCATTCTGATAAAATATTATAGCAGTCGTGGCTCCGTTGCCTCCTCTGAATATCCGTCGCTGCAAAATTCTAATGTGCTTCTATTTTCTTTCCTAACTATCAACCTAATTTTTGTTTGTATATTTCTGAATCGGCTAGAGATTTGCCAATACTACTCTGATTATACGATTATAGTAATGTACTTATTCTCTGCCTTATTAATTGACTATTGCTACTGACATTAAATATAATAGAGGACTGGAATGCCCGAGAAACCTGACAGCAAGCAATATCATCATAATTTATTAACATGTTCAGGCAGTGTTGAGAAGCCACGTTGACGCTGTTTTATTAATCTCGATATTTTAGTTCACCACTATAAATTGTGAATATGTTGTTAGGGATCCAGAGCTGTATTTTTTTTTTTTTACTTTGCTGTATTTGACATGGCATTGTTGTCAATCTGGGGAGCCTGTGAACTATCTTCCCACTCCAGGAAGAAATTTGCTCCTGCTTCATCGTCCCTCAACTTCCCTCCATGGCTCTGGCGACTTATCGCCCATCCACGTGTTCATTCCCCCAGGCCGTGGAGTCAGGCAGGATTCCGAACGGCCCATTCCACTTGCTCCGCTCTTCCAGAGGTATAATGTGTAAGCCATTTGATTTTAATGAAGATCGTCACGACATGGGCCAGTTGTGTCTGCGCAATATACCACAAGCCTGTTGCAGATAGAGCATGGTGGTATTCTCGTCAAACTGAAGTCGTCGATCGTCTCTATGAGTCGGCAGGATCTCAAAGCGATTTCTATCTATCTATTGTCCTTTCGAGCCGAAGATGGCACATAGGGCAGAACCACAATCTCAAAAACAGAAACCTTGCGTACCAAAATGGCACATATTGCGGAGATCACTGCTTCTAAAATCTATGGCTCTGTTTCCATAACAACACTTTCTACAATGATAGCTTGTCAAGCCATCGATCAATCTCCTTAGTCGCCTCTTACGACATGCCTGGAAGGTCACAGTGTCACTATTCTTTACTTCCCTCATAAAGAAGCCCCGGAAACACACGGGAATTTAGGAATTATTATTATATTATGAATTATTATATGTATTAACACAAAGCGATTTAGGAACTGCAAAATCCACCTCGTCCACACGGTGTTCCTGTAGAGGTAATGTTAAAATAAAAGATAAGGGCACTCACTCAAGAGCGAGTGAGTGGTTGAGGATCATGGCGTGTGTCAGGCGTCGGTGGGTACTGGTCCTGCATCTATAGGGGCTCATCTCCTAACCGCCCAGTTTATGCCGCAGGAAAGGAGGTAACTAATAATAAATGAATATTATTATAGAGGGAAATTTCCGAGGCAATAATTCAGCGAATCAATTCAGAGGAGGAGGTATGTTTTCAGCACTCGGAAAAAATGACAAATAATCAACAACAGAAAAAAAAACAATGAACAATATATGGTCCGATGCAGGATCGAACCCGTACTCTTTGACACGGCGTCTTGCTACGAAAAGCCAAGCGCTAGCGAACAATGTCAACTCGGCTAACTAAAAAAAAATGGCTATCATTGGCGATGTCTTTCACGCAGGTGTTTTCATGGGAACTCGGTCGCACCCAGGACCAACTTTTGCGAAAACAGGGTGGACCACATGTAGATGTAGTCTAGGGCGCGGTAGTGCGGTGCTACCGAACTGAGTGAGGCCTACCAAAATCACAGAGACGATCCTGTTACGTGGCAACCACATCAGCTGGTGAATGAAAGGCTATGATCATTTCATTTACCTTTTGGTGGTGTCAAGAGCAAGCACTCCCCCCCCCCCTCATCCCCCCCAAAAAAAATAATAAAATAAAAAATTAATTAATTAATTAATAAACATTAACATTAAAAATTAATTGAATATATCATATATAATAATACATATAGGGTTAAAGCTTCGCAGTACAAAGTGACGATATAAAGCACAATCCAACATTGCGACTGAAGGCCTTCTACAGGAAATATAAGTGCTAAAAAATAAAATATGTAACGAAATTTATGAAAATATAATTTTTAGATGTCGTCAGAAGAGCGGATGAAAGTGATGATCCACTGTCATCTATTGTTTACTAAGGCCCATGAGCTGAAACGAATCACCCAATATCTCAGACATTTCCAGTTTTTCGAGCTGGGTCGGTTATGTGTAAAATGACGTCATCTGTCTATGGTTCGCATAGCTGAAGACGTCACAAACTTTGGGTGATTCCGGGATTTCCCTATCATCCCTCAGACCTTAATAAGACTATAGATGGCTGCAGGTGAGCCATAGGGGATGACGCCAGAGTAATAAGGCTATCACTTGATGACAGGACTGCCGAAGTGAATTATCAAAATAGCAAAAGAAGGGATTTATAAAGTTTTTTTTTTTTTTTTTTTTTTTTTTTGTGTAATAACCACACCGCTACTTTTACTGCAGCCCAGCAAGACTTGACATAAAACTTGCATCTAATATAATGATTTGTTTGTTCTTTGTTGTTAGGCAACAATAATTGATTATTTAAGAACGTATGGATGTCCCATCATGCCTTTTGTTACACGCCATCATAATCAGCCTTTTGAACTCTAATGAAGCTCAGGCCTTTAATAAACATTTGTTCCGCATTATTACTGCAGCCGGCTCATCTTTCTAATTCTATCCGACCCTCTTATCATACCACTCTTATATCATCAGTTCATTAATTTCGTTTTATTTTCTCTTTCTTCATTTTGCTATTATTTTAAATGGATTCACGTCATGTAAGAACTCCACGATTACACTAACGATAACTGGTTGTCGAGAAAGTCATAGGGTGCTCAGAATATTTAATTTGGTTGTGAAAGACATGCAGAATGATGATAGTTGGTTTTAGTTCGTTGGTTCACACTAATTCCACGAACTGTGTCATAGTTTCATGCTACTTCCTTAAATCACCAAAATAAAAGGAAAGAGAGATCGCGGACGACAAAGAGAGAAAATACTGGATAGCTTGGTGCCATGGCATGGAAAACAATCAACAACAGAACTGATACGATGCACTGTAGATAGAAGATTGTGGAGGGACATGATCGCCTAAGCCAACCGGCAGGGTACATGATGATGAGTACTCATTTATTTGCTGTTAAATTAATAGATATTAGAGAAGCACAATATTACCTTTATTACAAACTAATTGAAATACAACAATCATCATCAGGTTCCGTGTTCTTTGCAGAAAGTTTGCTCTCGCCTATCAGAAAAAATCACTCTCTTTTGCTAGTTCCCCCACTTCTTATTTTGTGTTAAGTTCAATTCTCGTTGATGTCATAAAACCACATTCTTCTTGGTCTGCCTCTTTCTCCTCTTACTAGAAAAATGCCTTCCATACTGATTTCTTGGCAGTCTACAATCAGTAGTTTGCTGTTGCTTTCTGGCTAGCTCTGATCACCTAACAACGATGGGTATTTAAAAACATATCAGATCTACAAGAGTCTCGGGAGACTCCAACTTATTTTCCTTGGCCACACACTGGACTGGGATGCCTATGTGCCCTGTGGGACGGCAACGAACATATTCCAATATCCATCGCATGTTATACCATTAATAATCCCTACCATTCACTTCTGTTGACACTTTTCCAGACAGAAGATTTCAGCTCATGTATTAAATCGTTTTAAGCTCCATTTTAAATTGGAACAAATAGTAACAAAAGAGATAATTACAATTATTGACACAACGCTGAATTTTATGTCACAAATGAAGCCTCTCTCCTGACAGTGGCAATTAAAATAAGCCACCAATCTGAATTTCTTTTGTAACAAGGCGTCATTTTAATAACAAATAATCACATGACGTTGAGCTTGTCACTACGCCAATGTTGATCTCAAATCGAATTCAGTTGAATACATTACATAAGAAACCAATTGGTTTATAAGTTTTGTCTTCAATTTAAAACTAAAGGTCATGTGAATAATTTAGCATTTCAGCTACTTTACGTTGTACAATTAAATACATTTTAAAAAAGTATAACTGCATAGGCTGGTTAGTACCGATTTTGCTGGTCTTATACATGTTATCATCATAAATGTACCCTGAGACTTCCAGTACTTACTATTTATACAGAAAGATGACTTAGTGCGCTCAGCATGTAGCTATGGCGAAGATCTTTGAATTAATTTCGGAAAGACACCAAAATAATTCCTAATTATTTATTAATCATTTATCTTTCCTCATTTACCTTTTAGCATGGTGGCGTGGAGAGAGAGAGAAGAGAGAGAGAGAGAGAGAGAGAGAGAGAGAGAGAGAGAGAGAGAGAGAGAGAGAGAGAGAGAGGGAGAGAGAGAGAGAGAGAAGGAGAGAGAGTGAGATAGAGAGAGGGATATAGCTTGCAGTCGTAGATAGATCGTTCATAGATGTGAACATGGAGTCAATTGTTTCGTCTAATCTTTCAAACGTTCAACATTTTTGATTTACACATGTCTGGATTTTAAAGTATCATAACGCATTGGGTCAACTTTTACTGCACTTTCCTCTTTTTCCTCTCCCTCGTCGTCATCATCATCATCATCATCATCATCATCATCATCATCATCATCTTCTTCTTCCTCTTCATCTTCATTTATTATCAACATCATCATCACCCTCATTATTATCATCCTAATTATTTTCTTCTTCTTACTCTTCCTCCTTCTACTCTTTTTTTGTTCTTCTCATACACCTTTTTCTCTTCTTCTTCTTCTTAACTTCCCACACATATTTTTGCGACGTCACTGTCTTCTTCTTCTTAACTTCCCACACATATTTTTGCGACGTCACTGTCTTCTTCTTCTTAACTTCCCACACATATTTTTGCCACGTCACTGTCTTCTTCCTCTTAACTTCCCACACATATTTTTGCGACGTCACTGTCTTCTTCTTCTTAACTTCCCACACATATTTTTGCCACGTCACTGTCTTCTTCCTCTTAACTTCCCACACATATTTTTGCCACGTCACTGTCTTCTTCCTCTTAACTTCCCACACATATTTTTGCGACGTCACTGTCTTCTTCTTCTTAACTTCCCACACATATTTTTGCCACGTCACTGTCTTCTTCTTCTTAACTTCCCACACATATTTTTGCGACGTCACTGTCTTCTTCTTCTTAACTTCCCACACATATTTTTGCGACGTCACTGTCTTCTTCTTCTTAACTTCCCACACATATTTTTGCCACGTCACTGTCTTCTTCCTCTTAACTTCCCACACATATTTTTGCGACGTCACTGTCTTCTTCTTCTTAACTTCCCACACATATTTTTGCCACGTCACTGTCTTCTTCCTCTTAACTTCCCACACATATTTTTGCCACGTCACTGTCTTCTTCTTCTTAACTTCCCACACATATTTTTGCCACGTCACTGTCTTCTTCGTCTTAACTTCCCACACATATTTTTGCCACGTCACTGTCTTCTTCTTCTTAACTTCCCACACATATTTTTGCCACGTCACTGTCTTCTTCTTCTTAACTTCCCACACATATTTTTGCCACGTCACTGTCTTCTTCTTCTTAACTTCCCACACATATTTTTGCCACGTCACTGTCTTCTTCTTCTTAACTTCCCATACATATTTTTGCCACGTCACTGTCTTCTTCTTCTTAACTTCCCACACATATTTTTGCCACGTCACTGTCTTCTTCTTCTTAACTTCCCACACATATTTTTGCCACGTCACTGTCTTCTTCTTCTTAACTTCCCACACATATTTTTGCTACATCGTTTTCTTCTTCCTATACCTACCTATTCTTTCTCCTATACATTTTCCCTTTTCTTATTCCGCACCATCTTCTTCTTTTCTCTCTCCCTCTTTTTTCACTTTTTATTCTACCTTCCGCTTCACTTCTTCCTCTTCCCCTTCTTTTCTTCATAATCATCATCACCATTATCATCATCATAGTCATGATTCCAGGATCCAGTGGGTTGTTGGGGCACCACTGACAGACTTCATTAACCGTTTCCAATAGTCTCTATCTTCGGTAGATCTTTGGGACTCTTTTAAGTCGAGACCTGTCGATTCTTAGATACTACTTTATGACACTTTATTTAGTATAAAATTAATTTAGCGTGAACGTAGAACACGATGTTCAATGTACATCATATAAGTAACGTTTGTTTGAGCGGTATCCTTATTTAACAATTCTGAACGTGTCTGAGCTCAAAAATAGATACGAAATTATGACGAGGATAAGAAACTCTTGGTACACATACCCTTTACACATATATTCTTTTCAACATATACTATGTATGTACACCAATGAGGAAGTTCTCAAAGAGGCCAACACAAAAAGGGAGCTCTTAAAAAACCTCAGAAAGAAGCAATCAACATTTGTCGGGCACATCATGAGAAGATGAAAGTTGGAATACTTGGTTACAACTGGCAAAATAAAAGAAAAGAGAGATCGCGGACGACAAAGAGAGAAAATACTGGATAGCTTGGTGTCATGGCATGGAAAACAGTCAACAACAGAATTGATACGATGCACTGTAGAAAAGAAGATTGTAGAGGGACATGATTGCCTACGCCAACCGGTATTGCACATCATGATGATGATGATACTCTGTATACATATACATTTTATACATATGTTCTGTATACATATATACTTTTTCAACATATACTCTATATACATATACTCTTGTACACGTTCTGTATAAATATATTCTTTTTTCAACATGTGCTCTATATACATATACTCTTTATACATATGTTCTCAATACATATATTCTTTTTCAACACATACTCTTTATACATTTGTTCTGTATACATATATTTTTTCTACATAATAGTACCGAAATACAATCTTAAATGATAAATATGTTTATCGTCCACAATCTGCACTTTGGTACATGTTGTGGTTCGCAGCTTCTGATACGGAAGAGTGAGTGTCTCAACAGACAAATACAGGACGTCCTCGATTAATGACATTCATACAATTATGACTTTACCTTGGTCAACGATAAGCAAAACAAGTTTTACCACAAAGAAAGAAGAAAGACCCCGTCACGCCGCACTGGGAATATGGGGCAGTGGGAATATAGTATTAAAATGCGTACATTGCCATATTGTTTTTTACCACGGCCCCTTTTTTAGGGCATAGTACCTCATGATGATGATGACGACGATGCTGACGACGACGATATCGATGATGATGAGGACGACGACGATGATGATGATTATTACGATGATGATGACGATAATGATGATGATTACGATGATGATGATTACGATGACGATGATTATGATAATTACGATGATTACGATGATGATGATGATTACAATGATGATGATTACGATGATGAAGATGATGATTACGATGATGATAATGATTACGATGATGATGATGATTACGATGATGATGATTACGATGATGATGATGGTGATTACGATGATGATGATTACGATGATGATGATGATTACGATGATGATGATGATGGTGATGATGATGATGATGGTGATTACGATGATGATGATGATGATGATTATGATGATGATGATGATGATGATGATGATGATGATGATTACGATGATGATGAGGATGATTATGATGATGAATATAAACACCGCCATTTTTTGTTTCTTTAAAAGGTCATATTGCTCCTACAACAGATGTTTCAACTACTGATTACAATCACGAGATAAAATGAAACTAACATAACAAGCGTGTCGCGTGTGGAGAAATAACTTAGTGACTCGCGAGATGGCCAACAATATTGTACAACTGATATGCCAAATCTGTCTCAAATATATGATTCGATTACTTAACTATAAGTTCGATTTTTTTTAAAATAGATAATGTTCATTACTTGCCGATCATCTCATCTGCAGTTCTTTAGAACACCTGGTTCGATCATAATACCCAGTTTGCTATTGTAGAGCTTTCACGACGTCAGACAGACATTGATGCTTTCCAACCAATTGCACGCATCAATGAAAGCTCTAATATCATTTCCTTTCAGTTACACTATAAATCTATCTATCTATTGACCTTTCGAGCCGTAACCGGCCCATAGGGCGTAGACCAAGATACACCTTCTCCTATCTAAATATTTCGTTCTAGCAGTTTTCATTTAAAGATATTTTATCAAATCTCGCCATCTGTCTCTGTTCTGTGCAATCAGCTCTATCTCACTGAGGGAGCCGATTCCTGCTGCTCTTGCCTCTCTCATCAATGTTCTTCTCAGTGTCTCCCTGGATTTTCCTCTTTTCCTCTTACCTGTTGTTTCCCATATGAGGGCTTGCTTTGCTATTCGGTTATTATCTCTTCTCATCACATGTACACTATAAATGATTAACGACAAACAGTGCATTTCGACCTGCTTTATACTCTTCCCTGCTCTCAAGAAGCATATCTTTCCATCAATGGTTCTCTTTGTTAGTTGCCAACTTAAAGCTCACCGTTAAGAACATTTTCAACTATAAAAGCGTGTCTTTCAAGGATAATTTCGCCTTTTTGTATTTTTGTCCATCTACAAAATATTCTAATAACAATTTCTAAAATAGAGGATCATGGCTATATTTGTTAACTAAAAATCAAGTTTCAAATTTTAAAACAGTTGATATCATGAAATATGATATCAGAATTTTTTCCTGCTCGACATATTTTTTTTTCTAACATTTTGATTGATTGACGTTCAGAGAACGCAGTTTCCATAGATATTGTTGCCAACAACATGCTGGAGGATGAGGTTGAGAAACATTTCATACACTCTGGAGAATTATTCAGGGAGATTTCCTAAAGTTCACACGCCCTCCTGTTTGTGCTCCAGGTTGTAGAATGATTTCACTGGTTCCTCAAACTGTCTCATATTACGTTAGACATAGTTAATATAAGTATAGTTAATATATGGCCCTTTTCGTCTTGTCAGACGGTCTAGTGGAGGCTATTGTGTATTTTTTTAGGTTTGCTTTTGTCGAACAGCTTCTCTCGTGGCTAATTCTACCAATGTTTGACAAACACACGCGGTCACATAATGAACAAGTCAGGCTCACTGATCCACAGGGTTTTCCATCCTTTTTCATGAGTCTTTTCTCTTCTAAGTTTTGCCTTAGCACAGTCTCAAATGACGTTATACCGTTCCTTATACATGCTCTCCATGATGTGCAATTACTTGCCAGATGTTCCCTGTTATTTTCACATATGGAGAAGTCTTTCAGAGATGATTTACAGATATCTCTATATAGTAATTTAGGTCTACCGATTTGTCTTTTTCCCTGTATTAGTTCACCATATAGTACTTGCCTAGGAATGCGCTTTTCTTCCATTCGTTGGACATGCCCCAGCCATCTTAGTCTTCGACATCTGAGCATCGACATGATTGTTGGTGTCTTAGCACGTTGCAGGACAGTTAAATTGGTTATTTTGTCCTGCCATTTGATGTGCACTATTTTGCGGAGACATTGCATGTGGAAGACATTTAGTCTTTTTTCCTGGTTTGAGTATGTTGTCCAGGTTTCAGATCCATATAATAGTGTGCTAAGCACACAAGTTTGATATATTAAGAGTTTAGTCTTTAGTGTTAGTTTCGTGTTGTTCCAGGCCCTTTCAGTGAGTTTGCCGAAGGTCGTAGCTGCCTTACCAATTCGATTGTTTATTTCTTCATCAAGAGAGATGGTTTACGTAATTGTGGATCCAAGATATGTACATTTCTGAACTGATTCTAGTGGAAAATCTTTTAGAGTGATTAATAGAGGTTTGATGCCTTGACTTAGAATCAATGTTTTCTGAACACTAATTGACAGTGAAAAAAGGTCGCATGCTTTGTCCAGGTTGTTGATAAGCGATTGTAGTGTGGCTTCACTATGAGCGACTAGTGCTGCATCGTCAGCTAATAAAAATTCTTTAAGTAGGACAACATTTGTTTTGGTTTTTGCTCTTAGTCGTGCTAAGTTGAACAGTGAGCCATCTGATCTTGTGCGAATGTAAATATCTCCTGAGCTGTTTTCGAAGGCATAATTTAGGAGGGCAGCAAAAAATTTACCAAAAAGAGTGGGGGCGAGGACACATCCCTGTTTCACTCCTTTGTAGACTTTGAAATTCTCTGATGAACTCCCATCAAAGTAGATTTTAGCATTCAAGTCTTCATGGAAGGACATAATAAGCTTAAGTAATTTAGGTGGGCATCCTATGCTTTCTAACACCCTTTAGAGAACATTCTCTGTTTACTGAGTCGAAGGCCTTTGTTAGATCCACAAAGGCAATACAGAGCGGCATATTTTGTTCTCCACATTTTTTTTTTCTTGCAGTTGTCTAAGTGTGAAAATCATGTCTACGGTTGATCTCCCGGCCTTAAAGCTGCATTGAGACTCGGGAAGAATACGTTCTGCGAGTCTATGCAGGTGTTTAAGTATGACTCTAGCAAAAGCCTTGCCAGCTGTGCTAAGGAGAGAAATGCCTCTGTAATTATTGAAGTCGCCCCTGTCTCCTTTGCTTTTGTACAACGTTACGATCTTGGCATTTCTCATATCATGAGGTATTTCTCCTTGTCTCCAGCATTTAATTAGCAGTTTGTAAAGATGTGGAAGTAGTACGTTAGTAGTATAGCAGGAAGGATTTGGCCCGTATTGTGGCGCTAAATTAACAAAGATATATAGGGCGGCGCGCGGCGCGCATAAAGCGTGCGGCGCAGGGGGAGTTAACCATGACATTTCGTGTCCGGATGTTGACCTCTAGTCTCGGTGACCCCGGAAGTGACCTGTTTATGTCTGGTGTATGCTGACTTTGGAGTTCTTGATGTACTTGATCGATAGTGATAGGTTAGTAGATTATACATCAATGAAAAACATTAAAGTTAAAACAGAAAACAAAAGATATATTTTATTCTTTTATTATCTCAATAGGTGTATAACATTACAAACATATTTAGTACATTGAGTAAATATTTAGTACAAGTATAACATTTATTTATAGCTATGTAGTTGGGTGTCTGCTTAGCGTTGTACCATAAATGAAGCATAAGGGTGAAACAGTTAGAGATTACTGGTTAGTCTAAGCTGGTAGTGTAAATATGTTTCTCGGTGTTAGTGGTTCGCTATCTCTCTCTCTCTCTCTCTCTCTCTCTCTCTCTCTCTCTCTTCTCTCTCTCTCTCTCTCTCTCTCTGTGTCTCTCTCTACTATTCCAGCCTAGATTTCCCTCCATTGAAACACTTACTCATTCTCTCCATTTATCCCTATCATCGCGCCTTCCTTCTCTCTCTCTCTCTCTCTTTCTCCCCTATCCTCTCTTAGACTTCTAACCTATCAGTCCACCCTCCGCCTCTCCCTTTAGCTCCCCCCGCCCTCCCTCATATTTTTAGCGTCCCTCCTATTGTAACACTTGATTATTCTCACCATTAATACATAGCATCTCGCCTTCTTTCTCATAGGCTTCTCTCGCTCTCTCTCTCTCTCTCTCTCTCTCTCGCTCTTCTAACCCCTACTAGACTTCTCTCCTACCATTCCACCTTTCTTCTCTCTCTCTCTCTCTCTCTCTCTCTTTACCTCGCCTAGCGTTCCGCCTTCATTCGTATTTTTACCTTACCGCCAGTGTAACACATTAATAACATTGAATATCAATTACAAAAAGACTTGAAATATCTACTTTTTAAAGAACCAATAAGATAAACATATGAAAAACGAAGGAATAATACACGCGACAAGGCTTAACATACGTACTTTATACACATCACCATTAATACAACTGAAATTCCTTTAATGATAACCTACCACATCGTTATGAGCTAGGAGAAAAACAGAAAAAAATTCAAATTACACCGTAAAATATTCCACTACAACACAGACCGCTAGACTGAACAGTACTATGAAAATAAACGTCCGTGAATCAAGCGCGCTTATAACACGAAGTCTCACATCCTACTAGTTTAATTTGGCAAATAAAAGTTTGGGGACAAGGGCAGAAACCTAGGAGGCAAGGGCAGAAACCTAGGAGGCAAGGACAGAAACCTAGGAGGCAAGGACAGAAACCTAGGAGGCAAGGACAGAAACCTAAGAGGCAAGGGCAGAAACCAAGGAGGGAAGGTCAGAAACCTAGGAGGGAAGGTCAGAAACCTAGGAGGCAAGGTAAGAAACCTAGGAGGCAAGGTCAGAAACCTAGGAGGCAAGGGCAGAAACCTAGGAGGCATGGTCAGAAACCTAGGAGGCAAGGTCAGAAACCAAGGAGGCAAGGGTAGAAACCTAAGAGGCAAGGGCAGAAACCAAGGAGGGAAGGTCAGAAACCTAGGAGGCAAGGTCAGAAACCTAGGAGGCAAGGTCAGAAACCTAAGAGGCAAGGGCAGAAACCTAAGAGGCAAAGACAGAAACCTAGGAGGCAAGGTCAGAAACCTAGGAGGCAAGGGCAGAAGCCTAGGAGGCAAGGGCAGAAACCTAAGAGGCAAGGGCAGAAACCTAAGAGGCAAAGACAGAAACCTAGGAGGCAAGGTCAGAAACCTAGGAGGCAAGGGCAGAAACCTAGGAGACAAGGGCAGAAACCTAGGAAGCAAAGGCTGAAAACAAGGAGGGGAGGTCAGAAATCTAGGAAGCTGTGTTAGAAAACAAGGAGGGAAGGTCAGAAAGGACACACCATTAATACAACTGAAATTCCTTTAATGATAACCTGTCACATCGTTATGAGATAAGAGAAAAACAGAAGAAAAAAAAATTCAACTTACACCGTAAAATATTCCACTACAACACAGACCGCTAGACTGAACAGTACTATGAAAATAAACTTCCGTGAATCAAGCGCGCTTATAACACGAAGTCTCACATCCGACTAGTTTAATCTGGTAAATAAAGTTGGACGACACTATTCCACCCTCGACTAACATCTAGGTTAACCAATCAGAGAGAGGATTTCTATCGGACACCCACCAACGAAATGACTGACCTCTGGATTAACTAATCAGAGAAAAAGATTACTGTTATCGTGATAACTGACCTCATTTTCAACTTGGAGTGCTGTCGAGTCTGACGCATGGGTTACTTTAAAGCAATTCGGTCCTGATACAATCCACCTGTCGGGTCATTGGTGGGGGAAATAATTCATGTGGCGGGTTACTTGAACGCGCTTTGACCCCTGATGTAATACCAGAGGAGTTGCATAAGGCCCAAAAATTACGCCAAATCGCAAACATTTTACTACCAGAACACAAAAAATTTTAACTCATAAGCGAAAAAGTCGACCTCAAAACCCTAAAAATCTACTCACATAGTCATAATAGTTAGACACAACGAGCAGAAAGTTATATTCAAAGTCCAAAAAGAGTGGTCAAATCACTAACATTTTACCTCCAGAACACAAAAATGTAGGCTCATACTCAAAAAAGCAACCTCAAAACCATAAAAATCTACTCACATAGTCATACTAGTTAGACACATCGAACAGATAGTTACAGCCAAAGTCCCAAAAAAAAAGTTTGGTCAAATCGAAAATATTTTACCCACAGAACACAAAATTGTAGGCTCATACTCAAAAAATCGACCTCAACACCATAAAAAGGCACTCACATAGTCATACTAGTTAGACACATCGAACAGATAGTTACAAACAAAATCCCAAAAAGAGTGGCCAAATCACTAACATTTTACCTCCAGAACACAAAAATTTAGGCTCATACTAAAAAAGTCGACCTAAAAATCCAAAAAAAGCTACTCACATAGTCATAATAGTTAGACACAACGAGTAGAAAGTTATATTCAAGGTCCAAAAAACGTTATTTTAGACATCCCCATAGCAAAAAGGTACTTATAACTCACCTTCGAAATTGTTACCCCCTTACTATTTTTAGGGATACGCCCATAAAATAGGTAAAATCGTAAATCTTCACTCTAGGCATACCCCAAACTTTATTTTAGACATCCCCATTACAAAAATGTACATTAAAAAACCACTTTTATGATTTTACCCCCTTAGCATTTTTGACGGTTACGCCCATGAAATCGGTAAAAATCATAAATTTTCACGCTAGGCATACCCCAAACTTTATTTTAGACATCCCCATTGCAAAAATTTACATTAAAAACCACTTTTAGGATTTTACCCCCTTATCATTTTTTGAGGGTTACGCCCCTGAAATCGATAAAAATCGTAAATTTAGCACGTTGGCTTACTTAAAACTTTATTTTAGACATCCCCATACCAAAAATTTACTTAAAAATCACTTTTAAAATTGTTACCCCCTTTACCGTTTTTGAGGGTTACGCCCATGAAATCGGTAAAAATCGTAAATTTTCAATCTAGGCATACCCCAACTTTATTTTAGACATCCCCACACCAAAAATTAACTTAAAAATCACTTTTGAAATTGTTACCCCCCTTACCATTTTTGAGGGTTACGCCCCTGAAATCGATAAAAAATTGATATGTAGGGGTGTCAAAAATTATGTGGGAGGTATGCCTTGAGGTTATATTTCAATTTTTTATCGATTTCAGGGGCGTAACCCTCAAAAATGGTAAGGGGGGTAACAATTTCAAAAGTGATTTTTAAGTTAATTTTTGGTGTGGGGATGTCTAAAATAAAGTTTGGGGTATGCCTAGAGTGAAAACTTACGATTTTTACCGATTTCATGGGCGTAACCCTCAAAAACGGTAAGGGGGGTAACAATTTTAAAAGTGATTTTTTAGTAAATTTTTGGTATGGGGATGTCTAAAATAAAGTTTTAAGTAAGCCAACGTGCTAAATTTACGATTTTTATCGATTTCAGGGGCGTAACCCTCAAAAAATGATAAGGGGGTAAAATCCTAAAAGTGGTTTTTAATGTAAATTTTTGCAATGGGGATGTCTAAAATAAAGTTTGGGGTATGCCTAGCGTGAAAATTTACGATTTTTACCGATTTCATGGGCGTAACCCTCAAAAATGCTAAGGGGGTAAAATCATAAAAGTGGTTTTTTAATGTACATTTTTGTAATGGGGATGTCTAAAATAAAGTTTGGGGGTATGCCTAGAGTGAAAATTTACGATTTTACCGATTTTATGGGCGTATCCCTAAAAATAGTAAGGGGGTAACAATTTCGAAGGTGAGTTATAAGTACCTTTTTGCTATGGGGATGTCTAAAATAACGTTTTTTGGACCTTGAATATAACTTTCTACTCGTTGTGTCTAACTATTATGACTATGTGAGTAGCTTTTTTTGGATTTTTAGGTCGACTTTTTTAGTATGAGCCTAAATTTTTGTGTTCTGGAGGTAAAATGTTAGTGATTTGGCCACTCTTTTTGGGATTTTGTTTGTAACTATCTGTTCGATGTGTCTAACTAGTATGACTATGTGAGTGCCTTTTTATGGTGTTGAGGTCGATTTTTTGAGTATGAGCCTACAATTTTGTGTTCTGTGGGTAAAATATTTTCGATTTGACCAAACTTTTTTTGGGACTTTGGCTGTAACTATCTGTTCGATGTGTCTAACTAGTATGACTATGTGAGTAGATTTTTATGGTTTTGAGGTTGCTTTTTTTGAGTATGAGCCTACATTTTTGTGTTCTGGAGGTAAAATGTTAGTGATTTGACCACTCTTTTTGGACTTTGAATATAACTTTCTGCTCGTTGTGTCTAACTATTATGACTATGTGAGTAGATTTTTAGGGTTTTGAGGTCGACTTTTTCGCTTATGAGTTAAAATTTTTTGTGTTCTGGTAGTAAAATGTTTGCGATTTGGCGTAATTTTTGGGCCTTATGCAACTCCTCTGGTATTACATCAGGGGTCAAAGCGCGTTCAAGTAACCCGCCACATGAATTATTTCCCCCACCAATGACCCGACAGGTGGATTGTATCAGGACCGAATTGCTTTAAAGTAACCCATGCGTCAGACTCGACAGCACTCCAAGTTGAAAATGAGGTCAGTTATCACGATAACAGTAATCTTTTTCTCTGATTAGTTAATCCAGAGGTCAGTCATTTCGTTGGTGGGTGTCCGATAGAAATCCTCTCTCTGATTGGTTAACCTAGATGTTAGTCGAGGGTGGAATAGTGTCGTCCAACTTTATTTACCAGATTAAACTAGTCGGATGTGAGACTTCGTGTTATAAGCGCGCTTGATTCACGGAAGTTTATTTTCATAGTACTGTTCAGTCTAGCGGTCTGTGTTGTAGTGGAATATTTTACGGTGTAAGTTGAATTTTTTTTTCTTCTGTTTTTCTCTTATCTCATAACGATGTGACAGGTTATCATTAAAGGAATTTCAGTTGTATTAATGGTGTGTCCTTTCTGACCTTCCCTCCTTGTTTTCTAACACAGCTTCCTAGATTTCTGACCTCCCCTCCTTGTTTTCAGCCTTTGCTTCCTAGGTTTCTGCCCTTGTCTCCTAGGTTTCTGCCCTTGCCTCCTAGGTTTCTGACCTTGCCTCCTAGGTTTCTGTCTTTGCCTCTTAGGTTTCTGCCCTTGCCTCTTAGGTTTCTGCCCTTGCCTCCTAGGTTTCTGCCCTTGCCTCCTAGGTTTCTGACCTTGCCTCCTAGGTTTCTGTCTTTGCCTCTTAGGTTTCTGCCCTTGCCTCTTAGGTTTCTGACCTTGCCTCCTAGGTTTCTGACCTTGCCTCCTAGGTTTCTGACCTTCCCTCCTTGGTTTCTGCCCTTGCCTCTTAGGTTTCTACCCTTGCCTCCTTGGTTTCTGACCTTGCCTCCTAGGTTTCTGACCATGCCTCCTAGGTTTCTGACCTTGCCTCCTAGGTTTCTGACCTTGCCTCCTAGGTTTCTTACCTTGCCTCCTAGGTTTCTGACCTTGCCTCCTAGGTTTCTTACCTTCCCTCCTTGGTTTCTGCCCTTGCCTCTTAGGTTTCTGTCCTTGCCTCCTAGGTTTCTGTCCTTGCCTCCTAGGTTTCTGTCCTTGCCTCTTAGGTTTCTGCCCTTGCCTCCTAGGTTTCTGCCCTTGCCTCCTAGGTGTCTGCCCTTGTCTCCTAACTTTTATTTACCAGATTAAACTAGTAGGATGTTAGACTTCGTGTTATAAGCGTGCTTGATTCACGGACGTTTATTTTCATAGTACTGTTCAGTCTAGCGGTCTGTGTTGTAGTGGAATATTTTACGGTGTAAGTTGAATTTTTTTCTGTTTTTCTCTTAGCTCATAACGATGTGGTAGGTTATCATTAAAGGAATTTCAGTTGTATTAATGGTGATGTATATAAAGTACGTATGTTAAGCCTTGTCGCGTGTATTATTCCTTCGTTTTTCATATGTTTATCTTATTGGTTCTTTAAAAAGTAGATATTTCAAGTCTTTTTGTAATTGATATTCAATGTTATTAATGTGTTACACTGGCGGTAAGGTAAAAATACGAATGAAGGCGGAACGCTAGGCGAGGTAAAGAGAGAGAGAGAGAGAGAGAGAGAGAGAGAGAAGAAAGGTGGAATGGTAGGAGAGAAGTCTAGTAGGGGTTAGAAGAGCGAGAGAGAGAGAGAGAGAGAGAGAGAGAGCGAGAGAAGCCTATGAGAAAGAAGGCGAGATGCTATGTATTAATGGTGAGAATAATCAAGTGTTACAATAGGAGGGACGCTAAAAATATGAGGGAGGGCGGGGGAGCTAAAGGGAGAGGCGGAGGGTGGACTGATAGGTTAGAAGTCTAAGAGAGGATAGGGGAGAAAGAGAGAGAGAGAGAGAGAAGGAAGGCGCGATGATAGGGATAAATGGAGAGAATGAGTAAGTGTTTCAATGGAGGGAAATCTAGGCTGGAATAGTATAGAGAGACAGAGAGAGAGAGAGAGAGAAAGAGAGAGAGAGAGAGAGAGAGAGAGATAGCGAACCACTAACACCGAGAAACATATTTACACTACCAGCTTAGACTAACCAGTAATCTCTAACTGTTTCACCCTTATGCTTCATTTATGGTATAACGCTAAGCAGACACCCAACTACATAGCTATAAATAAATGTTATACTTGTACTAAATATTTACTCAATGTACTAAATATGTTTGTAATGTTATACACCTATTGAGATAATAAAAGAATAAAATATATCTTTTGTTTTCTGTTTTAACTTTAATGTTTTTCATTGATGTATAATCTACTAACCTATCACTATCGATCAAGTACATCAAGAACTCCAAAGTCAGCATACACCAGACATAAACAGGTCACTTCCGGGGTCACCGAGACTAGAAGTCAACATCCGGACACGAAATGTCATGGTTAACTCCCCCTGCGCCGCACGCTTTATGCGCGCCGCGCGCCGCCCTATATATCTTTGTTAATTTAGCGCAACAATACGGGCCAAATCCTTCCTGCTATACTACTTACTTTTAAGTTTTCCCTTAGTACATCTGTGGGAATGTTGTCATTTCCTGCAGCTTTTATTCTTGAGTGGGCATTTATAGCGTCAGCAAGTTCGTTCATAGTAGGCTCAACATCCAGCTCGGACATTGTAGGATATTTGGGTATTGATTGTGCTAGAGCTGTGCTTGCTGGTCTGTCATCATTGTATAGGTTGGAGTAGTGTTCAACCCATCTTTCCATTTGTTGTCCCTTGTCAGTAATAGGTTCTCCAAACTTGGATTTTAGGTGGGCTAATTTGGTTATTTTTGGTCCAAGGGCCTTTTTTATATTGTCATGCATGGTTTTTGAGTCGCCCCTGTCTGAGGCATTCAGTATTTCGAAGCATAGATTGTTCCAGTATTCATTTGCGCATCTTCTTGCTTCGCGTTGAAGAGTGGCTTGTGCATGTTTAAGCTGGTCCTTGGTGATTTGATTGGGGTTATTTTTGAAGTTCAGTAGAGCCTTTTCCTTATCAACTATTAGTGGGTCTAGTCTTGCTACATTTTCTTCGACCCAGTCGTTCTTTGAGAACCGTTTTTGGCCGTAGGTAGATAGAGCGCAATTACAGATGTGTGTTTTCAGAGTTGTCATCCACACTTAATGAATCTTCTGTTTCTTCTACCAGTTCTTCAAACTTTGATCTAAAAATGTCTTTGTTTGATGAGATGAGATTTTAGTTGCTGTGATGTTAATCTTGGCTGCTGGAGGCTCTCTTTATTTGTAAATACGACTGCTTCTAGCTTTGATCTTACTGATGACGAGAGCGTGGTCTGTATTGCAGTCTGCACTGTGATATGTTCGTGTTATTCTGATGTTATTTAAAGACTGCCTACGTGTAAGAACTAGGTCTAGTTGGCGCCAGTGACCGCTTCTAGCATGACGCCATGTTACTTTATGCTTGTGTTTCACATTAAAGTAGGTATTTGTTACGCATAGATGATTATCTGAACAGAATTTTGGGAGTCTCTGGCCATTTTTTTTATTTTTCCAATGCCGTGATGACCTAGGCATGTTGGCCAAGATTGTTGGTTAGATCATGTGCGTGCGTTGAAATCACCGAGTATATATAATAGCTCATCTTTTGGAAGTGAGTCGATGATCATTTGAAGTTGTTGGTAGAAGTTGTCTTTCTCTTCGTCTGATGCAGCCAACGTTGGTGCATAGGCACTAATGATATTTATTAATCAACTCTTTGTATGCAGCTGAAGTATCATTGAGCGTTCGGACACTCCTTTTGGCGTTGTTATGGAGTTAATATGTTTGTTATGTACAGCGAAGCCTACTCCATGTAGACGTGGTTATGGAGTTAATATGTTTGTTATGTACAGCGAAGCCTACTCCATGTAGACGTGGTTATGGAGTTAATATGTTTGTTATGTACAGCGAATCCTACTCCATGTAGACGTGGCTTTTCGACACTTAGACCCCGCCAGAAAAAAGTATAATTTTCTTCCTTTACAGAGCCACAGTCTGAGAGTCTTGTTTCTTGTAGGGCAGCTATATATGAGCCTTATATATGGAGGAAGTCTTTATTGACACTAACATCACATTTCACATGAGCCTTATATATGGAGGAAGTCTTTATTGACCCTAACATCACATTTCACGTGAGCCTTATATATGGAGGAAGTCTTTATTGATACTAACATCACATTTCACATGAGCCTTATATATGGAGGAAGTCTTTATTGATGCTAACACCACATTTCACATGAGTCTTATATATGAAGGAAGTCTTTATTGATGCTAACATCACATTTCACATGAGCCTTATATATGAAGGAAGTCTTTATTGATGCTAACATCACATTTCACATGAGCCTTATATATGGAGGAAGTCTTTATTGACACTAACATCACATTTCACATGAGCCTTATATATGGAGGAAGTCTTTATTGACCCTAACATCACATTTCACGTGAGCCTTATATATGGAGGATGTCTTTATTGACACTAACATCACATTTCACATGAGCCTTATATATGGAGGAAGTCTTTATTGACCCTAACATCACATTTCACGTGAGCCTTATATATGGAGGAAGTCTTTACTTAGTTTGGTTTTTAATCCAGCTGCCGATGGAGTTGTTCCCATTTGCTCAATGTTATAATGCATCGGCTACTTTTCTTTGCACTGTCTTTTGGTTGTACATCTATGACGTGCCAACATACGAGTAAAGTACCCCCGTCACGCCAAATGGCGTATAGGGAATATGGTGTTAGTGACCATAAATTTTACAGATCTTCGGCACATGTTTTTTGGGGTGATGTGGTCGGTATTACGCCCGTGCAGCTTTACTTTCCCAGAAAAAATCCGGTACCCATTAAAGGCTAGTTGAACCGGAAGCCACAAGTTGGGATCGAACTCTACCTCTTGTCCTTTGTAGTCCAGTTAACTAACCATTGAGCTATCGCGGCTCCCTACATCCGAATAAATCACGGTTATTTGTTGTCAACCATGTGATGGCTTTTGAGATATAGTGCTAGAAATGTTGCAACATTTACAGATGTGGATGGCCTGACTCTGCCATATTCTGCTCAGTCTTATCAACTGAAACTTGATGGATGTGCTTTCAACCGCTGACCTCGTGCAAATAAAGTGAGTTTGGAAGTTTAATTTATGTTTGACGATACTTGACTTGAATTCTGAGCACTACAAATTTCAAGAATTAATCAATGTGCCTTTTCTACACAACACTCAATGGTCGGCCACGAAAAAGATGGATTAATGGAATATTAGAAACACCAGGAAAAATAACTACATCAGAGACCAACAGAAGAGCAACAAATCGGAAATTATATTTCTCTCGGTGCCGAAAGGCAAATGAGGACGAGAAGAAGAAGACTCTTTCAGGTGTAAAATATTACATTTTTCATCACAAATGTTTTTTTACAATTGAACCTCTCAATCTTCCCCAATAACCTTGGATGTACCGTAGAATAATCATGTACTGTTATCTTTTTAAAGTGAGCATAGTAGCAAAACAGGAGACGCGATAGCTCAGTGGTTAGTGAGCTGGACTACAAGGGACAAGAGTTCCGGCTCGATCCGGACGACGGGCTCCGGGTTCACCAAGTCTTAAATGGGTACCTGATTTTTGTATTGGTAAAAAAAAGCAGTACGGACGTAACACCGACCGCATTACTCCAAAAATCATGTGTCCGTGGTCTGTAAAAAATTATGTTCACTAACACCATATTCCCTATACGCCACTTGGCGTGACGGGGCACTTTACTTTTTTACTTATAGTAGCAGAACAAATGGTCAATGGCAAACAGCCGTAGTTCTGTTCTATTAATCTGTTTGACAAAACTAGACAAATAAATATATCCACGGGGACACCAACTTAGCGAAGTTGAAGGGCAATCCAACCTATACTATCTGACAGCTATGCCCTCTAATCATCACTTGCCCACGTGACAGCTTTCTTAAATCATGACAAGTCATTTTACTTTTGGCTGTGTACCTATTTTGAAACATATACACATCTCATTACATCAACTTTTGTGATTTCTTCGACAAGCTGTAGAATCAACTTTTCTATTCAATCCGACTGGTCAGCAAAATAGTCAATGGCCGACACGCCGCCTGACGAAAGGCCTCATAGGTAGTAACAATCCTCCCCCGCCATTTATTCTTTAAATAGTCCATTGCTTTCTTTAATGGTGTCTGTTTTCTTAAATAAAAGCTCCTGTTCGTGGGAGGTCGTGACACGCTATACATAAGTAAAATGTACATTTTACCCATTGTCGCTTTCGAACAACTGTTAATACGATAGGTGTACAATTGGTTTATAATGTTTACAAATACGTTACTAACTGTCACATTCTTTCTTCGAAATGGGGAAGGAGAAGGGGAGATATTAAGAGAAAAGTTGGTAAGGAAACTCGAAACAGAAGTGGGGAAAAAATATCAGCGGATCGATAATGAGATATCATGCTCCCACGTGTTCCTGGCATACGGTAATACAACTTGTCTTTGGGGATTCAGATAATGAATTGTCGTGGTTATGTATAAAATGTAGAAACACAACTCTAGCAAGTGTCATTGCCCGGGTTTGGGGCAGTTGTGTGGGTGTAGTGGCTGCTGATTCTTCATTACGAGTTCCATAGGGCGCTCCAGGGTAAGTCCTCGGTAGATTGATCAATAACAGAATTACTCGGAATCTCGCACAATTGTTTGTATTATCCTTGTTTAATAGTTCAACATAGAGCGTTAGGCTGGTCATGTTTATATTTTGCACACTAACTTATTTGGGCATTTTTTATTTTCAATATGAAGCGTAACATCATCATTATCATCAGCATGTGCCATACCGTTTGGCGTAGGCGATCATGTCCTTCCATAATCTTCTACCTACAGTGCATCGTATCTGTTCTGTTGTTGACTGTTTTCCATACCATGACACCAAGCTATCCAGTATTTTCTCTCTTTGTCGTCCGCGATGTCTCTTTCTTTCCTTGTATTTTGCCAGTTGTAACCAAGTATTCCAACTTTCCTCTTCTGAAGTGTAACAACAAATAGCATTACAAGACACGTTACAATAACAATGTGTAATAAATACAGCCTTAACATAATCATTATTTGGCTCTCTGGTGTAGTGAGCAATGCGAAATCTGTGTACCCCTGGTATTCACACATACACACACGCACCACATGCAAACACACACACACACACACGCACATACGCCACATAATCACCACACATACATTGCTTCTTTTCAAAAGAAAATAAGTTTATGGCAACTCGATCATCCCACCATGTAAAATGAGAAAAACCGTAAACGGCAATAGCCAGGCCTCTTGAAGTGACATACATACATATCACTATTATTGATCATTACATACGAATGTAAACTGGCGGCAATTCTAGCCTTCAATAATGTATATATTGTGTTTCTGGGTGCCGTTCAGTTCTAAAAGTTTACAGGTACCAGACCATATCGACTTTAAAAAAGTCCATTGTCTATATGTGTGTCTATAATTATATACATGTTTATAAGACGTCCATTTTCCCCCCATGTTCTACCTCCAAACTCCTTTCTCTGATGACTACAGCCAGAGAGTGACCCAACCATGTGATTCATTATTACCTGGAGATCATCGTAGTTGTTACATAGATTTTTAATGCTTTCTCTTTAGGTCATGTTTTGTATATCATGTATTTAAACAGTTCATAGTTGTGTAGAATTGTGCTCTTTAAGCATTTCCACAAATGAAGCAATAAAACGGTACATGTATAATTTTAAATTAAAAAAGCGTGCATAATTTTGAATTTTTTTAAAAAAAAAGCTTATTTCTAATCAAAATGTCTTTGCGATATTAAAAGTGCGTCACATGATGTTATGTTAGTTTAATGTAACTTATCAGTTCGATTATTACGAATGTTAATTTGACAAAACAAATCAATCAGATTATTTTACAATTTTCCACTTGATATTTACGGCATTTGAGCCAACATGTAACTCATCTGTTCTAACGATGCCTTCCCGTAGGTGCTATACGCATATCCATACATATGTTTATATGTGGAGCTACTGGTCGTAAAACATCCGTTCGGTGCAGCGCATGCCCGCGATGGCGTTACTAATCCTTTCAGGTTACGAACAGAGTTTTAAAACTTCAATCAAAGAACGAGTCGATAGAGATGTAATTTGACAGACTTCTCAAACTTAACAAGCGTATATCACATACTGATAGACTTCTCAAACTTAACAAGCGTATATCACATACTGACAGACTTCTCAAACTTAACAAGCGTATATCACATACTGACAGACTTCTCAAACTTAACAAGCGTATATCACATACTGACAGACTTCTCAAACTTAACAAGCGTATATCACATACTGACAGACTTCTCAAACTTAACAAGCGTATATCACATACTGACAGACTTCTCAAACTTAACAAGCGTATATCACATACTGACAGACTTCTCAAACTTAACAAGCGTATATCACATACTGACAGACTTCTCAAATTTAACAAGCGTATATCACATACTGACAGACTTCTCAAATTTAACAAGCGTATATCACATATTGATATACTTCTCAAACTTAACAAGCGTATATCACATCAGTCTTTTCTTGTACATAAGAAAGCATTAGCTATGCCAAACTAACACTGCAATTATTGGCACTGTCACAACGAACATCTACTTGACTTACAAGGTCATCATCATCGAGTGCGGTCTCCACAACGAAGGTTGGCTACCATGGAGTGCCATTCTGCTCTGTCTTTTGCTTTGATGGTGCAGGTTGTCATAGGGTGGTTGTCCATCTTTTGATGTTACTCGTCTATGTTAGTCTTGGTCTGCCTCTGCCTCTTTAACCTTGTATTTTCCCCTCCAGGATTACTTTTAGTAGGCTGTTGTGTCTTTTAACATGGCCCAAAAATCGCATTTGTCTTGTTTGAATTGTGTTTAGTAGTTCTTTTTTCATTTTTAGTTGTTATAAGACTTCATAGTTTGTTTTCTTTTCCTTCCATCCAATTCTACCTATTCTTCTATATGTCCACATTTCAAAGGCTTCAATTCTCTGTTCTGTTTTCTTGTCAAATGTCCATGTTTCTGCACCATATAGGAATGTTGAGAAGACATAACATTTTGCTATTCTTAGTTTTAGCTCTGGTGTTATTTGTTTACTTACAACAAACTTACAAGGTAGGGTTATTTTAATGCTAACTTTCCCGACTTGCTACAAAGTCCGACGTGTCTACGCCTACAACGAATTCATTTAACTGCGATTTTTGGAGGTGTGAGCGATGTTCATTTCAGACGATAGATCCAGAATCATCATCATCAAGTACCGGGTCTACTGGCGTAGGTGATCATGTCTCTCCACAATTTTCGATCTCGGCAGTTATTTATCATTTCTGTTGTTGACCTTCTGCTAAGCCATTCCCTTGAGCTGTCTGTTATTTTTTTCTTTATGCTTCCCTCTTTCTCTTCGTCCCTCGATTTTTCCAGTTGTTACAATATATTCCAGTTGTTCTCTTCTCATTACATGGCCAAAAAATGATGATTATTTCTTCCTAATATTGGAAATTAGCTCTCTTTTTGTTTTGACCTCTTTCAGAACGTTTTCATTACTCTTCTTATCTGTCCATGGTATTCTCAACATTCTTCTGTAAAACCACATTTCTGCAGACTCCAGTGATTTTCTTGTCTGTTGTCCTATTGTCCATGATTCGCATCCATATGTTAAGACTGGCTCTACATAACATTTAAGAACTCTTTTTCTTGTTTCTATTATCAAAAATGGATTGCATAGTATCTTCCTCATTTTATCCAGAATAGCTCAGACAAAAGCGGCATTCCAATAAATGTAAAAAAAAAAACAAAAAACAAATGTCACCTATTTTTGATAATGAAAGTGGAAACCTTTTTGTTAGTCGTCCCCCATGAATTATTCTAGTGTTTCATTCTTTTATGTGAATTTTTAATGATGTTAACTAGCCTCCTGATATTTGATGGCATCTTAGGAGTTTCTAGAGTGTATTTCTGTCTACATTGTCAAAGTGCCTGTTCAAAGTCGATTAATTCGACACATTGTTGGGAGTTCTATTCAATTACTTCTTCCGGTTTTAGGTGTGGTGTTACTGTTTAATTAGTGCAGGATCTACCTATTCTACAACGAACTTGTTGATCTCGTCTTTTTACATCTGAATTTGTATTTTAATTTATTGAAGATAATCTTGAATAACTGTTTCTTTAAAGAATAAAATTATATATATATATATATGCCTTTTCTCAGCTGCAGCAGTCCGGGATATATTTCGTTAAACTTGTATGACTTGATCGATACTGAACGCATATTCCATAAAAAAGTAAAAAGCCCTCGTCACGTCATGTGGCGTTTAAGGAATATTGTGCTAGTGACCATAATTTTTTATATGGTTATGGTTATGGAAGGCCCCGGTATCACTGCTAACGAATTAAAATCCTTAATTGCTCAACCGCCCGTGCTAGTGGGATCATCCGAATTACTATCTCATCTCCCAAACAAACAAAAGTAGCTGTAGTCCCCATCACAGCAGTCTCAGCACACGCCAAAAGACATAAGGCGAAACCACACAGAAAGTGAACACAACCGTCTGTTCCATGTCATACGATATCATCATTCACCATAAACAATCGGAATATTTAAACACGATTAAAACGGATGAAACGGGGTGGACAGAGCACTTAATTCAGTAGCTCCTGCAACAAGTCGGACTTGGAATATGAGGAAACTGCAACAAGGAACACTTTTCATACATAACCTTTAATGGTTCCTGCCGTCTATCCACCATATTGACCGGAAGTTCACGTCCTCCTAAAAATGATGATCGTCAATTTTTTTAATGTATAGCGCTTGATGATGTTAGGACATCGTCTTTGACTCCGAATCCGAACATATGAAACACAGTTAGTCATTAGAATATCCCCGTCGCACATTAAACAGCAGACCGTAAGATCTCACTGCAATGTGAATTTGTGAAATTATAAACCAGTTCACATGTCTACCATCTATATCACAATAGCCCTCTTGAATCTAGACAACATCCCTCCTGACTAACATGAAACTCCGGGAGTCACCCCGCTGCTGCAAAGTCATGAACAGAGCTCCGTCATTTCGCCTTTCATCATTAGCGTACGGCCGGTCTAGGGATATACGATCAGCCATCATTATGACGTAGCACACACAACAATGGCTGCGCCCATACATTACTTTAGTGAATGCAGCCAACGACGCACGAAACACAGTGCAAGATCCCTAAAGTGAAACCTTCGGTTGACTTGGCAAAGCAGTCCATATTAATGAGTTGTAATATGTAAATAATTGACGTTCAAACAATTCCAACGACTGCCATTGAACAGCACTCAATGTGTTGACGTAAACCGCATATAAACTCTAGACGGGGGAAGGTCGCATTCACAACACTTGACTTGTCAATGTGGAATATTGTCCAGTGTACGACTCCGCATCATCGGCGCAAATTTGTTAAGTGGAACATCATATTGACTTTAACGCAGAAAATTGCATTGAAGAGCCGAAGTTAATCAGTCCCCAAATGCAATTCCTGCAGCGGTCGAGAGAACATGAACTTCATTACACAATCTTGAAACCGGAAGTCCAAATGTCATATTTTAAAAATAATTTATTTATAATATATTATTTTTATTTTTATAGACATGATTTTTGGGGTAATGTGATCGGCATTACGCCCGTGCCGCTTTACTTTCCTTGAAAAAAATCCGGTACCCATTTAAAGCTGGGTGAACCCGGAAGCCGTCGATCAGGATCGAACCCGAATTCTTATCCTTTGTAGTCCAGTTCACTAATCACTGAGCTATCGTGGCTCCCACATATTTCATAAGTCAGTGAAAATTAAACACTGCTGCCACTTTACATTCCCTTACTCAGATTTTTGACAGCGATAAAACACCAGAACTTTTTGAAGCTTGGGGCATTGAGATTTTTACGTATTATAGGATGATTTTCTGTATTTTTCTGAAAATTTCATAGTTTCAGATTTGCATGTTTCTCTTTCTCATAGACTCCTTTTCTTTCTATAGCCATTTTATCAATATACTTTATTTGTTATGTCCTAACACTCCTCTTTACTTTCTTAATTGCTGCTTGCTTAATTGTCATATATTCCTTACCGCGTCTTTTCTCTTTCGTTCCTTGTTCAACGAATTATTTCAGGGGAAGAGTTATGGTGATAACACTTTGGAAAAAAATTCACAAATAATCAACATTACAAGTAAAGAACTATAGAGAACCCGAAGCAGAATCGAACTAGTACTCATCGACACGAGAAACTTGCGCCATACCACTTCCCCTGAAGTGATTCGATGGTCTATCGCCCCTGAAGTTGCCATCCATAATAATATTCATTTATTATATTTGTCTTCCCTGTTCAACTTTTTTTTTACTGTTTGCTTTCTTTTCACTTCTCGCTTGGACTTTGAAGCAGTGTTCTGACGATATCGCTATTTTGGCAGCAAGGAGATCTAGTACTTCTTGATACGTTGAGGTTGTTGTTTGTTTTATTGGTTATCGTCTATGTTATCTAAGATTCCTTCACATTCTACCAGTTCTGATATAATCTGGAGCATATTCTTTGCCCTTGTCTTGGACACTATGAGTGTATTTCATAAAGTTTTGTAAGGTATTTTCTTGCTACGTGGTAATCTTCCTATTCAATTATTTCATTAACTTTAGCTTTAGTCTTGCAACTAAAAGATAGTGATCTATAGCCACGTCCACCCCTCTCTTTACTCTTACATCGTGCACTTTACTCTTACATCGTACACTTTACTCTTACATCTTCCAGTTTATTTTTAAAGCATGCAGTTTTTATATCTAGTAGTTTGTTCTTTTCTCTTGTGGTTTACTATTACATCTTTTAGTTTTTTTCTTAAACCACGTAGTTTATTCTTATATTTTCTAGTCTATTCTTAAATGGCTGTTTAGTTTTCAGAATCGTGTAACTTTTACCACACCGCAACATCCATCTTCAAGAAGAAGGCCCTTCATCTCTCTGGGCTGGATCCTTATTCTCAATTCTTATTTGTGCTTTTTATTTACATAAAAATGTTCCCGGTCCTATGACAAACCTTCTTCCTTCTTCAATCTCGCTTTACGCCAACTTCGGCAACATTTTCTACTTGTAGCTTCAGCGTCATTAAAGAAACAAACAACTTCTGACTCAACAAGAAGTGGAACTAAAAGTCGGTCTTTAATTTATAACCGTAATCTAAATCAGTTACCTTTCTCTAGAATATCAACCAAAAATTGTGGAAATCGATTAGCGTTTACTGAGTTCCCGGTCAGAGAAACTACTATAAAAGTAGCGAGGAAGCTCCATAAACTAATTCTTTAACAGTGTCTATTCATTCATAAATAGCATGCATTTTTTTTTTCAAAACAAGAAAATACTGAACAACATTTAGTGAAAGCGAATTAACTTCAACTTATGACGTTACTTAAACACATGTTAGTATTATAAGTTGTAACTTAATTGTGCTTGTGAAAGTAATAACATGTAAATAATTCAAAGACATCAATTTTACAGAAAGAATGACGTAATCTTCGAGGCTAAGGGACACTTGTGAATATCACCAGTCGAAGACTAAATTCACAGAGTCAACTCCTCTCTCTCTCTCTCTCTCTCTCTCTCTCTCTCTCTCTCTCTCTCTCACAATCTCTTCCTCACTTTGGCTTATATTCCGAGCATGTGAAAGTAACCTGAACTAGATTACTACGGACAGGAGGTCGAGTTCGATCCTTATCGACGGCTTCCAGGTTTACCCAGCCTTAGATGGGTACCTGTAGCCGCGATAGCTCGGTGGTTAGTGAACTGAACTACAAAGGACAAGAGGTAGAGTTCGATCTCAACCGACGGCTTTCGGGTTCACCCAGCCTTAAGTGTGTACCGGATTTTTTTCTGGGAAAGTAAAGCGGCACGGGCGTAATACCGACCAAAAATCATGTGCTGAAGGTCTGTAAAAATTATGGTTACTAACACCATATTCCATATACGCCACTTGGCGTTACGGGGCACTTTACCTTTTACTTAGATGGGTACCGGATCTTTTTCTGGAAAAGTAAAGCGGCACGGGCGTTATATACTGACCACATTACCCCAAACATTATGTGCTGAAGGTCTGTACAAATTATGGGCACTAACACTATATTCCCTATATGCCATTTGACGTGACTAGGCACTTGACTTTATATGAAACTAACCACATAAGCTAGAGGTTCCTAAACTTTTGACACTCGCAACTCCCTTTCTCTGTCGATCATCGGCGACGCCTTCATGGCAGATACATCGTGGTATACACATGGCAAGTACACTGAAGGTGGCAAATGGCAACAAAGTTAACGCGAGCATTTAGAAACCCATTTATGTTCTAAAAATATGAAGCGCTTGTGCATGTTGTCATTTTATGATTTCTAACCACTGAGTAGGCACACAGCAATACCCTCGGCGCGGCGCCCTTGTCAAAGATTGGCGCAAAAATTGGGAACCACTGACATTAGCGGAAGAAGGAAACATCTTAATACCCATGCTAATAATATCCAGATTAAACAAACCACATCATCGGGAACATTTTCACGAAGGATACAATATTTAACTCAGAAACGGAAACAAAATGTCAAAAGGTAAATACAGGTTTCTTTTTTTAAATATCACAAACAACAAGATGACAGCAAAATAATGCAGTGGAAAACCAACTTCTAGCACCACTCAACTTCCCATGTAAAGAAATGTCAACAAAACAAAAGAGAATACAAGCCATACTCCCGTCCAACTCTGCGCTGTTAATCTCAAATAATAGAGTCCTTTTCTAATGCACAAGGAAGGCAAATCGCAGCACGTGAGACGATAAGCTTGAGAGAAGCCATTGCGCGTTGATTGAAAGGTGGGACTGAGAAGTAATATTACACAAATAGTTGCGACCAAACCCCCATATCATTTACACTGGGACATATAAAACGGGGCGACCCGGCCGCCTCGTGAGAGAAGAGCTGCCATCTGACGTCTATCAGCCGACGATCTAGTTTCTGGGCTTTGATAAGAATCAACAATGGACGAAATCACATATGTTATGCAGCTACCAGCGCGAGATACTCTGACCAGAGTAGAAGACAGCACATTAGCAGATCGATGCAAGGCAGGTATGTATAAGATATGTAAATACTGGGTTTACCTTCAAAGAAAAAGTAGACACACAAACTTTCCTTCCACCGTTTACTAAGCGTAGATCTTAGTTATTTTTCTTTGTGTTGTGTGTTCGCGGTTCGATAGGCAAGCACATGGTTTGACAAAAATGTCAACGGAAAAACGGGTATGTTCAACCCTTATGTGAAAAGTCTGTGACGGTGGATGGAGGCGGAGGAATCAAGAATGATCAACGGCCCAGAAAGCGAAAACAGCAAAGTGTGTGGTACACAAGAGGCATATTCAGAACACGAAAGACGAACATGGCTGACCACCGTGAAAGAGATTGGAGCCTCATCACGTACCAGTCCAGAGGAAGCCATGGAGAGTCGGAGAAATTCGAACTTATGTCGGAGGAAAGATCTTAAAATAAGTACTTGGAATGTTAGGACTCTATATCAACAAGGGAAATTGGACAAAAGAATAGGAATGGCAAAAAGTAATTTTAATGTCATGAAGGACATACTAACATCAAAACAAATAACACCAGAACTAAAACTAAGAATAGCAAAATGTTACATCTTCTCAATATTCCTATATGGTGCTGAAACATGGACATTAGACAAGAAAACAGAACAGAGAATTGAAGCCTTTGAAATGTGGATATATAGAAGAATAGGTAGAATTGGATGGAAGGAAAAGAAAACAAATGACAAAGTCTTAAAACAACTAAAAATGAAAAGAGAACTTCTGAACACAATTAGAACAAGACAAATGCGATTCTTAGCCCATGTTAAAAGACACAACAGCCTACTGAAAGTGATCCTGGAGGGGAAAATACAAGGTAAAAGAGGCAGAGGCAGACCAAGATTAACATGGACGAGTAACATCAAAAGATGGACAAATCAACCGATGACAACCTGCACCATCAAAGCAAGAGATAGAGCAAAATGGCGCTCCATGGTAGCCAACCTTCGTTGCGGAGACGGCACTCAATGATGATGATGAGATCTTAGTGACCATATTTTTCTAAGACCGTGACACATTTTTGGGTGAAGTGGTCTGTATCACGCCAGGGCGCCTTTACTGCCCAGAAAAAAAAATCTGGTACCTATTTTTATAGGCTGTGTGAACCTCGGAGCCTGGTGGGTTCGGAAAAAAAATCCGCCTGGAAATCTAATCCTGACTCTTTTGTTCAGGAAACAAGCAAACTAATCACTCGGCCACCTAGTAATAGTTATTAGTAATAGTTATATATAAATTAAAAAGTAAAAAATGTAAAGTACCCCCGTCACGCCAAGTGGCGACGTATATGAAATATGGTGTTAGTGAAAATAAATTTTACAGACCTTCGGCACATGATTTTTGAGGTAATGTGGTCGGTATTACGCCCGTGCCGCTTTACTTTCCCAGAAGAAAATTCAGTACCCATTTAAGGATGGGTGAACCCGGAACCCGTCGGTTAGGATCGAACCCTACCCCTTGTCCTTTGTAGTCCAGTTCACTAACCAGTGAGCTATCGTGGCTCATATATATAAATTAATATGTACTATATATCTAGATCGAGTATATACATTAGATATCAAGAGAGATCAATACTTTTGTCTCATAGATTATACCAAAGCTTTTGACAAAGTTAAGCACCAAGAAATAATCACAATTTTAGAAGACATAAACGTGGACAACAAAGATCTTAGAATAATAAAGAACATGTACTGGCAAACAGCAGCCATAAGAACTGGATATCATTTGGGGATGTTTCAACAAATAAAACAAGGTGTTAGACAATGGTGTGTACTGTCACCAGATTTGTTTAATATGTATAGTGAGATTATTTTTTGAGATCCATAAGGGGCATGCTTGGAATAACAATCTGAGGTCAAAATATAAATAATCTGAGGTGGTTATGATTATGGTTATGGAAGGCCCCGGTATCACTGCTAACGAATTAAAATCCATAATTGTTCAACCGCCCGTGCCAGTGGAATCATCCGAGTTACTAACTCATCTCACAAACAAAGAAAGGTAACTGTAGTCCCCATCATAGCAGTCTCAGCGCATGTCAAAAGACACGAGAAACCGAGACGAAACTACACAGAAAGTGAGCAGTTGGCTAACTGTTCCTTGTCATACGATATCATCATTCATCGTAAACAAAGGGAATATCGAAACATGATCAAAACGGATGAGACACACAGCTCACGGTGTGCACAGAACACTTAACTCAGTAGCTCATGCAACAAGCCGGACTTGGAATATGAGGAAACTGCAACAAGGAACACTTTTCATACACAGCCTTCAATGGTTCCTGCCGCCTGTCCATCATATATACGTGAAGTTCACGCCCTCCTGAAAATGATGATCGCCATATTTTTTTTTTTCAATCTATAACGCTTGATAATGTCAGGACATCGTTTTTTTTACTCCAATTCCGAACATATAACACACAGTTTGTCGTCGGATTATCCCCATCGCACATCAAACAGACCGTAAGATTAGCATACGGCCGGTTTAGGGATATACGATGAGCCATTATGATGACGTAGCACACACAACAATGACTGCGCCCATAGATTTCCGATTACACTAGTGAATGCAGTGTACAACGATCTGGGGTATGCTGATGATGCAGTCTTAATCGCTAAGAATGAAAATGAGTTACAAGAAATGTTAGACATTATAGTGAAAGAAAGCAAAAATAAAGGACTCAGTCTTAATAGCAAAAAGACAGAAGTAATGGTAACAACAAAGAAAAAGACATCACCACAATACACAATAAAGAGAAGTGGAACAATATTAAAACGAGTAAATGAAATTAAATATCTGGGAATATTGTTAACCTCAGACGGAAGATGTACAAAAGAGGTGAGATACAGAATGGCTCGGCCAAAAGCAGCTTTCCAAAAAATGAGGAAGATACTGTGCTATCCATTTTTGACAATAGAGACAAAAAAAGAGTTCTTAAATGTTATGTAGAGCCAGTCTTAATATATGGATGTGAATAATGGACAATAGGACAACAGACAAGAAAATCACGGGAGGCTGTTGAAATGTGGTTTTAGAGAAGAATGTTGAGAATGCTATGGACAGCCAAGAAGAGTAATTAAAACGCTCTGAGAGAGGCCAAAGCAAAAAGAGAGCTAATATCCATTAGTAGGAAGAAACAATCATAATTTTTAGCCATGTAATGAGAAGGGAACAGCTGGAATACAAGTGAAAACAAAGTGAAAAGATACCAGACAGTTTAAGAGAATAGCTTGGCAAGGTCAACAACAGAAATGATAAATAACTGTGGAGATCGAAAGGTGTGGAGAGACATGATCACCTACTCCAGCAGGCACGGTACTTGATGATGACGATAATAAACTATATTAACTGATAATTGTCATATACATTTCCTTCTTTACATTTAGTAATTGACATTAGTTTTTGCTCAGCCGTAAATCATTGTGCATATGAAGATCTAATCCATTACATGGAAATGGACGTGTTGCGCAACTTTCGGTTTATGGATTGCTTAAACGACGATTATTGCAGCACAATCAACAGGAAAAATCAAACACTTGATTAAATATTTGATATCGGTGTCAAAAATAGTGATCCAAGTAGGTCAAATAATGTCAACACCAGAATGAAAAGGCGAACGAGTGAGTGAAATTATTGACATCTTGGACGCGAGTCTCAGTCTAGATAAGATTAACACGTGATCGACAGTGAAATCGGCATAAATATGCGTGACTGATAGCTCGTTGCAGTAAATTGATTGCTTCGCTGTTTTCCTTAAAGTTCATATTTCGAGAGTTATTTGTTTTCTATAAGGGGCGTGGAACAGTTTTACATTAAAGATCATTATTAATCTTGTGGGGAAGACACGTGACCGAGACAGATGGCCATGGAGGAGAAAGTAAACATTATAATGGTGTATTCTGTCGATGGCTGATCATTGGTTTTATTTTATTTTTAGTAGGTACACATGAAGCACCGGCGGATATTCAGACTAGGCAACGGAGTCCACGACTGCTCTAATATTTTATCAGAATACATAACACAATCACATTCCAACTCAATGACTTAAATGTCTATGTACAATCACTACCAACCACCGTATTCCTAAGTCTGCCGCGATATAATTCAAGTCATGTAATTCGAGATCTTACTAAAAGACCGGCTTTAATGTCTATAGAGATCAAACCTACTACAACGATATCTATTGACCTTGCAAAGTGCATGAGAACTAGGTAGGCCAAGCAAATCGTCGCCTTGGTTGCCATGACAACAGTGGTTCAGTAATAAGTTTGGTTTTCTATCTCTTTATTGTAACATAGAGAGAATAAACATTAGGAGGAACACTTATCTACAGCAGGGAGCTGCGATAGCTCAGTTGTTAGCGAACTGGACTACAAAGGACAAGAGGTTGGGTTCGATCCTGATCGACGGCTTCCGGGTTTATGTTTACCACATTTTTTATGGGAAAGTAAAGCGGCACGGGCGTAATACCGACCACATTACCCAAAAATCATGTGCCGAAGGTCTAAAAAAAATTATGGCCAGTAACACCTTATTCCCTATACGCCACTTGGCTAGGGCTCTTTATTTTTTGTTTTATCTATAGCCTCCTTAATATCACTGCATCGAGTTTTTCATCATCATCATTGATTGCAGTCTTGCATCGAAGGTTGGCAACCATGGAGAACCATTCCGCTCTGTCTTTTGCTTTGATGGTGCAGGTTGTCATAGGCTGACTTGTCCATCTTTTAATGTTACTCGTCCATGTTAGTCTTGGTCGGCCTATGCCCCTTTCACCTTGTATTTTACCTTCCAAGATTACTTTTAGTAATCTGTTGTGTCTTTTAACATGCCCCAAAAACCGCATCTGCGTCTTTATATTTAAAAATAAAACTGCGTCTTTATATAAAATAAACGTGAACAAAATGGTAAGAGTTATAATTAACAGCAAAACCAAGATTTCATATAACTTATAATACAAATAACTATGACGTTATGTTCTATTTCTAATTATAATTTATTGCAATAATTGAGGTACTATTCAAGACAGCGTCAATTGTCGTAATCGCTGTCTCGCAAATTATTAGGTTAAAGGTCAACCTAAAAAGTTCGGAAGCAACCAGCGTATATAAATATACGAGTAGACTATGTATTTTGTAATGTTACCGCTCATCATACATGCAATGCTACCGCATATCTCGTCCTAGCCGTCTCAGGTTTGAATCCACCGTCCGCTGATGCCACGAACTCGTGAAATGTACTGTCACATATTTTTGTGGATACGTCTTTTGTCTCAGTCGCAGCATATCTCTCTCTCTCTCTCTCTCTCTCTCTCTCTCTCTCTCTCTCTCTCTCTCTCTCTTTGGCAACAGTATGAACGACTTTTGTCTCAGTCTCAGCATATCTCTCTCTCTCTCTCTCTCTCTCTCTCTCTCTCATTGGCAACAGTATGAACGACTTTTGTCTCAGTCGCAGCATATCTCTCTCTCTCTCTCTCATTGGCAACAGTGTGAACGACTTTTGTCTCAGTCGCAGCATATCTCTCCTCTCTCTCTCGCTCATTGGCAACAGTGTGAACGACTTTTGTCTCAGTCGCAGCATATCTCTCTCTCTAATTGGCAACAGTGTGAACGACTTTTGTCTCAGTCGCAGCATATCTCTCTCTCTCTCTCTCTCTCTCTCTCTCATTGGCAACAGTATGAACGACTTTTGTCTCAGTCGCAGCATATCTCTCTCTCTCATTGGCAACAGTGTGAACGACTTTTGTCTCAGTCGCAGCATATCTCTCTCTCTAATTGGCAACAGTGTGAACGACTTTTGTCTCAGTCGCAGCATATCTCTCTCTCTCTCTCTCTCTCTCTCTCTCTCTCTCTCTCTCTCTCTCTCTCTCTCATTGGCAACAGTGTGAACGACTTTTGTCTCAGTCGCAGCATATCTCTCTCTCTAATTGGCAACAGTGTGAACGACTTTTGTCTCAGTCGCAGCATATCTCTCTCTCTCTCTCTCTCTCTCTCTCTCTCTCTCATTGGCAACAGTATGAACGACTTTTGTCTCAGTCGCAGCATATCTCTCTCTCTCTCATTGGCAACAGTGTGAACGACTTTTGTCTCAGTCGCAGCATATCTCTCCTCTCTCTCGCTCATTGGCAACAGTGTGAACGACTTTTGTCTCAGTCGCAGCATATCTCTCTCTCTCTCTCTCTCTCTCTCTCTCTCTCTCTCTCTCTTTGGCAACAGTGTGAACGACTTTTGTCTCAGTCGCAGCATATCTCTCTCTCTCTCTCTCTCTCTCTCTCTCTCTCTCTCTCATTGGCAACAGTATGAACGACTTTTGTCTCAGTCGCAGCATATCTCTCTCTCTCTCTCATTGGCAACAGTGTGAACGACTTTTGTCTCAGTCGCAGCATATCTCTCCTCTCTCTCTCGCTCATTGGCAACAGTGTGAACGACTTTTGTCTCAGTCGCAGCATATCTCTCTCTCTCTCCTCTCTCTCGCTCATTGGCAACAGTGTGAACGACTTTTGTCTCAGTCGCAGCATATCTCTCTCTCTCTCTCTCTCTCTCTCTCTCTCTCATTGGCAACAGTATGAACGACTTTTGTCTCAGTCGCAGCATATCTCTCTCTCTCTCATTGGCAACAGTGTGAACGACTTTTGTCTCAGTCGCAGCATATCTCTCTCTCTCTCATTGGCAACAGTGTGAACGACTTTTGTCTCAGTCGCAGCATATCTCTCTCTCTCTCATTGGCAACAGTGTGAACGTCTTTTGTCTCAGTCGCAGCATATCTCTCCTCTCTCTCTCTCTCCTCTCTCTCGCTCATTGGCAACAGTGTGAACGACTTTTGTCTCAGTCGCAGCATATCTCTCCTCTCTCTCTCTCTCATTGGCAACAGTATGAACGACTTTTGTCTCAGTCGCAGCATATCTCTCCTCTCTCTCGCTCATTGGCAACAGTGTGAACGACTTTTGTCTCAGTCGCAGCATCTCTCTCTCTCTCTCTCATTGGCAACAGTATGAACGACTTTTGTCTCAGTCGCAGCATATCTCTCTCTCTCTCATTGGCAACAGTATGAACGACTTTTGTCTCAGTCGCAGCATATCTCTCCTCTCTCTCTCTCTCTCTCTCTCTCTCTCTCTCTCATTGGCAACAGTGTGAACGACTTTTGTCTCAGTCGCAGCATATATCTCCTCTCTCTCTCATTGGCAACAGTGTGAACACTTTTGTCTCAGTCGCAGCATATCTCTCCTCTCTCTCTCTCTCTCTCTCTCATTGGCAACAGTGTGAACACTTTTGTCTCAGTCGCAGCATATCTCTCCTCTCTCTCTCTCTCTCTCTCTCTCTCTCTCATTGGCAACAGTGTGAACACTTTTGTCTCAGTCGCAGCATATCTCTCCTCTCTCTCTCTCTCTCTCTCTCTCTCTCTCTCTCATTGGCAACAGTGTGAACACTTTTGTCTCAGTCGCAGCATATCTCTCCTCTCTCTCTCTCTCTCTCTCTCTCATTGGCAACAGTGTGAACACTTTTGTCTCAGTCGCAGCATATCTCTCCTCTCTCTCTCTCTCTCTCTCTCTCTTTCTCATTGGCAACAGTGTGAACACTTTTGTCTCAGTCGCAGCATATCTCTCCTCTCTCTCTCTCTCTCTCTCTCTCTCTCTCATTGGCAACAGTGTGAACGTCTTATGTCTCAGTCGCAGCATATCTCTCCTCTCTCTCTCTCTCTCTCTCTCTCTCTCTCTCTCTCATTGGCAACAGTGTGAACGACTTTTGTCTCAGTCGCAGCATTTATCTCCTCTCTCTCTCATTGGCAACAGTGTGAACACTTTTGTCTCAGTCGCAGCATATCTCTCCTCTCTCTCTCTCTCTCTCTCTCTCTCTCTCTCTCTCATTGGCAACAGTGTGAACGACTTTTGTCTCAGTCGCAGCATATCTCTCCCCCCTCTCTCTCTCTCTCTCTCTCTCTCTCATTGGCAACAGTGTGAACGTCTTTTATATCAGTCGCAGCATATCTCTCCTCTCTCTCTCTCTCTCTCTCTCTCTCATTGGCAACAGTGTGAACGTCTTTTGTCTCAGTCGCAGCATATCTCTCCTCTCTCTCTCTCTCTCTCTCTCTCTCTCTCATTGGCAACAGTGTGAACGTCTTTTATATCAGTCGCAGCATTTATCTCCTCTCTCTCTCATTGGCAACAGTGTGAACACTTTTGTCTCAGTCGCAGCATATCTCTCCTCTCTCTCTCTCTCTCTCTCTCTCTCTCTCTCTCTCTCTCTCATTGGCAACAGTGTGAACGACTTTTGTCTCAGTCGCAGCATATCTCTCCCCCCCCCCCTCTCTCTCTCTCTCTCTCTCTCTCATTGGCAACAGTGTGAACGTCTTTTATATCAGTCGCAGCATATCTCTCCTCTCTCTCTCTCTCTCTCTCATTGGCAACAGTGTGAACGTCTTTTGTCTCAGTCGCAGCATATCTCTCCTCTCTCTCTCTCTCTCTCTCTCTCTCTCATTGGCAACAGTGTGAACGTCTTTTGTCTCAGTCTCAGCATATCTCTCCTCTCTCTCTCTCTCTCTCTCTCTCTCTCTCATTGGCAACAGTGTGAACGTCTTTTATATCAGTCGCAGCATATCTCTCCTCTCTCTCTCTCTCTCTCTCTCTCATTGGCAACAGTGTGAACGACTTTTGTCTCAGTCTCAGCATATCTCTCTCTCTCTCTCTCTCATTGGCAACAGTGTGAACGTCTTTTGTCTCAGTCTCAGCATATATCTCTCTCTCTCTCTCATTGGCAACAGTGTGAATGTCTTTTGTCTCAGTCGCAGCATATCTCTCCTCTCTCTCTCTCTCTCTCTCTCTCTCTCTCTCTCATTGGCAACAGTGTGAACGTCTTTTGTCTCAGTCTCAGCATATCTCTCTCTCTCCTCTCTCTCTCTCTCTCTCTCTCTCATTGGCAACAGTGTGAACGTCTTTTGTCTCTGTCGCAGCATATCTCTCCTCTTCTCTCTCTCTCTCTGTCATTGGCAACAGTGTGAACGTCTTTTGTCTCAGTCGCAGCATATCTCTCCTCTTTCTCTCTCTCTCTCTCCTCTCTCTCTCTCATTGGCAACAGTGTGAATGTCTTTTGTCTCAGTCGCAGCATATCTCTCTCTCTCTCTCTCTCTCTCTCTCATTGGCAACAGTGTCAACGTTTTTTGTCTCAGTCTCAGCATATCTCCTCTCTCTCTCTCTCTCTCTCTCTCTCTCTCATTGGCAACAGTGTCAACGTTTTTTGTCTCAGTCTCAGCATATCTCTCTCTCTCTCTCTCTCTCTCTCTCATTGGCAACAGTGTGAACGTCTTTTGTCTCAGTCTCAGCATATCTCTCTCTCTCTCTCTCTTTCTCTCTCTCATTGGCCAACAGCGTCAACGTCTTTTGTCTCCGTCTCAGCATATCTCTCTCATTGGCCAACAGCGTCAACGTCTTTTGTCTCAGTCTCAGCATATCTCTCTCATTGGCCAACAGCGTCAACGTCTTTTGTCTCCGTCTCAGCATCTCTATCTCATTGGCAACAGTGTCAACGTTTTTTTTGTCTCAGTCTCAGCATATCTCTCTCATTGGCAACAGTGTCAATGTTTTTTGTTTCAGTCTCAGCATCTCTCTCTCTCTCTCTCTCTCTCTCTCTCTCTCTCTCTCTCATTGGCAACAGTGTCAACGTCTTTTGTCTCAGTCTCAGCATATCTCTCTCTCTCTCTCTCTCTCATTGGCCAACAGCATCAACGTCTTTTGTCTCAGTCTCAGCATGTCTCTCTCATTGGCCAACAGTGTCAACGTCTTTTGTCTCAGTCTCAGCATGTCTCTCTCATTGGCCAACAGTGTCAACGTCTTTTGTCTCAGTCTCAGCATGTCTCTCTCATTGGCCAACAGTGTCAACGTCTTTTCAGAACTTACCAGTTAAGTTCACACTAATGAACCAGAAGCGTGGTAACAAATAAATTAATCATTATCAAAGGGAACAACTTCGGTAAAATATCACAGAGCATACATTAACAGATTTCTATCACTCCAAAGAAAATAACTACTTTGGTCGCACACACACACACACACAAAGAGAAAGAAAGAGAGAGAGAGAGAGATAGAGAGAGAGAGAGAGAGAGAGAGAGAGAGATGAGACAGCGTATTTCATTTAACAAAAAAGGTAACAAAAGTATTGGTTAAAGTTAACGTGATAGAATTTGTATGTGTAATATGTGATACATTCACTTGAATCCACTATATTTTCTTAGAAATAAGGGTATATATCCATTTTTCGTTTGCTTTTGGGGCTGTTTATAAGTGCAGCATATGAGGTAAAAAAAAAAAAAGAATACATTTCAAATATATAACATTTTGCTAATAATAAACGCTATAATTTGTGTGTTAATGCTGCCAACAGATGATAGGTGGGGAAAAAAATGAAGGTGTGGGATTCACTATTATAAAACATTGTTTATTTAAAATGTCATCTGTTAGAATGTTTTCCTTTGATGTTACATGTTATACTGTTATTTAAAAGCTCGGGGGACTGGTTGTGGGTTCAAATCCCGGTTGGTTGGAATTTTTATTTATGATTTCTCTCTGAGGCAACCACCCCCTGGTCTCAGCAGCCAGACCCGGCTTGTAACGTCAATTACTCATCGACGGAAAAATATGAGTACCTCCGAAGTAGGAATTATCTGCCTGTGCGGCGAGGGACCCCTCTGCACACAGCAGCCAGGGAAAAATGGATTAACACGCAAAATTCTTCAGTTCCTAGTCTCTAGGGACTTCGTCAGAGGTAAAAGCTGGCGAACGAGAAAAAAAAAATTTAAAAACTCAAACGATATTTGCTATATAGTCTAAGAACTAACTAAATCAATGAATTACTAACCATAAGGCGAACTTTAGCGTGTTAATATTGACAACTTAGTTTCCTTGGACAAGGGGGCACAAAGACAAAACAAATGAGAACTAATTTTATAGTAGGTGAAGTTAAAGTACGAGACTTGAATCGGCGTTTTAGCACGCGAATTTTCAACCATGTGTGCTCGGTCGCCTCTTCAGAGATGTTCGGAGACTTTTGAACAGTGTCGCTTCAAGCATCGAAACTCACGATGCGAGATGGCATTCTCACCTTCCCAGAGTACTACCCTCTAACTCTAACCCATTTCTGCCAGCGGTTGGATCGACCGCGGGGGTATTTTTTTTCCAGCCACGAGTACAATACACGCTGTTTCCATCAGGAATCGAACACGGGTTGTCCGAACGTGGTTAGCCCAGTCGGGTGGTTTACCCAATGAATCAATTCAGAGGAAGAGGTATGTTTACAGCACTCGGAAAAAATGACAAATAATCAACAACAGAAAAAAATATGGACCAAGGCAGGATCGAACCCGTACTCAGTGGCACAGCGCCTTGCCACGAAAAGCCAAACGCTAGGGAATACTGCCACTCAGCTAACTAAAAAATTAGCTTTGTAGGCAATGTCCTTTCGCGAAGGCTTTCCCATGACTATATCATAAGGCTGCGATCACAGCTCGGAAATATTTTTCCTGTTAAGACAAGTATCTCCCGGATAGGGTAGGGCTGAATACTTGCGTTGCAGACAAACATTTAGGACGAAACAGCACGAATAGTAGTTTCCAGTGGTTAAGACTGGAGACAAATAATAATAAATGAATATTATTATAGAGGGAAACATCCGAGGCGATAATCAGTGAATCAATTCAGAGGAAGAGGTATGTTTACAGCACTCGGAAAAAATGACAAATAATCAACAACAGAAAAAAATATGCACCAAGGCAGGATCGAACCCGTACTCAGTGGCACAGCGCCACTGTGTGGATGTTTCCCTCTATAATAATATTCATTTATTATTATTTGTCTCCTGGTTTACCAAACTAGGCTACCGAGGCCCATTTTATAGGGCGCAACCTAATTACATGATTTCCAGGCTTGAATGATAAAAACGGCTCCACTTGATTAAAATGTATATTTAGATTATTATTATTATAGATGGGTTTTATATACACAATTTGCAGAAATAAATAGTTAATTAATTATGCCGTTTAAAATTAAATACATAGGAAGCTCAGTAGCGCAGTCGTTATGTTATAGGTAATAATGTGAAATAGCATTTCATAAAATGAAAAATATCTTATGCAACAAATCTATGTCAATAGAAATGAGAAAGATAGTTCATCGGCGCTATATAGAACCAATGGAAGCGAATCATGGACAGTAGACAAACAAATGAAAAGACGATTAGAGGCTACAGAGATGGGATTTCTCAGAAGAATGTTGAAAGTTCCCTGGACAGCTAAAAAGACCAATGAGGAAGTTTTCAAAGAGGCCAACACAAAAAGGCAGCTCCAAAAAAAATCAGAAAGAAACAATCAACATTTTTCGGGCACATCATGAGAAGAGGAAAGTTGGAATACTTGGTTACAACTGGCAAAATAAAAGAAAGAGAGATCGCGGACGACAAAGAGAGAAAATATTGGATAGCTTGGTGTCATGATATAGAAAACAGTCAACAACAGAATTGATACGATGCACTGTAGATAGAACATTGTGGAAGGACATGATCGCCTACGCCAACCGGTTTGTCACATGATGATGATGATGAACAATGTGAAATATATACAATAGGAGAAACACATAGAGAGGGGAAACTATAAATCAATAGGTCAGGGACGGGCAGTCTATGTATAGAGGAGACTTGTCTTAAGGGAAGTGTCGAACGTGAGACGGGATGTAATTATCGTGGAGAACACATTCTGGTCAGGTGATCAGAGGGGAGTAAAAAAGTAAAGTAAAGTACCCCCGTCACGCCAAGTGGCGTATAGGGAAATATGGTGTTAGTGACCCTAGATTTTACAGACCTTCAGGACATGATTTTTGGGGTAATGTGGTCGGAATTACGCCCGTGCTGCTTTACTTTCCCAGAAAAAAATTCGGTACCCATTTATGCTGGGTGAATCCGGAAGCCGTCGGTTGGGATCGAACCCTACCCCTTGTCCTTTGTAGTCCAGTTCACTAACCACTGAGCTATCGCGGCTCCCTAATCAGAGGGGAGAATGAAAGAAATTAGTTTAAACTCAGAAAATGTTAAGATTCGAGGGCGATGCGAGCGGAAATGAAAAGATTATAGAAGGATAGTGTTTGTTGTTTGTAACCAACTGAGAGGTCTAATCAACAATGATGACTAGTACAGATGATAGGTCAAAGTACATTGGCACTGAGAAAGATCAACTGTAACAATAAACTAAGTAAAGGTAAAGTATGGGTTCCCTCCTCGCCTTGCTAGGCGTATGGGTGATTTGGTGAAACCCCGGAGCTTTGTTGGTTCGAACATAAATCCTCTACTTCTGGCGACCGAACCCGGGCCCTTCTGATTAGGAAGAGAGCAGACAAGCTACTCAACCACTGAGGCTCCAATTAACCAATCTTCTTCTTCTTCTTTTCTTTTTTCACTGATACCTAAAAGGTGTCGTGGTTTATATTATTTGTCGTTCTTGTGCTGCTCGAATTGTCTGAATTAGTGATTTTCCTCTGTTGTTACATGTCTCTGTCACTGCATCTATCCATCTTCTTCTGGGTCTTCCTCTTGGTCTTTTCCATGAATTCTCGAGAAGAACGCCCTTGATGGTGATTGGTGAGGATTCATTATGGCCAGGTGGCCAAACCATTTAAGTTGTTGTCGTTCTATATATTCTTGGCAGGGTTTTGTTCCTACCATTTTTCTTATGGTTTCATTTGGTATTCTATCTCTTCTTGTATTGTTTGTTACTTTTCTCAAGCATCGCATCTCACATGTATTGATTTTTCTTAAATGTAAATTAGAAAGGGTCCATGTTTGACTTTCATAGCACAAAGTTGGTATGAAAATGCTATTTATCATTTGTTGTTTAGCTGGCATAGAAATGTAATTAATCAATAGAAACTATTAATATAGTGCAGACTTATTAGTAGGCATGCAAAATGCATATAAACGGCCAGGTGATACAGAGTACTCGAGGTTGGGTAACTGAATAATTAATCAAGTAATTGACGTAAATCTAGTCGACATATTTAATGCTGATGAGAACTAGCTCTGAACTTAGGATTATACCAGAGTGGGTAAACCCATATGCGATTGGACGAACCAACGATACAGATATAAACACAACCTGTTTGTATACGTACATCACAGGAGAGGTGATACTTCTGATATCTGGCTGCTTCAGAAAGTAACCATGTGTATTTTTTTACGTTAAAAAACCTTCATTATTCTGAACAGTGTTATTAAATCGTTATTGATATAGAGGTATAGTGCTCCTAATGTGACGCACCTCCCAGTTAATGTGGAGTGACGTGTGATGAAAGTGATACTGATGGTGTATGAATGGTGAACATTACCTGATTGATACCTTTTTTCAACCACTCATCAATGACCACGATTCCTGATACTGAAAAAAGGTGAATCTGAAATTGCACGCTGATCCAGTCTCTAACAAGCCAAAAGAAACAGAACGCGAGCTACCATATTAAGTTAAAGATAACTACGATCTCTGATGCCTGCTATCAAGTTGAGATTATCTGATGATAGACGACCTACCTGGTTGGACCTGTCGTGAGGAATATCAACAAACCGATACAAGTCGCCACGGAGATGTTTTTCGATACTATGTACTGTATTCATTAACGCTAATACCACGACAGAGCATATATCAGATTATGGTCATCCTCTCTACCCTGGCACAGTTAGCACGCTGACCTGACGATCAATACAACGTGGGTTCAATTCCAACTGGTAAAAAAAAAAAGTAAAGTACTCCTTTCACGCCAAGTGGCGTATAGGGAATATGGTGTTAGCGATCATAAATTTTACAGACCTTAGGTACATGATTTTTGGGGTAATGTGGTCGGTATTACGCCCGTGCCGCTTTACTTTCCCAGAAAAAAATCCAGTACCCATTAAAGGCTGGAATTCCAACTAACAGAACCGAAACAAACTAATGTGCCATGAGTTAAAGAAAGTAAAAGACGCGAGGAAGTGCTTCCTTATGTTGTGGTCTAGTCCCATGAAATGTAACACTTCACTTACCCTTCCTCTTGTACAAGGTACGGTGATATCTTTTGCCTATTGACAGTAGAAGATACAACCCGTCACTCATTCACATATCTACATGTTTACTAGGCTTTGTGCAACAAAATTATTTGTTAAACGTCTAAAGCAACCCTAGCTGTGTCAAGTGTTTCCACCAACAGCGACGATGTTAAAACCGGACTTCCATTGTTTTTCTAAGAAAAATGAGACATCCATAACATGTTAGCAATCAATTAAAGTTTGTCAGCCGAACAAAGAGGAGACTGGCAATGATGCTAGACAAACGTGACTTCCAAGGCCAGGTTAGTATTGCGTTCCTGCTAAACGATTCATCGTCGTCGGTAGACTACTCGATTGTGTTATCAAGTTGTCTTCCACATTATGTGATTCTTTGAATCCCTGAGCTCTAATACATCAAATGTATCGTCGTCGGTAGACTACTCGATTGTGTTATCAAGTTGTCTTCCACATTATGTGATTCTTTGAATCCCTGAGCTCTAATACATCAAATGTATCGTCGTCGTTAGACTACTCGATTGTGTTATCAAGTTGTCTTCCACATTATGTGATTCTTTGAATCCCTGAGCTCTAATACATCAAATGTATCGTCGTCGGTAGACTACTCGATTGTGTTATCAAGTTGTCTTCCACATTATGTGATTCTTTGAATCCCTGAGCTCTAATACATCAAATGTATCGTCGTCGTTAGACTACTCGATTGTGTTATCAAGTTGTCTTCCACATTATGTGATTCTTTGAATCCCTGAGCTCTAATACATCAAATGTATCGTCGTCGTCGTTAGACTACTCGATTGTGTTATCAAGTTGTCTTCCACATTATGTGATTCTTTGAATCCCTGAGCTCTAATACATCAAATGTATCGTCGTCGTTAGACTACTCGATTGTGTTATCAAGTTGTCTTCCACATTATGTGATTCTTTGAATCCCTGAGCTCTAATACATCAAATGTATCGTCGTCGTCGTTAGACTACTCGATTGTGTTATCAAGTTGTCTTCCACATTATGTGATTCTTTGAATCCCTGAGCTCTTTAATACATCAAATGTGTGTTTTTAGCAAGTAGGTTCGTTTTCCATTTACGTCCCGTCCCGTCTGGCAAAAACAAGGTCACTATGTATTATCGATTCTCAATATGTTATAGTTTTGGCTCTTTGTCAAATAATGTCTATTCGTTATCATTGTACGAACCGTCTGTGTTAGAGCAACAATTAGTACTGGACTACCGGGGACAAAAAGTCAGGTTTAGATCCGATGGACGGCTTCTAGATTCATCCAAACTTTGAAGGGTACAGTATTCTTTGAGAGGGGAATTACGTCCCTTTCTCTTCCCCCATCCAAAAAAAAAAAAAAAAAAAAACCAACATAACGCGTCCTTGTTTAACAAGTTAATGGATAATAACACTATATTCTTTCTACCACTGGAGACGTTACGTGCTTCGTCATTTTTTTCATTATTTGAAGAAAATACATTAAAGAGACCACTTAGCTATTAGGACACATCTTTATGAACCACCTGCTACATGTACCCAGGGGGTTGTCAAGCGTGTACTTACATAATTTTTTTTTCTGATCATTATCTATTAAATAAAAACGGAAATATAAAAAAAAACATGGTGTTAGTGCTCATATTTTAAAATCATCTGCACATTATTTCAGTTAGTCAAAGTTAGAAGAAAAAAAGAAAGAGGCGAGCGCGTCCTCGACTTCAAACTGTCTTATTCGTTCTGTGACCGAGCATGTATATAATGGCGTCTTTATAGACAACCGTCTAGTAGTAGCAAGCAATCAGGATCATTCAGTAAAATATTAGTGTCTTATGCTGGATGCTGCTTCCAATCAGCTTCTCTCGTGGACGAATTTATGCCACCAAAGTCTACGACAGTTATTTTTGTTAGTATCACGATAACGACAGTTATATTTGTTAGTGTCACGATAACGACAGTTATATTTGTTAGTGTCACGATAACGACAGTTATATTTGTTAGTGTCACGATAACGACAGTTATATTTGTTAGTGTCACGATAACGACAGTTATATTTGTTAGTGTCACGATAACGACAGTTATATTTGTTAGTGTCACGATAACGACAGTTATATTTGTTAGTGTCACGATAACGACAGTTATATTTGTTAGTGTCACGATAACGACAGTTATATTTGTTAGTGTCACGATAACGACAGTTATTTTTGTTAGTGTCACGATAACGACAGTTATATTTGTTAGTGTCACGATAACGACAGTTATATTTGTTAGTGTCACGATAACGACAGTTATATTTGTTAGTGTCACGATAACGACAGTTATATTTGTTAGTGTCACGATAACGACAGTTATATTTGTTAGTGTCACGATAACGACAGTTATATTTGTTAGTGTCACGATAACGACAGTTATATTTGTTAGTGTCACGATAACGACAGTTATATTTGTTAGTGTCACGATAACGACAGTTATATTTATTAGTGTCACGATAACGACAGTTATATTTGTTAGTGTCACGATAACGACAGTTATATTTGTTAGTGTCACGATAACGACAGTTATATTTGTTAGTGTCACGATAACGACAGTTATATTTGTTAGTGTCACGATAACGACAGTTATATTTGTTAGTATCACGATAACGACAGTTATATTTGTTAGTGTCACGATAACGACAGTTATATTTGTTAGTGTCACGATAACGACAGTTATATTTGTTAGTGTCACGATAACGACAGTTATATTTGTTAGTGTCACGATAACGACAGTTATATTTGTTAGTGTCACGATAACGACAGTTATATTTGTTAGTATCACGATAACGACAGTTATATTTGTTAGTGTCACGATAACGACAGTTATATTTGTTAGTGTCACGATAACGACAGTTATATTTGTTAGTGTCATGATATCGTACATATAATGAGCAGGTCGGGCATCTTTGTCCTAACCGGAGCCTATAAAGAAATAACTCAAGACTTTTGATCTCTAATACACAATCTCTTTTTCTTTATTGATGGCGAACATGATAGCAGTTGTGAGTGGACACCTAGTGCCAGATGTGACAAAAAGTAATTACGACTGGAACATGTGGGTAATCTATCATTTATGATCGACGAGAAAGAGAATTTTCGGAACATTGATTTTTGTAAAATCCCAGAAATGAGTGTGTGTGAAAGGTCAACCGCAAGTAAAAAAAAAAAAAAAAACAGAGAGAAAAAGGAAAAAAGGTAGACATAAAAATATATCTAGTGAATTTTGTGACGAAGATATTAGTCAAACAACTTCTAACCACGAAGTTCGAGTTCAATTCTTAAATTTGGCGAATATTTTTCAACTGACAAGACTTCGGGCATTTGAAAATGCGTATTAGAGAAGGTTGGGTGACTTGGTGTGACACTGTCGATCTTACTCATAAACATGATGCTGGTGTGATACTGTCGATCTTACTCATAAACATGATGCTGGTGTGATACTACCGACCTTACTCATAAACATAATACTGGTGTGATACTACAGACCTTACTCATAAACATAATACTGGTGTGATACTACCGACCTTTCCTCATAAACATGATGCTGGTGTGATACTACAGACCTTCCTCATAAACATGATGCTGGTGTGATACTACCGACCTTCCTCATAAACATGATGCTGGTTTGATATATACCGACCTTCCTCATAAACATGATGCTGGTCACAGAAAGGTGGCTAACTCATCAGACTATTACACCGTTGACTCCCCTGGCTGCATTACTCTTAGCGCTAAAAGCCACCGGACATGTTACTACTGTCGGCATTTTATAAATGATCGTATATTTAAGCTGCACATTTATATCAATAGACTCATTGAGAGGACATAATGAAAAGTATTAAATATTAACAATCATTTGAGAGTGAGTGGTGGTTGGGGAGGGGAGGGGGGCGGTGGGGAAGGGAAAACACACAACAACCGTTTACATTACAGGTAAAAATGTGAAGTAATAGAAGTTACAAGAACATACAATTGGGGGCCTCAGTAGCCTAGTTTGGAAAACCACCCAACTAGGCTACCGACGTTCAGACAACCCGTGTTCGATTCCAGCTGGAAGCAGTGTAAATTGCACTTGTGCCTTGAAAAAACACCCCGCTGTCGACCCAGCCGCTGGTAAAAATGGGTACCAGGGTAGTACTCTGGGAAGGTGAGGAATGCCGAATGCGGCCTCGCATTGTGATTGTCGATGTTTGAAGCGACACTATCCAGAAGTCTCCGAACACAGGCGGCCGAGCACATATGGGTGAAAACTCGCGTGCTAAAGACGCCGATCCAAGTCTCGTACTTTACCTTTACTTTACCTTTATTTTACTTTACCTTTTCTTACAATTCAGAAAATGAAGGGTGGGTTTTTGGAGTGTTTGCCTTTTTTTTTTTTAATCGAGACATAAACCATTAAACTCGAGACTGCATCATCGTGGTTAGACTAGACCGGTGAAATAAGAAGAGACTAGACCGGTGAAATAAGAAGAGACTAGACCGGTGAAATAAGAAGAGACTAGACCGGTGAAATAAGAAGAACAAGAAAGTTTTCCCATCGCAGGTTCCTCCGTGACGGCTGACGTAGGCGACCTATTCTCGACACATTCACTTTTCCTGGTGCCAGTTGTCCATGTCCTGGTCTCCATGCATCACGATAAACCTCGTACTAGACTAGTATTATACTGCCTTTCTCTCATTACATGTACTCCTCTTACATTTCTTCATTTGTGCGGATGTTGGAACCTTGGTGGCTCAGTGGTTAGTGTGCTCGCCTCGGTGGCTCAGTGGTTAGTGTGCTCGCCTCGGTGGCTCAGTGGTTACTGTGCTCGCCTCGGTGGCTCAGTGGTTAGTGTGCTCACTTCCTGATCAGAAGTGTCCGGGTTCGATCCCCAGAAATGGTGGATTTTTTTTTTTCGGACCGACAAGGCTGCGAGGTTCATCCAGACTCTAAAAATGAGTACTAGAGATTTATTTGCAAGTAAAGTAAAGGTGGTCTGGCGTGATATCGGTCATATAAAATATAGTTATTCTTCTTCTTCTTCTACCTTTCAGCTCCCTGTGGAGCATTGGTCTTCAACAAACACTTTCTAAGTCATTCTGTTTCTTTTTGCATTCTTTTAAGATCATTCCATGTCTTCCCCATCATCTTCATCTCTGCTTCTGTCTGTCTTCACCAAGAATTTCTTGGTCTTCCTCTTTGTCTTTTCCCCTGGGGATTCCAAAAAAGGGCCTGTTGTGTAATACTTTCAGTTGGCTTCGGCAGTGTGTGTCCTATCCATCGCCATCGTCTTCGCTGTATCTCTTAATACACTGATCTTTGACTGGTACCTTTCCATAATTCTATGTTAGTGATTTTGTCCTGCCATATCCATCCTTTTATTCTGCGTAAGTATCCATTAATGAAGGTCTGTATCTTCATGATTGTCAATTTTGTTGTTCTCCATGTATCACAACCATATAATAGGACTGACTCAACATTGGAGTTGAAAATTTTTATTTTTGTATTTAACCTAATTTCTTTGGACTTCCATATGTTTCCCAGTGCAACAAAAGCTCTTCTTTTCTTTGACTTGTCCATGTTTGTGAAGTTTTAAAAATATGGTTACTGACACCATATTCCCCATACACCTAGCAAGGCATGGAGGGAACCTTTACTTTACATACACTCACACGGTTTCATGGACAAAGTTCAAGGACAAATATGCAAAGGATGAGAGAGAGGGAGAGAGAGAAAGTGAGAGAGAATCATTATATAACTGACATACTGACACGAAAGTAAACCAATAGCAGAGCTGATAGCCAAAACGAAGAACAAACGATTGTGGTGTACCATGATTACTCATGTCATTCTAAATGATATGATAATCTGACATGGCAGAACATGATATTTTTTGCGAGACAAACGTACATCTCTTTGGGCAGAAGTAAGAATAGCATCACTCTGGTTGATTCTCCATGACAACATCTCTCCATTTCTCCTATCACATCCACTAAATACTTTATTCGATCAAATATGATTTAAATGCTGTTAAAACGGTTTCATTTCGTCTCATTATTAACGTCGGTTAGGGAGCCGCGATAACGCAGTGGTTAGTGAATTGGACTACAAAGGACAAGAGGTAGGGTTCGATCCCAACCGACGGCTATCGGGTTCACCCAGCCTTAAATGGGTACCGGATTTTTTTGTGGGAAAGTAAAGCGGCACGGGCGTAATACCGACCACATTACCCCAAAAATCATGTGCTGAAGGTCTGTAAAATTTATGGTCATTAACACCATATTTCCCTATACGTCACTTGGCGTGACGGGGGTACTTAACTACTTTATTTTTAACGTCGGTTTAGTTAATAGTTTAACAAATCTGTGCCTGACATTTAGCTTGATTAAAAGAAAAGACATCCAGGGGGAGAACACTGGCCTGGGCTTCCCCCCAAAAAAATGTGCTCAAGAGAAGTGGAGGCTCTACACTCAATCCATCAACGGATGCAATGCTATAGAGATACCTTTACAATTATGTTATCTTAATTATGTAGAAAATATGCATTATGAGATTTTCAATGCTGCACCTGAAGTTTGCTCTGCTTGTATTCAAGTTTGCTCTATTTATATTTATAATAATTCAATTTTATACCTCATTTAATTTCAAACACATAATCATAAAATAATTTCAAACTCTCTCTATATAAATTCATTTCTTTTTTATTTCAGATCCCTAAATGCCTAGGAACTTAATAACACGGACTGTCATAACAATTTCAGTAATTTCACCTCCGACCAACTTGCGTGTGACGTAACTTCTGAAATTCCTGAAATCAGAGAGCTTTATCTGATAAAGTGAAACCGCAACCGAGGATCCGTCACACAGATCCTTCCGAAAGATATGGTCGCTGAGATTACATTACAATGAAGATAAAACGTACATCCTGTGCCTTCAGTACCAGCAACGCCAAATTCTACAGTTTTATATACGGCCACATATTAACCACAAACTGTACGCAACCAGATATGGATATTAAAGATTATGATTGTGAATGTGATAGCCAATGCACATGAAAATGAAGATAATACATTAAGAAGTATAGATCAGTTACGTGCTAACTTTATCATATTGACTGCTAACTTGCATACACGCAGCTTTAGTCGCTACATTTCTACCTCCCTTGCAAGTAAATGATGCAAACTGAAAGTAGCAACCACACGTCGATATTACTTACAACAATAATAACAAACCAATCCAAAAATTTCTGGAAACGGCGCTGAAACATTGTATGGATGTCGTCTCCTCCAGAAACAATAATACAATGGACGATATATATCTTCTACTGTGCTTAGAGTGTGTTCAATATCTTCCAGTGATTATGCCGAAACTACACATAGTATTATATGTTGTTACAATTAAAACTAACTACAGTTTTTGATTAATGTGACAACACCCAAAGAAACGACGACAGTAAGAAGTATTTTTGTAGCACGTTTAAGAATGGCTTCTATAAAGAAATTCTGATAACATCTACAATCGTAGAAATCAAGTGGTTTCTTTAAAGCAAGACAGACATGGGTGAACAGATGGACGCGACAGATATTGTTTACATCTCTGCTGAAGTCACGGTTGGCCTCATCACAGTTATCGGAAATTGTCTCGTGCTGGCAGCTATTGTGAAAACCCGACGACTCCACACTATCACTAACGTATTTGTTGGTAACCTGGCAATAGCAGACATTGCTGTTGGAGTGCTCGTCGCTCCATGCGCCGCCCTATCATTTAAGGGGCTTCCTAGTAACTTTTACGGCTGTGTTTTTATAAACTGTCTCATCCTAATGTTCACGAACATCTCCATCCTCATGCTGCTGTCGGTCGCCATTGAGCGATTTATTGCCATCAAGGAGCCGTTTTTGTACCATAGGTTGTTAACCGTTCGTCGAGCTGTTCTCATAAATGTGTGTGTCTGGGTTTTAGGGTCGGTGCTAGGACTTATGCCCATGTACGGATGGCACGGTAAATACCGATCGACGAGTGGTTATTGCAAATTCACCGAAATGATTACCTATGAGTACATGGTCTATTTTCAATTCTTCGGACTGGTTTTAATTCCACTGTTCTTCATGCTGTGCATCTACATCTACATTCTAATAATAGTCAGGAGACACATGCGGCAAACAAGCGCACTTCTTAACAGGTTTCAACAAGATAACCCCACTACTGATTGTTTCAACAAGGACGTCAGAGCTGCTAAAATGTTTGCGTTGGTTATCTTAATGTTTGCCATCTTCTGGTTCCCAGTGAACATCTTCAACTGCGTGAGCCTATTCTGCGGCGCTGACTGTTACTTCCCGAAGCAAGCTTTACTGGCGGCCATTGTGATGAGTCACGCCAACTCAAGCATTAACCCATTTCTCTATGCCACCAGCAATAGCCGAATCAAGGGGGCAATCAAAGGTCTATGTGGTATCAAGCTGAACGCCGATGAAAGAAGCTCTACAGACCAGAACAACGCCCGCCATATAACAAACGGGACATCTCGAGTACGAGAAAACGTGGCAACGCTCAAATCTCACCGGCACAATAGCTCCAGTAATAAAGACGATGCCCAGTCTAACTCTGTATCTCACGAGGAACTCCAGCAGGGTACTGCCGAACCTACTGCAGCACCTGAGGATCAGCCCAAGGAAGGAGACAACGGAAAGTTGCCAAACAACACACAGGAAACCGTCAACAATAACGACCTCAAACAGAGTTTTAATACCAATAATCGCATACCCAGCAGCAGCCCTACCTTATCAGATGTTTCCATCTGCTCGCTAGCTGCCACCGACCTATTTCCAGAAGGACATTCTTCATCACCACGACAGCCTCCGCACAGAAGAAGTCACCTTTATTCACAGACTAATGACATCAATCACCCAGACTTCGTCTATTCATCCACCACTTCCTCATTATTACCAGAATCACACAGTTACTGTCGCAAAAAGACACAAAATGACCACTGTTACACTGGTCATCCCAATCTTGCCTTTGTAGATGCTGAATCGTTTAGCACGGAGAAAGAAGAAAGTAGCCATGTGGCTACCTTTGATAAGATCGATGACAATAAGATTAAAATTAATTCTAATAACCACCATCTCAAGAATTCTGGTTTTCAGGACCAACGCGACAATGGTGACCATGAAATAATAGAGCCATTTATAATTTATCGACAATTCTCAACCGGACCATATAACTCCTATCGTTTGAACAAGCACCCAGAATCCAACACTTCTGTCCCGACGAATGAGCTTTTAGTGGTGAGAATGTTTACCAACAGCGTTTCACCAGAAACAACAATTAGTTCGCTCAGTGGTCACGGGATAGACTCCATCGAAAAGCTCGAGTTACGCGTGAATTCACAGGAAGACACGAGAACAGACTGCTGTGTACACAATGACAAACATACGGGTCATGAAGCAAAGACTAATAACGTCTTTACGTCATCAATTTTTGTTGAGGATTACACGGTACAAAGAAATGCCAAAACAGAACAAACTAAATTTTAATGCACATGAGTAATATTTATTCTCTTCTGTTGTCAAAGTAAAGTGATAAAATATAGATTCATATTTTCTAATTGTAACATTCAAAAGGGTTGTACTTGGCTACATTTATTAGTAACTGTTATTTATTGTTTGTTATTAAACCAGCGAAAGGCGATGAGCTTCTTTTTTTTTTTTAATTGCTGGTTAAATCTTTTCACTTTTCGAGATGGATTCTCTAAATTCCATTCAAGTTTTATTTTCCTAACACAGAAAGTTCACGCTTGTAAAAAGAAATGAAAACATAAAAAAAGTAAAGTTTAGTGTCTGTAATTAATATTCACAAATTATAGAGGGTATATCTATCTATTGACCTTTCAAGCCGTAGCCGGCCCATAGGCATAGACCCAGGTACTCTTTCTCTTATCCAAATTTGTATTTAAATCTAAAGATATTTTATCAACTCTCGCCATTTGTCTCTGTTCTGTGCAAGCAACTCATTGAACTATATTCCAATTGCCTCAGTGACCAACGCTATAATAATCTTGCTGCCAATAATGTTATATTACACAAAGTATGAGATCACAACAGACAAAACTTTATTCATTAAAAAAAATGTCATTATCACAATTCTGTTTAAGTGGGCAAGTAGTAGTAAAGGTAAAGGTAAAGGTAAAGGTAAAGGTAAAGGTAAAGGTAAAGGTAAAGGTAAAGGTAAAGGTAAAGGTAAAGGTAAAAGTAAAGGTAAAGGTAAAGGTAAAATACGAGAATTGAACTGGCGTCTTAGCACGCGAGTTTACACCCATATGTGCTCGGCCACCTATCCAGAAATGTTCCTGAGATTTCTGTGTAGTATCGCCTCAAGCATCGAAACTCAGATGCGAAGCGACATTCCTCATCTTCCTAGGGTAATACCCTGGTACCAATTTCTGCCAACGGTTGGGTCGACCGTGGGGGTATTTTTTTTCCAACCACGAGTACAATTCACACTGCTCCCAGCGGGAATCGAACACGGGTTGTCCGAACGTCGGTAGTCCAGTCGGGTGGTTTTCCCAACTAGGATCCCTAGCCCCCCAAGGGGTAAATAGTAGTATCATACGATATCAATATTTCTGTATTCTTTTAAAGACGGTTTTACAATAAAGTCATCGCCTATAGATTCAATAGTGCTTTTAAGTAATATAATTAATGATAAAATAAATTAAATCAAACAATGTTGCAGATTAACCTAGAGAAGGTTTGTGGAGATAAGTGGCAGAAGAACGACGACGATAGGAATGCAGACAATCAAGAAGTAGCCAGTCAGAATTTATTACCAATGTACGTGAAAATCACCAAATCTACTATCAATGTTCAAGTGGTGATCAACAACAGCTAGTCACAATCCACTATCGATGTACAAGAGAAAGACCAATTTTGTCAAAACTTATTACCAATGTACAAGATAAGGACCAATTATTGAAAGCAGTCTAAATCTAATGTTAATTTACAAGATATGGATCGACAGAAAACATTCAGAATTTACTACAATGTTTGGAAAAGGACCAATAGCAACCAGTCAGAATTTACTACAATGTACAGGAAAAGGACCAATAGCAACCAGTCAGAATTTACTACAATGTACAGGAAAAGGACCAATAGCAACCAATCAGAATTTACTACAATGTACAAGAAAAGGACCAATAGCAACCAGTCAGAATTTACTACAATGTACAAGGAAAGGACCAAAGGCAACCAGTCAGAATTTACTACAATGTACAAGAAAAGGACCAATAGCAACCAATCAGAATTTACTACAATGTACAGGAAAAGGACCAATAGCAACCAATCAGAATTTACTACAATGTACAAGAAAAGGACCAATAGCAACCGGTCAGAATTTACTACAATGTACAGGAAAAGGACCAAAGGCAACCAGTCAGAATTTACTACAATGTACAGGAAAAGAACCAATAGCATCCAGTCAGAATTTACTACAATGTACAGGAAAAGGACTAATAGCAACCAGTCAGAATTTACTACAATGTACAAGAAAAGGACCAATAGCAACCAGTCAGAATTTACTACAATGTACAAGGAAAGGACCAATAGCAACCAGTCAGAATTTACTACAATGTACAGAAAAAGGTTCAATAGCAACCAGTCAGAATTTACTACAATGTACAGGAAATGACCAATATCAGCCAGTCAGAATTTACTACAATGTACAGGAAAAGGACCAATAGCAACCAGTCAGAATTTACTACAATGTACAGGAAAAGAACCAATAGCATCCAGTCAGAATTTACTACAATGTACAGGAAAAGGACCAAAGGCAACCAGTCAGAATTTACTACAATGTACAGGAAAAGGACCAAAGGCAACCAGTCAGAATTTACTACAATGTACAGAAAAAGGTTCAATAGCAACCAGTCAGAATTTACTACAATGTACAGGAAAATGACCAATATCAGCCAGTCAGAATTTACTACAATGTACAGGAAAAGGACCAATAGCAACCAGTCAGAATTTACTACAATGTACAGGAAAAGGACCAATAGCAACCAATCAGAATTTACTACAATGTACAGGAAAAGAATAGGTATGGCAAAAAGTAATTTTAATGCCATGAAAAATATACTAACAACAAAACAAATATCAGCAGGGCTGAAACTAAGAATGGCAAAATGTTACATCTTCTCAATATTCCTGTATGGTGCAGAAACATGGACATTAGACAAGAAAACAGAACAGAAAATTGAAGCCTTTGAAATGTGGATTTATAGAAGAATAGGTAGAATTGGATGGCAACAAATTACATTTTTGGGGCATGTTAAAAGACACAAAAGCCTACTAAAAGTAATATTGGAAGGAAAAATACAAGGTAAAAGAGGCATAGGCAGATCAAGACTAACATGGACGAGCAACATCAAAAGATGGTCAAGTCAATCTATGACAGCCTGCACCACCAAAGCAAGAAACAGAGTAGAATGTCGATCCATGGTAGCCAACCTTCGTTGCGGAGAAGGCACACGATGATGATGATGAAAGGAAAAGGACCAATAGCAACCAGTCAGAATTTACTACAATGTACAAGAAAAGGACCAATAGCAACCAGTCAGGATTTACTACAATGCACAAGAAAAGGACCAATAGCAACCAGTCAGAATTTACTACAATGTACAGGAAAAGGACCAAAGGCAACCAGTCAGAATTTACTACAATGTACAGGAAAAGGACCAATAGCAACCAGTCAGAACTTACTACAATGTACAGGAAAAGGACTGGTAGCAACCAGTCAGAATTTACTACAATGTACAGAAAAAGGACCAATAGCAACCAATCAGAATTTACTACAATGTACAAGAAAAGGATCAATAGCAGCCAGTCAGAATTTACTACAATGTACAAGAAAAGGATCAATAGCAACCAGTATGAATTTACTACAATGTACAAGAAAAGGACCAATAGCAACCAATCAGAATTTACTACAATGTACAGGAAAAGGGGGAGCCGCGATAGCTCAGTGGTTAGTGAACTAGACTACAAAGGACAAGAGGTAGGGTTCGATTCCAACCGGCGGCTACCGGTTCACCCAGCCATTAATGGGTACCGAATTTTTTCTGGGAAAGTAAAGCGGCACGGGCGTAATACCGACCACATTACCCCAAAAATCATGTGCCGAAGGTCTGTAAAATTTATGGTCACTAACACCATATTCCCTATACGCCACTTGGCGTGACGGGGGTACTTTACTTTTTTTTTTTAACAGGAAAATGACCAATAGCAACCAGTCAGAATTTACTACAATGTGCAAGAAAAGGACCAATAGCAACCAGTCAGAATTTACTACAATGTACAAGAAAAGGACCAATAGCAACCTGTCAGAATTTACTACAATGTAAAAGACAGGAGTTGCAGTTAGCTCTGCAATTATTTGCCTATTCCCTAAAAGACAGGTTGAAAACACACAGAAGCCAACTTATGATGCATGGAACCAGCCAAAGGATATGGGGAATCGGAGATGAGAGTATATACATAAAAGTTGACAATGCATAAGATCAAGAAATTATAAATAAACATCCTTATTAAAATGTTACATAAACTGTTAGATATAAACATCCCTAACAAAATGTTATATAAACTGTTAGATATAAACATCCCTAACAAAATGTTATATAAACTGTTAGATATAAACATCCTTACCAAAATGTTATATAAACTGTTAGATATAAACATCCTTACAAAATGTTATATAAACTGTTAGATATAAACATCCTTACCAAAATGTTATATAAACTGTTACATATAAACATCCTTACCAAAATGTTATATAAACTGTTAGATATAAACATCCTTACCAAAATGTTATATAAACTGTTAGATATAAACATCCCTAACAAAATGTTATATAAACTGTTAGATATAAACATCCATACCAAAATGTTATATAAACTGTTAGATATAAACATCCTTACTAAAATGTTATATAAACTGTTAGATATAAACATCCCTAACAAAATGTTATATAAACTGTTAGATATAAACATCCATACCAAAATGTTATATAAACTGTTAGATATAAACATCCCTAACAAAATGTTATATAAACTGTTAGATATAAACATCCCTACCAAAATGTTACATAAACTGTTACATATAAACATGCCTACCAAAATTTTATATAAACTGTTAGATATAAACATCCTTACCAAAATGTTACATAAACTGTTAGATATAAACATCCTTACCAAAATGTTACATAAACTGTTAGATATAAACATCTTTACTAAAATGTTATTTAAACTGTTAGATATAAACATCCCTACCAAAATGTTACATAAACTGTTAGATATAAACATCCTTACCAAAATGTTACATAAACTGTTAGATATAAACATCCTTACCAAAATGTTACATAAACTGTTAGATATAAACATCCTTACCAAAATGTTACATAAACTGTTAGATATAAACATCCTTACCAAAATGTTACATAAACTGTTAGATATAAACATCCCTACCAAAATGTTACATAAACTGTTAGATATAAACATCCTTACCAAAATGTTACATAAACTGTTAGATATAAACATCCTTACCAAAATGTTACATAAACTGTTAGATATAAACATCCTTACCAAAATGTTACATAAACTGTTAGATATAAACATCCTTACCAAAATGTTACATAAACTGTTAGATATAAACATCCTTACCAAAATGTTACATAAACTGTTAGATATAAACATCCCTACCAAAATGTTACATAAACTGTTAGATATAAACATCCTTACCAAAATGTTACATAAACTGTTAGATATAAACATCCTTACCAAAATGTTACATAAACTGTTAGATATAAACATCCCTACCAAAATGTTACATAAACTGTTAGATATAAACATCCCTACCAAAATGTTACATAAACTGTTAGATATAAACATCCCTACCAAAATGTTATTTAAACTGTTAGATATAAATATGGGAGAGAAGAGAAAAAAGTATTTAAATACTGGAAACAAGGTTATATGATTAAATTAACAAAGAAGTCGAATTTACAAGAGTGCACATATTTCAGAAATGAGCCGCGATAGCTCAGTGGTTAGTGAACTGGACTACCACGGACAAGGGGTAAGGTTCGATCCCAACCGACGGCTTCCGGGTTCACCCAGCCTTAAATGGGTACCGGATTTTTTTCTGGGAAAGTAAAGCAGCACGGGCGTAATACCGACCACATTACCCCAAAAATCATGTGCTGAAGGTCTGTAAAATATAGGGTCACTAACACCATATTTCCCTATACGCCACTTGGCGTGACGGGGGTACTTTACTTTACTTTTTACATATCGTCAGAAGAATAGTGCTGCCATCAGTACCATGAACAATAGTTATTAGAATTAACTTGGATCTGTGATCTAAAGAGGTCACAGAGAAATATTTGAGTGATGAATAAGTGAATTTTGTGACAAAAATATTAGACCGTGTGCTGATGAAAAATCTATTTGACGTATAATAGTTGAACAAAGCTTGGAATTATAGTCCCCACTTTTTACTGGATTTGTGGGTTATGAAAAGGCATTCTATAGTTGGGATAAAGGAATTTTATGTACATAGGTAAGTGATTAAGGAATCCCTACAAATGTATCAACCTGGTAAAAAGTAATACGAAGGAATAAAATGTAGTGTGATAAACAACGTACATCATCATTTTAAAAAAAGAACAGGAATTAGGTAAGGTTTATGCTATCTCCAGTTCTTTTTTATTTTTTTGTTGTTGGCCATAGAATGTATTATGAAAATAAGAAAAAAAGAGCATCAGAATTGGAATCCAGTGGTCACTGACCAAGCAGCCTGATGACATAACTCTCCTCTCCTATAAATGTGCACAAATGCAAGAGATAAAATGGAATTTGAAGAGAGGTCACATCAGTTGGGACTGAAACTAATCAGAGACAGATCACAATCATGAGAATTAATGCATTTGACAGTAACTAGAAAGCACTGGGAGAAAGGCCCATACGAGAAGTAGAATCTTTTATATGTGTATCTAGGCAGTGACATAGACAAATAAGGAAGAACAAAGGATGATACCAGAAAGGGTTTTTAAAAAAGCAACTGCACTACAAAACATATTAAAATTTAAAGGAAATAGAATAAATATAGAAATGAAAGTGGTCAACTTCAAAGTTAAAGCAGACTTGTTATATGGATGCGAAACATGAAGATGAACAAAAACGACAACCACAAAGTTACATAGTTTCATTAATGGATGCTTGCGCAGGATAAAGGGATGGGAATGGCAAAACAAAACTACTAAGTTAGAACTATGGAAAAGTACCAATGGACAAAGAGATGCAACAAAGACGATGACGCTGGATAGAGCACACCGCAGAAACTAAAGTAGAGACCCTTTTTTTAAATCTGCAGAGGAGGACGACAATGAGATAAGATGCAAGGGTAGCTTAGTGTGGTTGCACGGTAAACAGTCAAAAACAGAATTGATACCATGCGTTGTAGGTAGAGAGTTGCGGAAGGACACGATTGCCAATGTCGACAGGTATGGCACATGATGACGATGAGGGCAAGAGACAAAGGGGAGGGCCAAAATATACTTGGTGAAGACCAGTTGAATGAGAAATGAAGAAGATGGGGGAAGATATGAAGCGATCTTAAGAGAACGGTACTAAACAGGATGCCCTGGGAAGTGTTTGTTGAAGACCTATGCTCCACAGGGGGTGAGAGTTAAAGGAAGATAACGTATACTCACGATTTGGACTAGATGGTATACCAATTCTGGAACATATTGTTCTAACTTATCTTCAAACATTGGTTACGCTACGTTGTTGTGTAGATAATCTACTAGGTGTCTCAAAAGTAGAGGTTTATGTGAGAATTGAACAGTGCCTCTTTACAAAGTATAAGGCAAGTCTGCATACATACAAGGCTGTAACGCTTTATGAAACATTTGAAACACCATCGGTATTACTCTGTAAACACATTCGGTTACGTATCTCTAATTCAAAATGCTATAACATCTGTTGAAAATGTCCAGAACAACAAAAAAACAGCCTTCTTAATCATCAGAAGGATTACAAATACGAAAGGCACTCATGATAACAGATTTGACTCCTATTTTATTTTAAACAGAAATTCAGCAAATCTGCTAAACAGCTTTGAATGAAAACTTTGATATATTTTCTGATAGAGAAGAGTTTGTAAACTGTCTCATGTATGAAACTTGCAATCCCTGTATGATATTTATTGTTTCACAATTGTATGTACGTTTAAAATGCATAATGTCAAGAGTTATACACCTTGCAGCACATCTGTAAGTTCTATATTATGTATGTTAATAATAAAACCATACATGAAATTTTACACGTTGCTGTTAAGAAACTTGGTTCAAATTTTGATGTCACTAAAACCACCACCGTTGTTACAAATTTATTATAATTAAATTGAGCGCACATAAGATTTAGCATAACAACTGATGACACGCTTGAATAAGAAGCATTATAAATGGCATTACAAAATTGTCTAAAGAATTGCCTGCATCCAATAGAAAACAAATGAAACATGACGGCACGCAAGAAATTAAATCATAAAAGCTGTCGAAACATAAGTGAAATTTTAACAACTTAAATATACAAAAAGACATAATATAAACTTACAGCACACATGAAAACATAACATAAAAACTTACAACAATTAGTAAGAAACTATTAAATGAAAGCATACCTGGCAAAGGGTGTCCGGTTAGCGCAATCGATAGGCGGTTGGCTTACCACGGCAACAGCCGGGGTTCGTAATCCTGGCGAGGACACCTGGGTTTTACTAATTCCCTAAAAATTAATAGGAGCCGCGATAGCTCAGTGGTTAGTGAACTGGACTACTACGGACAAGGGGTAGGGTTCGATCCCAACCGACGGCTACGGGTTCACCCAGCCTTAAATGGGTACCGGATTTTTTTTCTGGGAAAGTAAAAGCAGCACGGGCGTAATACCGACCACATTACCCCAAAAATCATGTGCTGAAGGTCTGTAAAATATAGGGTCACTAACACCATATTTCCCTATACGCCACTTGGCGTGACGGGGGGTACTATACCTGGCAAACAAAAAACAACATAATAGAATACCATATACATTAATTCATAAACAGTATACAATACTAACATATTTTTGGAATAAACATAATAAGAAGTGTCGAAACACACAAATAAAAGGATAATAAAAGTTTACACGAAAAACGTTTACCAGTTAGATACAGTATCAGATCAGCAACTCGAGCAGTAAACAAATTCAGGGGCTGGAGTCTGTGATCTACCCAGGCGTAGAAAGTCAAACTTCGCGTCCTCCAACTGAAACATTCTGCTCTAACTACACTGCGGAGACACACACGCCCTAAGACAAGCCGTGAACATAGCAAACCAATCTACAAGCCAGTCATCATCATCAAGTATCAAGCCTGCTGGCGTAGGTGATAATGTCTCTTCACAACTTTCGATCTCAACAGTTATTTATAATTTCCGTTCTAGATCTTCTGCCAAGCCATTCTCTTAAGCTGTCAGATATCTTTTCTCTTTGCTTCCCTCTATCTCTTCGTTCCAATATATTCCAGCTGTTCCCTTCTCATTACATGGGGAAAAAAACGATGTTTATTTCTTCCTAATATTGGAAATGAGCTCTCTTTATGCTTGGCCTCTTTCAGAATGTTTTCATTACTCTTCTTAGCTGTCCATAGTATTCTCGACATTCTTTTGTAAAACCACATTAGCTGTCCGCGGTATTCTCGACATTCTTTTGTAAAACCACATTTCTACAGCCTCCAGTGATTATTTTGCCCGTTGTCCTATTCAAGCCAGTGGAAGCAAATAATCCCTTACAGAATGTGATTCCTGCATGCTTTAAATGGAGAGAAATTAACAGATCTCAGTAAAAACCATACGCCGGATGAACATCAAGAAAACAGTCGTACTACAATGGACACCATCACATTGTAACATACAGGAAATGTAATACCGAAACATTAGTAAAGGATGCAATAACAGACAGAACAAACAAGTAATCCCACTCTGTCACAGAACAAGTGATCCCACAAAGTCTCAAAACAAGTGACCCCACTCTGTCTCAGAACAAGTGATCCCACTCTGTCACAGAACAAATTATCCCAATCTGTCTCAGAACAAGTGACCCCACTCTGTCTCAGAAAAAGTGACACCACTCTGTCTCAAAACAAGTGACCCCACTCTGTCTCAGAACAAATGATCCCAATCTGTCTCAGAACAAGTGACCCCACTGTCACAGAACAAGTGATTCCACTAGGTCTCAGAACAAGTGATCCCACTATATCTCAGAACAAGTGACCCCACTCTGTCTCAGAACAAGTGACCCCACTAAGCTTAAGAACAAGTAATCCCATTCTTTCTCAGAACAAGTGACCCCACTTTGTCTCAGAATAAGTGACTCCACTTTGTCTCAGAACAAGTGATCCCACTCTGTCTCAGAACAAGTGACCCTACTCTGTCTCAGAGCAAGTGACTCCACTCTGTCTCAGAACAAGTGATCCCACGCTGTCTCTGAACAAGTGACAACACTGTCTCAGAACAAGTGACACCACTCTGTCTCAGAGCAAGTGACTCCACTCTGTCTCAGAACAAGTGATCCCACTCTGTCTCAGAACAAGTGATCCCACTCTGTCTCAGAACAAGTGACCCCACTATGTCTCAGAACAAACTAAACAACCACATTCACAGGCTGAGACTAGACGCATAGCCCTCGTGTATGTGTGAACAGGCATCACAGACAACATCTGTTTGTTTACATCTAAAAAAGTGGCATGTTAATTATAATCTTAGAAATTCATTGTGCAACATTTATGGACGAAGATTTCCTAATCCGACAACATTACCCTCATTCTAAAAATGTATATTTTAAAGAAGTGGTTTCAATCTTTGACACTATACACACACACAAAACGTACCATATTTTACACACAGGAAAGATTTATGGATAAAACCAAGTCTCTCCACAAATTTCAATCTCTACATTTAAAAAATTAATTATGTTCTTAATTTTCTACCAAACCATTCCCTTAATAAAGAACATGTACTGGCAATAAACAGCGGCCATAAGAACTGGAAACCAATTGGGAATGTTTCAACAAATAAAACAGGGTGTTAGACAAGGTTGTGTGCTGTCACCAGATTTGTTTAATATTTACAGTGAGATTATTTTAAGATCCATAAGAGGCATGCCTGGAATATCAATTGGAGGTCATAATATAAATAATCTAAGGTATGCTGATGATACAGTATTAATCGCTAAGACTTCCGGTTTCAAGATGGCGCGGTCATGTTTGCGTCAACGTTCACTGTTACGTATTTTGTGCCGGAAAGATGGTTAATTCTATCTTTCCAATGCAGATCAGTGTATAGATAAAAAGTTCTACTGTTGGAAACTTCCCGGTGAAGCGGAGTACATGCATGTGATCTGAAATCCTCTACAGTGTTCGCGATATTGTGTTTTGTGTTGATTGCAATATACGTCATCGTTGGAATACCGGTCAATATGACGGTTAGGCGTCAGGAACTTTTAATTGCTGTATCTGAAAAGTGTTGTTCCTTGTTGCAGTTTCCTCATATTCCAAGTCCGGCTTGTTGCAGGAGCTACTGAGTTAAGTGCTCTCTGGCTGTATTCACTTTCTGTGCAGTTTCGCCTTATGTCTTTTGGCGTGTGCTGAGACTGCTATGATGGGGACTACAGCTACCTTTCTTTGTTTTGGAGATGAGTTAGTAATTCGGATGATTCCACTGGCACGGACGGTTGAGCAATTATGGATTTTAATTCGTTTGCAGTGATACCGGGGCCTTCCATAACCAACCAAATAATCGCTAAGAGTGAAAATGATAAATGCTGGACATTATAGTGAAAGAAAGCAAAAATAAAGGACTCAGCCTTAATAGCAAAAAGACAAAGGTAACGGTAACAACAAAGAAAAAGACATCACCTCAGTGCAAAATAAAGACAAGTGGAACAATATCAAAACAGGTAAATGAATTTAAATATTTGGGAACTTTCTTAACCTCAGACGGAAGATGTACAAAAGAGGTGAGATGCAGAATGGCTCAGGCAAAAGCAGCTTTCCAAAAAATGAGGAAAATACTATGCAATCCATTTTTGACAATAGAAACAAGAAAAAGAGTTCTTAAATGTTACGTAGAGCCAGTCCTAACATATGGATGCGAGTCATGGACACTTAGGACAACAGACAAGAAATTCACTGGAGTCTGTAGAAATGTGGTCTTACAGAAGAATGTTGAGAATACCATGGACAGCCAAGAAGAGTAATGAAGAGGTTATGAGAGAGGTCAAAGCAAAAAGAGAGCTAATTTCCAATGTTAGGAAGAAACAATCATCATTTTTTGGCGATGTAATGAAAAGAGAACAACTTGAATATATTGTAACAACTGGAGAGACATGATCACCTACGCCACTAGGCCCGGTACTTGATGATGATTCCCTTAAACTGCACATACTTTTTTCTCGTTGTTGTTCTCTATCTCCCATTCCCTCTATTGTTTTGAACTGTCACTAAATACTCAAGTTGTTCCCTTCTATCAACATGGCCAGAAATAGAGTTATTCTGATATTATGGAAATCAGTTTTCGTTTTTGCATGAGCCACTTTTAGAACATCCGCATTACTCTTTTTAGCTGTCCTTGGTATTCTCAACATTCTTCTGTAATACTACACTAATATGGCCTCCAACAATTTTCTTGCCTATCCTCCTATGTCATCATCATGTACCATACCGGTTGGCATTGGTGATCATGTCTTACCACAATCTTCTATCTACAGTGCATCGTATCAGTTCTGTTGTTGACTGTTTGCCATGGCTTGAAACCAAGTTATCTATTATTTCCTCTCTTTGTCGACTGCGATCTCTCTTTACTTGTATTTTGCCTGTTGTAACCAAGTATTTCAACTCTTCTCTTCTCATGATGTGTCCAAAAAATGTGGATATTTTTTTTCTTTCTGCTGTTTTTAGGAGCTCCCTTTTTATCGTTCTATATACATCCATAGATTACACCGATCGCTAAATTCACAGTCATTTTACAGTCTCTGACAATAGAGAAGTCTGCGCATGCGCAATTCCACAGTTGCTATGTCTAAAATATTTCGACGTCCCCATTGATTAGCTGTCGCGAACGGAAGAAGGAAATTGAACTGCTGACATCCGAGGTGGCAAGATTTAATGCTGAATCACGTCCAGATGTTTCGATAACGCTCTCCGCTGACAATGTAAATATGTCCAAAACGACTAAAGCAAATGAAGTGTATTATTCTTTGCTTTGCTCAGCAATGTTTCCGGGTAGTTTATTTACTTATTTTTTTTTGGTTTAGAAAAAAAATATCGTATAAAAAAATAACAAGAAAAACAAATTATAACAAATCAATTATAATAACTTTTAACACATAAAAAAGTAAAACAAAATTGACAATCCGCGGTGGAAAGAAAAGTGCATATTTATCAGTCTGTGCTGCATAACAAATCAAAGATTATATAACAAAGAAGTATAAAAAAAAAGAAGCGGAACAGTTTCGCTACACAACATTATACGGCGTGACATTTGTAAAACTTTACCAACACCTCAATTTGAAGTATTTAAACACACACACATATAGGAGGCGTGTTCAAATGAAACCCGTCCCAGTAGCTTTATTACAAATATATATATATATATATATATATATATATATATATATATATATATATATATATATATATAAGGTACATCAGCAGCTGGGGCAGAACTAAATAAAGCATTTATGAAGCAAGTATTCGATAGGGTTCTATGTAGAAAGTTAAATATATAATAGGCATTCAGACGCGTATAACTATTTGGGTGTACGAAATCAGATATATAATAGGCATTCAGACACGTGCACAACTATTTGGGTGTACGAAGTCAGATATATAATAGGCATTCATACACGCATACAACTAACTATTTGGGTGTACAAACTCAGATATATAATAGGCATTCAGACACGCGTACAACTATTTGGGTGTACGAAGTCAGATATATAATAGGCATTCAGACACGCGTACAACTATTTGGGTGTACGAAGTCAGATATATAATAGGCATTCATACACGCATACAACTATTTGGGTGTACGAAGTCAGATATATAAAAGGCATTCAGACACGCGTACAACTATTTGGGTGTACGAAGTCAGATATATAATAGGCATTCAGACACGCGTACAACTATTTGGGTGTACGAAGTCAGATATATAATAGGCATTCAGACGCGAGTACAACTATTTGGGTGTACAAAGTCAGATATATAATAAGCATTCATACACGCATACAACTATGTGGGTGTACGAAGTCAGATATATAATAGGCATTCAGACGCGCGTACAACTATTTGGGTGTACGAAGACAGATATATAATAGGCATTCATACACGCGTACAACTATTTGGGTGTACGAAGACAGATATATAATAGGCATTCATACACGCGTACAACTATTTGGGTGTACGAAGTCAGATATATAATAGGCATTCATACACGCGTACAACTATTTGTGTGTACGAAGTCAGATATATAATAGACATTCAGACACGCGTACAACTATTTGGGTGTACGAAGACAGATATATAATAGGCATTCAGACGCGCGTACAACTATTTGTGTGTACGAAGTCAGATATATAATAGGCATTCAGACGCGCGTACAACTATTTGGGTGTACGAAGTCAGATATATAATAGGCATTCAGACGCGCGTACAACTATTTGGGTGTACGAAGACAGATATATAATAGGCATTCATACACGCGTACAACTATTTGGGTGTACGAAGACAGATATATAATAGGCATTCAGACGCGCGTACAACTATTTGGGTGTACGAAGACAGATATATAATAGGCATTCATACACGCGTACAACTATTTGGGTGTACGAAGTCAGATATATAATAGGCATTCAGACGCGCGTACAACTATTTGGGTGTACGAAGTCAGATATATAATAGGCATTCAGACGCGCGTACAACTATTTGGGTGTACGAAGACAGATATATAATAGGCATACATACACGCGTACAACTATTTGGGTGTACGAAGACAGATATATAATAGGCATTCATACACGCGTACAACTATTTGGGTGTACGAAGTCAGATATATAATAGGCATTCAGACACGCGTACAACTATTTGTGTGTACGAAGTCAGATATATAATAGACATTCAGACACGCGTACAACTATTTGGGTGTACGAAGTCAGATATATAATAGGCATTCAGACACGCGTACAACTATTTGTGTGTACGAAGTCAGATATATAATAGGCATTCATACACGCGTACAACTATTTGTGTGTACGAAGTCAGATATATAATAGACATTCAGACGCGCGTACAACTATTTGTGTGTACGAAGTCAGATATATAATAGACATTCATACACGCGTACAACTATTTGTGTGTACAAAGTCAGATATATAATAGACATTCAGACACGCGTACAGCTATTTGTGTGTACAAAGTGAGATATATAATAGGTATTCAGACGCGCGTACAACTATTTGTGTGTACAAAGTGAGATATATAATAGGTATTCAGACGTGCGTACAACTATTTGTGTGTACAAAGTAAGATATATAATAGGTATTCAGACGCGCGTACAACTATTTGTGTGTACAAAGTGAGATATATAATAGACATTCAGACACGCGTACAACTATTTGTGTGTACAAAGTGAGATATATATTAGACATTCAGACACGCGTACAACTATTTGTGTGTACAAAGTGAGATATATAATAGGTATTCAGACGCGCGTACAACTATTTGTGTGTACGACGGATGACGTCTGATCAAAAAAAAAAAATTACTTTGATTGCTCGTTGAACTTTGCCACCAAGGCAATGACGTCTGCATGGGAGTCGAATTGTTGTCCTTTTAGAGACCTTTTAAGGGTCTGAAGACATGAAAGTCACGTGGCGACAGAACAGAACTGTTGACTGATTGTTGCGAAACTTCCTTCGTTCGTTGCTAACACTCGGTGTTCTTTTTTCTTTTCGTTCAGCTGCGACATGTGAATGAGCATTGTCATGTAACAGAATCACACTACGCGAAAGCAAGCCGGGTCTCTTATTCGTGATGGCTGTCTACAGATTGTCGAGTGTGTCTTTGTAGCGGATGGCATTGATGTTTACACCAGGCTCTTTAGAGTTTTCCAACAGAAACTAAAAAAATGCGGACGGATTCCGTATCACATCGACTATTTGTTAAACGGTCTGCAGCAAAAGCAATGAATACAACGCGGAGAGTGAACACAATTGTACATTGGTGTGTGGTTATCTCGTTAGAGCATCACCAAATATGACATTGTCATACCTCCTACGCATAGCATCCACTTGGCGCAGCTCGGTCAGGTTTCATTTGAATACGCCTTGTATATGTTTATCACGAAGAACAATCAACACCAATGATACATGTATATATTATTATATCGACAACTAGGGAGCCGCGATAGCTCAGTGGTTAGTGAACTGGACTACAAAGGTTAAGGGGTAGGGTTCGATCCCAACCGACGGCTTCCGGGTTCACCCAGCCTTAAATGGGTACCGAATTTTTTTATGGAAAGTAAAGCAGCACGGGCGTAATACCGACCACATTACCCCAAAAATCATGTGCTGAAGGTCTGTAAAATATAGGGTCACTAACACCATATTTCCCTATACGCCAATTGGCGTGACGGGGGTACTTTACTTTTTTTTTATATTGACAACTGCGGTCCCTTGAAGAAAAAATAATTAAATTTTACAGCCTCTATGCTCCGCTCCTGAGACGATCGATCACTAGTTCCACTGCGACAGTTTTGTTTTGACTTTTCGTAACCTCATCATTTATTGAATGGTTAACACCGTCATGCCACTATTTGTATAATACTGTTTTGATTTCGACCACTACTACCTAAACAATCATCAAAATCGTCATAATAAAAAGGATAATCTCAAAAAAAGATAAAAGAAAATTAGATGAATAAACAATTTGAAACAGTAAATTACACATGGATTGAAACACAGAGCACAGTTACTTGAAATATTTGTATAGCAAAGTGTTTAACGCTGTGTACATCGAAGGTTCGTGCTGACTCGATTCCCGACAAGGTAAAACATGTCGAGAATAACATTAAACACCAGACATGTACACCACGTGACGCTGTTGTTGAAGATGCGACCTTTATTCCCCAGCCCCACAAAAATGAGTCGAAAGACTTCCAAACACTACATCAATGTGTTCTGTATGTTTATGAAACATTATTTCAATGAACTGAGAAGACACGCCTATCTTTTATGAGGGTGGGACGCATTTTCAACATCTGACCCTGACCACGGAACATCAACATTTCTGAGCCCATCGCCCTCATGCAATTATCAGGAAGCATTCACAAACGAGTAACTGTAATAGCTGCTACGCACTAAACATCCATCTACATCAACTCTATCCCCCAGCCACAACAATTTAAAAAAAAAAAAAAAAAAAAAAAAAAAACTCGCACAGATGAATTGGACGACTAATGGAAGGTATTATTGTTCACATATTTTCCGCCATTTTAATGTATGCAACATTATCTCATTAATTTGATTTATATTTTGACATATTATAGTTAGAAGTCAACAACAGAACTGATACGATGCACTGTAGATAGAAGATTGTGGAGGGACATGATCACCTACGCCAACCGGTATGGCACATGATCATGATATTTAGAAGGCGATTATGTCCTCCCACAATCATCTATCTACAGTGCATCGTATCAGTTCTGTTGTTGACTGTTTTCCATGCCTTTTCTAATTTATAGAAGTGACTTTATGTTGTTCACACTTTGAAGCCAATTAGCTTTGTTCAAATTGGAGTCAAAGTCTGGATGTTTGGATACAGCATTTAAGTCAAGTGCACTACTGGATTATCTACTACCTCTAGGACAGAACAAATTCTTAGACACATCTAAGTAAATATGCCAAACAGCATCAACATCTACGGCAAGGACAGAAAAATATGCACAACTGTATTAACTATTTTCGATCAATAAGGAATAAACTGTAATAAATTTACAACAATAGAATGAGATGTCCTTCAAGACAGAGCCCTCTCCCCCCCCCCCCCCCCAATACCCTTCTCACATATGACATCACAGGACAAATATCAATAAGAAGATACCCGATTCTATAGAAAGCTGATGACCTGATCTCCATCACTCACAAAAAGATCGCACTGATACGTAGCCACGATAAACTCAATGAATTATAGCCTTAGAAAGCTTATATTTAAAAAAAAGATACTCAAAATTGATAGGCAGCAAAGCAAGATTCACGACCACAATAAGCAACACAGTGTTACACTTCAGCTCAATAGCCGAGTACTTATTCATGAATGAGAGTGTTATCTACTTGAACTTATGCATACAATAGAGAATATGTATCTCCATCTGTTCGGAACAACACATATACTCGAAATATCATATGATGACTCAAGACGTTGTCTAGATCTCGTACAAAAGTGCATTCACATAGTTCTTTAGTTACATTTCATAGTCATAAGTCATCTGAATAAATCTCTTGGTTTCATATAAAAAGTAAATCATTGCATAGTATGTTGGCTATGGTCGCCTAATCATCAAACTATATCGTTAATCGAAATGATGTATATGTGTCTAAGGTTACCGCCAGTGTTATGGTACTCTCGAATCAATTCAGAGGAAGAGGTATGTTTACAGCACTCGGAAAAAAAGGACAAATAATCAACAACAGAAAAAAAAACAAAAAAAAACAAAGAACAATATATTGACCGAAGCAGGATCGAACCCGTACTGAAACAATTCTTTTTGAATGATCCTCTACTTATTTTATCTCCCTTGTTATTTGGAATTGCTATTGACTTCATTATGCAGAATTGCTGCACAGGTGACAAATGCATTGGACGGACACTTGGATCCCAGTTGGAGGACCTTTGCGGACGATAGTTCATAGTTTATTAATAGCAATGTGAACATGATGCAAGAGAAGACCAATGTCATCAATAGCTAGGAAAATTGGACTTGCTATCAGTCAAGACAAGATAAAAGTAATGGAAAATCAAATTCGCCCAGAAGAAAAAATAGACATTGAAGGAAAAGCAGTGGATGAGATAGCTCACTAGGTATATCTTGGAAGCTGCATAGATCTAGAGGGATACACTCTTCCTCTTTCCTTCCTAATTTGCCTTTCAGCGTCGACTGGAGATATAACTTTCGGTCTTATGCTCTTCTGTTTGCCTTTGCCAGTTTTCTAGTTTCCTAGTGTTTCTTATATTCCGTCAATCCATCTTTTCGTGGTCGGCCTTTGGATCTGGAGCTCTCGCAAAGTTTATTGAAGGCTCATTGTGTTGTGCTTTGATCTTTCTGCCTTGTCACGTCGCCAAACCATTATATCTGTTGTTTCTTTATATATTCTATGGCAGGGGTTAAGCCTAACTTTTTATTCAGTTCTTCATTTATGATCTTTATTTCAGGCTGTTTCCTGTCATTCGTCTAACACATTTCATCTCAGTAGAGCTTATTTTTCTTATTGTTTTTTACGACTACGGTCCAGGACTGGCATTGGTAGCACAACATTCAGACGAGATTGTATTGTAGAATTCTCGTTTTGCCTCTAGAGTTATTTCCTTGTTGGACAATAGTGGTATAGCTGTCCAATGATTTGACAAGCTTTGTTGCATCTTGAATCTATATCTGCTGTTTGTGAATTGTCGTTTGTCACTAGACTTCATATGTTTTTAATTTCACCACTTGTTTTAGTTGTCTGCCGTCTATAGTTATGTTAATGTTATTTTTCTCTTTTGCGATATTCATAACTTCTGTTTTGTTGATTTTCAGGTTGTATTTTGTGCATGTGCTGTTGAGTTTGTTTAAGTGTTCTTGTAGGTCTTCTATTGTTTCATGTATTAGTGCCTGATAGTCTGCAAATAAAAGCTCGTTGGCCTCCTGTCTCTAAAGGGTTGGATAACTTGCATATATAGTACATGTAAGTAATAAACAGTATGGAGAAAGTATGTACCCCTGTCCTAACTTCAAAATGGTCTTTGTTACCTGCTGCCGTTCTGACTGTGCAGCTGCTGTTATTGTAGGAACTTTTAATTAAGATGGTTAGATATTGGCTTATTCAGTATTTTGTTAGTTTCACACACAGGTATTCTCTGTTTACTCTGTGGAATGCTTTTATCCTGGTCAATGAAAGCTGCTATGTACACATTTTGATTGTGGTCTGTCTTTTCTGCAAGCTGTTTTAAGGTGAATAGACCATCAGCTCATCCTCTGACTTTTTTCGGAACCCCATTTGAGAATCTTTTAACTGTAGTTCTATTATTGGTCTCAGCCTTTTTACATAATTTTGGCGTATAACTTTCCTACATGGGAGCCGCGATAGCTCAGTGGTTAGTGAACTGGACTACAAAGGACAAGGGGTAGTGTTCGATCCCAATCGACGGCTTTCGGGTTCACCCAGCCTTAAATGGGTACCGGATTTTGTTCTGGGAAAGTAAAGCGGCATGGGCGTAATACCAACCACATTACCCCAAAAATCATGTGCCGAAGGTCTGTAAAATTTATGGTCACTAACACCATATTCCCTATACGCCACTTGGCGTGACAGGGGTACTTTACTTTTTTACTTTTTTTTTCCTACATGGCTGAGAATCGACATACCTCTATATTGATTGCAGTATCTATTTAACATCAAATTGCTAATAATAAAGCCACCTACATATAACAAATAACGAAATAAAGAAATCAATAACATCATTTAAATAAAAAAAAAAAGAAACAAACAAACAAACAAATAGCCCGCATCAATGAAAGATGTCAGATAGTTAAACAGCGCCAGCTGTACTTAATGCTTAACATTACAACGTACTGTGACGTGCAGATCTTAATCTAAAATCTCCTAGCACATTTTTGTCACAAACAGAACTCCAGATCAAATATCACGGCGGCTCTACTTTTCTCGCTGTAAGATAATCTTCGCTGTCGAACGTGAAGATTTATTTCTTTCTTTAATTGTGAGAGAAATCGATATTTGAAAGACAAACTAAATTGGGGAAAGTTTTATTTTAAGTCTAGAGGAAACTAAGTCAATCAGTTTTATGCAGCTTAAGTAAAACTTATTTGTGTATGTATTTCATTTGCATGTATGTATGTATGTATGTATGTTTGAATATTGCACGTATAGCGTATACAGCTGTGTTAAACTAGATGAAATATGATCAGCGGTGGATATACAGATAAGGCAACGAAGCCACAACTCCTATAATATTTTATCAAAACTTATAACCCAATAACATGCAAGCTCAATGTGTTAAATGTCAGTGTAGAACCAGCCACCGTTTTCCAGAGCGTGATATAGTTTAAATAATTCGAGCCGCTACTAATAAACAGGCTTCAATGTCTATGGAGGTAAAATCTACTACAATCATATATCGATATTTATCGACCTTGTAATGTGCATGAGAACTAGGTAGGCCATTTCAGCTCCTGTTTGCTATAATAATAAGCTGCCGTTCTATATCTTTATAAAAGGAAAAACATATACAAGTAGAGTCAATAGGAGACAGGCACATCTAGTGCCTATTTATAATCACTGCGCTTTATTATATATATATATATATATATATATATATATATATATATATATATTATATATAATATATATATATATATATATATATATATATATATATATATATATATATATATATGTATGATAAAAACTGCATGCCATGTGAATATGTAAACGACGTTACGAGGAACACAAGCCATTTTAGACTGCAGCCACCACGACGAGGACATCAATGTGCTAGGTGAAAGCTAAGACAGTCATGTAGAAGAATAAATGTACTTATTTTATGCCGAATATAGTGCCAGCTTTCAAGCTCAAAGCAGGAGGAGGTCAACGTCTGGGAATCATGACCCAAGCGGGCCTACCTTCCAAAAGAGTGCCAAGAAGCTCACGAGCGGAAACACTTGCTCGATGGAGCCCGTTTCTGATGATCAGATTGCTTCCAGCTGATAAAAGAGTTTCCTATTACTGCAAAGTGTAAAGTGCAGCAATCTTCATTTCGCAAATTATCAAAGTTAACGGTCACCATAAAAGTTCGGCCCCCACATCCTGACCTCCGTAAATTTCGAATTCACTGTCCGCCACTGAATATGAGCATAAACAGTTTACAAGTCTTGACCTGTTCTGGAATGTTAGCTTCTTCCTCGTCCTTGTCTCCTAAACAAATATCAACCGCTTAAGCAACTAACAACCGCTTAAACAACTACCAACTTCCTAATCAACAATCAACCGCCTAAGCAACAATCAACCGCCTAAATAAATATCAACTGCCTAAACAACTACTAACTGTCTAATCAACAATCAACCGCCTGAGCAAAAATCAACCGCCTAAACAACTATCAACCGTCTAAACAACTATCATCCGCCTAAGCAATTATCAACTGTCTAAACAACAATCAACCGCTTAAGCAACTATCAACTGCCTAAACAACTAACAACCGACTAAACAACTAATAATTGCACTAAACAACTATCAACTGTCTAAACAACTATCGACTGCCTAAACAACAATCAACCGCCTAAGCAACTATCAAGCGCCTAAACAACTATCAACTGTCTAAACAACAATCAACCGCATAATCAACAATCAACCGCCTAAACAACTATCAACCACCTAAACAACAATCAACTGCCTAAACAACAATCAACCGCCTAGGCAAATATCAACTGTCTAAACAACAATCAACCGCCTAAACAACAATCAACTGCCTAAACAACAATCAACCGCCTAGGCAAGTATCAACTGTCTAAACAACTATTAATCGCCTAAGCAACTACCAACTGTCTAAACAACAATCAACCGCCTAAACAACTATCAACCGTCTAAGCAACTATAAAAAAAAGTAACGCATCACTCTCCACCCTTTTTGCTCTCTTAAATTGTATCACTTTAATTAAAGAATACAATCTAACATAGTCACTTAGTGTTAAACATGAAAGGAAACTTGTCATCACAAAAGGTGAGATATCTGAGTAAAGTGTTTTAAGTGACCAGAAAAGACCGGTTTAATAATGATACGATAAGAGGATGAATGAGCATTAAATCAACCCTAAACTACAAACATAAACAACAAATAAAACGCTTTGCCCATCAAAAAAGAATATCATGCTTATTCTTACAATACAAAAATTATCTGAAAAGAGGAGAAGGGAGAAGTGCAAGAGGGCACTCAGAGTAATATGGGCCGACAACATTAAAGAAACGTTACAACAGTATCAATTGGCAATAGTTGAAGTGCGAGAAACAAAATATTTGTACCTCACCTAGACACTCAAATGGATAAAAAGAAGTGAGGAAGAAGTAGATGAAGTGGAAAATGAAGAAAAAGATGAAGAAGAAGATGAGGAAGAAGAAGATGAAGAATAGAAGAAGAATAAGAAGAAAAAGAAGATGATGATGAAGAAGATGATGATGAAAAAGAAGATGATGATGATGATTATGAAGAAGAAGAAGAAGATAATGATGATGATGATGATGATTATGAAGAAGAAGAAGAAGATAATGATGATGATGATGATGATTATGAAGGAGAAGAATAAGAAGATTATGATGATGATGAAGAAGAAGATGAAAGAAAATGAAGAAAAAAGACAAAGGAGAATACAATTTCACAACCTTAGTGGCCCCAGTCTGGATTTCCCATGCTGTTTTAACTACATTGATTCTTACAATAGACAACTAAAATCTCGTGATCTCCAGGAAATAAAAATATGATATCATCGCTGATAACAGTAACAAATACAAGACAGACAAACATAGCGGTTGCATAGTAAGAAATAAAAGTTGAGAATAGATATCCAATAACACAAAATAATTCGATTAGGGGTCTTTTCTTATTATAAGATCATTATCATGATTCAGTTACCGTATATTTTCATTCAATATTCGTTATTTGTTTCGTGTCATGGCGTACTGGTTTTGTGTTACCGATGCAGGAAGATTTGGACTTTGACAAGATTTAGACACAATCAATTTAATCTATGGCAGTTCACTTGAAATGCATGATACAGAAACTTGAGGAAAAACTGAGTGCTTTTCAATAATATAATAGAATTAAATATTCAAGTTCAACGCGGAACATGAGCCATGAAAGACGATCAGTTTTATATAGCAGAGTAAGATAATAATAATGGGGGAAAAATATGAATATTCAGTAGTAGAAGTTAAATAAAGAAACAGACACAGTAAAGAGCCTCGTGGCTCTTCATCACCTGAAGGTAAATAAGTTTGTTGTGAATTCAGTAAAATACGAAACTATGAAAAATAACTTGGACAGTTGTAACGTGATTTGCAAGCTGATTGTTTAAGTGATCAGATTGTTTATTATATTGACTCTTATGTTAAAGGTAAAGTACGAGATTTGGATCGGCGACTTAGCACACGAGTTTTCACCCATATCTGCTCGGCTGCTTATCCAGAAGTGTTCGGAGACTTCTGGATAGTGTCGCTTCAAGCATTTAAACTCACGATGCGTGGCGGCATTCCTCACCTTCCAAGAGTATCCATTTCTGCCAGCGGCTGAGTTGACCAGGGGTATTTTTTTTCCAACCACGAGCACAATCCACATTGCTTCCAGCGGGAATCGAACACGGGTTGTCCAACAGTCTGTAACCTAGTCGGTCGGGTGGTTTACCCAACTATGCTACCAAGATTCCAGACTCTTATGTTGTTCTCGTGTAAGTGTGTGTGTGTGTGTGTGTGTGTGTATTGTTTGTTATCTTGACTCTTATATTTTCCTCGTGTAAGTGTGTGTGTGTGTATATATATATATATATATATATATATATATATATATATATATATATTTTTTTTTTTTTTTATATAGTCTTTCCGGCTCTTATAATCAACTAATTTTATACTGTTCCATATTTTGAAGCGTTTACTACTAATCCCATACAATTTTAAAATTTAGAAATTAGCAAAAAAGAATAGCAAATTATTTAAACGACACAAGAGGTTATTCATCTACCTAATTACTGAGGCGCAGAGGATAAAATGTGCGGAACAAAATGGACAATATGAAGTTCATACTTTATCTTTATTTTGCTTACAATAGCTTGATGACGATCGGGTATCGCCTGTAGCATGATGTCCTCTACCGAACGAGAGTATTCAATTGGAATCCCCATTACGTTGTTGTCGTGAATTCTAAAATGGTGGCGAACCGTGATTATACAAAGAAATTACAACGGTGGTTTACTGTTGCCTTCCGTCGATTTATTTACGGTTGGCTCCGCTAGCCTATGATTAAAAAGTCTCACCTACAAGGCAGTGGGGTTGTTTTACTTTAGGGTACCCTCCCTTAGCCTCTTACTTTCCTGAGCATACCTATCATTTCTTGGTATCACTCACTCACTCACTCACTCACTCACTCACTCACTCACTCACTCACTCACTCACTCACTCACTCACTCACTCACTCACTCACTCACTCACTCACTCACTCGCCCACTCACTCACTCACGCACGCACGCACGCACGCACATACATACATACATATATATATATATATATATATATATATATATATATATATATATATATATATATATATATATATTCACCTGCAGATGCTAAAACTGCTTTCCAAAAAAATGTGGAAGATTTTTTAAAAGTGCAATCCTTTTTTTTGACAATAGAATCAAGAAAAAATAGTTCTTAAATTCTTAAATGCTATGTAGAGCCAGCCTTAACATATGGATGTGAGTCATAGGCAATAGACAACAAACAAGAAAATCACTGGAGGCTGTAGAAATGTGGTTTTACAGAAGAACGTTGAAAAATGAGAACTTTCTGAAAGAGGCCAAAGTAAAAAGAGAGCTAATCTACAATATTAGGGAGAAACAATCATCTTTTGGCCATGTAATGAAAAGGGACCAACTAGAATATATAGTATTACAACTAGGAAAATTGAAGGACGAAAAGATAGAAAGAAACAAATAGAAAATATACCAGACAGCTCAAGAGAATGGCCTGGCAGAAGGTCAACAACAGAAATTATGAATAACTGCAGAGATTGAAAGCTGTGGAGAGACATGATCACTTACGCCAGCAGGCATGTAACTTGATGATGATGGTGAAGTTCCTACCGAAACTGACCTGTGACGTTAAGTAGACTTCACATAATACGGGACAGGCAGGCGTGGGAGTTTACATGAAGATTATACCACATTTCAGTTAAGGATTGAAATTGGAACTCCATTTCACCAAAGGGAAGGTAAAAACTTGGGAGAAAAGGGGAAATAATCCCATATGAATCCTCCATAATTATTTTGAGTTTTTATTTGCAATTCGCAATTATTTTTCAAATTGTTACGACCATCTGGACACTGGTCAATTTCTATGCAGGGACAAGGTTTTTATTTTATGAAGTGGAGTAGAGGATTTAAGTTAATCGTCTTTCTGGCATCCCCTGCACCTTCTTTCAATTCCGAACGTATGGACTTTGTCCCTCCTTCGGAAATCCTTGAAACGAAGTCGAGAGGGGGATAGTGCGACTGGGTAAAGCACTATCTCCATATCCTGTGCCCAGGCAGAGTAGGCAAAGTGAAATGAGGAAGAAAGCACCAATGTTTAAACTTGGCACATGGAACGTAAGGACCATGTGCCCTGGACTTACTAAAACAAGCACACTGAAAGGACAAATTAGAACAACAGCACTCATAGATAAAGAACTAAATAGGCTACATGTTGATATTGCTGCCCTACAAGAAACAAGACTCTCAGACTGTGGTTCTGTAAAGGAAGAAAAAAACTATACCTTTTTCTGGCAAGGCCTAAGCCCCGAAAAACCACGTATACATGGAGTAGGCTTTGCTGTACATAACAAACACATAAACTCCATAACCACGCCAAAGGAGTGTCTGAACGCTTGATGATACTCCAGCTACATACGAAGAGTGGATCAATAAATATCATTAGTGCCTATGCACCAACGTTGGCTGCATCAGACGAAGAGAAAGACAACTTCTACCAACAACTGCAAATGACCATTGACTCACTTCCAAAAGAGGAACTATTATACTTACTCGGTGATTTCAATGCACGCACAGGATCTGATCAGCAATATTGGCCAAAATGTCTAGGTCACCACGGCATTGGAAAAATCAACGGAAATGGCCAGCGACTCCTAGAATTCTGCTCAAATAACCACCTATGTGTAACAAATACATACTTTAATGTGAAACACAAGCATAAAGTAACATGGCGTCATGCTAGAAGTGGTCACTGGCACCAACTAGACCTAGTTCTTACACGTAGGCAGTCTTTAAATAACATCAGAATAACACGAACATATCACAGTGCAGACTGCAACACAGACCACGCTCTAGTCATTAGTAAGATCAAGCCAGAAGTAGTCGTATCTACAAATCAAGAGAGCCTGCAGCAGCCAAGATCAACATCACAGCGACAAAAACCACACCAACCGAAGATATTTTTAGATCCAAGTTTGATGAACTGGTAGAAGAAGTAGAAGATGCATCAAGTGTGGATGACAACTGGTGCTCCCTGAGAACACACATCTATAACTGCGCTCTATCTACCTACGGCCAGAAACGGTTCTCAAAGAACGAGTGGGTCGAAGAAAATGCAGCAAGACTAGACCCACTAATAGCTAATAAGAAAAAGGCTTTACTGAACTTCAATAATAATCCCAATCAAATCACCAAGGATCAGCTCAAACATGCGCAAGCCACCCTACAACGCGAAGCAAGAAGATGCGCAAACGAATACTGGAACAATCTATGCTCTGAAATACAGAAAGCCTCAGACAGGGGCGACTCAAAAACCATGCATGACAATATAAAAAAGGCCCTTGGACCAAAAATAACAATGTCGCTCTATATTGCCTTTGTGGATCTCACAAAGGCATTCGACACAGTAAACAGAGATGGTCTCTACAAGGTGTTAGAAGGCATAGGCTGCCCTCCTAAATTACTTAGGCTGATAATTTCCTTCCATGAAGACATGAATGGCAAAGTCCATTTTGATGGGAGTCCATCAGAGAATTTCAAAGTCAACAAAGGAGTGAAACAGGGATGTGTCCTCGCCCCCACCCTTTTTGGTATATTTTTTGCTGCCCTCCTAAATTACACCTTCGAAAACAGCTCAGGAGATATTTACATTCGCACTAGACCAGATGGCTCACTGTTCAACCTAGCACGACTAAGAGCAAAAACCAAAACAAATGTTGCCCTACTTAAAGAATTTTTATTTGCTGACGATGCAGCCCTAGTCGCTCATAGTGAGGCCACCCTACAGTCGCTGATCAACAACCTGGATAAAGCATGCGACCTTTTTTCACTGTCAATTAATGTTCAGAAGACAGTAATACTAAATCAAGGTGACTTCAAACCTATACCTATTACTCTAAAAGACTGCCCACTAGAATCAGTACAGAAATTTACATATCTTGGATCCACAGTTACGCAAACCATCTCTCTTGATGAAGAAATAAACTGTCGAATTGGTAAGGCAGCTACGACCTTCGGCAAACTCACAAAAAGGGCATGGAACAACACGAAACTAACTCAAAAGACTAAACTCTTAATATATCAAACTTGTGTGCTTAGCACACTACTATATGGATCCGAAACCTGGACAACATACTCAAACCAGGAAAAAAGACTAAATGTCTTCCACATGCGATGTCTCCGCAAAATAATGCACATCAAATGGCAGGACAAAATAACCAACTTAACTGTCCTGCAACGTGCTAAGACCCTAACAATCATGTCGATGCTCAGAAGTCGAAGGCTAAGATGGCTGGGGCATGTCCAACGGATGAAGAAAAAAACGCATTCCTAGGCAAATACTATATGGCGAGCTAAAACACGGAAAACGACAAATCGGCAGACCTAAACTACGATATAGAGATATCTGCAATCATCTCTGAAAGACTTCGCCATCTGTGAAAACGACTGGCAACATATGGCAAGTGATCGCACATCATGGAGAGCACGTATAAGGAACGGTATAACAACATTTGAGACTGTTCTAAGACAGGACTTAGAAGAGAAGAGACTCATGAAAAAGGATGGTAAACCCTGTGTACCAGCGAGCCTGACCTGTTCATTATGTGACCGCGTGTGTTTGTCAAACATTGGTAGAATTAGCCACGAGAGAAGCTGTTCGGCAAAAACAATACCTCAAAAAAATACGCATAGCCTCCACTAGACCGTCTGACAAGACGAAAAGGGCCATATAGGAGTAGAGGAGTTATGAAATAAAAATAAATCTGGTTTATAAACCACGTATAAATGAATGAACACTATAATTTACAGCTTTCGTTTACTTTCCCCATCACATAACAACTTATTATTAGATTGTCATTAATATTCTTCCCATCCATAAAGTAAAGAATGTGGAAATAATCAATATGCTGGAGAAATTAAACATTGATGGCGAGGATCTGCGAATCATAAAAAATATGTTCTGGCAACAAACAGCAGTCGTAAGAATCAGCAACCAAATAGGACAGTTCCAATATATAAAACAAGGAGTTAGACAAGGCTGTGTTTTGTCGCTGGATTTGTTATTCATAAACAAATTGTTTTCAGTGTCTGCGATAAATACACAATAAATAAGGAAAATATGTAGGGACATATATAGTAGTAACCTCCGTCAGTCATAGTCGACTATGGATATTGCAGAGCCCCAGGAAATATTATTTGTTCTTTCCTTTGGACGCGTATTCTCTTATCTATGAGTCTGTCTGCTTCTTGCTTGAATTGGAGTTTTGAGAGTGTTTTTTTCAAAGATTGCGGTCTGCAGCTATTTCTTCCTGAGCTGCAGGCATCGGGGGATGTGTACAAAGCTTCTAGTTCAAGTTCGCCCGAACCTTGTGACGAAGATAAAACTAAGACTTATCATCGAATCAATTCAGAGGCGAGGTATGTTTACAGCACTCGGAAAAAAATGACAAATAATCAACAACAGAAAAATTATGGACCAAAGCAGGATCGAACCTGTACTCAGTGGCACAGCGCCTTGCCATGAAAGCCAAACGCTAAGGAACACTGCCACTCAGCTAACTAAAAAATTAGCTATCGTGGACAATGTCTTTTAGCGCAGGTGTTTTCATGACTATAACATAAGGCTGAGATCACAGCTCGGAAATACATAGTGTATCTGTATTTTTTCCTGTTAACACAAGTATCTCCCGGATAGGGTAGGGCTGAATACTTGCGTTGCAGACAAACATTTAGGACGAAACAGCACGAATAGTAGTTTCCAGTGGTTTAGGCTGGAGACAAATAATAATAAATGAATATTATTATAGAGGGAAACTTCCGATGCTATAGTCATGAGAATAGCTGCGCGAAAAGACATTGTTTACGATAGCTAATTTATTGTTAGCTGAGTGGCAGTGTTCCCTAGCGTTTGGCTTTTCGTGGCAAGGCGCTGTGCCACTGAATACGGGTTCGCTCCTGCTTTAGTCTATATTTTTTTCTGTTTGTTGATTATTTGTCATTTTTTTCCGAGTGCTGTAAACATACTTCTTCCTCTGAATTGATTCGCTGATTATCACCTCGGAAGTTTCCCTCTATAATAATATTCATTTATTATTATTTGTCTCCAGACTTATCATCATCCAGTGCTGAGTCTGCTCGCGTTGATGATAATGTTTCTCCAAAAATGGTTCTCTACTGTTGTTAAATTCTGGTGTTGGCTTCCAAACAATCCTTTCTTGGGACCTTGGTAGTCTAGTTGGGAAAACCACCCGACTAGACTAGCGACGTTCGGACAATCCGTGTTCGATTCCCGCTGGGAGCAGTGTGAATTGTACTCATGGTTGGAAAAAAAAAAATACCCCCACGGTCGACCCAGCCGTTGGCAGAAATGGGTACCAGGGTATTATCCTGGGAAGGTGAGGAATGTCGCTTCGCATCTGAGTTTCGATGCTTGAGGCTACACTATACAGAAATATCCGAACATTTCTGGATAGGCGGCCGAGCACATATGGGTGGAAACTCGCGTGCTAAGACGCCGGTTCAAGTCTCGTACTTTACCTTACCATCCTTTCTCTCAAACTGTTTGCTACTTTTTTTTTCTTTTCTTCGTCCTCTTTTCTCGCACTTGGTTCTTCATTAATTAGCATATATCCGGTTTATTCCCTTCCTATTACACGATCCTCCCCCCCCCCCCTTTCACCACCCCTCTCCCCCAGAAAGAACACAAATATAATAAAATATTTGATTCATGCTGTTAATGGATTTCATTTTGGTTTGGCTTTTTTTTTTTATTTTAACATTGTCCTCATTAGTCTTTTCACACATTTTGATAACTGAGATAAAGCTTTCTGAATTCACACTGAGATGAATGGACTTCTTCTTAAGCGATCAAGTCTTGTGATCACGTGGGCTTGACTTTGTTCGGTTTCATGATGGAGAGGTAAGAACAGCATCATAAAACACGATGAGCTGGTCGCGTAGTCAGCACTTGTATATATGTGTGTGACCTGATTTTCTTTCCCCCAAAATATGAGCCATGGTTGATACGCTCTGTCTTCCGCAGGCTGGATCTTGGTTTGATGTAGGTGTTTTACTTTTCGTAGGGTGGATGCCGACTAGAACTATTTTGCCCACCCTGCCCGTGGATTCTGTCTGGGTGTTCTCCCATAACCTTTCCATCTCTCGATGGTAACTGCTTAGCATCAGTCGTTTGTTTTCCGGGGTGTCTTTTCCCGTGGATAGAGCTAGGATGAATAGGCAAAACGTGAAGCAGCTTAAATTCTCAAAAATATATACTGGACTGAACAGTCTTTTACGACAGAACATCTGTTTATAAGAGCACTTTAAGCGCAGACTCAAAGATCGATTATTTGTTCCCAAACGAGCACTTGACCAATCTTTACAGATGTGTACATGACTTTTCGTTGAGTTAGGTAAGGTAATACAAAGAAGGAAGAGACTTGTACGTTCTCCCCCATCTGCTACAGCTCAATACTGTATGATTAAGTACATATAAAACGAGTATTTACTCGATGATATAATGTTAACCGTATTTTGTATTTAAATGGATTTTGTGTCTATAAAAGCTGAGACGCTTCAGTGTTTTCTTCAACCAAAACATATAATTATACATGCCCGAATAAACACCGCGGGCTGCAGATAAATAATGAGAGTCAATGTTGTGCGAGGAGTCATGAGTACGAATCTGTAGCAGGCAGTGTTACTACTTTATCTCATATAGGACGTACGCTGAAGTGATTGCTATCTCTCGCCCTAACGTCCGCCGTTCCTTTCGTCCCTCCCATTGCTTATATACATTCTTGCCGGCCTGCCTGACTGTCTCTAATCTAATCTAATCTAATCTAATCTAATCTAATCTAATCTAATCTAAATCTTAATCTAATCTAATCTAATCTAATCTAATCTAATCTAATCTAATCTAATCTGTCTCTGTTTATCTATCGATTGAGCATTGAACCGAAGACAGGACATAGTGCAGCAATTCCACTCTCTCCATGTCCGAACATCTTTGCTATTAATAATGATGAAGAATTTGCTATTTAAGACTCATACTCTGCACATGACCCTCACATTTTCTCCTCACTTGCTCTTTATTGTAATTAGGGCGCTGTTAATCAGCTATTGTTTGGGCTATTGTTGTTATTATATTTGTTTTTACTCTTCTAACCATTTAGCTAGACATACAAATAACTGTGTCGTTCCTGTAGAGATCAGTTCAATATAAGCATGCACGTTTTGATTAAGAAGGACATGTGTGAGCAGAAAGTTATTAAAGAGAAATATTGAGAAAGCAAGAAAGTATATACACAATCAAAGAAGATAAGAACTTTAGAGAAACGTTCTATCAATGAGAGTTACTTACCTTGAGAATAGGAACAAACAAAATAATTGTGTAGGCCAGACACAAAGCACCCTGGATTTGAAGTATGATAACATAAAAAAAAAAAAAACGACAATTCCTATAGAAAAAAGCAACATACGAATAACATTTAAGTCCAATCTGGCGGAGAAGCAGCAGCAACAGAGATGAACAACGTGGACTAGACATAGGGTATCCTGCATTAAAAAAAAAAAATTTTAATAGATAATAGTTGTTAGAAAGGTGGCTGAGTGGTTTAGAGTAGGACGTCGGTCTCTGGACACGAAGGTCTCGGGGTCCAATTCCACCTCAGGCAGTGTCGCGGTGGAAGTCTTTCACAAACTAAATCACTTCGTCATGGCGCCATCACGTGGTCTCTGGGTAGTGAGACCCTATTCTCGGCCTTCTAGGATAATGATAAAAAAAAAACAGGAGGACCAGTGTGCACTCGCGCACGTTAAAGAACGCTTGGTCATTGGAAATAGAAAAAAAGTAGACCAAAAAATGGTCTTTGGCATGACAAAATTATCAACAAAAACCTGTCCACACTGATGGATCTAAGACTGCAATGGAGTTAATGCAGGTGGGTCAGGTTTCTCCTAGGAGTTTCTTGATAATTTGAAGGAAAAGTAGGGACACCTATGGATTCGTCCGGGGTGCAATAATGATCCTAACATAAAATAACAGAGCAGAAAAAAAAATTTATCAAATTTAGCTGAGTAAAGCAGAAACAGAGATGGGACAAAATATGGAGCATCTAAAAAGATATGGAGCACCTAGCTAAAGAAAACGACGGACAGCATGGAGTGGAGGAAGCGTATACACCGTTGTCTGTTTTTGCTGATCTATGACCAAGGAGAAGTAAAGTAAAAAGTAAAGAGCCCCGTCACGCCAAGTGGCGTCGTATAGGGAATATGGTGTTAGGGACCATCATTTTTACAGACCATCGGCACATGATTTTTCAGGTAATGTGGTCGGTATTACGCCCGTGCCGCTTTACTTTCCAAGAAAAAAATCCGGTACCGATTAAAGGTTGGGTGAACCCAGAAGCCAACTCTTGTCCTTTGTAGTCCAGTTCACTAACGATTGAGCTATCGTGGCTCCACGACCAAGGATAGATGATGATAACTCTGGAGTGGCTGTGAGCTTAAGGGGAACATGCACTTGTTTAGAAACCATCAATGTGCACTTCCTAAAGTTGCAGGAAACAATGTTTTCCTTAATATAGGTGTGGCGGTGAAGAGCTGTAATGATGACGCTCAATCAGGAAGATTTTGTTGTTGACAATAGTACAACACTTCAACAGGAATTCTGTTAAGGAATAGGAGCTTGCTTGCATCATAGATTGTGACTACACACGCGTGCTGCATTGACACACACATACGCACGCATGCACACACACACACACAGACGCATCCACCCACCCACACAGACAAACACATGCATGAATCCGCACACACTAACAAACACACACTAACACACACATAAATTGTGAATGCTTAAGATACATATTCATGCACATCATCATTAAACTATTCAGTGTCTGCATTGAAGAATGGCTTCTATGGAGCATTTTATTTTGTCTCCTGGCTTGATGGTATGTTGTCAGTGGTTTTCTGTCTATCTCCTATTGCTGTCATCCCACTTTAGTGTTTACCTGCCTCTAACTTATCTATCTTATCTTGTACTTTCTCTCCAAAAAGTCCTTTTTATTAAAAAAAAATGTCTGGTTCAAACCCTGTCAAATTATCCATTCATCATTTTCAACCAGGCCTGTTTCAAAACTTAATTGTTTTCTTATCTGTGCACCACATTTTCTTCCCATTCTTCTATAAATCCACATTGCAAAGTTATTTTTTTGGTTACTTTCTGTATTCGTGTTGTGTATTGGCAGGAATACATAGTAGAGCTACTTGAAGATGATAGAGATAAGAAACCAACCATAAGGTTTATGTTAAGTTACAGAATCTTAAAATCTGAAGTAGAGAAAGCCACAAATAGAATGAAAAAGGGAAAAGCTGCAGGACCAGACAATATTCAGATTGAAATGAAGCCTAGGAATTTTTGGTCTATAAATTAGTACATACCTATGATATATACAGCACAGGATACATACCATGTGATTCTATTGCCCAAGAAGACCAGAACTGTGCAGAGCAGTGACTTTAGAATAATAAGTTTGATGAGCCATATAACAAAAGTCATACTTAAAGTTATACAGGGAAGAATTTAAAATAAAATCAATATGGAATTAACAGAACAACAGTTTGACTTTAGAAAGAGGAGTGGGACAAGAGAATCCATCTCTTGCATGAGAACATTGATAGAAAAATACATAGAAAACCAAATTATATATGCTTCATAGACTACACCAAATCTTTTGACAGAATACACCATCAACAACTAATAAAATAACTGAAAGATATACATCTGGATGATGCTGACATAAGAGTGATATGTAATTTATACAGGGAACAAACAGGTATGATAAAATACAGCAATGAGGAGAACTCTGCACCTAGTGATATAAAATAAAAGAGAAGTAAACAGGGCTGCATTCTATCACCATGTCTACATTACTTACACACTAAGCAGATCTTCATAGACATTGTGTGGATGCCAAGACTAAACATCCATATAATTAAAAATCTAAGATACACTGATGATACAATATTAATGGCAGCAAATCCAGAATATCTACAGCAACAAGTAAACAAAATAAACAAGAGAAACAAAGAGTATACATTGGAAATAAATATTAAAAATACTAAAATATGATTATCAGCAGAGAAAAGGCACACAGTATAAAAGGAAATATTGAAGTAGAAGGAAAACCCAGAAAGAGTTCAAAAATATTGCTATCTTGGATATATTATAACAAGTAATTGAAAACTTAAGACAGAAATAAACAAAAGAATAGGAATGGCAAAAACCAATTTTAACAACATCAAAAATATACTCACATCAAGGCAAATAACATCAGAACTAAAACTACTAATAGCAAAATGCTATATTTACACAACATTCCTGTTGGTGCAGAAACATGGACATTAAATAAGAAAACAGAGCAGAAGATTGAAGCCTTTGAAATGTGATCTATTGAAAAATGGGGGGAATTTTGTGGAAATAAAATAAGATAAACAAGGAAGTTCTGAATCAGCTGAAAATGAAAAAAAGAACTACTTAATACAATTTGAAAAAGAGAACTGAAATTTTGTGGACATGTGAAGAGACATAATGAAAATCTAAAAGTCACCTTGAAAGGGAAGATACAGGGCAGATGAGGCAGACCAAGACTAAAGTAGACTGATGACATCAAAGGCACTTTTCAGGTGAACTTATAACAATATGCACCATCAAGACAAGAGGCAGAGTAAAATGGTGCTTCATGGTAGCCAACCTTCGGTGTAGTGATGGGACTCAGTCAGTGAACGAATTGAGCATTATGTTAAATGTTTTATTTAAGGCAAAAAAAAAAGAAAACATTGGAACAAACAAACATGGAATAGGCCTCTACATTGTTCAGATTTATGGAAAATATAAAACATAACATCAAAGCCTTTTTGGCTTGGAAAGAAAGTGGATCTTTATAGGATTTTTATTATCTCATCGGATAAAACGAGAAACCTGACGGCAATTATATTAAGATAATTACTTGTGAAGTATCTATCTCAAGACTGTTGAAATCCTAAAATTTTTTGGAATGCGTTCTGGATCATTGGAGAAGAAAAGAAGCCCTGCATACAGCTCTATTTGATAAAATATTGATGGAAAGACAAATTTTAAAAATGGGATAAACAATCCATTGTCGAATAACATAAGATAACTTATGTTTCAAGTTTAGTTTGACAAGCTGGCAAAGAATAGAGAACAGTGAAGAAATGTTATTAAATTACTTCAAATTAATCTGCTAAATGCTAACTGGATGATGAATGAAGTGTTAATTCAAATTTGAAATTAGATAATAGCACCACAGGAAACTCATTAAATATGCCTGACACCATTTCAGTTTCATATGAATGACGGATTAAAAAACAGAATTGGAAGTGAAGTAAAAAGGAAAAGGGGGCGAAGAAGTGGAAAGAAAGGTTAAAATGCTTAAGTCATCCCAGCCATTCACACATAACATACAGGCAAATTAACACGCGCACACACATGCATGCACATACAATCCCATGCACATATAGAACATTTTTAAATTCAGAAGAAAGGTATTTGCACACATCATGGAAAAAACAAAACAAACAAAACTATCTATATATATATATAATTATCAAATACCATACCAGCTTGCATAGGCGATCATGTCTCTCCACAACTTTTGATATCGACAGTTATTTATCATTTCTGTTATTGACCATCTGCTAAGCCATTCTCTTAAGATGTCTAGTATCTTTTTTCTTTGCTCTTCTCTGTCTCTTTGTCCCTCGATTTTTCCAGTTGTTACAATATATTCCAACTGCTCCCGTATCAATACATGGCCAAAAAAATGATGATTGTTTCTTCCTAATATTGGAAATTAGCTCTCTTTTTGCTTTGGCCTGTTTCAGAATGTTTTCATTACTCTTCAAAGCTGTCCATGGTATTCTCAACATTCTTCTGTAAAACCACATTTCTACAGCCTCCAGTGATTTTCTTGTCTGCTGTCCTTTTGTCCATGATTCACATCAATATGTTAAGACTGGCTCTAAATAACATTTAAGAACTCTTTTCTTGTTTCTATTGTCAAAAATGGATTGTATAGTATCTTCCTCATTTTTGGAAAGCTGCTTTTACTTGAGCAATTATGCATCTCACCTCTTTTGAACATCTACCATCTGCTCTTAACAATGTTCCCAGATAAATTCATTTTAATTCATTTACCTCTTTTAATATTGTTCCACTTGTCTTTATTGTGCATGGCAGTGATGTCTTTTTCTTTGTTGCTACAATTACTTCTATCTTTTTGCTCTTAAGACTGAGTCCTTTATTTCTGCTTTTCTTCACTATAATGTCCTACATTTTTTGTAACTCATTTTCACTCTTAGCAATTAAGACTGTATCATCAGCATACCTTAGATTATTTATATTATAACCTCCGATTGTTATTCCAGGCATGCCATATATATAAGAGCCCGGATTGTCATTCCATCCCACTCTAGGCCTACCACAAGTTTTTCTTCCATTCCTCTTTTAATATATTTTGTATTGTCCAGGTTAGGTTCCTAGAAGCGGCAGATTTTTTTTTTAGAACTGACAAGGCGTCAGGTTTCACCCAACTTCTAAAAATAGGCACCAGAGATTTTTTGGGAAGTAAGGGCAAACTGGCATGATACCAACCACATCACCTAAAATGTGCTGTGGTCGTGGAAAAATATTGTCACTAACCCCATATTCCCCATATGCCTAGCAAGGCATGGAGGGAACCTTCACTTTGGTAGCACTGCTATAACAAAACTCCTGTGTCTAGATAGCTGATGTAGACTATGTGATGCACAATATAGAATAGAACATGCTTCTTCCAGAGTAGTGAAAACTGATAAAGCATTATAAATTTAAAGTTCTTGCATGCTGGGATTACATGAAATGTCATCAAACAGGGTATATTTAATATTTTATGTAGTGTTTTTGAAGATTAGTAAATAAAATGCACATACACAATATATGATAGCAGCACTTTTGAAGGTGATATTTTGGATGAAAAATGAAGTTGTGATTGGATATAGAGAGATGGCAAACAAAAGATAGATAGATATAGAGAGATGAGTCAGCATGGGTAGAGGAAGCAGAGACATAAGAAGCAGAGGTAGAGGAAGCAGAGGTAGAGGAAGCAGAGGTAGAGGAAGCAGAGTTAGGGGAAGCAGAGATGAGTAGAGGAAGCAGAGATGAGTAGAGGAAGCAGAGATGAGTAGAGGTTGGGGATGTAGAAAGTGAACTCATATGTGGGAAAAAATCAATAGAAGAACAGTATAAAGAAGGTTGGGAGGGGGTAGGGTATTATATATAATAAAACAAACCAAAAAAATGTAAATAAACAGTGAGACAGAATTCATTGAACCACAATTATGTTAAACCAACCATATATTTGGTAGTGTGTTGTTCTTAAATCAGTCACATTTGTAGTATTTCTATGACTTTTCAGTGCTTCTGCTACTGACAAGCATCCATAAAGAGCATACATTTGTTCTCCATCAATATAATTTCAGCTGAAATTTCAGGACAAGACTCTGATTTAACATTTATTACTTGAGGGGCTACCTTTTTGTCATGAACAACTTCTTTTGCTTTTCATTTTCAAAAATTATGAACATTAATCTTCTTCATTGTCTGTTGTATTGATTCACTTGTGCACACATGTGATTAGATGATTTTTGTACACTATCGTGTTCCTCTAATGTTTTAATGTTGATGCATTTCTTTGCTGTTTATTATGGAAATTATATTATCTACTGTCCTTTCAAGCCGAAGACGGCACATAGGGCAGAACCACAATTTCAAAAATAGAAACCTTGCGTGCCAAAATGGCACATATTGCAGAGATCACTGCTTCTAAAATCAATGGCTCTGTTTCCATAACAATACTTTTTACAATGACAGCTTGTCAAGCCATCAATCAACCTCCTTAGTCATCTCTTACGACATGCCTGGAAGGTCACAGAGTTACTATTCTTTACTTCCCTCATAATGTGGCCCCGGTAACACACAGGAACCATTATATTAACAGTTACCGGTAACACACAGGAACAATTATATTAACAGTTACCGGTAACACACAGGAACAATTATATTAACAGTTACCGGTAACACACAGGAACAATTATATTAACAGTTACCGGTAACACACAGGAACAATTATATTAACAGTTACCGGTAACACACAGGAACAATTATATTAACAGTTACCGGTAACACACGGGAACAATGATATTAACAGTTACCAGTAACACACAGGAACAATTATATTAACAGTTACCGGTAACACACGGGAACAATGATATTAACAGTTACCGGTAACACACAGGAACAATTATATTAACAGTTACCGGTAACACACGGGAACAATGATATTAACAGTGCTAGAAATGCTCTCTAGTTCATCTAAAGTCTGTTAGAGACTAGTAAAGAGAGAGAGGGAAAGATGGCAAGGAAGAAGGATAGTGCTATATATTGTAACGATTAATCATAAACAACCTGTTGTGTGTTAACATGCAATACAAAACTGTGACAAGTCAGGCACAAGGAAATGACCAGGAATCAGAAACAGAAGCAAATATGATTTATCTTTATCCTTTGTCCATGCAAGCTTTCCTGGAAATGTGAGCTCCATTGTGATAATGTATGTACACAGGCTATTTATTATTTTTTTTAATGTGATGTATCAAGAGGAGATGATTGTACACATACTTACCGCAATTCCCACCTCCTTGGAACTGAAGTTGCTATGGGTCCAGGAATCACAATAGTAAATTCTACGGAATTTAGTGAGGGTTCCAGCTCCATGGATTGTGATGTCATTTGTGTGGAAGGAGGCATTAATGACCAGCCTTCCATCAAAGACCAGGCAAGCACAGTTGATGGCTGTCATAGAATGATCCATTAGTCTATTTTTACTAAGAGAACAGTCATATACGTCTAGTTACAAATCATCACCTCTTTATATTTAAATTCTAGATGCCAGAGACATGTATATTCTAAATTTGGACTCAAATTTAACATTTAATCAATAAATTCAACAATGCATTTTTGCTAATTGCTGAAAACAATATCTTTTTCTTTTATAGCATCTTAACTAAAAACGTAATGAAGCTCAATAAGACAAGATAAATACAGTAACAACAGGCAATATTTTGGAAAAATGTGCAGAGTAGGTACATAGAAAAAAAAATATTCTGCAAGATGACCCTACACAAGAGGGTGTAGGTAATAAGTAACATAGAAGAAATATACAGTGTAGGTAGGTAGAGAACAAGTTAACACAATCAACAAAATTTTATAAATACAATTTAGCATTTGACTTTCCACAGATTTCATGTAATGGAGCCAACAACATTGAAATCCTCAAGAAAATAAACACAAAGAAGAAAAATGACTATATACTGCAATTGTTTTAAAAAAGATTATGATACTATTCTGCTGCTAATTCCCTAATTTTAAACTTCTTTGATAGCACTCATGAGTTTTGGGAATTGAGAACATAAATAAAAACTAGTATACAAATTTATCCATATTTTGTACAAATCTATTTTGTATTTTTTCTGTACAACCTGTGTTTATTATTGATATACTAGTTTTGTATATTTGTAAACAATTGATTAAACAATTTTGGGTGTTTAAAATGTTAAAAAGGGTGTTTAAAAATAAAACTTTCTGCAGCATTATATACATTTTAAATAATAATTGACACAGTCAATTTGTGACATGTGCTATTAATCAAACTGGTGTTAATTTAATCCATCCATCCATTGTCCTTTCAAGCTGAAGACGACACATAGGGCAGAACCACAATCTCAATAACAGAAACCTTGCGTGCCAAAATGGCACATATTGCAGAGATCACTGCTTCTAAAATCTATGGTTCTGTTTCCATAACAATACTTTTTACAATGACAGCTTATCAAGCCATCGATCAACCTTCTTAGTTGCCTCTTACGACATGCTTGGAAGGTCACAGTGTCACTATTCTTTACTCATAATGAGACCCCGGTAACACACAGGAAGTTAATTTTATACAAAGTGCTAAAATCCAGAAGTTATTTTTTTTTTTAATTTTTCAAAATGTTTTCAGTTTCTTCAATAGGTTTTTTTGTGTTTCATTGTACATGTGCTAAAGTTTTTGTATACACATTTTTTATCGTTAAAATGAAATAAAAATAGAAGCCCTACAAGAACATTTCAGTAGACTTAACATCACAGGCACCCCATACAACATGGAAATCAACACCAACAAGACCAAAGTCATGAATATTGCATAAGAGAAACAGAACATCAATACAGATGGCAGACAATTAAACAAGTAAAAAAAAAAGTAAAGTACCCCCGTCACGCCAAGTGGCGTATAGGGAATATGGTGTTAGTGACCATAAATTTTACAGATCTACAACAGATTTTTGGGGTAATGTGGTTGGTATTACACCCGTATCACTTCACTTTCCCAGAAAAAAATCCGGTACCCATTTAAGACTGGGTGAACCCGAAAGCCGTCAGTTGGGATCGAACCCTACCCTTGTCCTTTGTAGTCCAGTTCACTAACCACTGAGCAATCGCGGCTCCACAGACAATTAAAACAAGTGGAGGAATTTAAATATCTAGGTAGTCTAGTGACAAAAATAATTCACAAGCTGCAGAAATAGACTTATGATGTAACAAAGCTTGTCAAATCATCAGACAACTCAAATTATCAGACACTGTTGTCCAACAAGGAAACATTTCAAGACCTAAAATGGATATTCTACAATGCAATCTTCATCCCAACATTGTGCCACCAATGCTTTTCCTGGACTCTATTGATACAAGAACAAAATGAAAACAACCACTGCTGAGATGAAATGTGTTGAGTGAATAACAGGAAACAGCCTGAGAGATCAGATCAGAAATGGGGAACTCAGAAAAAAAGCTAGGAATAATTCTTGTCATAAAGTACATAAAGAAACCACAGATAAATTGGTTCAGCCATGTGGTAATACAGAAAGACCAAAACACAATACACAAAGCCTTTAATAAGCGTTGCGAGAACACCGGACTCAAGGATCATCATCATGTGCCATACAGGTTGGCGTTGGCGATCATGTCCTTCCACAATCTTCTATCCACGGTGCATCGTATGAGTTCTGTTGTTGACTGTTTTCCATGCCACGACATCAAACTATCCAGTATTTTCTCTCTTTGTCGTCTGCAATCTCTCTTTCCTTTTATTTTGCCAGTTGTAACCAAGTATTCCAACTTTCCTCTTTTCATGATGTGCCCAAAAAATGTTGATTGCTTCTTTCTAATGTTTTTTAAGAGCTCCCTTTTTGTGTTGGGAGAACTTTCTCGTTGGTCTTTTTAGCTGTCCAGGGAACTTTCAACATTCTTCTGAGAAATCTCATCTCTGTGGCCTCTAATCGTCTTTTCATTTGTTTGTCTATTGTCCATGATTCGCTTCCATAGGTCAGAATTGGTTCTATATAGCATCGAAGAACTCTCTTTCTCATTTCTATTGACATAGATTCATTGCATAGGATTTTCTGAAATGCTATTTTGGCCTGAGCCTGAGCTATTCTGCTTTTTATTTCTGTGGTGCATCTTCCATCTGACGTTATTATTGTGCCCAAGTATTTCAAATGTTGCACTTGTTTCAGATTTGTCTTGTTTATTTTTATGCTGCATGATGGTGATGTTTCTTTGATATAACCATTACTTCTGTTTTCTTACTATTCAGACTGAGACCTTTCTTGTTGATTTCTTTTACTATTATATTTATCATTTCTTGTAGTCATTCTCTGTCTTTGCTATTAAGACTGTGTCATCCGCATATCGCAAATTATTTATGTTGTGACCGTTGACTTCAATTCCTTTTTTGTCTACTATTGATCTCATAATATGTTCGCTGTAAATTAAAAACAAATCCAGAGACAGAATACAGCCTTGTCTGACTCCTTGTTTTATAAATTGAAATTGTCCTGTTTGGTTGTTAATTCGTACAGCTGCTGTTTGTCGTCAGTACATGTTTTTTATGATTCGCAGATCTTTGCCATCAATGTTTAATTTCTCCAGCATATTTATTATTTCCACGTGCTTTACTTTGTCAAATGCTTTCGTGTAGTCTATAAAGCACATATATAGATCTTTATTTACCTCTATAGATCTTTCTATCAATGTTCTTAAGATGTAAATTGCATTATTGCTGCCCTTTCCTTCCACAAATCCACATTGTTCCTCACTTATTTCTGGTTTTATTTTGTTCCTTACACGTCTCATAATGATTCTTAGTAATATTTTAGTCATATGGCTCATGAGACTAATAGTGCGATGGTCTTCACAATCAGTGGCGCCTGACTTCTTGGTATGGCTACAAAGATAGATTTTAGTAGATCTTCAGGTATGTGTCCAGTGTTATATATGTCATTGAGTAGTTTTGTTATGACTTGTACTCCCAGCTCTCCTAATGCATTTATCTCTTCGATTGTTATATTGTCAAGACCTGGAGCTTTGCCTCTTTTCATGTGTTGAATTGCGTCCTCCACTTCACTCTGCATTATTGGTGGTCATTTGAATTGTTTAATTCTGGTCTTTCATCATCATAGAGTTGACTGATATATTCTGTCCATCTTTCCATTGTCTTCTCCTGTCCCATTATTATATTTCCTTCCTTTGATTTCACACATCCTGAAACTCAAGGATCAAGCATTGAAAAAAAAAACAGGATTGATGGAATATTAGAAACACAAGGAATAATAACCCCCCCCCCCCCCCCCCCCCCCCCCCCGCTGAAAGGCAAATGAGGAAGGAAAGAAGAAGAAGAAATCTTATCACTCAGGCTGTTTCCTATCACGTGTGTAATATATTTCAACATAGTGGTGATTATTTCTTTTGCTGTTCTTGAGTCTAGCATCCAGGTCTGGCAATGGTAGCACAGTGTTGAATTGAAGATTGTGTTGTAGAGAGTCCATATTGTCTCTAGTGTTATGTCATTGTTATGATAATTGTAATGACTACTATTCAGTGATTTGACAAAATTTGTTGCATCTTGAGTCTATTTTTGGAAATTGTGAATTATTGTTTGTTATTATTAAAGAGATACAGCAAAGATGATGGCGCTGGATAGGACACACACTACTACACAACAGGCACTTTTTTGGAATCCCCAGGGGAAAAGACAAAGAGGGGAGGAGACAGATAGAAGCAGAGATGAAGACGATGGGGAAGACATGGAATGTTTCATAAAAGAATGGCAAAAAAACAAAACGACTTGGAAAGTGTTTGTTGAAGACCTATGCTCCACTGGGAGCTAAAAAGGTAGAAGAAGAAGAGATTAATAAGGCTCAGATTATTATGACATGTCATATTATTTTTCCTAATATATATTTTTGAAATCCAAAATGTTTCAACAGGTTTCATGCCTTTCTAAACATTCTGATGCTGTTTTTATTGGTCATATAAATGCATATTTTTACCATAATTTAGGTTTAGGTCACATTTTGAACAAATTGGGAGCATACAGGCATATTTTTTGGTTATATTTGTCGTCATTTAGGTGTAATACAATTTTAATGGATGAACCTTTATTAAGCAGAAAAAATGTGGCTTTGTTATTTTATTGCAAAGAATCATATAACCTAGCACAAATAAATACAACATGTCTATAACTCAGACAATATAATTCAAAATAAATATTTAGATGGCAAAGAAAGATCACTTTTAGTTTATGTACCATATATCAGGATAATCATTTGAAATTCAAATATAAAAGATACCTTTGACCAAAACACAACACAGAGCAGCAGTGCTCAGGAGTAAAGAAAGTATAGTAAAGAAAGTTTGCTCTAAAGTGAGACTTCAAACAAGAATACTATCGCAAGCTGCTTCACAATTTGAAGTGGAGATAATGCATGCAGACATTCCTTTGGTGTGAAAGTAATTGCAGAAACTGCGGGAGAATTGAGAGAGATGCTCTGCCTCAGAAATTACTCGACAACAAAAACAAAGATATGAGAGCAGAGTCTGACGCAAAAGATATAGACACCTTAGCGAATAAACTGACATAATTTTTAATAGCAAATAAACAATTAAATTATGTCATATTTTGGTCTTCAATTTTTAGGTCATATTTGCAAACATATTTAAATGATACTTAGGTCATATTTGAAATTTTTTACGTCATAGAAATCAGAGTCTTAGTTATTATATGTATTCTATATTATTAAATGAACTGCCCAGATACCAGTAGGAATGACAAGAAAAGGAAACGGGGATAGTGGCTGCACAATGGAAGACCATCAAGCAACATAGCAAGAAAGTCAAGGAACTGGAATCCATAATGAACTAGGAAAATTGGAATGCCTAAAAGACCTGGAGAAGAACCATCAAGACAGAAGAAAAGACTGCAGTATGGACTTGGGAACAGTTGGAGAACTTAGTACAGAACTGGATGTGTTGGCAGAGTGTGGTTGCAGCCCTTTGCTCCATGACGAACTGCAAGATTTAAGTCAAATTATATTATTACATAACTACAAATAGAAAAACTATAATTTTTACTATAATAAATACCTTTGAAAGCATCCACATCCACACCACGTTTGTAGAAACATATAAAAGCCTGTTGGATGCAATAGAACAAAGAGATTATGAGTTGAGATTTTGTGATCGCAAGTTTTCGTCTTTGTGGATATGTAACATAATAAAGGCTTCATCGTTCTATCAGAACATGAAAGAGTCTAAAACAAAACAAATGTTGCAATATATTTCTTATTAGTTGGTTAGAAAACAGTTTCAAAATAGAAAAAAACAGGCCATCACTTTATCAAAGAATGCAACCTGTACACAGATGTATATACTACAGTCTTAGAATTATTTGACCCACATTATGAGTAATGAATTCAACATTACTTTGGAACTTCAAGTTGTTTTGTTATATAGTTTGTTTCTTTAACAAGCAGCATTATGTTAGTTAGTCCTAATGTGCAATCTACAATTTTAACAACTTTCTTCAACTTGTCCTGCTGTGGATCAACAAAGTAGTCACTAGCTATCACATATGGTAATAGGGAGACTGGTTAGTCCCGAGGCAAGATGCCGGTCTCGAGACAGAGTTAAGTTGTGAGTTAAATAGCCTGCGGCAACCACCCTGGTCTCAGTAGGGAGGCATGGTTTGAAACATCATTGTAATGAATTATCTCCACATTGTTCCACCCAAGCACATAACAAAAATTGGTTTTTCTACTGTGTCTGCTATAATGCAGGTCTTCATTGTACGAATAGTGTTTTCAGTAGGAAGCTGCAACCTCTAGATTGAGGGCCCATAGTTTTCATAAAAAATATTATTTTAAAAATTTGGTAGAAATAACCAGGAATAAAACATCAAATGGCCTATTTTTCATCTTCTTCTTCTACTCAATTCCCAAAGAAATGCAGGTATTCAACATTTTCCAAGCTGTTTTTTTAGGTAATTTTTTCTTAAAGTCATTTCATATTTTTTTCCCCATCTTTTTAAAATATTTGTTTACATGTTTATTCTCCAAGTGTTTTTTTGCCTTTCTCTTTGTTTTCTCCCATATTCAAAATCAGGAATGTTTTATTTAGTGTACATGTATTTACAAGTATTTTAAAGATGTCACTAAGAACCATTACATCAAATTGTAATGGATGAAAGAGAGGTCTGCAGCTGACCATGTAGTCAGTTACAAAGTGGCTGCTGCTTTTGCTGTGAGATGGGACAAAGAACATTGAAGGAAGAATTTTTTAGAAGTGGTCATTATAAAAGTAAAACTTAAGTGCATCCGTTTCTTTCTTGGCCTGTCAGTCATGGTCTCAGTGCATCAATGTTCTCCATGCAGCAGATAGCCTTAATGTTTTCTTCAGCCACCCTCTACACCAACAACCAGGAGAATGATGGCAATGTGATGTTTACATTTCTTATTCATTCATCTCTTACTAGGATAGAACTAATTCATCTCTTACTAGGATAGAACTAATTCATTTCTTACTAGGATAGAACTAATTCATCTGTCTCTAGGATAGAGCTAATTCATCTGTTTCTAGGATAGAACTAATTCATCTCTTACTATCTATCTATCTATCTATTGACCTTTCGAGCCGTAACCGGCCCATAGGGCGTAGACCAAGATACACCTTCTCCTATATGAATTTTTGTTCTAGCAGTTTTCTTTTAAAGATATTTTATCAAATCTCGCCATCTGTCTCTGTTCTGTGCAAGCAGTTCTATCTCATTGAGGGAGCCGATTCCTGCTGCTCTTGCCTCTCTCATCAATGTTCTTCTCAGTGTCTCCCTGGGTCTTCCTCTTTTTCTTTTACCTGTTGTTTCCCATATGAGGGCTTGCTTTGCTATTCGATTATTATCTCTTCTCATCACATGTCCAACGTATGACCATCGTCTTTTCTTTATTACTGAAGATATTAGTGGTTGATTGGCGATTTCTCTAATTTCCTCGTTTGTTTTGAATTCGTTCCATTCTATACCAAGTATTTTCCTTAGACATTTATTTTCGAATGCGTTCAACTTTGTTTCTATATCTCTTGTTGTTTTCCAGCTTTCACACGCATATGTAAGGGTTGATAGTACATTTGATTTGAATAGCCTAAGTTTTGTGTTTGTGCTAATGAGTTTTGATTTCCACAACTTTTCAAGGCTTCTGAAAGACATTGCTGCTTTAGCCAGTCTGATTCTAATTTCTTTGCTCGTATCCCCTTCTCGATCAATGTGACTTCCAAGATAGATGAAGTGATCGATCTCTTCTACTGGTTTGTTTTCCATGTATATTTTGTCACTTGTTGGAATTAAACTTTTCATGACTTTAGTCTTTTCATGATTGACCTCAAGCCCAATTTTGCTGGCTATTGATGATAGTTCATTTGTGTTTTCCTGCATCGTTTTTATCTGATTGCTGATGAGAACTATGTCATCAGCAAAGTCCATTCATCTCTTACTAGGATAGAACTAATTCATCTGTTTCTAGGATAGAACTAATTCATCTCTTACTAGGATAGAACTAATTCATCTGTTTCTAGGATAGAACTAATTCATCTCTTACTAGGATAAAACTAATTCATCTCTTACTAGGATAGAACTAATTCATCTCTTACTAGGACAGAACTAATTCATCTGTTTCTAGGATAGAACTAATTCATCTCTTACTAGAATAGAACTAATTCATCTCTTACTAGGATAGAACTAATTCATCTGTTTCTAGGATAGAACTAATTCATCTGTTTCTAGGATAGAACTAATTCATCTCTTACTAGGATAGAACTAATTCATCTCTTACTAGGATAGAACTAATTCATCTGTTACTAGGATAGAACTAATTCATCTGTTTCTAGGGCTATAAACAGTAAAGAGGAGGGGAGAGAGAAAGATTTTTATCAATTCTGGTTCGCTGATCTCAGCAGTCAGCAATAAACCTCTGACTACTTCCTGCTTCTGCATTGTTACAACAAAAGTAAGCATTCAAACTGGAGTTTATAAAAATCTCTAAATAAGGGAAAAAAAGATGATGCTGTGTGACAGATACCAAAAAAAAATAATGTGCATTGAAACTTAAAACTCACCTGGCAATCTAGTCTGATATTACTGCGCTGATTAGTAAAAGCCAGTGTTTTTATAACACTGCCATCATCCATTTCTCCATCATTCCAATTGGCCAGGTAGCAGTCAGTGTGAATTTTGACTCCTAAGTTTTGAAGACTGGCTCTAACTTCATTCTCTACTGTTGGGTTATTAAAGCAGCTTATCCCCTGTTATGATAAATAGAATACTGAATAGGACCATGAAGAATAGTAAATTATTATATAAGTTAAACTTCTGTACTCTTTAAGTAATTCACTACTGGACTGTGTAAAAAAAAGTATTTTATTTTTTAATTAAAGAAAAAGATATTAAAACAGCATTAAAAAGATGGCAAAAAAAACATACTTGGAAAGTATAGCCACATTACATAATTGGAACTTGCAAACATGTTAACAGTAAGTTTTTTTTATTTTTTATTTTTCAAACTTTAAAGACATAATTTTTATTGCTTTTCAGGAGAAAAAAGAAAATAAACCAAATTCACATCAGTTACAGGTGACCACAATCAGATCTATGAATGCAATTCAGAAAGTTTTATCTCCTGTGCAGTAATTCTGACCACAGCATTCCAAGACATATGACAATGATGTGATAATAATTTCCAATGAAGTGACTACTGAAACATCTAGCAGCATTTGCCTGGAACATGGATGTGTGGTTGAAACAATGTACATTGATTGAATTCCTCACAACAGAAGGTTGTGCACCCATCAACATTCATTGATGAATGACTGTGGCCAATGTGAATGTCAGCACAGTCAGTAGGTGGGCAATAAATATAAAGCAACAATCCTATCACAATTAACCTTGAAGAACAGTGTGGATTATTAATCACATACATGGATGTACAGCAATAAGCAGACATGGAATAACTGATTAGTGCCAATTGTTGTGTCAAGCAGAAAGATGCAACAGTAATAATTGAGATTTTAATAAAATGAATCCATTCACATTATCCATGCCTTGTTGGTTATAGGAAAGTGTGTGCAAGATGGGTTCTATAAATACTGATGCCAGAAATGAAACAGCACTGACAGCAGCAGGAACTTCTCATGCAATATAGTCAAGGAGATAATGCCTTTCACTGCCAAATTGTCCTTGCCTATGATTCATGGTCACATCATTATGTCTCAGAAAACAAGCACCAGTCTATAGAGTACAGGCATTAGGACTCACATGCCCTATAGAGTACAGGCATTAGGACTCACATGCCCTATAGAGTACAGGCATTAGGACTCACATGCCCTATAGAGTACAGGCATTAGGACTCACATGCCCTATAGAGTACAGGCATTAGGACTCACATGCCCTATAGAGTACAGGCATTAGGACTCACATGCCCTATAGAGTACAGGCATTAGGACTCACATGCCCTATAGAGTACAGGCATTAGGACTCACATGCCCTATAGAGTACAGGCATTAGGACTCACATGCCCTATAGAGTACAGGCATTAGGACTCACATGCCCTATAGAGTACAGGCATTAGGACTCACATGCCCTATAGAGTACAGGCATTAGGACTCACATGCCCTATAGAGTACAGGCATTAGGACTCACATGCCCTAAAACAGTTCATTTCAGCGAGTTGTCACTTCAGCAGGGAATGTGTTGATGGCCATCTTTTGGGACATATCCAAGCAGAAATGTTGGAACACATCAGTGCTGCAACCCTAGTTGCAGTGTGACAATATTGTAGAAACTCCACACATGACTGCTGTGTGCTTGTCAGGCAAACACACAACTATTAAGCACAACATTGCTCAACCACACACAAGTAGACAGCAATAAATTGTCTGAATTAAAGGGTCTCAAGTTTCACAATATTTTACCACACTTGCCATTTGTCCCTAACCTGACACTCTGAAACTCAAGGAATACTTCAAGGAATGCTGGTACATTTCTGATGAAGAGGTACAAGTAGCTGTGCATAACTGGTGCTGGAAGTAGATGAATCCTTGTGAACGGAAAATTCAACATGTTCAGCATTGGCACATATGTGCAGATCAGGATGGTGACTATGTTTAAAAATAATGACACCCTCTCCAGGTATAGGACATTCCAAGCTTCCATTAAAGTACAACTCATACTATCTTGGAGGTTATGAAAATATGACCTCAGAGGAAAAACTTTTAAAGTCACACTTATACATTTAAAATTTTCAAACTTCTTAAAACAAATTGTCACACAAGAAAAGAAAACAGAGATAAGCTTCAACTCACATCAGTTACTGGTGGCTCCACCAAGATCAGATTACTGGCAGCAACACCAAGTTTGATCAATGAGTTCAAACAAGTCCAAGCATCAATTGTATTACCATACACAACTATCTTTTCTAGATAATATAGAAAATGACATAAACTCATCATCATTTTAACAAAAGCACTCACACACTTCTTTTCTCTAATACAAAGGAAAAGATGAATGTTCTAATAGGTAAAAAAATAAAGGTGACCATCATAATCAAGTACCAGGCCTGCTGGCATAGGTGATCATGTCTCTCCACAATTTTTGATCTCAACAGTTATTTATCATTTCTGTTGTTGACCTTCTGCCAAGCCATTCTCTTAAGCTGTCTGGTATTTTTCTCTTTCGAAAGGTGGCTTTCCTCTATCTCTTCGTCCGTCAATTTTCCCAGTTATTACAATATATTCCAGTTGTTCTCTTCACATTACATGGCCAAAAGTGATTAAGTTCTTATTAATATTGGAAATTAGCTCTCTTTTTGCTTTGGCCTCTTTCAGAATGTATTAATTTTTCTTCTCGCTGTCCATGATATTCTAACATTCTTCTAAAGGCGACAAGACATTTAAAAACAGGTCCCATTAGTTTCATTTGTTTAAAGCAAAGGATTCATCTACATCTGCATGAAAATGAATGCTTTCTAAAACATTTAACAAAGAACACTGTCAGAAACACGTTGTTTCTTAGCAAAATTATAGCTCTCATAGTTTTATATATATATATATATATATATATATATATATATTGAGACAAACAAATGGTGAAGAAACTCAAGTACTGACATAAATTCTACTATAAGACAAATCGCTAAGATAGTTTTGTACAGTATTTTAGTACCAGAACAAGACTGAAAAAATGGCAGCCAAACATACTTGAGCATAACAGTGTTCAAAATTTAGAAAAATTGTGCATGCATGTGTGTGTGTATGTGCAAGTGGAATGATCTTTGTTCAAATTCTACATAATCTAAATGGGACTGACTGAACCTTTCCGAGCTGCTTTATGTTAAGTTAGAAATGTTATACTTCCTTACCATCACTTTATTAAAGATCAGTAGAACTACTACAACTACACAAAAGCATTTGACAAAGTAAAGCAAGTGGAAATAATCAATATGCTGGAGAAATTAAACATTGATGGTAAGGATATGTCAAAAAATCATACAAAAATATGTACTGGCAACAAACAGCAGCCATAAGAATTAGCAATTAAGCAGGACAGTTCCAATATATAAAACAAGGAGTCAGACAAAGCTGTGTTCTTTTGCTGAATTTGTTTTCACTTAACAATGAAAATACTATGAGGTTAATAGTAGAAAAAAAGGAATTGAAGTCAATGTCACAAAATTTACAATTTGCAATATGTGGATGACACAGTCTTACTAGCAGAGGTAGAAAATAAACTACAAGAAAGGATAGACAAAATAGTAAAAAAGAAAAAAAGCAACAAAGAATGGTCTCAATCTGAATAGTAATAAAACAGAAGTAATGGTCAAATCGAAGAAATAATCATCACCATCATGCAGCATAAAAATAAACAAGATGACAAGTCTGAAACAAGTGCAATGCATCAAATACTTGAGCACAATAACAACATCAGATGGAAGATGTAACACAATAATATAAAGTAGACTTAATAGTAGAAATAGCATTTCAGAAAATAAAAAACGTCTTATGCAACAAGTCTATGTCAAAAGAAGTGAGAAAGAGAGTTCATTGGTGCTATATAAAGTCAATTCTGACCAATGGAAGTGAATCATGGACAGTAGACAAACAAATGAAAAGATGATTAGAGGCTACAGAAGTGTGATTTCTCAGAAGAATGTTAAAAGTTCCCTGGGGAGCTAAGAATGTCAATGAGGACATTCTCAAAGAGGTCAACAAAAAGGGAGCTCCTAAAAAACATCAGAAGGAAACTATGAACATTTTTCAGGCACATCATCATAAGAGGAAAGATGGAATACTTGTTGCAATCGGCATAATACAGGGAAAGAGAGATTGTGGATGACAAAGAGAAAAAATACTAGATAACTTGCATGGAAAACAGTCAACAACAGAATTGATATGATGCACTGTGGATAGAAGATTGTGGAAGGACATGATAGCCTATGCCAAAAGGTACGGCACATGATGATGATTTCATTACAGGTATACATCAAATACCACTTAATGTTGTATTATAATTAATGATTTTATACTGGATCAGGTATGGCTTTGCATCAAACTCATCATTAATCTGTTACTTTCTCTTCTTCTTTCCATCCTCCTTTGCATTTCAGTGCTGAGAGGAAATATAATTTGTAGTGTTTTGCTTTTCTGTTGACCTCTGCTGCTGTTATGTTTCCTAGTGTTTCTAATATTCCATCAATACATCTTTTTCATGACTGACCCTTGAGTCTGGTGTTCTCAAAATGTTGATTCTTGTTTTGAGTTTTGGTATTTCTGTCTTATCACATGCCTGCAAGTTTACCTGCTGTTCTTTGTGTATTCCAGGAATTTATTGTAGCAGGAATTATTGTTAGATTTTTTCCTCAGTTCCTCATTTCTAATCTTATCACTCAGGCTGTTTCCTTTGATGTGTTTAGCATGTTTCCTTTGATGCGTTTAGCATGTTTCCTCTGGTAGTGATTATTTTTGTTATTGTTCATGAGTTTAGAGTCTAGGTCTGACATTGGTAGCACAGCACTGGAATGAAGGTTGTGTTGTAGGGTGCCCGTTTTGACTCTAGTGTTATTTCCTTCTTGGACAACTATGGTGATAGTTGTCTGATAATTTGATAAGTTTTTTTGCTTCTTCAGTCCATTTCTGCATGCTTGTGAATTGTCGTTTGTCACTAGACTTTTGAGGTATTTAAATTATTCCACTTGTATTTATGTGCCTGCCATCATTATAAATGTAGTAAAAGGGATGGAACATTTTAGGGTTGCTTTATGTTCAGTTATGAAGATTCTACTGGCTTACCATCACTTGTTTAAAAGAATATTTTATTTCATTACAGGCATGCATCAAAATCCACTTACTGTTGTATTTTAAGTAATAATTTTCTACTCGATAAAGCATGACTTGTGCATCATATTCATCATTTATCAATAGCAGATTAGAGGGTACTGGGCCATTGTATCTCAAATCTGGCGACTGAGGCAGTGAGTCATTGCAGGCTCCATTAACAACATCTGCTTTGGTTGGAGCTGGGACATAATACTGCACACCAGTGCAAAGCACAAGGTGGTCATATGGTACAACAGCATCTCCATTTACAGTTACTTGTTTTTTCGTCCTGTTAAATTGAAATAAATGTATAAGCAGTTTGTTGTACAGATGTATAAATATATGAGTAAAGTTTCTATGTATATTATTTTCATCTATCTATGTTTATGAATTAATTTGCACTGTTTATAGGCATACATAGGCCAGAAATAAACATACATTTATGACCTGCCTGAAATATACAATGTATCATTCAAGACTTTTGATTACCATCTATCAAGAGAATTCTGACCTGAGGTATATAACTATCAAATTTTATTCTGCTAATAAAATACCTAATTATATATGTATATGGCCTTTGGCATCTTGACAGACAGTTGGTAGCAAGCAATCACGATAAGTCTGTAATTTGGTAAAGCATTAGTGATTCATACTGGGTGCTGCTTTACTAAACAGCTTCTTTTGTGGCTGAATTTGCCAGTCTTGGACAGACAGTTTCATCCACAGAACGAACAAGGTGTATTTGCAGTACCTGGCCTTGTCTCTTTTCTCTTGCACCTTTTGTTTTCTAAATTTGATATCAGCTCTATCTCGAAAGTTGCTGTGCCATTTTTTATTTTTGCTGCAGCCACATTTTCTCAGTTTCTTTCACTGATAAAAAATTCCCTCAAGGAAGCCCTGCAAACATCCTTATATCTCAGCACTGGTCTACCCTTTGGTCTCTTTCCGTCCTTAAGTTCACCATACAATATTTGTTTGGGAATATGATTGTTTGTCATTCTTCTTACATGGCCCAGCCACATTAATCTATGAATCCTAAGAGTTGTCATGATCAATGGGAGTTTGGCTCATTGTAAAACATTAGAGTTTGTCACTTTGTCCTGCCATTTGATGTTCATAATCTTACGAAGGCAACGTACATGAGAGCTGTTTAACCTTTTCTCCTGTCCTGCATAGGTAGTCCAAGTTTCTGATCCATATAGAAGTGTACTAAGCACACAACTTTGGTAAATCTGAATCTTAGTCCTGAGTGTTAAATTGGTGTTGGCCTATGCTATCTTTAAGTTTACCAAATGTGGAAGCTGCCTTTTCAATTTGGGAATTTATTTCTTCTTTACTGTTTGTGACCATAGAACCGAGATAGGTGAACTTTCTCACAGATTCAAGGGGTATGTTATTTAATGATATAGCTGTGGGGCTGGCATAATAAAATACCTAATTAACTGTTAATAAATAAGAAGTCATCATCATGTGTAATACTGGTTGGCATAGACGATAATATCCTTCCACAATTTTCTATCCACAGTGCATTGTATCAATTCTGTTGTTGATTGTTTTCCATGCCATGATACCAAGCTATCTAGTATCTTCCCTTTTTGTTGTCCACGATCTCTCTTTCCCTTTATTTTGTCAGATGTAACCAAGTATTCCAATTTTCCTCTTCTTACGATGTGCCTGAAAAATGTTGATTGTTTCTTTCTGATGTATTTTAGGAGCCCCCTTTTTGTGTTGGCTTCTTTGAGAATGTCCTCATTCATCAATCACTGAGTTGACTGATATAATCTGTCCATCTTTCCAGTATCTTCCCCTTGCCCATTATTATATTTTCTTCCTTTGACTTCACACATCCTGAAACTTTCACTTCTTTTCTTCCTGTTAATTCATTTAAATGATTGTGCATATATTTTGCGTCTTTCTTTTATTGTTTTTCCATTTCTTCCCATTTCTGCTTTAACCATCCTTCCTTTGCTTCTCTGCATTTATTTTGGATATCTTTGTGCAATATTTTGTATGTCCGTGTTTTCATCTTTTGTCGATTATAATGGTTCTATTAATTCTTCTGTTATCCATTTCTTTTTGTTTACTCTTTTAGTCACTGGTATTACTTCTTTCGATGTTTGTTGAATCATTTGTTTGAGCATTTCTCACTGCTCGTCAATGTTCTGTATTTTCTCAATAGCATTATATCTATTTTGTATTACCGTGTTATATTTATCACTCATCTGTCTATCTGCTATAGAGGTGATTATAATAATGAAAAATTAAAGAAAATGGAAAAAGTGGTACACTTAATGGTAGACACTATTGGTAAATCTGAGATTTCTGTTTATATCCATATATATTTTTGTTCTGTTGTTTGTTGTTCCTGCTGATGGCCTTTTGGCTGAAACGTCAATCTACTTTTGGTTTCTTACCTACGAAAAGCTGTTACCATACCACTTTCAAGTTTTTGTTTTAAATTCATTGTCATCACAATCATCATTGTCACCTGATGCTCCCTACCAGACAAAGTGGCTGCTTAAAATATGAAACATAAAAACACAATTATTTAAATAAAATTATCATTAAAAAATACTCATGATTATGGATAGACATGTCTTCAGAAAGGCTGACCTATTGATTGATGTCATCTTGCCATACACAACATTAATCCATGTTCTGAGAGCCATCTTAGCATAGTGGCTATGGTTGTAGCAGTAGCTGTAATACAAAATATAAATAAGCAAATAAAAGTACACACAAAAGTAAAACAAATAAATGTCAAATCATATTTTGATGAAGGAAAATATGTCTTATTTCAAAATCTCCTCCCCCCCGCCCCAAAAAAAAGAAGTTATGAATATATCCAAACTAAATGAATATATACCTCAAAATCGTCAATGAACACAATTTCATAATGTTATAGAAATGACATCTAGAAGCAGTGATTGTAAATTAGATACATATTCTAACCCCCCCCCCCCCCCCAAAAAAAAAAAATTATTGAATAAAACCTAGTAGCAATAACATAACTGAGGATAAGAAATATAGTTACCATCAATTAGTAAAATAAATTTAAATACATTTTGAACAAATTTTTTGCTACTTTCACTTAGTTGATACTGCAATGTCTGCACATTTTAAGTTCCTAAAGCTGCACTAAATAATAACATTCCTTATTTCTAAATAATCACATTGTTTATTTATCTCACTCACCATCCTTTACTAATGCTACATTTGATTTCAATTTTCTACAATTTCAGGTTTTCTAATTATTCAAAAACCATCTCATGATTTAATTAACTCTTAGATTATCTGCCTAAAATCCATGTTTTTATGCAACCTTGGGGAAAAATGTGGATTGCACAACATCATGTCTTAACACTTATTTAACTTCATGTATTACTGTGATGTACTATAGTTCCAATTATGCATAATTGAGTAGACTTTAGAAAAAAAAAAATCAAACAAAGAATCTAAAAATGAAAAAAAGAAGCTGGTCTAGAGAAACATTTTTTAAAAACACTGAGGTGAGAGGCAACAACAGCAGGCATCAGCTCCTTTGCCAAGATTGAGTGGTCTGCCCATAATGGGGATGTGTGATGAGATACAATGCAGGTTTTGTGTCTGACACATATCAAAGATCATCGGACATAGAAAGTCTACAATTACTGCCCTGTGCATCATCTTCAGCTTGAAAGAGCAGTACATGGACAGAATAATTGTTAGTTATCTATTTTAAACTCTTAATGGACTCAGTCCATAGGGGGAAGGGGTGAGGGCACAAAGGGCAGACTGGCCCTAGGTTGGTAGGGAAGTTTGTGGGCCTTCATTGGGTGAATTCTCTATCACTGGAGGAAATTGGAAAGATCTGGCTGTGGATCATAGTATATGGAGAGCAGAAATTAAATACGGCACAGCAACTTCTGAGGCAGCATTGATGTCCAATTAAGAAGACAATAGGTGCAGGAGAGAGGGGGCAATCTACTGGTGCATCTTGTTCATTCTGCAGTCAGGTCTGTCTATCCTGAGTTGGCAGATTTGGCCACTGAGGAGGCTGTTCAGTAAAGAGAGCATCCAGCATAGGTCACTAATATTTAATATTAATTTTTAATACTAATATTAAAAACTAATATTATATTATATTTTATCAATATTATCGCCAAAGGCCATATATATATATATAAAATTAATTCTGATGCTTTCAGAAACCAAAAATCACTGCTTATGACATGTTCATAAAAAGAGTAAACATTTTTTTTTATTTATGCCTACATGGTAAATAAAAAACCTGATCAGTTGTTTCAAATGTGAAGGAATCTTTGACAGATCTCTGCCGTAGAATGTGTGTTTACAAAACTGAATATCCAGAAATGACGTTCTAAATATTAAAATATTAAAGTTAATGAAATACACACAATTTTATGAACAATTTTATGCAAACTCTCAAATTAGTAACTCAATTGCAAAAGCCTATTAATAGACAAGTAAGAATTTTGAATAAGCTATCTGCATCTAAAATTTGGCATTTTGAACAACATGAGTTAAGTAATAAAAATATGTCTAAGAGATCATCTTTTAAAAATGTATTTATGTATTTATCAGAATGAAAGAAAAGGAAAATATTTTTTTATAAGTGAACAAAAAGTTAATGTTACAAAGAACAAAGTAATACACGAGATATTTATATCTATCATGTCTTAAATTTTTTCTTGTGTAGAATGTGAGGTGTTGCATAGAGGAAGCTGTCTAGCTGTCTGGACATTGTTCGGTGTGTAGCTTGAGTTGTTGTCATTTTGAATTCACTTAATAACTCTCTAATTCTATAGATCCTCCTTTTGCCAAGTCTTCCTTTTACCAGTATGATTGTGCTTGAAGCAAATGCTGTCACATACCAGCTTTCAACATTGCTAAGACATCCAAACATTTCTATGCCAGCTAAACAACAAATAATAAATAGCATTTTCATACCAACTTTGTGCTATGAAAAAGTCAAACATGGACCCTTTCTAAATCACATTTAAGAAAGATCAATACATGTGAGATGTGATGCTTGAGAAAAGTAATAAAAAACACAAGAAGAGATAGAATACCAAATGAAACCATAAGAAAAATGGTAGGAGCAAAACCCTGCCAAGAATATATAGAACAACAACAACTTAAATGGTTTGGCCACCTGATCAGAATGAATCCTCATCAATCACTATCAAGGGCGTTCTTCTCAAGAATGCATGGAAAAAGACAACCAAGAGGAAGACTAGAAGAAGATGGATAGATGCAGTGACAGAGACATGTAACAACAAAGGAAAATCACTAATTCAGACAGTTCGAGCAGCTCAAGAACGACAAATAATATAAACCACGACACCTTTTATTAGTGAAAAGAAAAAGAAAAGAAGAAGAAGAAGAAGTTGCATATAAGGAATATGGTGTTAGTGACCATAAATTTTACAGACCTTCAACGCATGATTTTTGGGGTAATATGGTCCGGTATTATGCCCGTGCCATTTTACTTTCCCAGAAAAAAATCCGGTACCCATTTAAGGCTGGGTGAACCTGGAAGCCGTCAGTTGAGATCGAACCCTACCTCTTGTCCTTTGTAGTCCAGTTCACTAACCACTGAGCTATCATGGCTCCTATTTAATACTTTGATGTTCAATAATTAATTTACTTCAATGTGTTTTTAATACTTTATTTTTTTTTCTTTTTTATTACTTTATTTTTTTTTAAACTTTATCCTTCCTTATTTTGTTTGCAGCAATTCTTAAACATTTCCTTTTGCTATGCTATGCTTGTGTATTTCAAGGACTGTCAGGTAACATAATTCTATAAACAATGAATCATTTGTCAGTCATCAGTTTCCATTTTTCTTGTATAGTAACATTTTCATGTTCCAGAATCTGTGCTATTTTGTAGTCTATGTTTGCTCCCACAATTCTGGTTTCAATTTTTTATATCTCATTTGCTATTGTTGGCAAAGATACTAAAAGGTACTTTACTCTGTTTAAGTTTGATTTAGTGTCACTCAGTTGTTAGTGATAGCAATGTATGAAAGATTTAGCGTTATTGACATAATTTCTATTTTCTCAATCACTGCTGAGCTCATGGCAGATATAGGCCTAATTGAGACACTTGATATGATGTTGAAATATGTCTTTATTATTGTTATTATTAGATTCTAGTCATCAAGAAATAGCTCATTAAAATATTGTATATAACAATGCTGCTTTTCCCTTTTTCATTGTTTTTATAGCTTTTTCCACCTCAGATTTTATGATTTTATAGCCTGATGTACATTTTATAACTGGTTTCTTGTCCCTTTGATCAAGAAATAGTTCTGTTATATATTCCTGCCATCTATCTATAATATCTTTATTGTCTGTTAGCATTTTTCCTTTTTGTCTGCAATGCATCCACCTTCTGTGGCTTTCTTATTTTTATTAGTCGTTCTCTTTATTTCTGTGTGCATTCCTCTTAAGTATTGTTTGCTTTCCATAGTTTCTATTTTTATACATTTTTGACTGAGCCAGTCATCTTTTGCCTTTTTGCACTTTTTGCGTATTTCATTATCTATTTTATTGTATTGGGCAGTGTTCTTCGCTTGTCTCCTTTCTTCTATTTTTTCTAAGATAGTGTTAGTTATCCATTTTTGTTTTTTGCTCTTTTCTCTTTTGGGTAAGGTGTCGCAGGTTTCTTGTATGCTTTTCTTTATGCATTGCCATTTTGTTGCTACTTTTTCATCAGGATTTTCTCTTCTGTTGAGCAATCTCAATTCTTTCTTCTAGCAGCTTCTGGTATGTGTTCTTTACTTGTATTGTATAGGTACCTTCAATATCTTTATGATTTAAAGCTGTTATATCTAGTGGTGAATTAGACTTTTGCTTGTTTCTCTTTAGTTTGATTTTCACTTTAATCATTACAGGATTGTGATCTGAATTAATATCTGCTCCTGGGTAGGTTTTGGCTTTCTTTACGCTGTTACGGAACCTTTCTTTTATCATTATGTAATCTATTTGATTCCTCTTCTTATCTCCAGGGCTTTTCCATGTGTATAGTTTCCTTTTCTCTTGCTCAAAGTAAGTGTTACATATTATCAGCCTGTTTTCTTCACAGAATTGTATTAATCTTTCTCCTCTGTCATTTCTTTTTCCTAAACCATGATTTCCTATAATGGTCTTATATCTACCTTTTCCAACTTTAGCGTTCATGTCACCCATTACAATCAAGATGTCTGAAGATTTCACTTGCTTCATAACTTTATTTAGGTCTTCATAGTATGCCTCTATTTGTTCATCAGTGTAGTCTTGAGTAGGTGCATATGTCTGTATTATTGCTATGTCGAATGGTTTTGCTTTAAAATTGACTAGTATAATCCTATCACTGAATGTCCAGTAAAAAGTAAAGTACCCCCGTCACGCCAAGTGGCGTATAGGGAAATATGGTGTTAATGACCCTATATTTTACAGACCTTCAGCACATGATTTTTGGGGTAATGTGGTCAGTATTACGCCCGTGCTGCTTTACTTTCCCAGAAAAAATCCGGTACCCATTTAAGGCTGGGTGAACCCGGAAGCCGTCGGTTGGGATCGAACCCTACCCCTTGTCCGTGGTAGTCCAGTTCACTAACCACTGAGCTATCGCGGCTCCCGTATGTCCAGTGGGTACTTATATATTTTTGTAGCTCTCTTTTTATCAGTATTCCTACCCCCTTTGATGTTCTGTTGTGTTTCCTGAGCATATAAATGTATATTTTTCGTCCTTTATGTACCCACATTCTTTCCATCTTGTCTCTGATATGCCTAAGAAATCTATATTTATTCGTTCTGCCTCTTGAATCAGATTTTCCAATTTCCCTTCTTGATATAGAGTCCTAATATTCAAAGTACTTATTTTAAGATCTTTTCTCTGACATAAGTTCGAATTCCTCTCCATGGCTTCCTCTGAACTAACAAAAGCAGCAGGACCTGACAGCATACAGATAGAGATGATACAGGCACTAGAAGATTTTGGCATTGAAGTGATTACAGACATATGCAACAACATATACCACACAGGATACATACCAAATGAATTAAAAACATCAACTTTCAGTGCATTGCCTAAAAAGAATGGTGCAGTTGAATGCAGTGACTTTAGAACAATAAGCCTAATGAGCCATGTTACAAAAATCTTGCTAAAAGTTATACAAGGAAGGATTCAGAATAAAATCAATACTGAATTAGATTAGCAGCAATTTGGATTTAGGAAAAATAGTGGGACAAAAGTGGCCATATTCTGCATGAGAACATTAATCGAAAAGTATACAGAAGTAAACACACCAATATATGCCTACACTGCTTCATAGACTACACCAAAGTTTTTGATAGAGTACACCACAAATAACTTATAGAATGCCTAAAAGAGATACATCTAGATGACATGGACATACGACTAATATGTAATCTATACTGGGAGCAAACAGCAATAATAAAGTATAACAAAGAGAACTCTACACCCATTGATATAAAAAGAGGAGTAAGACAGGGTTGCATTCTATCAACAAGCTTGTTCAATCTATACAATGTGCAAATCCTTAAAAACATCACAGAGATGCCAGGCCTACAAATTAATGGAAAGATTATCAATAACCTAAGATATCCTGATGATACTGCACTACTAGCAGAAAATCCTAAAGATCTACAACAATTACTTAATGAAATAAACATGATAAGCCAAAAATATGACTAGATATGAATATCAAAAAGACTAAAACTATGATCATAAACAAAGTAAATACTCAAAACCCACAAATGGATATTTAAATTGAAGGAATAGACCTGGAGACAGTTCAGAACTACAACTAACTTGGACATATTATAACCAGTGATGGAAAATGTACAACTGAAATAAACAAAAGAATAGGAATGGCAAAAAGGAATTTTAATGTCATGAAGAACATACTAACATCAAAACAAATAACACAAGGGCTAAAACTAAGAATAGCAAAATGTTACATCTTCTCAATATTCCTATATGGTGCAGAAACATGGACATTAGACAAGAAAACAGAACAGAGAAATTGAAGCCTTTGAAATGTGGATATATAGAAGAATAAGTAGAATTGGATGGAAGGAAAAGAAAACAAACGACAAAGTCTTAAAACAACTAAAAATAAAAGAGAACTACTAAACACAATTTAAACAAGACAAAGGCGATTTTTGGGCCATGTTAAAGGACACAACAGCATACTAAAAGTAATCCTGGATGAGAAAATACAAGGTAAAAGAGGCAGAGGTAGACCAAGACTAACATGGACGAGTAACATCAAAAGATGGACAAATCAGCCAATGACAACCTGCACCATCAAAGCAAGAGACAGAGCAGAATGGCGCTCCATGGTAGCCAACCTTCGTTGCGGAGACGGCACTCGATGATGATGATGATATAACAATGAATTTAAAAAAAAAACACATACAATTTTTTTTAAAAACTTGAAATTAAAAAGCATATATTTGAACCCTCACCTTTGTGCTAAGACTGCCTCTCTTAGTTCATTCGAAGGCAGTTCTCCGGGAATTCCATGAGGTGAGATGAGTGTGATGTTGTTAAATCGCAGATGTGGACTTTGAGAGAGAAATAACTTTATTAATGTATATGCATACAATTTTAAGAACCAAAAGATTAACCACAAATATACATAGCTATGCATTCATATAAAAATATATTACTCCTGTAGATTATGGAAAAAAAATATTTCTGTTTGTGAAAGACTAATAGTTTGTGTAATAAATATAGAATATCTGACTGATGATGCAGAGAAAAAAAAACTACCAGAGAAAGAAATAATAACGCTGCATTCACCACAGCTCTCTGAAAGAATCTCTGTCTCTAGTCAGTTCTCCTACATCTTTTGTAGTAAGATCTCTTTGATATCTTGAAGCCACCCTCTTCTTCATCTGCCGAAGATTCATCGCCCGGGAACCATACCTTCCATTATTTTTATTTCCTGCTTGCAGTGTTTTTTTATATGGCCATAATATTTTAGATTAAAAGACCAATGAGTAAGTTCTCAAAGAGGCCAACATAAAAAGGGAGCTCTTAAAACACATCAGAAAGAAGCAATCAACATTTTTCAGGCACATCATGAGAAGAGGAAAGTTGGAATACTTGGTTACAACTGGCAAAATAAAAGGAAAAAGAGATCGCGGACGACAAAGAGAGAAAATACTATATAGCTTGGTGTCATGGCATGGAAAACAGTCAACAACAGAACTTACATGATGCACTGTAGATAGAAGATTGTGGAGGGACATGATCGCCTACGCCAACTGGCATGGTACATGATGATAATGATAATATTTTAATATCCTTTGTAGAATGGTGTTTATAAGCCAGTTCTTTTTAATGTTTACATCTCTTAATATGTCTTCATTGATCTTCTTCATTATCTAAGGTATCTTAAGGATTTTTCTGTAGCATTTTGTTTTGAATGAATCGATTTTCTTCCTTGCTAACGCAAATAAAACACTGTTTTTGTTCTAAAATAAATATTATAATAAATACTAAATAAATATTATAATATTTGGTTGAGAATGGAGTGCACTACAAATACTAACCAATATACTAATGTCTCCAGGAAAGCAATACCAACATCAGAGGCTCCTACCACTACAATACAGGCATTGATTGTTACCTATGTTGTGAAAGTGAAACATGTCAACAACTTATTTAATAATAATATTTTGAATTGTAAAATCAGCAATTAAATATTTAACAATGAAAACATATAGATATAGATGTTGGCAACTGCTATAAAGATAATAGACACATGTTGGAGAGAAACAAATAGACAAATAGAGAGAAAAGGCAAATAAATAAAAGGAAAAGACATATTAATAAAAAGAAAGTAGACAAATATAGAATAGAAACAATTAAGAGAAAAAATATAACAAGTCAGTCAGAAGTTACAAAAAAGAGAGATTAGTGATGAAAATAAATAGAGCAAGAAGAAAAATAATAAGGATAAGAAAAATAAATAAACTGAGGAATGATGCATTTAAATTAATTAAATTTATCATCACATAATATGGATACATGTCTAACTTTAATTCTTCTTTACTACCAGTCTATCATTATTGGTTTATCAATTGTGAATATTAACAGGATCAACACACCATAACAGTAATTAGAAATGTTCACAAAAACACAGAGTAATCATGAATGTAAAAGTATTATAATCTGATAAGTTAACTTAACTTAATAACCTCAGGCAATGGAAGTGCAGAAAATATATTGCAATTTTGTTTGCTTATTCTTTTTATTTTGCATGTAAAACCTTGGGGAGATAACTGATAAATGAATAAAGGCAAACATAATAATGAGAACAAAATCTGGCTATAATAAAACTAAAACGAATATAGGAAAATACATCTGGCACATGCTTCAAGAATAGGGATGGAAAACTGTTTGACAACTGGAAATTTAAAGGAAATAAAAGTGGAGAAATATACAAATTAAAAATATGAGCAGTATATGTCACAGAATGACACAAAGACATGACACAGTTGCAGGAAAAGTAAAGAACATTTTAAACCGAATGTTTGGTACAGAAATACACTGATTTTGGACATTGTTATATTTTGTTGTTACTATACATTAAAATTAGGGAGCTGCAATAGCTCAGTGGTTAGTGAACTGGACTACAAAGGACAAGGGGTAGGGTTCGATCCCAATCGACGGCTTCCGGGTTCACCCAGCCTTAAATGGGTACTGGATTTTTTTCTGGGAAAGTAAAGCAGCACGGGCGTAATACCAACCACATTACCCCAAAAATCATGTGCTGAAGGTCTGTAAAATATAGGGTCACTAACACCATATTTCCATATACGTCACTTGGCGTGACGGGGGTACTTTACTTTTTTTTTTTTATACATTAAAATTGGGCCTACTTTTGTTTCCCATACTTTACTTTCATTAAAAAATGTTTATTATTTATTTTCTTCTTCTTCAGCATTCACAAGCTAACATATTCCCTACCACGCGGTTTAACACACTGTGGCACAACTGTTTTTTTATAATTTAAAAAAATGATGAAATACAGAAAAAAATTAATGAAAATTTATATAAAACACACAGCTTATTTAGACAATTTGTTCAGGACAGAGTTTAAAGAAAGAAACTGCAAGGTTTTAGTGGAAATAATTACTGAAACATTATAAATTGAAAGGCTCCTGAGTTTCTTGCATCAGTAACTAGAGACACATTTTGTTTCTCCTGGTACATACATATGTTAAATGGGTATAAATGTGTTGTATTGCTAATTTAAAGCCTTTTAGCCAAGCATAGCATCAGCATGTAAGGATTTTAAACTGTTTAACATTTTTGCCCAGGTAGTGGCCATCTGTATGTCAGGTCAGGTAATTTTATCTGCTACTGTATGCAGGGAATAGTACAACCTGCCAATGCCCTGCTGCCTTGCAGGTATGCTCGGGAGAGTAAAAGGCTAAGGGAGGGTACCCCGAAGTAAAACAACCCCACTGCCTTGTGGGTGAGACTTTTCAGTCAAAGGCTAGTGGAGCCAGCAGAAAACAAACCAACGGAAGGGAACAAAAAACCACTGTCGTAATTTCTTTGTACGGTCATGAATCGCCACAATATTAGAAATCACGACAGCAATGTTAGGGTGGATTCCAATGGAAAACCCTCATTTGGTAGGAGAGATCATGTGCTACAGGTGATACCCGGTCGTCATCAAGCTATTGTAAGCAAAATAAAGATAAAACAGACTCTAAAAAAAGGTACTTGGAATGTGAGAACACTCATGCAGAAGGATAAACTGGAAAACATCAAACAGGAAATGAAAAGAATGGGTTTACATTTACTGGGACTTTGCGAAATGAGATACACTGGATCAGGGGAGATATATTCTGATGAACATAAAATAATATATTCTGGAGGTACTGAACACCAATGAGAAGTAGGTATCATCTTGGATGCAGAAAGGACAAGAACAGTAAAAGACTTTTACCCAATATCTGACACAGTCCTTTTAGTGAAATTGAATGGAATGCTCATAGACATAAATCTTATACAATTTTATGCACCAACAGCAGACAGGCTAGAGGAAACAATTGATAAATTTTACAATGAGTTGAATGAGGCACTTCGTGAATAAAAACCACATGACAACATCATAGTTCTAGTGGATCTTAACGCAAAAGTAAGAAAGGAAAGAGTTGAGGAAGTAGTTGGGCATTATGGCTTAGGCGAGAGGAATGAAAGAGGTGACAACTTAATGACTGGGCAAGAACAAACAACATGATGATAGGAAACACCTGGTTTAAGCAACATCCAAGACGTCTATGGACATGGAAAAGCCCAGGAGACAACACACATAATCAAATTGATTACATAATGATAAGCAATAGATTTAGAAACAGTCTGATGTGTGTGAAAACTAGACCAGGGGCAGATTGCATCAGTGATCATGTACCAGTAGTGGGAAAGCTTATAGTAAAATTAAAAGCAACAAAACGAACCTCAGTTAACATCAAGTTAAATTTAGATTTACTCAAATCAGACAAGAAGTCACAAGACAAATATAAAATCACAATTCAGAACGGTACAATGCAGTAGAGAAGATACAAAGCATTGATGAACAGTGGGAAATGCTACAAGAATCAATGCAACAAACATCAAAAGAGTTCATACCACCAATGAAAACAAATTCAAGAAAGAAATGGATGACAGATGACATTTTGCAGCTAATGGAAACAAGAAGAAGAAATTAAGAAAATAAAGATGAGTATAAGAGATTAAATAAAGAAATTGTGATAAAATGCAATGAAGCAAAAGAAGCATGGCTAAAACAGAGATGCAAAGAGATTGAAATGCATCAATAAGGAGATTCAAAAGCTGTATACAAAGAAACTGAAGGATTAACAGGAAGAAAAACGCAATCAAAAACTGGATGTTTAAGATCAAAGGAAGGAGAACTGTTGATTGAACAAGAAAGCTTAAGGGAACGATGGACAGCAGAATACATTAAAGATCTTTATAATGATGAACGAACAGAAGTAAATATTAATGATAATGGAGAAGGACCAGAAAGTCCCAGGACCAGGAAGTTCAAAGAAGAAGTGGACGACGCCTTGCACAATATGAAAACAGGAAAAGCTCCTGGACCAGATAATATAACTAAAGAAGAGATTGAAGCCATGGGTGATTTTGGAATAGTAACAAAAATATTGAATGATATCTACAACACTGGATATATACCAGACGATCTGCTCAAATCAATATTCATAGCCTTACCAAAGAAATCTGGTGCGATTGAATGTGATGATCATTGCACAATAAGCCTTATGAATCCCATGACTAATATATTACTAAGAATCATCATGCAAAGAGTGTGAAACAAAATCAGTCCAGAAATTAGTAATGAACAGTGTGGTTTTGTTAAAGATAAATGAACAAGCAATGCCATATACATTCATAAGATCTTTAGTAGAAAGAGCCATAGAGGTGAAACAGATCTATACCTATGTTTCATAGATTATACCAAAGCATTTGACAAAGTAAAGCACCAAGAGATAATCACAATTTTAGAAAACATAAACGTAGACAGCAAAGATCTAAGAATAATAAACAACATGCAGTGGCAACAAACAGCGGCCATAAGAATTGGAAACCAAATGGGAATGTTTCAACAAATAAAAGAGGGTGTTAGGCAAGGTTGTGTGCTGTCACCAGATTTGTTTAATATTTATAGTGATATTATTTTAAGATCCATAAGGAGCATGCCTGGAATAACAATTGAAGGTCATAATATAAATAATCTAAGGTATGCTGCTGATAAAGTCTTAATCGCTAAGAGTGAAAATGAGTTACAAGAAATGTTAGACATTATAGTGAAAGAAAACAAAAATAAAGGACTCAGCCTTAATAACAAAAAGACAGAAGTAATGGTAACAACAAGGAAAAAGACATCACCTCAGTGCAAAATAAAGACAAGTCGAACAATATTAAAACAAGTAAATGAATTTAAATATCTGGAAAGAAGAATATTAACCTCAGATGGTAGGTGTACAAAAGAGGTGAGATGCAGAATGGCTCAGGCAAAAGCAGCTTTCCAAAAAATGAGGAAGATACTATGCAATCCATTTTTGACAATAGAAACAAGAAAAAAAGAGTTCTTAAATGTTATGTAGAGCCAGTCTTAACATATGGATATGAATCATGGACAATAGGACAACAGACAAGATAATCACTGGAGGCTGTAGAATTGTGGTTTTACAGAAGAATGCTGAGAATACCATGGACAACTAAGAAGAGTAATTAAAACGTTCTGAAAGAGGCCAAATCAAAAAGAGAGCTAATTTTCAGTATTAGAAAGAAACACTCATCATTTTTTTGACCATGTAATGAGAAGAGAACAGCCGAAATATATTGTAACAACTGGGAAAATTGAGGGATAAAGAGATAGAGGGAAGCAAAGGGAAAAGATACTAGACAGCTTAAGAGAATTGCTTGGCAGAAGATCAACAACAGAAATGATAAATAACTGTCGTGATCAAAAGTTGTGGAGAGACATGATCACCTATGCCAGCAGGCTAGGTACTTGATGATAATGATTAGTGGCCATTTTGACTTACTGTTTTAAATTTATAAATGCTAAGAGCTCTTTCATGTGTGCATAGTGCACACACAGATAAGCACACATAAATCATTCAAGGCTGCTTTTAAGCAGGATGATATGTAGAAAAAATACATATAAAATTGTATATACATTTTATTATATTTTACTAAAGAAAAGAAATAACAAATTTATAAATTACCTCTGCTTTTATTTACAACTTTCGATTGAGACTGTTGACATTTTTATCTTTGTGTTTATTTTTTGTTTTTCTATTTTTGTCATACATATGAGCCTAAAACAGCATTTCCCAGATTCAGATCTCACGAGATCTGTCCATTTGAATACTGGTATGCTCTGAACTGGCTTAGCAAAATTTGTTTAATAGTAGGCCCACATATGTTTTCTCTATTCAAATGATTGTTACCATGTCACAACATATAAGGTGAGTCTACCCTAACAAAATGAAAAGAATTTATAAAATCAAGCAACACATTTGCTGAATTTTGTTTCAAATCCAGTGTACAAATATGCTGAAATTGTATTACTGTGATGTATATTAACAAAGTAAATGATTCCACATATGAATATGATAATTGTTTATCTTGGTTTCATGGCAGCAGTATGATGTTAGCATAAACAAACAGCATTAACAAAAATAATAATTAAGAGTATCATATTTTATATCACAATAATTAACTGAAATCAATTAACATACACATGTTTCATCCCCTTAAATAGTAAAATGTTCAAAAGTCTCATTGTTGTGAGAAGAATTAGATTCTGAATGCAACAGTACAGAATGACGATAACAAATACACAAACAGGTGTTTCAATGGAAGAAAATATAAACAAGAAAATTATACACAAACATTTTTAAAAAATATAAAACCAAACAGTTCTGTGTTGAGATGAATACAGTCATACATTGAAAGAGTAAGGTAACTACCATCGGCAAAAAACACAAATTTATTACAAACTGCACCAAGAAATAAATATATTAAACCAGCAGAATGTGTCATGCTTTTATTGTAACAAAACAAATGAATTGTGCTTGATGCTGTGCAAAAATAAGTTTTGTAGGCAGTTGTAATTATCTTGCTTATATCTTCTCTTGTGACTGATTCTGTCAATCTTTTTACGTCAGGTAGAGCTTGAATGAAAGGGGAAAAAAAGGTATACTTATATCTTTACATGAACAAAGCAAAATTTATGAACTTTGCTAGAGAGAAGTATAGATAATTAAACACTCTCAGTACTTCACCTTCGGTTCCAAAACCAACTTTTTATTAATGTGGTTAAGGGCATATGGACTGCTTAACTTGAGAACCCTGTTGGATGGTCCATTGATTCCCAGACCCTCAGAGGGATAGCTAACCTGGCGTCGCTCCCTCACAGGGACAAGAACATTCAGTGCAGTAATCAGTGAGTGACCTCCAAGTGTCTAATGAAGGTAATGAATAAAACTGTGTCACCAGAGGCAGTAAGTAACAAAACTAGCACTCATGATTTTAATAGCATTTTTAAACACTAAAATAATACAATTTTGTGAGAATAGACATAATTAAACAATAATATCAAATGTAGTATAGTGGGATATTGCAGACTATTGACTACAAATGTTGAATATATAATTTACATATTATGTGTTTATTGATGTAACTGGATAGTAGTAAAGTTCACTATTATGTAAACAAAAAAGAGGAAGCAGAAAATGTGCCTATGAATTATAGTTTATAAAAAGAACTTCAAATGCTATCTACAAGGCCTGAAATTTGGGTTACTGAAAAGGTTATCTAGGTGTCAAGAGACAAGGATATACAATCAAATGTAGTAATAAACTTAGATAACATATGCTAAATAGTTAAAAGTAGTAATAAACTTAGACAACATATTGCACAGTGGGTTATAATAGTAAAAGACTTAGTCAACATATGCACAATAGATTAACCCTACTTTACAATTTCATTGTAAAAATTACCATCTCAAATACAAATTCTTGAAATTTTGACAGTTTCCTGCGGGCAAACATTCCCCCTCCCCCTTTTTCCTAATTACTACTTCTGGTGACACCTGAGTGTTGGATTTGTTTCCTAAGATGTTGGATTTTTTTTTCAGTGCATCATAAAAAGTATGGTGGTTTCATAGAAATGAAGCTGTTTTTTTATTTTTAATTTCACCAATTTTCAATAAATTATTTTTTTTCTTCTTATGACTGGGGAACTCTCTTAAGCCATCGGTGAGACATCAAACAAGCTTTGTTACATGAGATAGACAATGAATAAAACTTTGAGAGAGCCGGAGATGTGGCTGGATTGACTGACTTACGGCGGCCATGTGAATAGACAACCTAACACCTCTGGTAGCCAAAGTACCATGCGTTGGAATTTCAGGCCATAAATCTAACATAACCCAGGAAATTATTGCATCTGATCTCTGTGTGTCTGCTTTTGTTAACGCACATCTGTGTAGTAAAAAGTTCAAAGAAAATAATATTTTTGGATCTCCAATTATAACATTTAAGTTGTAGTGATTTTTAAGATAGTATTGTCAAAATGTCAATCAACCACTAATATCTTCAGTAATAAAGAAAAGACGATGGTCATATGTTGGACATGTGATGAGAAGAGATAATAACCGAATAGCAAAGCAAGCCCTCATATGGGAAACAACAGGTAAGAGAAAAAGAGGAAGACCCAGGGAGACACTGAGAAGAACATTGATGAGAGAGGCAAGAGCAGCAGGATTCGGCTCCCTCAATGAGATAGAGCTGCTTGCACAGAACAGAAACAAATGGCGAGATTTAATAAAATATCTTTAAAAGAAAATTGCTAGAACAAAAATTTAGATAGGAGAAGGTGTATCTTGGTCTATGCCCTATGGAACATAAAAAAGGTCAATAGATAGATAGATTGTCAAAATGTGACCCACAGATAGGAATCATAATCTAGAGTTAAAGTTGTAATAGACTTAGACAACATATGCACAATAGATTAAAGTAGTAATAGACTTAGACATTGTATGCACAACATAGTAAGGTAGTAATAACTTAGTATCTTTGCATGACAGATTAAAGTAATAACAGACTTAGATCGCATATGCAAAATATAGTAAAGTAGTAAAAGATTTAGACAACATTCACATGACAGATTAAAGTAGTATTAGACTTGAACAACATACGCACAATAAATTAAAAACTGGAGACACTGAAATCTGTTCCTGTGGCTGGTTACCAGAAAATGCTAAACATATATTATAAACTGTCACCTGTCAGAGAGGCAGAAGTTCTGTTTTCTAGAGACTTCCCTAGATCACAAACTGTATAAAACATTGACTAAACTGAAGTCAACAGATAAATTTATTGATGAGGTCTGCACAAGCATATGATTCCATAAAATGGAGAATGACTAGTTTAAGAAAAAAAGACAAAATAAAATATCTTACTACAATTAAAAGTGTAGGTGATATTCAGTAATTAAAAATGGAAAAATTACAGTCTAGATGGCTAGGTCATGGCTACAGAATCAAACAGGAAATGTCCACAAGGAATTCTTAGAAAGTATGAATATAAGAAACCATAACTTTAGAAAAAGAAAAAAAAAATTGTAATGGTATGTCATTTTGATACAGTCTCCAACAGATTAAGAACTAAACTATTGGGACAAATTAGAGCTCTCTTAGCTTAGAGTTCTCTTTTGCAGACCTGAAAACCTAATGGCAGAAGATTAACAGCAAAGTAAGCCATTAATTGATGATGTGAGCACATGTAAAATGCTTAGATCAAGATCACTGTTTTCATCCTTGTTAAATATAGTTCATAGGTATTTACTAACTGCAGTCACCATAAAGATGCTATAACTACATTACAAATTATTTTTACTTACCTCTTTGGAGGTATAAGATGGGTACAAAGGGTAATACAGACAAGTCTTGTGGCCAAGTCTAAGTATTTCCTAAAAAAATTAAGGAAATGAAACACAACATTTTACACAGGTGAAAAGTAAATATTTAGTACATTCATCCAATACATTATTACTTTGCTGATCATCATTTCATCAAACTGAACAATGGTGGAGGGTACACAATGTAATAACAACTAAATGGAAAAACAGGGATTATGTTAGTAATAAATTGAAATTGACATGTTTGTGTGTAAGTTTTTTAATTCAATATTTCAGGACATGTATCCTTGCTTCAGCCACTATTTGCCTAACTAGCAGAAGTTAGGATAGTTAACAGTGAGAAAAAGCACTAGCCACTTCACATTTTGTAACTTTATTACAGTTATGATTCAAAGAACTTTGTGTACCAATGGCATTATAATTGTCTGATTTAATTTATTTGTAATGCTAGAATCAATCAAAGCAAGTCACTCATGTATGCCAGGGATAAATGAAAAATTGAGAATTGTAACATTTAAGCCTCCTGAGTCTCTCCGTTCCCTACTTCTTTTCCTCGCTGGGCCCTACTTCTTTCGTTCTTTCTTTCTTTCACTTCCTCTCCTCATATTCCCCATTCCGGACTCTCTCAGTCCTTTTCATTTCTCTCCCCCCCCCCCTTCTTGTTAGGCCCCGTTATTTCTTGTTACCTTATACCCCCCCCCCTTTTTTTTTCTTGTACGACATTAGCTGTAGAAGCTGTTGTTTGGGTTTCTAGTTCTTTCTTCAGGTGTATGAACTCTGGTCAGTCATAGCCTCGTTTCCATTTTCCCGCCTCGGGAGGTCCTTTTGTAGTCATTCTTTCGTTTGGTTCCCGGCGGATTAACCAGTCGTTCAAGCTAAGTGATTCTGTATTTTATATTTTAATTATACATATATTCTCATATTCTTTCTATATTCTTATCTTAGCTCTCTTCTTTTTTATTTTTTCATCATCCTACTTTTTTCTTTTCTATCCTCTTCTTCTGATCATGTATTTATAGATAATTGTGTTTCATCGTTTGTTTTCGTTGTCCTTGAACTCTGAAAAAGGCCCCTGGCCGAAACGTCAGTATTGTGTTGTGTTCCTCCCTTGTGAAGCTGTCTTCATACCTTGGAGTGTTCTACACTCCTCACCACTGGCCTCTAACATTTAAGCCATCTAACATGACATAAGAACAGACTCAAAGAAAATAATAATAATAATAAAAAGGCATACCCCTTCATTCTATAAAAAACAAAGAAGCCACAAACCTTGATTTTATCATGGAAAGTATGTGCTAAAAATCTGTGTTTGAAAATGAGTTGAAAAGTTGGTGATTATGGTAGTGAGATTAGAGTATTGATTTCACTTTAAAAGTTTGATTGTAATTAAATATTTCTGGTTTCTGGACATTCTGATAAACTCTGAAAGGTTGTCATTAACCTTTTATCATAGATTTTCAACTAAAAGAAAAGTAAATGTTCCTTCCTTGCTTACCTAAGCATATTGGTGCTAGTGACCATACATTTCATGACCATGGTGCATTATTTGGTGATATGCCTGGCAGTCTTTACTTCCAGAAAAAAAATATCTGGTACCCATTTGTAGATACTGGGTGGGCCCTGCAGCATTGTTGGGCCAAATTTATCTAAACTATTGCAAAAATGAGATCACCAAGGTAATATTAAATAGATTCTGATGTTTAGGAGAGTACTGTTGGTAACAACTCAGCCTGATACAATAAGACACTAGGGGGCTGCAGGTTATAAGAACAACAATAATAAATGACATCATCTAAAAGCAACAATAAGCACATTAGGTTTGCACTGCAGCAGATTCTTCAATGATCCAACCATCGCTGAACATAATCACAGCACATGTTTTCCCTGACACCACAGATGAGCAACAAAGAAGTGTCCTTATCTTGTCCACATGTTTTTAACTTATTTTCCTCAGCTGATGTCTAACAAAGTGTCAAGCTTGCTTATAATATGGAATTTTAAATAAAATTCACAAAGGATAACCAGTAATCTAAAGCATGAACTTATGACATATTCTATGTTGATTTAAATACTTACTTTAATAAAATGTTTGGTTAAGTGATTGAAGATTGGATTAAGCACTAGATGGTGCAGGTGACCATGGTCTTCTCTACGGTGGTGGTTGTAATAAATGAAGTCTTCTATGTTGTAATGTGAGCGGATATAGTCTAAATCCTGAAATGGTTACTTCAAATAATGCAAAATGGTAAAAACTCATAACATTATTTATTGATATTTTTCAATCAAATTCTACAGAACATAAAAGAAAAACATAGGTGGCTTAAAAAAACAGGATTACTGTGTTGAAAGCACTTGGCTATTTGATTATCCATCAAGTGAGACAATGAGCATCCAACTTTTAATTTTTTTTGTCATTGTTACCAAAGCCCTTTTTATCATCCTAAACACATTTTGGCAAAATGTTATAACTTTATTGATTCCAAGATACATATTTTAATTTCAAAATTGTTTTATAATTATAGTTGCTGGACTTATATTTTGTAACTCAGCAACTACTATAATTATAATTACCAACTGGTACATACTATAAATTTGCAATAAAGATAAATTACTGTGTACAGTGATCAACACTCCCTTAATGCCAGTAGCAAAGACAAAGTTACAACATTCTTTTGGTCTCAAATTAAATTCTTAGCAGAGAAGAAAATGTCTGCTGCACTATTGCAGCAAATAAACTATAAACAGGATCTCTATTTCTATTGTGTGGCTTCTTCCAGATAGGTAAAGGTAAAGTACAAGACTTGAATCTGCATCTTAGCATGCAAGTTTTCACCCATATGTGCTCAGCCGGCTATCCAGAAGTGTTCGGAGAGTTCTGGATAGTGTCGCTTCAAGCACCAAAACTCACAATGCGAGGCAGCATTCCTCAACTTTCCAGAGTGCAAACCTGGTATCCCTTTCTGTCAGCAGCTGGGTCGACTGCTGGGGTATTTTTTTTCCAACCACGAGTACAATTTACACTGCTTCCAATGGGAATCAAACACAGGTTGTCCGAACATCTGTAGCCTAGTCGGGTGGATTTTTTTTGTCCCAGATGAACCTAGTCTTCACAATAACAAGATCTTCTTTACAAATGAAGGCCATGAGTGTGCTAATTTTCATCAAGCTAGTTAGTTATCCTCTACATGTTTTCAACCCTTGAAAAAAGGTTTCCCTCCATATCTCTAGCATTTAGAAAATATGGTGTTAGTGCCTATATTTTTCAATATGTTAATTCCTAGTTCTGGAGAGGCTGCCATCTAGCAACTGACCTAAAGTGCAAGGAATAAACTCATAAGGAAGATGTGATTAATGTGATGAGCTCTGTTTAAGAACTCTTATTAAGGGTAATTATGTAAGTACAATAGATCCCAAATCTCTCATTTTGTAGGATGTGATGATATACTTTTAGTAAATTTTTTTTAGAAAAAAATCCATGACTGTAATTATTTTGCTTATCTTTGGAGCTGAATTTTGATATGTATGGTTAATATATATCATGGCTTGATTTAAATTAGCAAACACAACACATCCACCCCACTTAGTGAGTAAATCCTGAAGAAGAAGAAAACTTGTTTTCTTATGTTCTTACCATAATTTTTACCTGACTGATGTGCTTTACCTGTTGTTTCTTTATATATTCTCTGGCGGGGGTTATTCCAGCTTTTTTCTCAGTTCTTCATTTCTGATCTTATCTCTCAAACTGTCTCCTATCATTTGTCTGACACATTTAATCTCAGTAGAGGTTATTTTTCTTATTGTTCTTGCATCTAGGGTCCAGAACTGGCATTGGTAGCACAACGTTTGGATGAAGATTGTATTGTAGAGTGCCCGTTTTGTTTCTAGAGTTATTTCCTTGTTGGACAATAGTGGTGATAACTGTCCAATGATTTGACAAGTTTTGATGCATCTTGAGTCTACCTCTACTGTTTGTGAATTATCGTTTGTCACTAGACTTCCTAGGTATTTGAATTCCTTACTTGTCTTAGTTGACTGCCTTCTATAGTTATGTTGATTTTCTGTTTATTTTTGGCGACATTCATGACTTCTGTTTTGTTGATGTTGATTTTCATGTTGTGTTTTGTGCCTGTGCTGTTGAGTCTAATTAAGTGTTCTTGTAGGTCTTCCATCTTTTCATGTATTAGTGCCTGATCGTCTGCAAATAAAAACTCTTTGATCTCCTCTGTCTCTGATGGGTTGGCTAACTTGCATATATAGTCCATGTATGTAATAAATAGTAGTGGGGATAGTATACACCCCTGTCTTACACCTGATCTAACTTGAGCTAACAATGCATTCTTTGATATTGAATTCTAGAATAATTAATGAGATAAATATCGCTAAAATGAAAAGTGTTAGATTTCTGATGATAATTAACTTGAGAGACAAAATAAAAAATGAAGAATTGAGAGACAGTTAGGAATAAACAGAAACAAATTAAATGGTTTGGTCACCTGGCAAGATAGAAACAAACTAACCACAATTAGCACAGTTATTAACACATTTTATAAATACAACATACTGAAATGGCATCCTTGAAAAAAGATGAATAAACAGAATACTAAAAACATTCAGAAATGTTACAGCACATGAGGGCCAACCAAAAAGCAAAAGAATGAAACTATTTTCTCAAAAACATAGAATGACAAATAAGAAAACAAAGATGAAGATATGTACATTACATTCTTGTAACTTTACAATGATACATTATTCAGTTGAAAAAGTGAAGAAAATTACATTCTTTGTTGAAATTAATTTTAAAATAAAATAATTTAAAAAACTACATTTTTTCTCAAACAATAAATACTTCTGTCTTTCACTATTACTTAGCTATGTGAAGTTTGCTATTGTAAGGTACTGAAAACAATAACAGGAATTTCATCACAGATGTTTGTCATTGATATCCTATTTCTCTACACTTTTGCTCATGCACAAAATGTGGTCTATTAATGATTTTTCTATGATGCATACAAGATGTTTACACAAAGTTAATTCTTAAGTTATAATAATATTTGTGATTTCAAAAAATGAATATCTCACACAAGAAAATGGTCTATGAAAAACCATTTGTTATACGGTTATTATCATAGGCAGTAATATATCAAAATGTTAAAATCCATTGTAAGGATTAACACAAATTTTGGGGGGCCTCGGTAGCCTAGTTAGGAAAACCACCCGACTGGACTACCGTCGTTCGGACAACCCGTGTTCGATTCCCGCTGGGAGCAGTGTGAATTGTATTCGTGGTTGGAAAAAAAATACCCCACGGTCGACCCAGCTGTTGACAGAAATGGGTACCAGGGTATTACCCTGGGAAGGTGAGGAATGTTGCCTTGCATCGTGAGTTTTGATGTTTGAAGCAACACTATCCAGAAATGTCCAAACATTTCTGGATAGGCGGCCGAGCACATATGGGTAGAAACTCGCGTGCTAAGACGCCGGTTCAAGTCTTGTACTTTACCTTTACCTTTACACAAATGTATTACCAAGGGGTATAACATGCTGAGGCCATGCCACTTTTCATATTTTTTTTTTCTAATTTGAAATAACACAGATAGCATAAATGAATATTGGTTTTAGCAGAAATAATTGTGAAAACGTAGATAAATTATATGCCACAAATTGTAGCTTTTGGGGGCGCATGGCATGTCAGCTACCGGAGCCACTTTTTGCGGCTTATGATGCATAATGTGTTAAGTTAGGAAACTCATATATTTTAATGGTGTCAGAAATTGTAACCACTGCTTTAAAACATCAATTATAATAATGAGTGGAGTTGAGTAAACTCAAGTCATCAACAATTAATGTTTTAAAACTCTCTATGGCTTTATATTAAAATGCCACTTTGAGATTAAAACAAACAACTGTGACATAAACATCACAAAAAAAAAAAAAAGTAAAGTACCCCCGACACGCCAAGTGGCGTATAGTTAATATGGTGTTAGTGACCATAAATTTTATAGACCTTCGGCACATGATTTTTGGGGTAATGAGGTCGGTATTACACCCGTGCCACTTTACTTTCCCAGAAAAATTCCTGTACCCATTAAAGGCTGGGTGAACCCAGAAGCCGTCAGTTGGGATCGAACCCTACCTCTTGTCCTTTGTAGTCCAGTTCACTAACCACTGAGCTATTGCGGCTCCCCTATAAACATCATAATTAAACAATATATAACTTTCATGCTTGCTTAACAAGAAATGTGTGACACAAAATAACATATTTCTGTTACAGCTACTTGCACAGAAAAGAATTTAATGAAAGAGAAATCTAGGTAAAGATCTGTGGTGGATTAATAACTTAATCTTTTATTGAATAGGAGAAAAACGTGATTTTGTAACTGGAGAAAAAGAAAATTTTAAATATCAAAACTACAAACCTGTTCTCTACGGAGGATGGCTACTCCAACAACTTGATTTTGACATTCTGCCAAAAAGGCTTGTATTTCAGTACCATCCTGTTAAATGAATATTTGAAGTTAACAATGTTGCAGAATGTAAACAATTAAACATAAAGTAGTCTCATTCTAACAATATTATTTGGAAGATTCAGTTTTTTTTTTTAGCCAGTACACTTTTACAGCTAAAAAGCAAAAAAAAAAAAAAAAAAAACAAAGTTAGATATTAATTAATATAATTATAAAATAATATAATTATTAATTTTTCATGTTAATAAAATATAGCCCAAAAGAGGATAAACGAATGTCTTTTTTTAGTGGAGAACCCTGTTTGGGTTCCTGCTATAATAGTGAAAATGAAAGCAATAATAAATGAGATATGTTGACAGTTTTTTTTTAAAGGTAAGGACATTAACTAAAAGAGTAAAATCAATTTTATGGCTTCTGTTATAAAGATAATTTAATCAAAATTAGTAGTCCAGTAAATAAATCCTATTAAAAAGTGAATTTCAGTTTTTGATAATCTAATGCATCTAACTTTATAACTTTTCTAATGATAATTATCTGATACTATCAATGATTTGTATAACCAATAATAATGAACTTGGAATTTGAATAATATGAATAGCTGTTATAAAAATAACAAATAAAACTGCTTGCTATGTTTTTAACTATATTTCTAATTGTAACACTTTGAAACAAATACTGCAGACAGTAAATTAAATTTACATTAGTTTTTCAGTTTAACTTTAACTTAGATGATCAAAAATGTTCTATAAAACATTTTTTTAAAACAAACATTGCCATGACATGACATTATGTTTAGTAAACACATTTAGGGCCAGATTTACTTTTAGGGTCAGATTTACATTTAGGGACAGATTTACTACTTCCAAGTACACCCTGAGTCTCACAGTGTAGAGCACCAAAATAAAAAGAATGCATTATGTTATGTGGATGGATACATGGAGGCCAGTTGGAGGACCTCGACCTTGCTGATGACACAGTCCTCATCAGCAGTCAGATAAAAATTATGCAGGAAAACACAAATGAACTATCATCAATGGTCAGCAAAACTGGTATTGAGATCAGTTATGAAAAGACTAAAGTTATGAAAAGCTTAATTCCAATAGATAAAGAAAATGATACATGGAAAACAAAACAGTGGAAGAGATTGATCACTTTGTCTATCTTGGAAGTCACATTGTGATCGGCAAGGGGATACAAGTAAAGAAATTAGAATCAGAATAGCTAAAGCAGCAATGTCTTTCAGAAGACTTGAATAGTTGTGGAAATCATAACTCACCAGCACTAAAACAAAACTTAGACTATACAAATCAAACATACTATCAACCCTTACATATGCATGCGAGCTGAAAAATAACAAGAGACATAGAAACAAAGTTGAACACATTTGAAAATAAATGTCTAAGGAAAATACTTGGTATAATGTGGAACAAATTCAAAACAAATGAGGAAATTAGAGAAATCACTAATCAACCATTAATATCAGTAATCAAGAAAAGACGATGAACATATGGTGGACATATGAGAAGAGATAATAACAGAATGGCAAAGTAAGCCCTCAAATGGGAAACAACATGTAGGAGGAAAAGAAGCCGACCCAGAGAAACACTGAGAAGAACATTAATCATATAGGCAAAGGCAGCAGGAATCGGCTACCTCAATGAGATTGAGATGCTTGCACAGAACGGAAACAAACGGCGAAATTTGATGAAAAATCTTTACAAGGATTGAGACTGCTTAAAAGAAAATTTAGAAAAAGAGAAAGAGTATCTGGGTCTATGCCCTATGGGCCGGCCACGGCTTGAAAGGTCCACAGACAGACAGGCAGGTAGGCAGATAGACAGACAGATAGATTGTGTTATGAGGGATAAATAAATCCCAAACAGTTTAGCTAGTAAGATGATACAGCATGAGGATTGGTATTTATGGTGAATATACTTAGCTGTAGGTCAGGAAAATAAAATTATTCTGAACATAATACCATAATGAAAGAGCATTCATTCTCAAGGGAGACAAGTGTAGGATATATTACTTTTCAAAAACAAACAACGAATAATAAAAACACTTGCATTATCTCTCCTAGCTTGATTAAATTTATGCAGATCTGCCAAAATGTTTTCTTTCAGATCAATGGTTTTCACCAACTCTTGTATAGCTTTAAAGTCACTGGTACAAACAGCCCGAACATGGAAGTTCCTAGTGATGGAAGTAAGAAAATGTACCAATAAAAAAAATCACAGCATTCTAACATACATGTGTCCATGTTTTATTCACATGTTCGGTATGTCAACTAAATGTTCGAGACACATACGTTCATGCTTTAAATAAATGTTTTCTCATTTCTTTCAGGTTAAATTTGATAAGACCCTGAGCGTAGAGAGGAACTATGGCCCATATCACATTTAGTTATTCACCAGCATGATCACATAGTTCATCATCTCTTAAATGGAATTTCCCATTGTAATAAAACATCATGTTACATCACTTATTTTCCTGCACAATTCTTCTTCCAACAAGACACAATTAACAAATAACATTTTTAGATAATTTTTCAGATTTTGCTTTCAGAAAAAAAGTATATATAAAAGAATCACCTTTTACTTTGTTAAAATATTTTGACTAACAAAATAACAATTAAAAAAAAAACATAAGTGACATCATTTACTTCATTTCTTGAGACTGTTGGGAATGCAAGTGTGATGCTTTTATAGGAAAGGGGAAGCTGCATGACCAGTGCAATTACAACAAAGTAATCAGGTCAAAGTGTTTTATTTCATCCTCAAGAGAAGAACACTTTTTGATGCTAATGTGAATTAAATCTACAATTATCTTTTATCAAAAGAACAGCAGGAAATATATGCTCAAATCACTTGAATATGTTTTAATTTAAAAAGAAAGAAGCATACTTTATTAGATGATATTCTAATTATAATTTTTTAATATATTTATTTGAAATCCGGTTTAATAAATTTTTTTAATTTTAAAAAATGTCATTCATTGTTTGACGTAACAAAATATGTTTTTAAAATTTCAATCACATCAGTCATCGTCAGGGGGACAAACCATTGCTAATCAGCTACAACAAATACTGGTATGATTTCTATATTGCTTACTTTAGAAGCCCTGAACGATGAAACACATAAAGCTCTTGTGGTAGGATGCTTGGGCATTTTGGTGTCACCCTCTGAAATTTATACAAGAGTTACAAAGCATGGTTTGAAGAGCTTGGCTTTAACAAATATTTTTATGTTACTAGAATACAAAACATAATGTATAGATGCATAGATACATAATGTATAGATATAATGTATATATGCTTTAACAAATATTTTTATGTTACTAGAATACAAAACATAATGTATAGATGCATAGATACATAATGTATAGATATAATGTATATATGCTTTAACAAATATTTTTATGTTACTAGAATACAAAACATAATGTATAGATGCATAGATACATAATGTAGGCCCTATAGATATAATGTATATATGCTTTAACAAATATTTTTATGTTACTAGAATACAAAACATAATGTATAGATGCATAGATACATAATGTATAGATATAATGTATATATGCTTTAACAAATATTTTTATGCTACTAGAATACAAAACATAATGTAAGAAAGTAGCATCTGAGCGGAACAAAAATAAGAGTATATAACCACCAGGTCATAATAAATGTATGGAAATCAAAGCCTATCAGTTTGGCTAAAGCAAACAAAATAAATGTAAGCACATATGAGTTCTACCGCTCATCATAATTCTTCCTGTGCCATTAACCATCACACTTGGCTCACTGTGTATTTTTCCTAAGTTCTTGTTCTGGGTGAGTTTCTAAATCCAGTGAGGGAGTCGATACCTATTGTCTTTGCTTCTGTTTGAAGTATTCTGATTATAATACTTTACTATGATTACTGCCTATCTGATTTTTTAGCTCTCTTGGGTGTCTTAGAGGTGTCAACTTGATGAGTTATTTGTGGTACTTTTCTATTCTTCCCTTCCATGTGCCAATTTGTTAGTTTAAGTGAATGTTTTCTTCAATCAGTTTTTTTTAATGCCATCAATTTATTTTCTCCATTGTATAACTCTACATCTTTCACTTTTCACGGTGCTTCCTGCAAGATACATTTGGCCAGACCGTTAGAAGTTTTGACATGTCTGTACCAGCATAATTTATGTTCATTATGACCACTAAGTAAAAAGTAAGTGCTAGCATATGGGTAATATGGTGTTGGTAACCATATTTTTCCATTACCACAGCACATTTTTGGGTGATGTGACTGGTATCATGGCATCGACAGCACTTCCCAGAAAAATTCTGATACCCACTTTTAGAGGCTGGGTGAACCATGGAGCCTTGTTGGTCTTAAAAAAATCTGTCACTTTTGGGAATTGAACCAGGACCCCTCTGATCAGGAAGTGAGCGCACCAACCACTTTGTCATCGAGGCTCCTCATTTTGACTCTCCATTATAACTACTAGTTACTAGTAAATATTATTCTTCTTTTTACAAAGTGAATTACTTAAAAATGATGTGGTACAAAAGTTCAAACCAGATCTCCCTGCCTCTTGTCAATCCTTATCTCTCATCCTCTCTACCTCTTGTCATCCCCGCCTCTTCTTCTTGATATCTTTTCTTCTTCCTATCTCTTTTTCTTCATACTTTTTTCCTCTTTACATAATTTCCTCCCTACCTTGAAAAAATGTAAATATGAAATTGTATGTGACAGCTTTACTAAGAGAGGACAAAGAAACATAACAAAATTTTCTGGCCAGAACTTTATCTGTAGGACAGTAAAGCAAACACATATACAAGATTATGACACTATCACATTTAATTTCATGAAAACACATAGCTCTGAGTGGTTATAACCCACTATATACATATATAAATATGTAACATACACATATACATATATAATATATATGTGTAAATATGTTATATATGTTAAACCTCAAACATTGGGGAAATTAATACAGATCTATCAATCAGGGAAAATGGTGATATGTGGTAATGAAAGAATTGGAAAGGAGTTTAAGCACCTGTAACCTGCAGTAACAATAAAAGGGGCAGCACACCATCAGCTGACCAATATTTTGTAGTTCTACCCCCTCATGGTCTCCCTTGGTAACAGTCTACATCAAAATAGGCTGGCTAACAGAAGCTGCATTGCCATGTACGCTGTAGTGGTGACTGTTACTGGTATAGAAGACCTAGTATTGCAGTACCTCTAGGCTGGACTAATAGTTTCACAGCATAGCCTGGTACTAGATGAACTCCAACTTCTCCAGTAAATGCTAGGAATGTCAAGAAAGCCATTACAACCCACCACATCAATGAGCAAAAGGACACCCTGTAACAGTGGGAGGGTAATAATGTGTAACAATAACATGAGTGAGTGAGTCAGGAAAACGCGGACATTTCAAGGTGACTGAGTGAGGGAATCAGCTCAGTTAGAATAACAAATTCTCTGGATTTTGAGAGGGTTCAGTTAGAGGGGAAGAGGATGTAAGAAGGTCAGGAATTGGTTGAAGATGAAAGATATAGTCAAATCACAAGGTTTGGTGGAAGTTTTTACTCATACGGTGGGCCTGGGAGCTAGGAGTTCAGCCATTTGATTTGTTAGTTAGTTGGACAGTTGAAGTCTTAATGTGAGGATGTGTGAACAAGGTGCTCGCTAACTAATTCAGCTTTAGTTAAAAAGATGAGTATTTTGAATATTCATTATGTGTGAGCAAGGAGCACTATCTAATTCAGCTTTGTAATATTCACTATATGTGAGCAAGGAGATCGCTAACTGATTCAGCTTTAGTTGAAAAGCTGAGTATTTTTTTCATATTCATTATGTATAAATCTAGACGACACAGACATACGATTAATATGTAATTTGTATTGGGAGCAAACAGCAATAATAAAATATAACAAGGAGAACTCTACACCCATGGACATAAAAAGAGGAGAAAGACAAGGATGCATCCTATCACCAAGCTTGTTCAATCTATACACTGAGCAAATCTTTAAAAACATCAATGAGATGCCAGGCCTAAACATTAATGGAAAGATAATGAATAACCTAAGATATGCTGATGATACTGTTCTACTAGCAGAAAATCCTAAAAACCTACAAGAATTGCTTAATGTGATAAACATAACAAGCAAAAAATATGGACTAGAAATGAATATCAAAAAGACTAAAACTATGATCATAAACAAAGAAAATTCTCAAGACCTACAATTAAATATCACAGTTGAGGGAATACATCTGGAGACAGTCCAGAGCTACAACTACCAGGGACATACTATAACCAATGATGGAAAATGTAAAATTGAAATAAACAAAAGAATAGGTATGGCAAAAAGTAATTTTAATGCCATGAAAAATATACTAACAACAAAACAAATATCAGCAGGACTGAAACTAAGAATGGCAAAATGTTACATCTTCTCAATATTCCTGTATGGTGCAGAAACATGAATATTAGACAAAAAAACATAACAGAAAATTGAAGCCTTTGAAATGTGGATTTATAGAAGAATAGGTAGAATTGGATGGAAAGAAAAGAAAACAAATGATGAAGTTTTGAAACAGCTGACAATAAAAAGACTACTAAATACAATTAAGACAAAACAAATGACATTTTTGGGGCATGTTAAAAGACACAACAGCCTACTAAAAGTAATATTGGAAGGGAAAATACAAGGTAAAAGAGGCAGATGCAGACCAAGACTAACATGGACGAGTAACATCAAAAGATGGACAAGCCAATCAATGACAGCCTGCACCATCAAAGCAAGAAACAGAGTAGAATAGCAATCCATGGTAGCCAACCTTCATTGTGGAGAAAGCACTCAATGATGATGATGATGATGTGTGAGCAAGGAGATCGCTGACTGATTCAGCTTGAATGGTAGAGCTGAATATGTTCATGTTAATTATGTGTAAGCCAGAGTTCAGCCATTGATTAGTGTTGGTTGGACAAGTGAAGTCTTAATATGATGATGTGCGAGCAAAGAGCTCACCAACTGATTCAGCTTTAATTGGAAAGCTGAGTAGTTTTCATATTCAATATGTGTGAGCTGCTGTCTCAGCTTTAGTGGAAGAGCTGAATATTCAATGTTAATTATGTGTGAGCAGCCGAGGGCTGAGTACATCGCCAATTTTGTCTACTTTGTGGTGTTACTGATCAGATGAACTGTAAATTAACTCAGTCCTATTTTATGAGGGAACAATTTTGGTCAGTCATTGTGTCAGTGTCTGTGGATATGATCGTTATGGTGAAGAACGAACAGTAGTGTTGTGGAGAATCTGGGGTCTGAACGTCTGCATGGCCGTCCATCAGTGAAACAGCGTGAAGTACTACTATACGGAGATCTCAAGGGGAAGCTCAGCATTAGTTCCCTGGCCAGTTTTGAGCTGCTGTTCCATCAAATAAGCAAGCAGTCATGCAGTGAGGCAAATAGTGCAGTAGGCGACCAGCGTCAATGCTAACTTGATCCATGTCCAGTGAGGAGCATGGCTTTTCATTAACACCATTATCATTAGTTTATATCCTCAGTTTGTGTATAACAATATACAGGACAGTGGCCAGATAGAACCCTGCCCACAACAACTCCTGGCATTATGTCAATAACAATAACAAAAAGTTATCAAATTGGCTTCAGGAGCACCAGCAGTGGGGAAAAACATACTCAATGGCCTTTAAGACCTTTCTGACTGCACCTTTGATACTGATGCTACTATCAGAGAGGAATCAGTTCTGAGATTGAATCGGGATCATAAAGTTGATCAATTAGTAATAATAACCTGCTGAGGAATGCTAGATATGCACAAGTAACTGCAGTCATCAGTATGTATATAGTTCATAATTCACTGAAAGCAACTGAGAACCAATATCTTTGTCAAGATTGCTGTAATACCAATAAAGGTAAATGTACTGCAACATGAACAAGCAAGTAAGTAGTAAACTGAATTAAAAAAAAAAAAATTATTTCAAGCATGTAATATGACTATGTTTGTGCATAGCAATAACAAAAATTATTGACAGAAAATAATACCATTGAACAATAATTAGAGTGCATTGACTAATAACATAAATATAACTACAGAGGAAATTGAATTAGAATATTAGAAAAGTATTCAAAATATCTTACCACAAAGTTTTGGATAAGTGGAAACTCAGGTACCATGTGAGGCACTGTGATGATACAGTAGTCCCTGTCTGGAAACAGGGAAAAAGCTTGTGGGAGGAAGTCACAGGACCTGGACAGAGAGTTAAAGCCAGAAATTTACATTTTAGAATATGGCTTCATTGGTTTGTACTACACCTACAGACAATACAGGGTTTTCATATTTTAGTGATGGTTTCATCCTGTTAGCATTGAGAGAATTGAAACTCAAAAGAATTATTACTTTCACTTTAACTCACAGAAATTATAAAATTATATTATTGTATAAACAATTATAGCTGTTCAATGTTCATTAGAGAGATTAAATGTCTTGAATTAAGTGGCTTGTAATATAAAATATATAGTCATGGTGTAATTTTTCTGAGAGTGGTGGGCTAGGCAAACATGGGCTAGACAAACATTCTGGTCATTCTCGTCACTTTGCAAGAGGCAATTCTGTATTTAATGTCCTGATTGCATAAAAGTAAGGTAGATGTTTTAAAGAGCAAATGTTCAGAAGTGTGATAAATTATTTGTAAATCTGGATGCACATCTTTAGTTTATGATTCTAACAAAATATCAAAAGTGCTATTGATGGCTGCTTTATCATTCTTTATCTTAACTTTATCACTCCTTTTGGTAAAAAAGAAGATACTGATGCAAAATGGAGAAGGTTAACACATTAGTTAACGCACTCCTGTCATATTGAAGCATGTCTTGTTTGTGATTAGTCTTTCCTTAAGTAATTAATTGTCTCAGCATAAAAGTTAAAAATAAGATAACTTACATCTAGTACCTCTCTTTATACCTAAATTTTAGATTAACATTTCAGCTTTAAAAATCAGATATTTATGTGAACAAATTAAAAAAAATACTTCATTTATTTACTGTTCTTGGCATTTGATTTGGCACTATTAACTGCACATAATGATGAGTAAATATGAAAAGTGCCTGTATATAAAGTTTGAAGTTGAAATAAAACTCATACCTCATCTCATACTGCTCGGCTATACAGAACAACTGAATGCTGAAGGCATTTGGAGCTCCATAATAGGTTGGAACAAATCTTTTATGAGATGGTATTGGTAAGCCCTTCTGAATACATTTTTGTGGTAACTGGTTCTGTGCAGAAAAATATAAAGTGTAGGAATTACTAAATGAAGTGTAGATAAATGCAGACATAATGATCAACTTTTTAGGAAATACATCTCAAAATTAATCATAATAAAATCAGAAGGATCAAATGCTTGTTCAAGATGAGAAATAACATTCACTCCTGCCTAATCTGTCAACATAATATTAATGATAATGGATGTTGTGGTGGGAAAGAGTTCAAACTTGTTAGCTCTTACTATACTATCTTAGAAGCTATGTTTTTAAGCAGCACTCTTAAGCATAAAACTTCACCCTTTGGAGTCCATATTTTGATATCATAACATTTTTGTAGCTTTGAACATAACTCTGCTTTATTACATATTATATTTTACAACAAAAATAAGCATATTTTTGCAAGGAAAGCACACACATTGTATGATAAACCTAAACTGAAACAAACACAAATAAAGATAGCAAAGAGAAACTGTATTAATTATTGTAATATTTATTGTTTGGCACTTTAAAAAAAATATATATACATATTTTCACAAAGAAAAATACCAAAAGCAAGGGTGTATAGAGTATCAAATGTTAAAATCAAAGAGGGGAGATCAGAATTAAGCGATGTCTGGAACATACATAACGAACTACAAATGAAATGGAATGAGCATTTAATATCAACCAGATATGCAAAAGAAAGACATTTCATATATCAAAAGAGAGAATCAAACAACAAGCAATCAAATATCTACAGACACCATAGTATACTGAAAACAACCTCTATTCTCTACGACACTTAAAGGCATCAGCAGCTAGATACAAGAAAAGAGAGAAAATACAAAGTATTGGGTGATTGCTTCAGATCAATCATAAACTTTCTGTAATATTTTGAAATGTTGATGTCACATATTATATATAACATATGATATTTCATAGCTCAACTTCTATATCTAGTAGCAAAAAAATGGCAATGTCTCTTTATATCCAAAGTCTATCTTAGTCAATTTTGACATATGTAAGTGAATCATGGACAGTAGACAAAAGATGGGATTTCTCAGAAGAATATTTAATGACAGCTAAAAAGACCAAGAAGGAAACTCTCAAGCAAGCCAACACAAAAAGAGAGCTCCTAAAATACATCAGAAAGAAACAATCAATTTTTTTCAGGGACATGTGGAGAGGTGAGTTGGAATACTTTGATACAACTAGCAAAATACAGGGAAAGAGAGATCACAAACAACAAAGAGAGAAGATTCTAGATAGTTTGGAGCCATGGCACTGTAAACAATCAACAACAGAATTCATATGATGCAATGTCATTAGAGAAATGTGGAAGGAGATGATCATTAATGCTAACCCATATGAGAAATGACAACGATGTTAAAATAAAAAATAAGTCAGAACATTTTCTCAGTTCTTGATATGGAAATCCATGAATTTATTAATTTTGAAGCTTTTTTGACAAACAAATTGCTGCTTATAACATCTTCATGAGAAGAGAAAACCATCTTTTAGAATGCAAATTTCTTACCTGAAAAAAATTTGATCAGTTATTGATTAAAACTGATCAAAACTAACAGATTACAAGTTTAGTTTAGTTTAACTGACAATCCATCAACATTGTACATTGGACAAGTCCATTAGTCCATATGTGCTCAGAGTTCCTTTGAATTATAGGACTCAATACTAACAACACAGGCATTGTGTTAATTGACAGGTCAACATTGGATTCCTGTGGAGGTAAAGGCATCAAGATGCACCAAGATGCGTAGAGATGCGAAGCTGCTGTAAAGCTGATGATAATAGCAATACTAAAAAAAGAAGAAAAAAGTGGTATGGTGACAGCTTTACGTGGTAATGGACGAAACAAAAGTCGACGCTTCGGCCAAGTAGGCCTTCATCTGGACGAACAACAAACACAAAAAAATATATACAAGAATATATTAACAAATCTAACTACATGGCGATAGTATGCAAGATACTCAAGAGAGGAAAATAAAAAAAGAGGTCACTTCCCTGTGTTCCTGAGCATGGTCAGTCTTCAAATGAACTAAATTGAAACGGCAGGATGACCAACTATAAATCTCACTGACCAGGCTGTCAAGTGAGAAGATGGAAGGGTTCTAAAAATATGGGGAGGTGGGTACAGGATATGTAAAAACTATGCAAATCTAACTCTGTGTGTGCACCCCGAGCCGATGTGTGAAAATGTGTATGTAACAGTGCATGCGTACAAGCATAAATCAGCATATATATTGCGACAAGGCCCACAAAAGAAAAACCCAAAGGAGCCCAAATGTGTCTATACATGTGCAGATAAATATATCCACACATTGTGAGTATCTAGCATATTATCACCATGTAGTTAGATTTGTTAATATATCCTTATATATATTTTTTTGTGTTTTTTGTTCATCCAGATGAAGGCCTACTTGGCCGAAACGTCGACTTTTGTTTCGTCCATTACCACGTAAAGCTGTCACCATGCCACTTTTTTCTTCTTTTTTTAGTATTGCTTGGATTCCTGTGCAGAGCTCTCATCTGGCATTATCCCCTGACATGACATTTGTTCATGATTGCTGATTCTGGATCATTTTTTTTTATCCAGCACAGTAGAGAGGATTCATAATGTCAGTGTAGTCCTTTCTCCTATACACTCAACATCAGCCAAACTGGCAAGCCTGTCAGCATGCTCATTACCTCTTACATCCATGTGCTGTGGCATGAAAATGAAAGAGACATTTGTTAGACTAGACTTTTCCATGGACTCTAACCACTACCATTAAGCCCAACCAGCCGTGATCTTGCAGCATACACATTGAGTCAGTGAGGAAGTACATATATGTATAAGTCTGTCTCTCAGTAATCATCATCATGTGCCATATCGGTTGGCATAGGTGATCATGTCCTTCCACAATCTTCTATCTACAGTGCATCGTATCAGTTCTGTTGTTGACTGTTTTCTATGCCATGACACCAAGCTATCCAGTATTTTCTCTCTTTGTCTCCCACGATCTCTCTTTCCTTTTATTTTGCCAGTTGTAACCAAGTATTCCAACTTTCCTCTTCTCATGATGTGACCAAAAAATGTTGATTGCTTCTTTCTGATGTTTTTTAAGAGCTCCCTTTTTGTGTTGGCTCTTTGAGAACTTTCTCATTGGTCTTTTTAGCTGTCCAGGGAACTTTCAACATTCTTCTGAGAAATGCCATCTCTGTGGCCTCTAATCGTCCTTTCATTTGTTTGTCTACTGTCCATGATTCACTTCCATAGGTCAGAATTGGTTCTATATAGTACCGATGAACTCTCTTTCTCATTTTTATTGACACAGATTTGTTGCATAAGATATTTTTCATTTTCTGAAATACCATTTTGGCCTGAGCTATACTGCTTTTTATTTCTGTGGTGCATCTTCCATCTGATGTTATTATTGTGCCCAAGTATTTGAAACGTTGCACTTGTTTCAGATTTGTCTAGTTTATTTTTATACTGCATGATGGTGGCGATTGTTTCTTAAATATAACTATTACTTCTGTTTTCTTACTATTCAGACCTTTCTTGTTGCTTTCTTTTACTATTATGTCTATCATTTCTTGTAGTTCATTCTCTGTCTCTGCTATTAAGACTGTGTCATCCGCATATCGCAAATTATTTATGTTGTGACCATTGACTTCAATTCCTTTTTTGTCTACTATTGATCTCATAATATATTCGCTGTAAAGTGAAAATAAATCTGGCGACAGAACACAACCTTGTCTGACTCCTTGCTTTATATATTGGAATTGTCCTGTTTGGTTGTTAATTCGTATAGCTGCTGTTTGTTGCCAGTACATGTTCTTTATGATTCGCATATCCTTGCCATCAATGTTTAATTTCTCCAGCATATTGAATTATTTCCACATGCTTTACTTTGTCAAATGCTTTCATGTAGTCTAAAGCACATATATTGATCTTTCTTTACCTCTATAGATCTTTCTATCAATGTTCTTAAGATGTATAATGCATTATTGGTGCCCTTTCCTTCCCCAAATCCACATTGTTCCTCACTTATTTCTGGTTTTATTTTGTTCCTTACACGTCTCATGATTATTCTTAGTAATATTTTAGTCATATGGCTCATGAGACTAATAGTGCGATGGTCTTCACAATCAGTGGCTCCTGACTTCTTCGGTACGGCTACAAAGATAGATTTTAGTAGATCTTCGGGTATGTGTCCACTGTTATATATGTCATTGAGTAATTTTGTTATGACTTGTACTCCCAGCTCTCCTAATTCATTTATCTCTTCGATTATTATATTGTATTGAGATAGTATAAGTCCGCTCTACCAATAATTTAGTGACAGCCATAATTTTCATGGTCAAACTGCTTGTAGTCATTGCGAAGGCACCACCATCTTCCTTTACAGTTCTGCCTCCAACACAAGCCGTGAAAGCCCACTAACTCAGTACATGTGAAATAATAGAACCATCTGTGTAAATGTAGCATCAATGAGAGTTCTAAAAATTAATATCTGCACTTCTGCTTCAAACCAAGGAGTTTTACAATTTACATTCTCTGCCCAGTGTAATGACTACAGGAAAGGATGTTCTACACTCATATGGCACTAGCACTCCTTCTTCCCCAGGTTCTATGCCCTCGGTTGAACACACTTTCCGAACAACATCCATAAAATTGCCCTATCCATGATTTTCTCTTCTTTAACTGGCTGCCTTTTGTACTCAAAATTCATGATATGGTGGATGATGTGGGTATGTACTGATTTAAAGATAAGCACATACTCAGCAAGAACTGCAATATGTCTGCCATGGTAAGTAAATCAAGGAGTTAACAAATCGCCCTACACAGTATCTTTTATATCATCATCATCATCGTGTGCCTTCTTCACAACGAAGGTTGGCTACCATGGATCGCTATTCTACTCTGTTTCTTGCTTTGATGGTGCAGGCTGACATAGATTGACTTGTCCATCTTTTGATGTTACTCGTCCATGTTAGTCTTGGTCTGCATCTGCCTCTTTTACCTTGTATTTTCCCTTCCAATATTACTTTTAGTAGGCTGTTGTGCCTTTTAACATACCCCAAAAATGTCATTTGTCTTGTCTTGATTGTATTTAGTAGTTCTCTTTTTATTTTCAGCTGTTTTAAAACTTCATCATTTGTTATCTTTTGTTTCCATCCAATTCTACCTATTCTTCTATAAATCCACATTTCAAAGGCTTCAATTTTCTGTTATGTTTTCTTGTCTAATGTCCATGTTTCTGCACCATACAGGAATATTGAGAAGATGTAACATTTTGCCTTTCTTAGTTTCAGCCCTGCTGATATTTGTTTTGTTGTTAGTATATTTTTCATGGCATTAAAATTACTTTTTGCCATACCTATTCTTTTGTTTATTTAAATTTTGCATTTTCCATCATTGGTTATAGTATGTCCCAGATAGTTGTAGCTCTGGACTGTCTCCAGATGTATTCCCTCAACTGTGATATTTAATTGTAGGTCTTGAGAATTTTCTTTGTTTATGATCATAGTTTTAGTCTTTTTGATATTCATTTCTAGTCCATATTTTTTGCTTGTTATGTTTATCACATTAAGCAATTCTTGTAGGTTTTTAGGATTTTCTGCTAGTAGAACAGTATCATCAGCATATCTTAGGTTATTCATTATCTTTCCATTAATATTAAGGCCTGGCATCTCATTGATGTTTTTAAAGATTTGCTCAGTGTATAAATTGAACAAGCTTGGTGATAGGATGCATCCTTGTCTTACTCCTCTTTTTATATCAATGGGTGTTGAGTTCTCCTTGTTATATTTTATTATTGCTGTTTGCTCCCAATACAAATTACATATCAGTCGTATGTCTGTGTCATCCAGATTTATATCTTTTAGGCAGTCTATAAGTTGCTCATGGTGTATTCTATCAAATGCTTATCTTTTATATACCCAAGGATTATGCATACTGCTTCATTTTGTATCCCTTCCAGTTACTTCATTTGTGTATTGCTGAGAGTCAGGGTCACAGGGGCACACTAAATCCCAGATAGGACCAGCCCTTGGTATAAGAGAACAAGATAATACTGCTGAGTTTGTTCTTCTGCCGTGACTTTCTCACTTGTGACCCTGACTGTGTATGCATTGAACTACACTGGAGATAATGGCAAACCGTGTGGAAGGCTGGGGTGAAATGCTGTTGGTTTAGAGGTCCACGTGCCACATTTAAATACCACCTTTCAATGGAAAATGCAATTCACAGTAATCAAATTAAGGAGAAAAGGATTGTTCTTGAGTTCAAGAAGCTGAAACATCAGGAAATCCAGAGGTATTCTGTTGTATGCATCCTCTAGGTCAATGCAGCAGAAGGATTTCAATGCCTACATCATCATCATCATGTGCCATATCGGTTGGCATAGACTATTATGTCTTTCCACAATCTTCTATACACTGTGCATCATATCAATTCTGTTGTTGACTGTTTTCCATGCCATAACACCAAGCTATCAAGTATTTTCTCTCTTTGTCATTCGCTATCTCTCTTTCCATGTATTTTGCCAGTTGTAACCAAGTATTCCAACTTTCCTCTTCTCATGATGTGCCTGAAAAATGTTGATTGTTTCTTTCTGATGTTTCTTTGGAGCTCCCTTTTTGTGTTGGCCTCTTTGAGAATGTCCTCATTGGTCTTTTAGCTGTTCAGGGAACTTTCAACAGTCTTCTGATCAAAATGCCTGCATGGAGATCCTCAAATACATTGTGGGCAAAGACTGCAGCATTTCCCCAAGTCTCTCTATTTGGACAGTGCTCTTTGAGGGCAGGTGGAAGAAGCCACAGCCTCTCAGGCTGACAGGTTAATTTCATAGAAATTATTTCCTCCAACAACTCACCTACAGCATTTTGCATGGCAATTATCTTCTCCAACAACTCACCTGCAGCATTTTGCATGGCAATTATCTTCTCCAACAACTCACCTGCAGCATTTTGCATTGCAATTATCTTCTCCAACAACTCACCTACAGCATTTTGCATTGCAATTATCTTCTCCAACAACTCACCTACAGCATTTTGCATGGCAATTATCTTCTCCAACAACTCACCTACAGCATTTAGCATGGCAATTATCTTCTCCAACAACTCACCTACAGCATTTTGCATGGCAATTTTCTTCTCCAACAACTCACCTACAGCATTTTGCATGGCAATTTTCTTCTCCGACAACTCGCCTACAGCATTTTGCATGGCAATTATATAATAGCATCAGCAGAGGGATCAAATAACTATGTAGTTAATTTTCATTAATAGTAGTGCTCACAATACTGATGTTATAGACTCTTGCAATTTCCTCCAAACTCTCATCAGACATTGTCCCCATCATGGACAAATGCCATCTGGCACCAGTGTACTGTTTTTTGCATTTAAAAAAAAGTAAAGTACCCCTGTCAAGCCAAGTAGCGTATAGGGAATACGGTGTTAGTGACCATAAATTTTACTGACCATCGGCACATGAATTTTTGGGTAATGTAGTCTGTATTATGCCCATGCCATTTTACTTTCTCAGAAAAAAATCCGGCACCCATTAAAGGCTGGGTGAACCCAGAAGCCGTCGGTTGGGATCAAACCTGACCTCTTGTCCTTTGTAGTCCAGTTCACTAACCACTGAGCAATCGTGGCTCCTTGTTTTTTGCATGCTGATGTTTAAAACATTGGATTAGATGAAATAATTAATATTTTTTGTGTAAACTCCAAAATTATAGACTCTATCACAAAGTACCACTTTATCAATTTTTTTAAATACCTATTTGTGCCAGAAAAGTGATTAGCCAGACAATATGTGTTAAGTTATAAATCCTGTACAATTACAGTCTTTATTAACTCAAATGTGCTGAAGTCAGATGTGTTGGGCCAAAAAACGCAAATATCACAATTATACTGCAAACCACAACAAACGCCGACACACCCACTAAACGTCCTTGACAAGAGGTGTACTCCTATAGTCATCGGGTGAAAGCAAGCTAACATTTCCTTTACAATTACAGTCTTCACTCAAAGCTCTGGGTGTCCGGTTAGCGCAATCGATAGGCGGTTGGCTTACCACGGCAACAGCCGGGGTTCGTTCCCTGGCGAGGACACCTGGGTTTTACTAATTCCCTAAAAATTAGTGGGAGCCGCGATAGCTCAGTGGTTAGTGAACTGGACTACTACGGACAAGGGGTAGGGTTCGATCCCAACCGACGGCTCCGGGTTCACCCAGCCTTAAATGGGTACCGGATTTTTTCTGGGAAAGTAAAGCAGCACGGGCGTAATACCGACCACATTACCCCAAAAATCATGTGCTGAAGGTCTGTAAAATATAGGGTCACTAACACCATATTTCCCTATACGCCACTTGGCGTGACGGGGGGTACTTTACTTTTTTTTTTACTCAAAGCTCTGCATTTAGTATAATTACAGTCAACACTAATTCAAAATCAATGTCAATAAAATGATCTGGTTACAATGTGCAAACTGATCTAAATTATAATACCAGAGTGGCCGAAAGGATTGGCAAATAATTATTGTCATAACAGAGGTTATATCATTCTACAAAAGCTACCAGGAAGCATAGAGTGTTGAGCATAGAGAGTATACCAAATATATAAGAAAGCAAACAAAAACAGTGCCAGCATGAGAAATAAACATGGATCAAATAAACATCCACAGCAGCATGCAAAAGTCAGACAAATACAATTACAAAACTTCAAAAATTGATGTTTGACACTATAGTAAACAAAGCATTTTAGAATAAGAATTTGCAATTACATAAAATAGATACAATTCACAACATATTGCTGCATACAAAAAAAACAGCATAATTTTTTGGTTAAATTCAACAAAAATTTAAACAGGTTGAATGTAACACTGAAACTAGACCACTTAATCTGTATCCACCTATTACAGACAGTCCAAAATGTGCTATGAAAATGCCTGCAGAGCACCTTAATTGAAGAAAACTGTTGCCAGGTCAATTATCAATTGCAAATATGCTTTCCCAACTCTGTTTTTTTTGCATTTGCTACAACTGAGTAGCACAATTAGCAGCTCTAGTGAGATATGTACAAACATATTAAAAATGTATATTGTTTTACCTACTATACAACAGTAGCCTGAAGCGTAACTAACTGATCTATACTTATAAAATGAGAAATAAATATTGACTTACCTCCACTATCTTGACCATGTCCTCCTTTTTAAGCTCAGTTTCCTCACTTACAATATAATGACTTCCACCATCTACTAGTCTTTGGTCTTTTCTGATAGCAGGAGTGGAAACTGAGGAAAATGACAAAAAAATAACATTTTAAATTTATATTTACATATTGATTTGTAATGGTGTAAGTTAAGGGAAAATAAAGAAAATGAACATTTAAACAATACATCTGAACACTATGTTTCATAGGACAACCATAATGTTAACTAATCCCTTTTGGAGAAAAAAAGATTAAATTATATCAAAATATTCAAGATCAAACAAAAGAATATACCAGTCAAACAAAAAATATATACCATCCATCAAACTTATGCAATAAAACATGCATTCACTTATACAGATATACATATACACTCACATACACACATAATTTTTAAATAATATGCTAAAAAATTAAATAAGCACAGTAGGATTTCAACTACCTTCAGTTATCTTGTTGTTCAGTTATGTAGACTCACATTTTTTTATTACCTAGGAATTAAATATGATTATCAGTTGTGCTAGTGATTAATATGATCATGGTACTTGTGTCTTACAAATGAGAAATAAATCATAGAAGTGCACAAAAATAACCTCCTCACTTTTGAACACTTATAAACTCATGTTATTATCTATACAGAATATAACAATTTACAAAACCAAAAATGATCATTTATAGTCAGGTGAATCTGACGTAGAGGTCATGATAAAAGTTTGCAGTCATATGCTTACAATTTGAAATTTAAAAAAAAGTTCTCAACATTAAAAAGCAACACTCATAGTCATTATAAACTATCATCATGAACTAAAAATAACAATCGTAACAAATAATCAATATTAGATGTCCTAATAATTTTCTTACCTCTTGAGTTCTCCTTACTGCCTTTGGGACTGCCCTCCTGCAGAGTTTCTTCCATCTGTGATGGCATGATTACCACCTCAGCACTTTCAACAGCCAACTTAATAAGAGAGGCAGCTGAGCCTTCCTGAGATTCTCTTAGAACTTAAAAAGTTATTATAGAATAGTTAACTATATATTTTGACAAACACAATCACTTTTTAACTGGCACAGATTAATATGTACATTAAAAATGCATTTTTGAAATTATTCTAAAACTAAAAATGAAAATAGATAAAGAATACCTGTTTTAAACTTCTGGCAGCATGTGCTTGCTCCACTGAACACTTATCCGACTATCTGGATAGTGTCTTTCTACCCATTGTGCCCAGTCTTCCCTACAATGTCAAAAACACAGACCATGTGTTGAGAATCTTCTATTCCATCTCTCTCTCTCGTGATCACTCAAACCAACTTTTCTTCCTCGACGTTTGTTCTCTTCACATCACTATCCCTTACTTCAACGGCCTCCTGTCTCTAAGGTTATTTCTTGACCAAAGCAACTCCCTTCTGTTGATGCTTCCACTCTCCTCCACCTCACTGAGCTTGTCCTCAATCTCATCACCGACTCTGTCTTATTGACTAACGGATGGTTCAAGACCAAGGATGGTTTCATATGTGTGTCCCACGATATAATTTCTGCCATCATATGCCTATGATATCGCATAATTTATATTGGCAAGTCTGGGAGACGCTTAGACGGAAAGATTTTGTGAACACCTTTGGGATGTTCAACAGAATACTGGCACTCCTGTGGCATCCCATTTCATTTCTTCAGACCATAAGAGCAAAAAATGACATTCACATCACTGTTATTGCCATTTGCCACTTTGGTGACCGCAGCTGGTTCACCTTGGAAAATTGCCTTATAGTACAATTGGGTTTACTGACCCCATGAGGCATGAATGTATCATACTCATACACATAGTTTCCCTGTAGATGCTCCTTCCTTATTGTATATTCTACTTTTTTGCTTTTGTATGAGCACAGTATATGCACATGCTATGCTATTCACAGCTCACATTAAGACTTTGTCATCTGCATATCACAATTGCTTATGTTGTGACCATTGACTTCAATTCCTTTTATATCTACTATTGATCTCAAAATATTAACACTGTGGAAAACAAATCCAGCATGAGAACACAGCCTTGTCTGACTCCTTGTTTTATTTATTGGAACTGTACTGTTTGGTTGCTATGAATCACATATGTAGATCTTTCTTTACCCTATAGCTCTTACTATCAATGTTCTCATAATGTATATTACATTATTGGTGCCCTTTCCTTCCACAAATCCACATTGTCCCTCACTTATTTCTGGTTTTATTTTGTTCCTTACATGTCTCGTAATGATTCTTAGTAATATTTTCATCAAATGGCTCATTAGACTAATAGTGCAATGACCTTTACAATCAGTGATGCCTGACTTCTTTGGGATGGCTACATTGATAGATTTTAGTAGATCTTCTGGTATGTGTCCACTGTTATGTACATCATTGAGTAGTTTTGTTATGACTTGTACTCCCAGCTCTCCTAATGCATCTATCTCTTTGATTCTTATATAGCTGGGACCTGGAGCTTTTACCTATTTTCATGTATTGAATTGCCCTCACTTCTCTCTGCATTATTTGAGGTTCTGTGTCTTTGTTTGAATTGCATAGCTCTGGCCTTTCATCGTCACAGAGGTAACTGATATATTCTGTCCATCTTTCCATTATAATATATATATATATATATATATATATATATATATATATATATATATATATATATATATATATACTTTTTATATGAAGGGATAAAGGCCAGGGAGAGGTTGAGGGGTGGGGGGGGGTGGAGGAGGAGGGAGATGTGCATAGGAAGTAAACAAGTTTGCTAAGAGGTTATAGGTAAAAAGCTGTTAAGAAACACTGGATTTATGTAATGGGAGAATTTCAAATTTCACAAGTTGGAATATTCATAATATAAACAATAATTAAGTTCTAACCTGATCAGTTAGTAATTTTATATTTTATTTAGATATTCAATCAAATGAAACAAGTACAATAGAAAAAAATTAAATGTGGCAGAAGGAAGAAAACAAAGGAAGGCCCAAAATGTAGAATATACCAAGTCAGGCAAAACAAGAAAGAGGAAAAGATTCTGAATCATCAACATCAAAAGCAGTAGAGGATGTAACGAGACACACATCACGTGACTCTCATTAAAATATTTGCACAAGAAGACTTAGAAGAAAGGTACAGCAGTGAAACCGATTCATGACAGCCAGATTTAGATAAAATTGAATACTTAGGTTCATTGTGTTATGAAGAAGATTTGGATGATGATTCACCTGATCCTGTTCAACAAGACAAGCCAAAATGTACTAAAATTATAGTTGATGTAATTCACTATCAAGACTTTGGATATATGAAGTTTGACCAGGCATCAGGAAAAGTAATCATGCCAGAGGTCATTTTTATTTTCAAAATAGTACTCAACAAAAGATGGACAAGTCAACCTATGACAATCTGCACGATCAAAGCAAGAGACAGAGTGGAATGGCGCCTCATGGTAGAAAACCTTTGATGCAGAGATGGCACTCAATGATGATGATGACTCAACCTTTTGCACACAAAATAATAGATCAATGATTTCAGCATGGTTTACATAACAATTAAAAAAAGGAAAAGGTATGGTGAGTCGATCTTGATTGGTGTATTCCCCTGTGAAAGGTGCAGCATTTTGTTTTTCATGTCTGCTTTTCCCATCAAAAGATGAAGTCAGTAACTGTTCTTAAAGAACAGTTTTTGAAGGAAATGGACTGTAGCTTTAGCTTTCTTTTAGACATAAAGGAACTGATGTGCACAACTAATGAAATAGCATAAAACAGAGATGCATTTTTGTGGGAAGCTTTCATGATATAGACTTGGATGACTTCTATTGTTCAGTGAAATAATGGATTGCTGAATGCTACTCAAAACAATGGCTGATGTTAAGCTTTCGACACTAGAGGACCTGCTTCACTTCATTGTGCAGTATGGGGGATGATGTATTTTCAAATCTGAGAGTTGGTCTTCAGATCTTACTGACTTTTTGCAACATCCATTGCTAGTTGTGAATTGTCTTTTAGTAAGTTAAAACTTATCCTGAGATCATCCACGGGACAGGAAAGATTGTCAGTCTTGGCTTTGCTGAGTGTGGAGCAAGAGGTTTCCGATGGCAATAATTTTGAGGAACTAATCGATAGATTTGCAGCAGAAGAGGCAAGGAGAACTTCTCTTTCAAGTCACATAATTACATCTAAAGCATTACATCAAACTATTACTTTTACTTTATGTTAGCTTTTCTGGTTATTATATCCAAAGTAATGTTTTAAGTTTTTGCAATATTATATTTGACTATTTAGTATAAAATAATTATGCATTGTTTCCGGTTGTTTCCAAACTGGAGGAATTATTTTTCTCCGGCTTGGTATAGAACCGTTGATCAGAGGTTTAACAAGCCGCTATCGTAAAAACGATGTTGTTGGTGAAACGTAGACCTGATACAGAATGTGTAAATTGGCAGTGGATGGTAGTGATGGTTTTTTCGGCCCTAAAACAACAACAAAAATAGGATTCTGGAATGTGCGAACAATGGCCGCTCCGACGAAACATGCACAGGTCGCGAGCGAGATGGACAGATACGATCTAGATATTTTAGGATTAAGCGAAATGCGCTGGCCTGGAACAGGTAGGAGATCTATTGATAATAAAATAGTAGTTTTTTCTGGAAGGGAAGATGGAAAACACCGTGAAGGAGTAGGCATAATGATGACAGACAAAGCTGCAAGAAGTTTATTAGAATGGGAACCGGTAAATAGCCGTCTGATACGAACACGATACAAAACAAAACATGGAAGACTTTCAATTATTCAATGTTATGCGCCTACTAACGAAGCTGATGATGAAGTTAAGGATGATTTTTATAACCAACTGCAACAACTTATAAACAAAATACCAAAACACGATCTTTTAATTGTAATGGGAGACTTCAACGCCAAAGTAGGACAAGATAACGCAGGAGTGGAACATGTGATGGGAGAGAAGGCTGTAATACAACAAGTCAGAATGGAGAAAGATTAATAGAATTATGTTTAATAGAAAATTTAGTTATAGGTGGGACATTATTTCCACATAAAAATATCCACAAAACAACATGGATATCTCCTGATGATAGAACATCAAATCAAATTGACCACCTATGTATTAAACAACAATTCAGATCATCATTAATAGATGTAAGAGCGTACAGAGGTGCTGATGTTAATAGTGACCACAACCTGTGCATTGGGAAAATAAGATTAAAATTTAGAAACCAACAGAAGAGGTCAATTACACATAAAATTGATAGTCATAAACTGAAAGATGAAGCAATAAAGGAAAAGTTTAACATAGAGCTAAGTAATTGTTATTCAGCACTTGGTGAAATAGACTTAGATATCAATGAAATGTGGGACTCACAGAGCAAAATACTAATGACAGCAGCAGAAGCAAGTGCTGGACTGAAGAAAATGGAAAAACGAGCTTGGATCTCAGACACCACATGGAAATACATCAAAGAAAGAAGAGAAGCGAAGAGAGCCATGACTAATGTAAAGACAGATCTTGGAAAGGTTCTGGCAAAAGCAACATACAAAGAATTAGACAACAAAGTGAAAAGTTCGGCAAGAAGAGATACAAGAGCTTATATAGACAACTTGGCAGAGAAAGCAGAGACAGCTGCAATTACAGGAGACAGCAGAACTCTTTATACTGTACAAAAGATGCTGACAAACACCTATACATCCAGTGGAACACCAATTCTAGACAAATCTGGATTAATGCTAACAACAAGCGCAGACATAAAAGCCCGTTGGGCGGAACACTTCAAAGAAATTCTTAACCGTCCACTACCTCACAGTTTAATAGATTTTGAAGCTGAAACACCAGCAGCAGAATTAGATGTAAATTTAGATGACTTCACCTTGAGTGAAATAGAAACCACCTTAAAGCTAATGACCAATAACAAGGCTGCTGGAGAGGATAAGTTAACAGCTGAGATCCTCAAGGCAATTGATAGCCATAATTTAATACATCTCCAAAAAATGTTCAACATCATTTGGAAAACAGAGAAGACGCCTCATAAATGGAAAAAAGGAATCATTGTTAAGATCCCAAAAAAGGGCAATCTTAGAGATTGTAACAATTGGAGAGGCGTGACACTTTTGTCAGTTGCCTCAAAATTATTCTGTAAAATCATCCTAAATAGAATAAAGGATTCAATAGATACAGTAATGCGTGAAGAACAGGCTGGGTTTAGAAAAGGGAGAAGCTGTCTTGACCACATTTTCACTCTACGACTTATATTGGAGGAACACATTGAAAAGCAAAAACCTTTTGTACTTAACTTCATCGACTTCAAAAAAGCATTTGATAGTATTCATAGAGATTCTTTGTGGAAAATTCTGAAGCAATATGGCTTACCATCAAAAATCATAAATATTATCAAAGACATGTATGATGGTTACACATGTGCAGTTCGAACAGAGGAAGGACTGAGCGAATGTTTCCCAATAGAAACTGGGGTTAAACAAGGATGTATTTTATCGCCCTTGTTATTTGGAATTGTTATGGACTTCATAATGAAGAAATGCTGCACTGGTAATAAAGGCATCGAATGGATACAAGGAGACCATTTGGAGGACCTGGACTTTGCTGATGACATAGTTCTCATCAGCAATCAGATAAAAACGATGCAGGAAAACACAAATGAACTATCATCAATAGCCAGCAAAATTGGGCTTGAGGTCAATCATGAAAAGACTAAAGTCATGAAAAGTTTAATTCCAACAAGTGACAAAATATACATGGAAAACAAACCAGTAGAAGAGATCGATCACTTCATCTATCTTGGAAGTCACATTGATCGAGAAGGGGATACGAGCAAAGAAATTAGAATCAGACTGGCTAAAGCAGCAATGTCTTTCAGAAGCCTTGAAAAGTTGTGGAAATCAAAACTCATTAGCACAAACACAAAACTTAGGCTATTCAAATCAAATGTACTATCAACCCTTACGTATGCGTGTGAAAGCTGGAAAACAACAAGAGATATAGAAACAAAGTTGAACGCATTCGAAAATAAATGTCTAAGGAAAATACTTGGTATAGAATGGAACGAATTCAAAACAAACGAGGAAATTAGAGAAATCGCCAATCAACCACTAATATCTTCAGTAATAAAGAAAAGACGATGGTCATACGTTGGACATGTGATGAGAAGAGATAATAATCGAATAGCAAAGCAAGCCCTCATATGGGAAACAACAGGTAAAAGAAAAAGAGGAAGACCCAGGGAGACACTGAGAAGAACATTGATGAGAGAGGCAAGAGCAGCAGGAATCGGCTCCCTCAATGAGATAGAACTGCTTGCACAGAACAGAGACAGATGGCGAGATTTGATAAAATATCTTTAAAAGAAAACTGCTAGAACAAAAATTCATATAGGAGAAGGTGTATCTTGGTCTACGCCCTATGGGCCGGTTACGGCTCGAAAGGTCAATAGATAGATAGAATTATGCATTATTTTTTATATGCATTCTTGTTTCTTGACTCTGTCCTCAGTTATTCTACTATATCTTCAAAGTACCAGTGTTACCTTAATTATTTACTTTTTTCATCCTCTACATACATTAAAAATGTGCCACGAAATGCAGATTTTCATGTTCTAAAACTTAAAACTTTCTGGGAAATCATGACGAACCCCTTATGCTCACACCTTGTAATGAAGGAGCCAGGAGGGGCTGCAGAAACTGACTTTGTCCCTGGGTGTTGAAAACCCTTGCAACACCTCTGCATATGAATGTACCTACATACAAAATATATTATACATAACAATGATTTAATCTACAAGTAAATTATTCCAACACAGAAAATAGTTTGACTGGAAGCATACTTGACTCTGAATTAGGAGGTGTAAGTGGAGGAGTCTGAGGTGGAGTGCTATCATCGTCTGGATGAGGTTTCCTCAAACCATTAAAAGGAATGAGCTCAAAGCATTCATTTAACAGTCCCAAATTGACATCTGTACTGATGCTCATGAAACCATATGATGTTTTTTCCACCTGAAAAGAAATACAGATACAAAAACAGCACATTTTATAAAATAAAAAATAAAAAAATAATAATAATTTCACACACTGTCGAATGGTTAAAAGTAATATTAATGGGATTTTTTAATCTTGAAAGATAAGTTGATATATCACGATAGGTTATTCAAGAGCAAACACAGCATTTAAAAAAAAAAAAGAGCTCTGTCACAGTCACACAACAAGGCATATAGTGAATATAGTGTTACTGCCCATATTTTTAATATACTTTTAGTATATTATTTTTGAGTTAATGTGTTTGATATTATGACTGTGCCACTTTACTTTCTCAGAAACAAAAATCAAGTACCAATTTTTTTAAGGCAGTATGAACCTGGAGGCCATTGATCAGGATTGAAGTGTCTCTTGCCCTTAATAGTCCAGTCCACTAACCACTGAGCTATAAACACAGTACATGATATACCTAAACAGTTATACTCTAGAATATCAGTCATCCCCAAATATAGAACAGATGTAATTTGAAGTTGGGGCTCTTTCCTTGATGTGTGTTTTCTCTCTTTTTGTCTTCATGATCTTTCTTACTAATGTGTCCTAGTTCTGTCTATCTATGATACTTGCTATCAGTTTACTGTTGATTTTGAACTGCTTCATGTCATACATGCAGGCATCTTTAAAATGGAGCGCCAGTTGAAATGATATATTGCATGTTTATCACTATTTTGTCAGTCAGAATGTCTTTTGGAATTGTGGTGTTCTCTATACAGGTCACAAGTTCAATTAACTCAAATCACTTTAGCTTAGTAGGACAGATGTTTGTTATCATGACAGAAGCATTCCATAATAAATAATGTTGTCACAGTTTGAAGTTTTTTAACTTATCTATACTAAGCTACACTATTTGGAAATAATGGTTCTATTTCTCTTCCTAAAATGAAAGCTATTAAACCCTGTGAGCCATTATGGTATTTATTATCATAACTGAGTAGACTAAAGGGTGTCCATAGGAAACTAACTAAAAGCACAGGTAATGAAGTTAATGCACTAACCATTTTTCTACCTCTACTATGAACACATATCTACAGTAACAAACTGCTTGCCAACAATGTACAATATTAAATTACACCTACCTCTGCAACAAGACATTGCATATCTGAGTCCTGAGCCTCAATCAACTCTGCCAGAAAGTAGTCTCCATAGGTATTTTGCAACATGCTGCTTTGTCGGTTAAAAATAGGAGTCAAGTCATCGTGGTCCTCAACACTGAAATATTCATTAACATACATTTTTCATAAAACAGCCAAGACAAATGATTTCAGACAAGGTGCATGCATACATCTCAGAATCAAAAATAATAGACACATTTTTTTGTAGGAAAATAAATAATTGAAGTTGTTATACATCTATCTATTGACCTTTCGAGCCGTAGCCGGCCCTTAGGGCATAGACCAAGATACTCCTTCTCTTGTCTGAATTTTTGTTCTAGCAGTTTTCAATTCTATTAAAGATATTTTATCAAATCTCGCCATTTGTCTCTGTTCTGTGCAAGCAGCTCTATCTCATTGAGGGAGCCGATTCCTGCTGTTCTCGCCTCTCTCATCAATGTTCTTCTCAGTGTCTCTCTGGGTCTTCCTCTTTTCCTCTTACCTGTTGTTTCCCACATGAGGACTTGCTTTGCTATTCGGTCATTATCACCGAATATTATTATTCGGTTTTGCTATTCTGTTATACATAGTGGGAAGAAATAAAAATATAGTTTTAGATCTTTGTGCGTTTATTTCATTGATATCTTATTGTTCCAGTAAATGTAGGATTATAACAGCCACTTTCCAATGACTTGTATTCTGTCTTATCATCTTGAGCTCTGCTCATGAAGTTCCACTTGATTTATCCTCCTAGACTAGTGTTATTTCTCAGGGTTTTTTAAGCCTCTTCCACTGTAGACTTTTCTAGATTTACTCTGCCCTCAGTCAACCAGCTGGTGTCATTTTTAGATATATTTCCCCAACCCCCCCCAGTATTTTAAAAATAATGTTATAAATACCATATACTGGTTTTTAACAGCTGTGTTGAAAGGCAATGGCCAAAGATAAACAATCAGCTAGCATTTTTTCAGCTATGCTATCAACATACATTTTTTATTTTCTATAATAATAAATCATGGCAGATATTTATACATCATCATCATCATCATCATGTGCCGTACCGGTTGGCGTTGGCGATCATGTCCTTCCACAATCTTCTATCCACAGTGCATAGTATGAGTTCTGTTGTTGACTGTTTTCCATGCCATTCAACCAAGCTATCCAGTATTTTCTCTCTTTGTCGTCCGCGATCTTTCTTTCCTTTTATTTTGCCAGTTGTAACCAAGTATTCCAACTTTCCTCTTCTCATGATGTGCCCAAAAAATGTTGATTGCTTCTTTCTGATGTTTTAAGAAACCCCTTTATGTGTTAGCCTCTTTGAGAACTTTCTCATTGGTCTTTTTAGCTATCCAGGGAACTTTCAATATTCTTCTGAGAAATACCATCTCTGTGGCTCGAATCATCTTTTTATTTGTTTGTCTATTGTCCATGATTCACTTCCATAGGTCAGAATTGGTTCTATATAGCACCGATGAACTCTCTTTCTCATTTCTATTGACATAGATTTGTTGCATAAGATATTTTTCATTTTCTGAAATGCTATTTTGGCCTGAGCTATTCTGCTTTTTTTTTTGTGTTGCATCTTCCATCTGATGTTATTATTGTGCCCAAGTGTTTGAAACGTTGCACTTGTTTCAGATTTGTCTTATTTATTTTTATGCTGCATGATGGTGATGATTGTTTTTTCAATATAACCATTACTTCTGTTTTCTTACTATTCAGACTGAGACCTTTCTTGTTGCTTCCTTTTACTATTATATCTATCATTTCTTGTAGCTCATTCTCTGTCTCTGCTATTAAGACTGTGTCATCCGCATATCGTAAATTATTTATGTTGTGACCGTTGACTTCAATTCCTATTTTGTCTACTATTGATCTCATAATATGTTCACTGTAAAGTGAAAACAAATCCGGCGACAGAACACAACCTTGTCTGACTCCTTGTTTTATAAATTGAAATTGTCCTGTTTGGTTGTTAATTCCTATAGCTGCTGTTTGTTGCCAGTACATGTTTTTATGATTCGCAGATCCTTGCCATCAATGTTTAATTTCTCCAGCATATTTATTATTTCCACATGCTTTACTTTGTCAAATGCTTTCGTGTAGTCTATAAAGCACATATATAGATCTTTCTTTACCTCTATAGATCTTTCTATCAATGTTCTTAAGATGTATATTGCATTATTGATGCCCTTTCCTTCCACAAATCCACATTGTTCCTCACTTATTTCTGGTTTTATTTTGTTCCTTAAACATCTCATGATGATTCTTAGTAATATTTTAGTCATATGGCTCATGAGACTAATAGTGTGATGGTCTTCACAATCAGTGGTGCCTGACTTCTTCGGTATGGCTACAAAGATAGATTTTAGTAGATCTTTAGTTATATGTCCAGTGTTATATATTTCATTGAGTAGTTTTGTTATGACTTGTACTCCCAGCTCTCCTAATGCATTTATCTCTTTGATTGTTATATTGTCGGGACCTGGTGCTTTGCCTCTTTTCATGTGTTGAATTGCGTCCTGCACTTCACTCTGCATTATTGGTGGTCCTGTGTCTTCATTTGAAACATAAACATTTATACATAGTATCAAAGAATATGACTTTATAAATATGCAAATTACTAGTATCCATGATATCAATTGAAGAAGTATCTTGGCCTACGCCCCCTATGGGCCGGCTACGGCTCGCAACTGTCAATAGATAGATAGATGATTATGCCTATAAGTGTATGACTTCTAACTGACCAATATTAAAGTATATTTATAGCCTTTATTAGGAACACACCAAAATTAACATTTCTATTAAAATTGCAGGATAGCTGGGAAATATAAGAAACACCACTGTCCCATTCAAAATGGTAAATAAAGTCAGCCTACTTTTTGGAAGAGTGCAGCTCAGTGGTCTCTCCATGAATGGCTTTATTGGCATTTGACTGAGTTGTTTGGGACAACATGCTTTAAAACTTGGTGTTCTGAATGACAATTTAGCCCCCATTATAAATTTGCTAATTTTGTTCACTATTTCAAAAATTAGCAATGACTGTGAAAAAAAAAAACAAAGAAAAAAATATTCAGGGCTGAAAAAAAGTTAAAACAACTAGATACATCAAAACTTGCCTCATAAACATAGTTTTGAATGAGTTAACAATTATAAATTACAAGAGAGAAGCTAAAACAAACAACTTCATTTTTACCTTTTAAACACAGATGAAAAGAAGAGAAGTCAAGAAACAAAAGATACTCACAAAGCTTGTCTTATGTGCAAGACTGGAACATGTTCATGTCGTCTGCATACATAAAGAACACAATTGTCATTAAATTCACCCTCATTTTTCTCCATTGGCTTGAATGCCTGAGCTAGTGAAGGATCTGTCAAATGTATTTGGTACTTTTTTAGAGGCTAAACAAAATATGTAATGTTAACTGATTGGATATTAAACATTATAGTAAAACAAAATATCCCAGCCTAGGTAACATTGCTGAGGTTATACCCATTATTTTCTGTGACTATATCAAATAAGAGAATGTTAGTAATGGTGAGTCCACAGTGCTTATATTTATTTACAATCTCCAGTTTTGCAACAGTTGTAAGACAATGCTAGCAGTTCACTTTCAGCATGGGTAATCAAGGTGACGTCTGCATTAATTTTCCCTCTTTTGCATGTACCATATTTTATTATTTTGCTATTAGTCTGGCTCAGTTAATTTCTGTCAGATCTGGAGAGAAAAATCAAAAACCTTTTTATGTTCTAGAGGTGCGTAGATGTAGATCACTGAATTATTCTCCATAGCATGATGTAAATTAAATATGTTAATGAGCATTCTATCAAAAACATGCACAAACGTACATCATCATTATCATCACATACCATGCCTACTGGTGTAGGTGATCATGTCTCTCCACAACTTTCAATCTCGATAGTAGTTTATTATTTCTGTTGTTGACCTTCTGCCAAGCCATTCTCTTAAGCTGTTTGGTATCTTTTCTCTGTGCTTCCCTCTATCTCTTCGTCCCTCAACTTTCCCAGTTGTCACAACATATTCCAGCTGTTTCCTTCTCATTACATGGCCAAAAAATTATGATTGTTTCTTCCTAATATGCTTTGTCCTTTTTCAGAACATTTTCATTACTATTCTTAGCTGTCCATGGTATTCTCAACAATCTTCTGTAAAGTGATATTTCTACAGCTTCCAGTGATTTCTTGTCTATTGTCCTATTGTCCATGATTGGTATCCATATGTTAAGACATTTAAGAACTCTTTTTCTTTATTTTATTTTTAAAAATGAATTGCATAGTATTTTTCTAAATTTTTGGAAAGCTGATTTTGCTTGAACCATTCTGAATCTCACTTCTGTTGTACATCTATCAACATTGCTCACAGATATTTAAATTCATTTATTGTTTTAATAACATAATAATATACATATCTCTATCTATCTATTGACCTTTCGAGCCGTAACCGGCCCATAGGGCGTAGACCAAGATACACCTTCTCCTATATGAATTTTTGTTCTAGCAGTTTTCTTTTAAAGATATTTTATCAAATCTCGCCATCTGTCTCTGTTCTGTGCAAGCAGTTCTATCTCATTGAGGGAGCCGATTCCTGCTGCTCTTGCCTCTCTCATCAATGTTCTTCTCAGTGTCTCCCTGGGTCTTCCTCTTTTTCTTTTACCTGTTGTTTCCCATATGAGGGCTTGCTTTGCTATTCGATTATTATCTCTTCTCATCACATGTCCAACGTATGACCATCGTCTTTTCTTTATTACTGAAGATATTAGTGGTTGATTGGCGATTTCTCTAATTTCCTCGTTTGTTTTGAATTCGTTCCATTCTATACCAAGTATTTTCCTTAGACATTTATTTTCGAATGCGTTCAACTTTGTTTCTATATCTCTTGTTGTTTTCCAGCTTTCACACGCATACGTAAGGGTTGATAGTACATTTGATTTGAATAGCCTAAGTTTTGTGTTTGTGCTAATGAGTTTTGATTTCCACAACTTTTCAAGGCTTCTGAAAGACATTGCTGCTTTAGCCAGTCTGATTCTAATTTCTTTGCTCGTATCCCCTTCTCGATCAATGTGACTTCCAAGATAGATGAAGTGATCGATCTCTTCTACTGGTTTGTTTTCCATGTATATTTTGTCACTTGTTGGAATTAAACTTTTCATGACTTTAGTCTTTTCATGATTGACCTCAAGCCCAATTTTGCTGGCTATTGATGATAGTTCATTTGTGTTTTCCTGCATCGTTTTTATCTGATTGCTGATGAGAACTATGTCATCAGCAAAGTCCAGGTCCTCCAAATGGTCTCCTTGTATCCATTCGATGCCTTTATTACCAGTGCAGCATTTCTTCATTATGAAGTCCATAACAATTCCAAATAACAAGGGCGATAAAATACATCCTTGTTTAACCCCAGTTTCTATTGGGAAACATTCGCTCAGTCCTTCCTCTGTTCGAACTGCACATGTGTAACCATCATACATGTCTTTGATAATATTTATGATTTTGATGGTAAGCCATATTGCTTCAGAATTTTCCACAAAGAATCTCTATGAATACTATCAAATGCTTTTTTGAAGTCGATGAAGTTAAGTACAAAAGGTTTTTGCTTTTCAATGTGTTCCTCCAATATAAGTCGTAGAGTGAAAATGTGGTCAAGACAGCTTCTCCCTTTTCTAAACCCAGCCTGTTCTTCACGCATTACTGTATCTATTGAATCCTTTATTCTATTTAGGATGATTTTACAGAATAATTTTGAGGCAACTGACAAAAGTGTCACGCCTCTCCAATTGTTACAATCTCTAAGATTGCCCTTTTTTGGGATCTTAACAATGATTCCTTTTTTCCATTTATGAGGCGTCTTCTCTGTTTCCAAATGATGTTGAACATTTTTTGGAGATGTATTAAATTATGGCTATCAATTGCCTTGAGGATCTCAGCTGTTAACTTATCCTCTCCAGTATGTATAATATACATACCAAGTGATATATATGCATTAACGTTTAAAATGTATTAATGTTCAGCATCATATAGTGCTGTAAATATTTAGCATTAAGGTACAGTGAACACTCTTCTCATGAATGATACTACTCGTATACATGAAATCTCATCCATCAATTGTGAATAATTAAGAAAATGTACTCACCAGGTGAAACCCCATTAGGTACCACCAGAAACACAAAATGTAAATCAGGAACTGCATTAAAAGTAGTCCGAATAATTTCTTGTGCACAGCCCATAACATACTCACTCATGGCCACAAAATAGTGCAGAAATAAAGTATTGAGGGAGTTCACCTGTTAAAGATAAGTTGTATAATTTATGATTATCACTGTTTTTTTTTTCCATTTATACTTCAAATGAAACAGTGACTGCCTATAACAATGACCTTCCTTACAAAAACAAAACTGAGGCCTGTTGAATGGTTAAAATACAATATTAGTGTTTAGACTGTATTTTGAGAACTAACAAGACTTCAATCTAATATCAATAGATTTGACTGTTCATCGTGTCATAGGTGCTATCTTGTAACAAACAATATCTTTCTTCCCTTTAATTAAAATTCAGCTTTTCCTAGTAAAAATAACCAAATGTCTTAGCATATTAGAAAAATATAAATTTCATTGCTGAAAAATAAAAATATGAAAAGATGATAATTGTCCTCAACCAAAAGTTTCTCTCAATGTTTATATCCTAATTAATATTTTTTTTATATTAGAACACTACTACCACTGCTTCTGCTACAACTACTTTTATGGCTGCTGCCACTACTATTACTACTATTGCTGCTGCTACTGTTACTGCTGCTTCAACTACAATTACAACTACTACTACTATTACTGCTGCTGCAAACTACTGTTACTACTACTACTACTGTTACTACTACTACTACTGCTACTGCTACTACTACTACTACTACTACAACAACTACTACTACTGTTACTAAAACTGCTACTACTACTGCTACAATTACTATATCTGAAGCAGTGGTGGTGAAGTGTAGACTATACTACATTCATCTGCTGACATGGTTGTCAGAGTTTCACTTCAGCTGCAAGGAGTTTTCCAACTGACAATCCTTTAGCATTCACCTACCATGAAAATGAGTACCAATGATTTCAATCTGGGAATGATGGTAGTCTAAAGTTATGCTGACGGCATCATCCATAAATGTGTCAAAAAATGTTGTATGGTGAAAAAAAATGGCAATAAATGCTATATTCTTCAAATCAATGGTGTGACTAAGACACTATTTACTTTACTACTACAAAAATAACAAATATAAAGATTGCAAATATTTATAAAATTCTTTTACAATAAAATGTTAAAGTAACATTCAATAAAAATGCATCATACATATAGATTTGTGAAGGAATGAAATAATTAGTAGCTAAACTATGAGGCATGTTCAAATGAAACCCATCCCAGTGGCTTTATTACAAACTTATGTAAGGTACATCAGCAGATGCGACAGAATTAAATAAAGCAATTGTTATGAAGCAAGTACTCACGAGGATTCTTTAGAAATAGTCACACATTCCATTGCTTGGGTAGATGGCAGATGCCATCGGGGTAAAATGACTTTGATTCAACGAACCATTTTATTACAGAAGCCATGAGATTTTCATAAGAGTTGTAACTGTTGTCCCTTTAGAAAATTTTTAAAAGGTCTGAACAAATGAAAGTCACATGGTGACACATCAGGGCTATAGGTTAGGTATTGCAGAATTTCCCACCATTTCCTTGCTAATGCTTTCTACACAATGTTCATGACATGTGGATGCAAACTGTTTGCAGCAAAACCATGGAATACTAGGAGAATGAACACATACACAATTGCACATTGGTGTGTGCTTATTACATCAGATATGACATCATAATGCCTCATATGTATGTCCACTTGGTGCAGCTTGGGCAGGTTTAATTTGAATATACCTTGTATATAGATGAATTCATAACACAACTTTTAGTTTTTAGTAACAATATGCTTTTTTACATTTGACAAATATGATGCATACAAGCTTCTTATTCCACAAGGAATGTATCTTCTTCTTCTTTCCTTCCTCATTTGCCTTTCAGCGATGAGAGGAGATACAATTTGCGACCTTTTGCTCTTGTGTTTGCCTCTGCTGCTGTTATATTTCCTAATGCTTCTAATATTCCATCGATCCATCTTTTCGTGGTCGACCCTTGGGTCTGGTATTCTCACAATATTTATTGAGGCTTGCTGTGTTGTGTTTTGATTACTCAACCTTGTCACGTGGTCAACCAATTTTATTTGTTGTTTCTTTATATATTCTATGGTGGGTGCTATTCCTAGCTTTTTTCTCAGTTCTTCATTTCTGATCTTATTTCTCAGACTGTTTCCTGTCATTCACCTGACACATTTCATCTCAGTAGAGGTTATTTTTCTTATTGTTCTACAAGGAATGTATGATATTTTAATTCTCAAATAAACCATATTAGAATTGTTACATACCTGTCCTGAAACATATCTGTCATTATACCAGTTCTCCCATTCAGCCTGATCAACTTCAGGAATATTGGGATAGTCCAGAAAGGCTGCATGACCCATAATATCATCCATTTGTTACATAGTGTGATGGCCAAAACAGCTTTTTCACTGAGATAAGCAATAACAATATAATTATAACATTATTACAAAATATAACATTACAAATAAAGAAACATACCTTGGTATGTGTACTCATTCATCTTATGTTTATCATTTTGTCTTTTCTTAGACATTAAAGCTAAATAAATGTTTGTTGTTAAAAATAAGCTGTACCCTTAATGGCAATATTTGAAATTATATATCCTCAGTAGCAGTTATAAGAGAACTTATCAATGACTAATTGAATAAAAGACATTACATTGTTTAGATAATATGGACAACCAGTACTAAAGACTTACATAACATTCACAACATTGTTCCTGCCAAATAACTTTTCAGTCCAAGGTTTTTCAAGTTTTAATATGTAGGGCGCATCAAGCGACTCTGTGCGTCTGGCAGTGATGAGTTCTGGCTCACCCTCTTGGTTTTGTGAACTGGCCATTATGTCTTTAGTACACTTTAGACCATCTGTACTTCAAATGAATCTCTGTAAGATTTAGGAAAATAAAATTTAAGGATTGAAAACATAAATAGACTTATTTATGAAATTCACTAATTTGTTCAGTATTTTCTACATATATAAAGCATTGTAGGAAAGAAAAAACAATTTTTCATCCCAGGTTGGGTGTGTGTTGTTACTGCCTATTGTAAGTCCTCACTATGGCATGATTTATGTGACATTGTCTATCCTTGTGACTAAATCTTCTCTGTGCCCTAAAACTGGATCATAAACACTTGGCATATTGTGATGATTTTGGTTAGACTGCATTTTCATGGAATGGGAGAACTTCATATATTGTTTACTTTTCACTGTCTACCTATGTACTTTACTCTAGTTTTCTGCTGAACATACATGTGGCTATCTGAAAATATTTGGAATGTCATTATCATATTGACACTACTTGACATTGTCGCACAAAAATCAAAAGGTCAGTGCTGAAATGTTATCCTGAGTCTGTGCATCATGTGACATCAAGCTGTTTACATGTAGTCAGCTTGTACATGATATTTTCCAATCTTTTTTATGGGTCACTCTGTGATCAGTACAATGGTTGACAAATCTAAGAAATTCAAACAATGTGTTTGCATCAAATTTTACATGAAGTTTGGCAAATCATACAATTTTATAGAAGCCTTTTGGTAAATATTTTTTAGACCAAAAACATGTCTTTGACTGGTATATGCATTTCAAGGCAGGTTGTATATCTGTTCAAGGTGATTTCTCACTAGGAAATAAACAGAAAATCTGAACGATCCATAAAGACCACAGCCAACCAATCCATCAGCTCCCTTCTATGCTTTGTATCAGTTATGAAGTTTGTCGGTAGATTCTAACAGAATGCTTGAACACATGGCTTGTGTTGCTGCAGGTTTGTCCCCAGACTCTTCACCCTTGATCAGAAACAGAGGTGATTTGACGTGTGTCTTAACTTGCAAGAGATGGCTAATGGTGATGAAAGCTTCATCTTTAGGATCACCACAGGTGATGAAAGTTGGATTTACAGCTATGGTGTAGAATCAAATCAACAGCCATGGCAGTGGAAGAGCCCACAATCACCAAGACCAAAAGAGGCTTGGCAGGTCCAACTTTTGCAAACACATTATTCACATAGACTTTTTTTATTTCTGGCACAACTGCAAACTCCCTGTATTTTCAGGTGTTTGAGAGAAGATGCCATAATGCCTTTATTAACAAGTTTTTACAATCTTTGCCCACAATATTTTCCCAACCTATAACAGTCATTTTGTGTGTTGCTTGTCATTTTGAGAACACAATCAATGTCCCATTCTTTGTCTTTTCTACATCCCAACGGATTCTTGCTCCTCATGTGTTTTTTGACTGGTAAAATTCTTTGTTCTATCATTTATTTTGAATCACAATGCATGATAGATGTGGATCTGTAATCAATGTCAGCAAATCAGTATACTATATAATCTTCAGAATGTTGAAAGTTCTCACCAATGATGAAATTCTCAGACAGGCCAACACAAAAAGGAAGCTCCTAAAAAAACATCAGAAAGAAACAATCAACATTTTTCTGGCACATCGTGAAAAGAGGAAAGGTGGAATACTTGGTTACAACTGGCAAAATACAGGGAAAGGGAGATCGTGGATAAAAAAGGGAGAAAATACTGGATAGCTTGCTGTCATGGCATTGAAAACAGTCAACAACATAACTGATACAATGCACGGTAGATAGAAGATTGTGGAAGGACATGATCATCTGCGCCAACCTGTATGACACATGATGATGATGATATAATCTTCCTGAGCTGTTAATTACATTCAAGTCCTGCAGTTTAATTTTGTTTCCAATGTTGCTTTGGGTAGTTATTCCATTGGCAATGCTGTTTCTTATCACCATCACAGCTGATATATGTGAATATTTGTAAACTATTCTCATAATAAAGGATACAACTATTTAGATTTTATAGATCTGAATGTAAGGAATTAAAAAAAATTTTTTAAGCAAATTTTTTTTTACCATTCTCTTTCTTCCCTCACTTATCATATATAAGTCCAGCAACAAGTGTTAAGTTATTTATTTATCAAAAGGACGTTTTCTCCGTTTACTGATGTATAATACAGTGCGGTTATTGTTCTTGTTTGTGATAATTAAAATCACATCATGTGAGAGGTGTGTGAAAAAATCATGAAAAAAAACGGTCTGGTCATAGTATTAATTAGTTAATGTTAAAGTTAAAGTTAAAGTCCCTTGTAGTTAAGTGTAGGGAATGCTGAATGTGCTAAATATTATTATTACTGTTTATTATTATTATATAAGTATATATTTATTATAACGATTCTATAACGATGGATACTAACAGGGAGGAGTAACTGTAGTAGTAACATCAAAAGTAAACAAGTCCGCCTATGATAACCTGCATTAGTATTCTTAGTATTATTATAGTCAGGCAAATCATCCGAATCATCGGAATGGTAACGAGTAACGTAACTGAAGTAACAGTAACGGTTCATGCTGAGACGGCGACGGCACTCAATGATGATGATGAATAACAGTAATGATAATAATAAAAATTGCTTTTCTAATATGATTTATTATAAGTCACAGGCATTTTTCCTAACCTCTCTTGATATGATGTTTCTTGTAAAATTAAATAACAATATTTATCGTGCACTTCAATTGAAAGCGTCACAGTTATTGTATCTTAGCAACCTGTACTTCCTGTTGACAAAACAAAATCAAACGAACTGGTACTTCCCCCAACAAATTAAGTTATTGAGATTTGCGGGTCATCATCAATCCACTTCAAACATATCCATAGGTGCTCAGATCCCATCCTCCGCATGTCCCGCAGTGTCCAGCGACTGACGATTCCAGTTTTGTGTTGGTTGATAAGTCTTCTTAAGATAAATGTCTATCTTAACTCCCATCTCTTTCATCCGAAGGAGTGACGTGGACTCACGGTTGTCGAAGTCCTGTGCCCTTCCCACATCTTGGAGGGCATTGATGATGTCCGCTCGATCCATTGGTTGACCGTCTTCAACGACAGCGCAGGTGGCCAGCCTGTCCGCGTTTGCATTTCCCTGTACTCCCGTATGTCTAGGGACGTAGACAAAGGTGGTCCTACGTATTTTTGACTTCTACAATGACTACCCATTACCTGCGTACAGAGCCCGCAACCACTTTTTTTTTCTCACACTCATCGAATCACTCAGTAAACAGGCGTGGGTGTAGTCTTGTGACTCTAACCAGATGAATGCCTTGGTCACTGCCATCACATCCATCATCATGCTAATTATATTCATATAATGTATGCACAACTGTCTTCTTTGACTATTATGTCTACGAGCGTGCTGTAAATGCACTCCTTTTGTTTTAAGAATTGCTAGGGCGTACTCGAATAGTGCGAGGACTAATCCCTGAAAGAAAAGGGCAGCCGCTGCTAGATGTTAGCAGCTACTTGAACTTCAAGACGGCTAATCCTTTGCAGGATTTTATTATAACATGGTCGACGTGGTCCCGAAAACACTGACTACGATCAAACTTAACTCCTAGGTACGTCATTAACCTTTCCCTGATCACATTATCAGCTCCCATTCGTACCACCGGTGTTTCTGTATTAACGATATGATTGTTAAAGAAGAACCATGCAACTGATGCTTTATTATTAACCAAGACACCTGATACTCCACACCAGGAAAAAGTGCGATCGAATTCGTTTTGCATTGTGAAGGCGATTTCCCTTCTGTCTCTTACCTGTCGATATACCAGAATATCATCAGCAAAAGTCATAGTTCTTCCCATCCCATTCAGTTGTTGTTCCGTGATTGTTATTGTGTACACGTTAAATATAACTGGTGACAACGGTGAGCTTTGTGGCAGCCCTGGACAGATGTGTGTTGACTCGGATGACCAACTTCCACGTCTGAGTATCACCTTCCTCTGAAACACTGATGCAGCAATCCATCTAATAAGGAAGGGGTGCACCGCCAGTTTGAGGAGCATGTATGGCCCTTTTCGTCTTGGCAGACGGTCTAGTGGAGGCGATTGTGTATTTTTTGAGGTTTTATTTTTGTCGAACAGCTTCTCTCGTAGCTAATTCTACCAGTGTTTGACAAACACACGCGGTCACATAATGAACAAGTCAGGCTCGCTGATCCACGGGGTTTTCCATCCTTTTTCATGAGTCTTTTCTCTTCTAAGTTTTGCCTTAACACAGTCTCAAATGATGTTATACCGTTCCTTATACAAGTTCTCCATGATGTGCGATCACTTACCAGATGTTCCCAGTCATTTTCACATATGAAGACGTCTTTCGGAGATGATTTACAGATATCTCTATATCGTAATTTAGGTATGCCGATTTGTATTTTTCCGTGTATTATTTCACCATATAGTACTTGCCTAGGAATGCGCTTTTCATCCATTCGTTGGACATGCTCCAGCCATCTTAGTCTTCGACATATGAGCATCGACATGAGTGTTGGTGTCTTAGCACGTTGCAGGACAGTTAAGTTGGTTATTTTGTCCTGCCATTTAATGTGCATTATTTTGCGGAAACATCGCATGTGGAAGACATTTAGTCTTTTTTCCTAGTTTGAGCGTATTGTCCAGGTTTCAGATCCATATAATAGTGTGCTAAGCACACAAGTTTGATATATTAAGAGTTTAGTCTTTAGTGTTAGTTTCGTGTTGTTCCAGGCCCTTTCAGTGAGTTTGCAGAAGTCGTAGCTGCATTACCAATTCGACTGTTTATTTCTTCATCAAGAGAGATGGTTTGCGCAATTGTGGATCCAAGATATATAAATTTCTGTACTGATTCTAGTGGGCAATCTTTTAGAGTAATTGATAGAGGTTTGATGTCGCCTTGACTTAGTATTACTGTCTTCTGAATATTAATTGACAGTGAAAAAAGGTTGCATGCTTTATCCAGGTTGTTGATCAGGGATTGTAGCGTGGCTTCACTATGAGCGACTAGGGCAGCATCGTCAGCAAATAAAAATTCTTTAAGTAGGGCAACATTTGTTTTGGTTTTCGCTCTTAGTCGTGCTAAGTTGAACAGTGAGCCATCCGATCTTGTGCGAATGTAAATTTCTCCTGAGCTGTTTTCGAAGGCGTAATTTAGGAGGGCAGCAAAAAATATACCAAAAAGGGTGAGTGCGAGGACACATCCCTGTTTCACTCCTTTGTTGACTTTGAAATTCTCTGATGAACTCCCATCAAAGTAGATTTTAGCATTCATGTCTTCATGGAAGGACATAATCAGCCTAAGTAATTTAGGAGGACAGCCTATGCCTTCTAACACCCCGTGGAGCCCATCTCTGTTTACTGAGTCGAAGGCCTTTGTTAGATCCACAAAGGCAATACAGAGCGGCATATTTTGTTCTCGACATTTTTCTTGCAGTTGTCTGAGTGTGAAAATCATGTCTATGGTTGATCTCCCGGCTCTGAAGCCGCATTGAGACTCGGGAAGAACATGTTCTGCAAGTCTATGCTGGCGTTTAAGTATAACTCTAGCAAGAGGAGCATGCGCATGAGGTATTCAAATGGTACTCTGTTATATGCATCCTCCAGGTCTATAGTAGCAGCACATCTCCTCTCGTCTGTGGAAGCCTTCGAAGACGTAATATGGAAAAACTGCTGCACTGAGCTATGTCCCTTTGTTATATCTATTACCTCCGAGCGTGGGTGCGAATGCGCGTATCTGTTCAAGGTGACAGGTGAGTACACTGGCATCTACTTTCTGCAGTAGTTTACTCGAAGTGTTCTACATCGTGATGATTCTGTAGGCACTGATTTGAGAATGGTCCTTGTTTGTCTTCGGTAGAGGTAGTAAGTAGCTGTGTAGCCACACCTCCTTAATCTGGCCACTCTCAATGCTGCAATTAAACTCTTTGGACAGTGTTTTTTTTTCAAGTCGTCGTCAGCTAAATCGCCTATGTCGTCATACCTAACACCATCTCGACCAGAAACAGTGTTGTGCGAATGACATTGATTGTGAGATCTTCTCCTAGCACTACATCCTCACATAATTCTAAGAGTGACCCCAGTATCCTCATTCTTACAGCCTAATTTCTTTGATCAGTATGCTCAATGTAGCGGACAAGTAAGGCCTTCCATTTGCTCTCATTAAATTTGTACAATATCTGGCTTGTGCTCTGGAAGTCTTAAATACACACTGATTGTGAACATTTGAGTTTGGACAAAACAATAAAAACATATGTGGCTCACAAATTGAAGCTCTGAAAAACACGCATCTTATAAACTAAACAGAGAGTGAGTGTGTGTGTGTGAGAGAGAGAGAGAGAGAGAGAGAGAGAGAACAAAGAGTGTGAGAGAGAGAGAGTACAAATTGTCTTTTATAAAATTCTAGTCTATAACATAGCCATTTCAATTCTTCCCATATCATGTTAACTTTTCCCCTACTAAACAGACTCGACTGAACTTTTTCTTTAAAAACTTCATCATCATCATCACCAAGTACCGAGCCTGCTGGCGTAGGTGATCATGTCTTTCTACAACCTTCGATCACGACAGTTATTTATCATTTCTGTTGTTGACGTTCTGCCAAGCCATTCTATTAAGCTGTCTGGTATCTTTTCTTTTAAAAACTTAACGATGTAAAAAAAAAAACTACAAATAAAAACCGATAAATTATATATCTGTATGTATAAAATAAAGCAGAAATACTGTGTAGTAAAATAGAATGGAATTCCTATTTTATTTAAATAAATTAATATAGTTTAGAATAAAGGTAGCACAAGTTGCGTTGTTATGATACAATTGTTGAACAGATGTTGATGAATTCCCAGAACAAAGTTTTGATAAATCAACAAAGCGAAAGAAGAACGCGCGTTGAAGAGGGCTGGAATATTTCTTCTTTAAATGGAGGAAATAGTGGAGGTTTCTTCTTGAATGGGCACGACAAACATTTTAATTATCAGCTCCCTTTTCGTGGCTCTAAGCATTTTACTGGGATTCATAAATATATGTGGTAAAGTTCGTTTAAAGTGTTATATAACATTTTAAAAATGTTTCTATTGTTAGCTATCTTGCCGCAATCATGCTTTACTTTGCCGACTTTGCGCATGTGGGATGTAGAGTAGACTATTAGTATAAGCTGTCGTCTGCTAGTTTTGTTTACTGTTTTGGTCTCTTCACTATTTTGAGTAGTAATGTTCTATCACACATTGTGAACAACTAAGTTAACTATTTTTAATGAAATAAAACATTGCACAACACAAACGACAACGAGTATAGTATAATTTCTGCTGTAGCGTAGCCAATAGTATTATTATATATATACTATATACTATACTGTTCGTTCATAAATGAAATGATAATTATAATATATATATTATAATATAATCAAATGATAATCCTACCTACAACTACTACTTCTACTATAATAAACTATACCTTAAATACCTACCACAAACTAAACTAAAGAAGAGGATGTTTGCAATTTCAATGTGTTCCACAGATTTGCCAAAGTTAGTAAAGCTAAAGCAAGATGTGGATTTAGCAGTTTGCATCCTTTCAGCAAGGAACAACTTTAACTTTCGTGATGCTATTCGACGATCATGGCTGACTGACATACAGACACAGAATACAAAGTATAATTAATAATACATCTACTCTAGTTATACATTTAGTATTAGCATTTTATTTTGATATGGAGTGAACACTACTACATTCAAGCAGTTTCATTGCTGTTAAATTAGTTAAAGTTAAATAAGCATAATGATAAGATAACTTAGTTCAGTAGTTGAATGATGAGTACGGAGTTGGGAGAGGGGAATGATGTATAATGATGCTAATAATGTTTAACTTAATGGTACCCAAAACATTGTTATCATCATTCTATATCACCCCCCCCCCCCTCCCCCCACCATACTCATCATTCAACTATTGAACTAAGTTATCTTATCATTGTGCTTAACTTAATGATACTCTAAAAAAATGTATATCATAACTGTTGTTTGTAAATTCAAAATTTGCTTTGTATGAATAAATCTCTTGAGTGTGGTGTTTTACTTAATTTCTTCCTTACCTTTACCTTTAATTTTCTTCTGCCTCTGTTGCCTTCCTTTTGGTGATGAGGGAAAATTAAGTGTTTGGGTCAATGCTCTAATCAATGTGTGACCTGCATGGTGTTCATCATGATGTTTGATTAAACCATCATCTTCTTGGTCTACTATATCTTCTTTGTGATTTTGAATCTAGAGGTGATCCTGCTTCATGTCCTAACCATTTAGTCAGTTATTTATTAATATTATCCAGCAACAATGAAGAGACAAATAGTGACTCTTATCACCTTATTTATTCAAGATATGTGCAGAAAATATAATAAGAGATGTTAGAGAAAGGAATGACAAAGAACAATATGACACTCTTATGATTGAAGGTCATGCACCAGCAGAAATGTGATAGATACACTGTTGTTACAACACTTTTGTTATCCAGCTCCCTAAGTGGTATTGAGAAATAGATAAAATTAATTCATTGTAACAGTGAAGATAAGAGGACTTTTCAAGCAAAACAGAACTGTAGTCATCAGTCACTGGATGCTGTGGGACATACTGAGAAGATCTCAGCTCCTATGGACATGTTTAGAGTGCAATGATGATAACCCACAAATAACTCAATAGTGAAGAATGACACATATTTCAATGCAACAAAAATAACAATGGATATATGTTAAAAACTGATATTTTAGTGGACAACAGCTGGAAAGAGTAAACAGTTTTGAACATCCAGGCTCACTGCAAACAAATGATGAAAAGTCTATCAAATCAATAAAGAGAAATATGAATGTAATAAAATAACTGCACAGTATATAGCAACAAACTGATATAGTAACATAACTAAGTTTTTTAAGAGCCTGCCATTTTCTCCATAGCAATTGATGGCTGTGAAATGTGGGCTACCCACTAAGCTCTTGACTAATCTATAAATACCTTTAAATGCAAGCATTACAGAAAAGTGTTCTTACCCTAAAGTGTGACACCTTTATAAAATTTATAAACTCAAAATTCACATTGTTGGAATTCAGCATTTTGCAAGGATTACAGATCTTCCAGTGTGTTCCAAAATGGAGGCTATGTTTATTTTCCATCTTGTATGGATTGTTAGACATGAGTCTGACAACCATACCCTGAGACTCGCTTCAGGGAAACCATCATGATTGTGCTGAGAAGAGACAACAAGAGATTCCAAAACAGGATCTTCTATGGAAAATATAAGGATACTGAAAAAGAGGAAGACCTAAAGAGACACTAAAAATGCACTTCTTTTTAGAGAAGCAAAGTTAAACTCATTCAAAAATAAATGTCTAAGGAAAATACTTGGTATAGCGTGGAACGAATTCAAAACAAACGAGGAAATTAGAGAAATCGCCAATCAACCACTAATATCTTCAGTAATAACGAAAAGACAATTGTCATATGTTGGACATGTGATGAGAAGAGATAATAACTGAATAGCAAAGCAAGCCCTCATGTGGGAAACAACAGGTAAGAGGAAAAGAGGAAGACCCAGAGAGACACTGAGAAGAACATTGACGAGAGAGGCAAGAGCAGCAGGAATCGGCTCCCTCAATGAGATAGAGTTGCTTGCACAGAACAGAGACTAAAGGCAAGATTGGATAAAATATCTTTAAAAGAAAACTGCTAGAACAAAAAATTCAGATAGGAGAAGGTGTATCTTGGTCTACGCCCTATGGGCCGGTTACGGCTCGAAAGGTCAATAGATAGATAGATATCTGATGACAATATGCTTAAATATAGCTAGAATTAGTGGGAGTTTAGAAAACCTTAGAGTGGCTGACAACAAACTAATGAAAAAGAAACATAACATTTTTCCAAGAACTTAGACAGTCATTATCAAGTGCAACAGATAATAGTAAAATACAGACACCATTGTTCCATTTATCAATGATTTTTTAAAATTATTCAATTATCATGTTAATTTAATTAAATGTACAATAAATTGTAATTATATGGTGAGAATTTTACAACTGATCCTGTAATACTTCGAACCGTGTTTACATCTTCTTAATGTGATACATTCTGATTCTTAACAACAGGATTTCAACTGTTGCAAAGTTTGTTGTTGGAAAGATGGACTGTCCCATTCCTCCCAACGATAGACTAAGTGTCTATGAATGTCAAAGATGGGAACCAAGAATTCCAGGTTACATGATAGATAATTTATGTTTAAAAAACTTTTATTTTAAAAATTGTCATCTCTCCACTTTAGTCAAACTAAAAAATGATCTCTTTTTCAAACAAATGCATTTACTATTTATAAATTGTGTCTATATCTTTCGGATATAGGCCTACTTATTATAACTTTATATGTTACACACATTTCGTTAAACAAGATTGCTAATTTATTCTGCAGTTAGTTTCATGAAGGACTTTAGGTATTCATATTACCAGTATGATAATTTCCAATATTAGGAAGAAACAATCATAATTTTTTGTGCATGCAATGAGAAGGGAACAGCTGGAATATATTGTGATATCTGGGAAAATTGAGGGATGAAGAGATAGAGAAAAGCAAAGAGAAAAGATGCCAGTTAGCTTAAGAGAATGGCTTGGCAGAAGGTCAACAACAGAAATGATAAACAACTGTCGAGATAGAAAGTTGTGGAGAGGCATGATCACCTACACCAGCAGGCATGGTATTTGATGATGAGATTACCAGTTTAGATGTATAGTTTTTAATTCATAATATTTATTTAATTCACATACATACTGCCAATGTGGAGCAGCGATAGCTCAGTGGTTAGTGAACTGGACTACCACGGACAAGGGGTAGGGTTCGATCCCAACCGACGGCTTCTGGGTTCACCCAGCCTTAAATGGGTACCGGATTTTTTTCTGGGAAAGTAAAGCAGCACAGGCGTAATACTGACCACATTACCCCAAAAATAATGTGCTGAAGGTCTGTAAAATATAGGGTCACTAACACCATATTTCCCTATACGCCACTTGGCGTGACGGGGGTATTTTACTTTTTACTTTACATACTGCCAATTTGCTTACAAACATAATGTAGTGGATACCACAACATTAAATATTAAAAACCACGAATTGATTGACAATGATATTTATTAAAAATAAGTAAAAAATATTTACTATATGCACTGCCAGTAATTTAATGGGTACCGCATTTTTTTCTGGGAAAGTAAAGCGGCACGGGCGTAATACCGACCACATTACCCCAAAAATCATGCGCCTCAGGTCTGTAAAATTTATGGTCACTAACACCATATTCCCTATACGCCACTTGACGTAACGGGGTATTTTATTTTTTACTGCCAGTAAGCTACTTGAATACATATATAATTTATACACAGAGAAATTGTGTTATTTTAGTATAGTCAACATTACAAGACTTGGACAATATCCATTGACTTCTAACCTGATAACGCAGAAAGGTCTCAGCATAGTAAAAAACACCCCTTCCTTCCGCCATCCCTCAGTGTGATCTGGTCAATTATTGTAAAGATGGTACAAATTTAGTTTTTTCTTTTGAAATTTGTCCCACACAGCAGCAATCTAATATTTTCAAGTTTCAGTTGCCAAGTATTCTTTTATGTACTCATCTTGAACACAGGACCTTCTTTCTATCCTCTGTTTCTTATAATACTAATGTAGAAAAAAAAATGTAGCCGTGTGGCTAAAACCACTGTTCCACTGGCTGAAAAGCTGACGTTCGGTATTCGAAGCCCGCGGTAGACAGAAAGGATTTTTTCTATCGGGCATGAAATAAAAATCCTGAGTCGCACACGTCGTGGCGACTGCTTGACCAAGCGGCCTTTATCTCTCTATCGTTTCTATCGTTGCCCCCCGACATACACCAACAATGGTACTATGTGTCGTAAAGATAGTTTTTTGTGATAGGGAAAATAACCTTGGGTGTTTAGAAATCTGCTCATAACTGAGTAGCTTCTCTTTGTAGTAAAATTGTTTTTTCAATCTTTTCTTTCCTGTTAAAGATATTAGCTTAGTTTAGTCGATGGATCTTCATTGCATATCATCTACATTGCATATCAGATACGTCCATAAGTGCTCAGCTTTCCTACCCAATATGTCTCTCAGTGTATGGAGACCGATGATTCCAGTTCTGTGTTGATTTATTATTATTCTGTGTCACCCTGCATAGCACGCCATTGAGGCATCTCTCACTCCATTGAGACATCTCTCACTCCATTGAGACATCTCTCACTCCATTGAGGCATCTCTCACTCCACTGAGGCATCTCTCACTCCATTGAGGCATCTCTCACTCCATTGAGGCATCTCTCACTCCATTGAGGCATCTCTCACTCCACTGAGGCATCTCTCACTCCATTGAGGCACCTCTCACTCCATTGAGGCATCTCTCACTCCACTGAGGTATCTCTCACTCCATTGAGACATCTCTCACTCTATTGAGGCATCTCTCACTCCATTGAGGCATCTCTCACTCCATTGAGGTATCTCTCACTCCACTGAGGCATCTCTCACTCCACTGAGGCATCTCTCACTCCACTGAGGCATCTCTCACTCCATTGAGACATCTCTCACTCCATTGAGGCATCTCTCACTCACTGAGGCATCTCTCACTCCATTGAGACATCTCTCACTCTATTGAGGCATCTCTCACTCCATTGAGGCATCTCTCACTCCATTGAGGTATCTCTCACTCCACTGAGGCATCTCTCACTCCACTAAGCATCTCTCACTCCATTGAGACATCTCTCACTCTATTGAGACATCTCTCACTCCATTGAGGCATCTCTCACTCCATTGAGGCATCTCTCACTCCATTGAGGCATCTCTCACTCCACTGAGGCATCTCTCACTCCATTGAGGCATCTCTCACTCCATTGAGGCATCTCCAATTTTTTACCTGATGTTTGTGCAATCTGGCGTGGTTGTAGATTCATGATCATTGATGGAATTATTAGCATGCCCAAATTTCTATGAGCTCTGTCAGTGCCAAAAAACAAACCCATCAGTGTAGATGGCTGCAGCACCGTTAAGTGAATTCTCATTAGTCAAGGTCCACATCTCTGCTTTCACAATGACAGAGTTTTGTTGTCTGCATTCTCTGTTCATAGTGATGCAAACCAAAAAGGACATTTGTACTAGGCCGACACTCATTTCACTCTTCTCCAGGTTTAATGTCCCGCAGTGGACAAATCTGATGAACCTCAGCCAGCGCCATCCATGATTCACATTAAAGATACTGTTTATACATACCACAATGTAGTTATGTTATGTTTTCTAATACACATACACACAAGGAAGAAATTTAATATTTACAAATTGTCTTTCTGCTTTTCTACTCTTAGGCTACTTCCTGTCTATTGGGGTCCTCGATGGACTAGTTGGGAAAACAACCTGACTGGGCTACCGACGTTCGGACAACCCGTGTTCAATTCCCGCCGGAAGCAGTGTGAATAGTACTCATGGTTGGAAAAATAAATTACCCCACAGTTGACCCAACCGCTGGCAGAAATGGGTTCCAGGGTAGTACTCTGGGAAGGTGAGGAATGCTGCCTCGCATCGTGAGTTTCGATGCTTGAAGTGACACTATCCAGAAGTCTCCAAACACTTCTGGATAGCCGGCCGAGCGCATATGGGTGAAAACTCGTGTGCTAAGACCTTCCTGCATGCCATGTACATTGCAGCAGGAACAGCATTTTTAGTGATCCTTTCAAACCATATAATTTGTTGAGTTTGTAATGAGATTTCATTTTTTTTTATTCTTACAGAGAAGACAAATGAAGTTGCAGTATTCAGCCTGACATCTAGTGAAGGAAAAGCTAATTGTCAGGTTGTGAAGATGTATTACGTAAAGGTAACTTGACACCCCTCCCTCCCAACACTTTCACTTCTTATTTCCTGTATCCTACATTTATAGTTGTACTCTTGCTTAAGATTATAATCACCCACAGGACTCCTGGTCACACATATACACAGATGGCTCTGCTACAAATGCCACTAGAAATGGACTTGAGGCTGAATAACCAGGAAGAAATCACCAAGTCAATAGCTACTGGGAAATTCTCAAGTAACTATAAAGCAGAAACTGAAGCCCCGAAGACACTGCAAAACTGGCTATCCAACACAAAGATAACATGCACAAGAAATTGGTGATACTGACTGATGCACTGTCAGTCCTAACATCTGTCAGGTTGTGAAGATGTATTGTGAATATGCATGCATGGGGGCCTTGGTAGCCGAGTTGGGAAAACCACCCGACTGGACTACCAACGTTTGGACAACCCGTGTTCGATTCCCACTGGGAGCAGTGTGAAGTACTCGTGGTTTGAAAAAAAAAATACCCCCACAGTCGACCCAGCCGTTGGCAGAAATGAGTACAAGGGTATTACCCTGGGAAGGTGAGGAATGTTGCTTCGCATCTGAGTTTCGATGTTTGAGGCGACACTATACAGAAATCTCAGAACATTTCTGGATAGGGCGGCCGAGCACATATGGGTGTAAACTCGCGTGCTAAGATGCTGGTTCAAGTCTTGTTCTTTACCTTTACAGTCAATAACAGCTCTAAAAACCCCCAGGAACAGTGAGCTAGATGACTTGAGAACAACCCTAGACCAACTGTGCAATAACTTCCAGAGAGTGGTCATCCAGTGGATACCATCACACTGTAATATACATGGAAATGAACGCGCAGACAAATTAGCTAAAGAGGAAGGGAGATTACCACAAGAGAACCATCTGGTCAGCTACGATGAAGCCAAATCCATCATCAAAACAGCACCATGAAAAATGGAAATAAGAACACCCAAAGTATAACGAGAGGGATGGATACCTCGAACTATCAAGGAGGGATCAAGTCATCATACTTCGCCTATGCACTGGCCACAACAGAATGAGAAACCACATGTTCACCAAACTCAAAATAGGAACAACCAGCCTATACCACTGTACCTGAATAACATGACAACAAAACAATTCTCTACAGGATTGCCCCCAGTACACCAGACCTGAGAAAGACAATGTGGTCTACACCCACCTCCCTGGAAGAGAAATTTTACGGGGCAACTGAATCACTTAAACAGACAGCTGTCTTCATAAGAGAGTCTGGAATCCTAGTCTGAATGAGCCATGATCGCAGCAGAAGAAGAAGAAGAAGATTATACATTTTATGCTCAGTTTATCAATTTCAAAAACAGTATTATTTCATGACCATGTTTCATAAGAAGTTATATAATTTGTACTTCACATTCAGAGATTATCTGAAAACAAAATGCTCAGTAGTTTGAAAACAGATTAGCCAACAGAAAAATACAGCAGCATCATATATATATGAGTTAAAAACAATGAATTTTTGAAGTCAGTGTTCATTTAAAACAGTTGCCCAATACAATTTTACGCTTATTTTTTTCCAAAACTTTGAAAGTGATCTCCCTATTAATTCATACCAAAATAATAATAATTTTAAGAAAGGGAAGCATCTCAGCTAAGAAGAAAGCAAGCCACCAGGCATATTAATTGTTAGTTGTTTATTTGTTTTGAAATAGGGATTTTGGGTTTAGCACTATTTAGCACACAGTTTAAAGTTAAACAAAACATACATGATGATCTTGATGATGATGTTATGTCCAGGCACTGAGTCAGAAGTTGGAACTTATTTCATAAACTATTAATTAAACCAAAAAAAAAAAAAATATATATATACAATAGTAGTAATAATTAATACTATTTAATTTGGATGGATGCTTGTTTGCATTTGAATAAAGTCCAACTGCCAAGATCTGAATTTGCTGAATTTCGTTCATTCTCAACGGCGGCCAATATAGTTTAGCTTTTACTGGCACAATGCCTGGAGTACGTTGTGTGCATAACAGTGGAGAATTACATCACCATATGTCATCCAACTAGCTTTGTGGTTATGTGCACAAGGCGACGCGCCAGTATCGTGGTTATGTGCATTCTAGTCTTGTCATTGTTGTTGTATATGGCCACTGCTGTTGCTGTGCTGCTAAGGTAACATCAAACGAGATAGGTCTTGAGAAATGCTTGCCAAGTCCAAGGCCGATGTTCTTGCACATAATAACCTACATTGACTCGGAAGTAACGTTGCTACTACTGCTGATCGCCATTACTGTCATGCTCTTCACGATCGTTCTGTCCGTCATACACAAGTCCCGGTGGAAGAAGCTCAGTGGCCTGCCAATGCTGGAAGTTTCCGAGCTGAAACCAATCATCGATCTTAGGTAGAGCTCAGTGCGAGCTAGCACCCAGTTTCGTGTGGCTAGGATGCTCTTTGCCTTGTCTCTGTCTTACATCATCATGAACACACCCAGCCACATGACCAGGCTGTACTATCTGATGCGGACTCAAAACTCAGGGACATGAAATTGACATTCTCTGAAGGTCTTATCCGGCTGATCTTCCAGCATGTCAGGCACGCCCACCATGCCTGCAAGTTTTGGATCTTCGTGGTCGTCAGTAGAAACTTTACCAAGAACCTCAGACAAACTTTGGTGGACGTTAACAAGTGTATATGTTAGTCGTGGCTTATATCTTGGTGGTTGTCTGTGCTAGCCATGGCTCCTATCTTTGTGTGTGTATGTGATAGCCATGGTTCCTATCTTGGTCGGTGTATGTGCATGCCATGGCTCATATCTTGGCGTGTGTCTGAGCTGGCCATGATTCATATCTTAGTGTATATCCATGCTAGCCATGGCTCATATCTTGGTGGGTGTCTGTGCTAGCCAAGGTTCATATCTTAATGTGTTTCTGTGCACCCATTGGCTCATATCTTAGTGTGTTTCTGTGCTAGCCATGGCTCATATCTTAGCTTGTGTGTGTGTGTGCTGGCCATGGCTCTTGGTGTGTGTCATGTTAGTCATATCCCATATCTTGGTGTGTGTCTGTGTTAGTCATGTGTCATATCTTTGTGCGTGCATGTATGTGTTAGTCATATCTCATATCTTTGTGTGTGTCTGTGTTTAGTTATATCTCATATCCTTGTGTGCATGTCTATGTTAGTCACATCTCATACCTTTGTGTGTGCATGTCTATGTTAGTCATGTCTCATATATTTGTGTGTATGTCCATGCTAGTCACATCTCCTACCTTAATGTGTGTCTGTCTATGTTAGTCATGTCTCATATCTTTGTGTGTTTGTGTTTAGTCATATCTCATATCTTTGTGTGTCCATGTCTATGTTAGTCACATCTCCTATCTTTGTGAGTGCATGTTTATGTTAGTCATGTCTCATATCTTTGTGTGTGCATGACTGTGTTTAATCATATCTCATATCTTAGTGTGTGTATCTGTGTTAGTCATATCTCATATTTTAGAGTGTGTCCGTGTTAGTCACATCTCATATCTTAGTGTGTGTGCGTGTGCGTTAGTCATGCCTCATATCATTGTGTGCATGTCAGTGTTAGTCACATCTCATATCTTTGTGTGTGCATGTCTGTGTTAGTCACCTCTAGTGACTCAGGCAGATGGTGCTCGTAAACCTGGGAGGGCCGACCATCTAAGGGCAGAATCCCCCTACAGAAAAGACAATCTACTGCCTTGCAGGAAGATTGGAGACAATCAAAGGCTAAGGAAAGCAAACCTGAATAAAATGCTGGTTGAAATCGGATGCACTGGGTCACTGGCGCAGAACACAGTGCAATGTTTTAACAGGTACTCAATAAGAGTGGATCTAACAGACTTTAATTATGATGTTCTGTCTGTGGGGTCGATCAATTCACTTAAACAGATGGCTGTCTTCATGTTAGAATCTGGAATCCTACTTTGATTGAGTCTTAATCACAGAGAGAGAGAGAGAGATACTATTTAATATTATAAAAAAATTTATTATTATACATTAACACTTATAATTGACATGTACATTTTTTTTTCCCTTTTGTACGGCTATTTTTGGTCTGGTGTATAGTTTCGCTAGTTTAGTTAAGGAACATTTGGAAGGTATTCCATATTTATTACTAGAAAATCACTGTTTGCTTTATTTAAATGAAGCGTATTTTTATCCACAGGTTCTGCATGATGTAATATTAAAGGCTCTAGGAATTGTTGAAACATTTCCTTTTGATAAATTATCCAGCAATGAACATGTCCAAGTGACATTGTATGATGCGATCACAGATGTAAGTAGCCCATTTGCATTGAAACCTTAGATATATTTGTTATTATTGTTTGTTAAGTGCAGGATAAACAGATCGCTGTTTATCCTACACATTTACAGTGCAGTGTTTAAGAGCAAGATAGTTGACATATGTGTGTTCACTAGATTATAAAGGAATTAAACCATTCAGTTGCTAATGAAAATAGTGGTATGATTCTGAATTGTATTGCTTATAAAATCTAGGTTTTTTGCCCCTATTGACAGTCTTAATATGTGCTAACTATGTAAGCAAATTGTTGTAAGAGGATAAGATCATGAAAACATGTTTATAACATAGATAATGTGTTTACAATTCTATTGGTAAAAAAAAACACACACACTTATTTAGCCAAAATTTATGTAAGTGTTGTTATTTATCAAATGCAACTACACAAACTGCTGCATTGCTATAAATATATGCTTCTCCAAAAGTTTAAGATTGCCATTTATTTTTAAATATAATTATTCATATATAACAGAAGCAGTTTTAAGGTACTTGAAACAATCAATTGGGCAAGCATTTATTCTATCAACATAAATAAAACCAAAAGTAATGGCAATAACAAGAAAGAAAGAAAAACTAAACATCATAATAAATAATACGTCCCTGAAACAAGTAGACAATTTTAAATATCTGGGTAGCATATTAACACAAGACAATAACCAAGTGACAGAAATAGATATAAGGTGTAACAAAGTTATAGGCCAAGTATCAATACTATTGGAAAACAAAGCAATAAGTATGGAAGCAAAAAGGGCAATTTATAAATCAATTTTTCTACCAATTCTGTGCTACAAAGTGCCAGAATTGGATGCTAGACTCTAGAACAGTAAGAAAGATAGCGACCACCGAAATGAAATGTGTCAGAAGAATGACAGGAAACAGCTTAAGGGACAAAGTAAGAAACACTGACCTGAGGAAGAAACTCGAAATTGAACCAGCCATCGATTACATAAAGAAACAACAGATAAAATGGTTCAGTCACATAACAAGACAAAAAAAGAACTAACAATGACTCAAAGAGCCATAAACAAATGTTATGAAAATGCCAGAGTCAGAGGAAGACTGAGAAAGAGATGGATGAAGAAGTCATGGAAAGGAGGTGAGAGTTCAACTCAGATAAAAATATCAAATTTCTTGTGAATAAGTGAGAGTACATTAATTAGAGAGATCATGTATGGACACGAAGTTCGTGTCCTGGCCGGTCACAGTTCGCCTGGTTTAACATCACGGTGCAGATTGCATGAGACATGTGATAGGTAACCGGATTGTCAGCAGTCACTAGTGTGTTGCCAGCGGCTAAAGATTTGATCAGCGGCCTGTTTGTCGAGGTGAACATGTTAACAGAATCAAGTAAATTCTACTAAGCAATGTTGACGTGTGTAGTAGAAAGTGTTAAAAAAAAAAATAGGCAAAGTTCGTCAAGTGTACATTTTAAGGCTTGGTGAACCTGGAAGCCATCGATCAAGATCAAACCTGACCTATTGTCTCTTGTAGTCCAGTTCACTAACTACTGAGCTATTGTGGCTCCCTTGTCACTTATCATGCTCCAGGGAAAATATCCCAGAGATATATTATCAGGGATATTCACAGATGGATCTGCATTTGAACATCAAAGAAAAGAGACAATGGTATTTACATAACCTACCCTAGTGGAAAGACAAAAACACATTCTCTTAGACTCAGAACAGGCTACTGTGATCTCAGAGCACATCTACACAAAATAGGACTCCGTGACATTGCAACATGTGATTGTAGAGGATCCAAATAGACTTCAGACCATATCCTACACAATTGCAACATTTTCAATACTCTAAGAACACAGAAATAACATTGTATGATAAATTATGGGAAAATGGTGAAGATCTCAAACATACTGTCTCATTCTATGACATTCTTTATCTCATTTTGTCTCATTCAGTAGCTGATCTCTGAAGAAGAAGAATAAAGTATTATATTCACATTGTTGTATCATATTAACATTATTTTGTGTGTGCTGTAATCTCTCTGTATTTTAACAATTTTTAATTAAGCTCAATAATTTTGACCAAACCAACAAAACAATTTCAGAGTTAAAGAAGTAAAACTCTAGAGTTAAGAAAATGCTGATAAGGGTTTCCTCCATGATTTAGGGAATTTGAGAAATATATTATTAGTGCCCATATTTTACAATGACCAGCTGCACATTTTTGTAATTGACGTCATGCCAGACTGAACTACTTTTCCAGAGAAAACAATATTTGATATAATTTGAGTGAACCCTGAAGCTGTGTCAGAGACCAAAAAAACTTGCTTCATCTGAAAGTAGAAGAAAAAAATACAACACTATGAGCAATGAAAAGGACCCCCCATCATAAAAATATAGAAAACAGCAGTTCTTGAGCATCTAGCACTCAGTAAATACCATTGTCTCTCTTCTTTGATGTTCAGTAGCAGATCCATCTGTGAATATCCCTGTCTAAATATCTCTGGGAATTACAAAAAAAAATTAATTAATTAAAAAAAATGTATATATAGTATATTTACTTTACAAAGCTTTTGATAGAATACACCACATATATTTAAATATTCTAAAAAAAAAATTATTATTTATTTTTTATTTTAAATACATATTTGTACGTGTGTTGTATATTTGTTCCTGTTAAAGGCCTATGGGTACGAAACGTCGTTCTGGTTTGTGTTGTCCACTTGTTACCTGAAGCTTTAACCATACCATTTTTTAAAATATTTTTTTCTATTTATATTTTTTTAATATATATATACAACAACATATACCATACAGGATACATACCAAATGAACTAAAAACATCAACTTTCATTGCATTGCCTAAAAGGAAAGGTGCAGTTGAATGCAGTGATTTTAGAACAATAGGCCTAATGAGCCATGTTACAAAAATCTTGCTAAAAGTTATATAATGTAGGCTTCAGAATAAAATCAATACTGAATTAGATGAGCAGCAATTTGGATTTTTGAAAAATAGTAGGACAAAAAAAGCCATATTCTGCATGAGAACATTAATCGAAAAGTGCGCAGAAGTAAGGGATCCACAATAGCTCAGTGGTTAGTGAACTGGACTACAAAGGACAAGAGGTAGGGTTTGATCCCAACCGATTGCTTCCGGTTCACCCAGCCTTTAATGGGTACTGGATTTTTTTTCTGGGAAAGTAAAAGCAGCATGGACGTAATACCGACACATTACCCCAAAAATCATGTGCCGAGGGTCTGTAAAATTTATGGTCACTAACACCATATTCCCTATATGCCACTTGGCATGAAGGGGCACTTTACTTTTTTGTTTTTATGCAGAAGTAAACAAACCAATATATGCCTGCTTCATAGACTACACCAAAGCTTTTGATAGAATACACCACAAACCACTGGTAGAATACCTAAAAGAGATACATCTTGATGACATAGACATAGACTAATATGTAATTTATGGAAATATATAATATACTTTAGCAATAAGATATAACAAAGATAACTCTACACCCATTGATATAAAAAGAGGAATAAGACTGGGATGCATTCCTATCACCAAGCTTGTTCAATCTATACACTGAGCAAATCTTTAAAAACATCACACAAATGAAAGACCTAAACATTAATGGAAAGATAATCAATAACCTAAGATATGCTGATGATACTGTACTACTAGCAGAAAATCCTAAAGATCTGCATCAATTATTTAATGAAATAAACATGACAAGCAAAAAATATGGACTAGATATGAATATCAAAAAGACTAAAACTATGTACATGAACAAAGAAAATACTCAAAACCCACACGTGGATATCAAAATTGAAGGAATTGACCTGGAGACAGTTCAGAACTACAACTACCTTGGACAAACTATAACTAGTGATGGAAAATGTACAACTGAAATAAACAAAATAATAGGAATGGCAAAAAGTAATTTTAATGTCATGGAAAAAAAAATATATATCAAAACAAATAATATTGAGGACTAAAACTAAGAATAGCAAAATGTTATGTCTTCTCAACATTCCTATATGGTGCAGAAACATGGACATTAGACAAGAAAACAGAACAGAGAATTGAAGCCTTTGAATATATAGAAGAATAGGTAGAATTGGATGGAAAGAAAAGAAAACAAATGATGAAGTTTTAAAACAACTAAAAATGAAAAGAGAACTACTAAACACAATTCAAACAAGACAAATGTGATTTTTGGGTCATGTTAAAAGACACAACAGCCTACTAAAAGTAATCTTGGAGGGGAACATACAGGGTAAAATAATACGTTAAAGAGGCAGACCAAGACTAACATTGACGAGTAACATCAAAAGATGGACAAATCAGCCTATGACAACTTGCATCATCAAAGCAAGAGACAGAGCAGAATGGCGCTCTATGGTAGCCAACCTTTGTTGTGGAGATGGCACTCGATAATGATGATGATATTTTTTTCATTTTTCCATCTGGAAATTGAACTTGTACCTCAACAAATCTGTGAAAAAGATTGACTGACAAAAGGACAACAACCATTACCTTGAACTCATTTGCTTGAGCGAGCAGAACAATTGATCCTACTCTGCCTCAGTATAGAACAAAACAGAATAAACAACCATTTGCAGAGGCTGAGACTAGGCCTATCACCCATGTATGTGTATGAACAGGCAACACAGACAGTCAAACACATACACCAGAATAGCAACATGTTCAGGCAGTTGGGGAAAGAACATTAGTTAACTAAAAGACACATCCACTCCAAGCTGTTTGGAAGTCCAGATGAACAGAAACATTCATTAAAAAGCCAAACAACTTTTGTAGACATTATGAGACAGACAGCAATAAAAAATAAGAATAAAAACTTGCTATTCTATCATCATCATCATCATCGAGTGCCGTCTCTGCAATGAAGGTTGGCTATCATGAATCGCCATTCCACTCTGTTTCTTGCTTTGATGGTGCTATCCTATAGTCAGTAGCAAATGCACTAGCCACTCAGCTACCACAGTTTCTGTTAAAGACTTAAGTATTCTAAATCATCTGTTATATTTGTCTAGCCATAGAGTTTCACCATTATCATAATTTTTATCAGTGGATATTTACATCACATACATATGCTGGATATCTATAATATTTTACAGGAACAAGTCACCAGTGTTATTTTCAAAAGTATGCAAGGGATTAGTTCAAATGGATTTCTCTACAAACCCGTGCAGGCACTACATCTCCCAAAGGTAGGACTAGTATCATCACATGAGACAGACTGATAACACAGCACATTTGGGATTTGCTCTCATTGTGACCAAAAGATTAAATTATTTCATTTCACAGACAAATCTAAAGAAAGCTTTAAAAGCCATATGATTTTAATACGAAAAAAAACTAATTAATATCAGTGCTTTCAATTATATATTTATCTAATTAATTAATAATGTAAATAGTTAATGCAGTCTATGTTTTTATATTCAAATCATTGTGATTGCTTGCAATTAATAACGATACACAACATTTGTGCTACAAGTATAAGTCTCAGTCTTTTGTGATTGATATTTCTTTGAAACCGAAAGCCTGAAAAAGCTTTTTTCTTTGGCTTAATGTTTCTCAAATATATTCACAATGCTACATTTTTCTTGTTGCTACTAACCAGCATTTTAAAAGCTGCTCTTAGACTGATTACAAAGCTTTCTTTTCTGCAAGAAATGTAATTATGTAAAGTGCATCAATGAGAGCAAGTTGTAGAGGAACTAGATAAATGGAACAAAAATGGAAATTGATACCATGATGGTTTACATGAGTAATCTGACTTTGAACAAAGGGAATCATTTTCATTCTGAAAAAAAAAACATCTTTTTATTTTTTTGCTATAAATTTAATCTTGATCATGTTATTTAGACATTGGTTTTGTGTTACAAGACATACATTTTGCACTATTACATGCATCACATACAGGCATCACATCATCCAAGCATACCATATAATATACTGTGTTGTCTATTTATTGAAGGCTGCTTTTTTTGTAGAACACCATTTTGATCTGTTTTTTTCCCTGATTGTACCCACTATTATTGATTTCCCAGTGAACCTATCTATAAAAATACATCTATAGAGATGTAATTGTATTTTTAAAAAATGTGTTATTAATGTCTCTAAATAATAAAAAAGTATTGACTGGATACAGAGCTTTGCCTTTTCATTACACACATGCACACACACCAACTGACAAAAGTACATATGTTTGTGCTTACAAACATATCAATCAAACATTTAAAGCCATTCCAGTATCTTTTGGAAACGTTGGCCGCAGCCACAAAAAATCTATCCATCCTTTTGCCTATTCTTAGACATATTTGTCTATTTCCACACCCCAAGGTAAGGTCAATGTCTCACATGCCTCATGCTTACATATTAATTAACATATTAGATGACACAGCTCATGAATGATTTTGATTGATCTTATACTCAGTTCAGCAAAGAAAATACTGTATATGTGTTTAGTAACCTAACACTGTTATTTGTTACTACAACTGTTGACCTGAAGCTTGTCCACAATTTACTATTATCTATAAATGTTTCAATTCAAGTAACAATTGTACAAATGTGTCTATCATTTTGGAATTTATGTGGATCATTCTTACATACAATTTTTAAATTATTTATATTTGATACATTGAACTTATCTAAGTTGTTTAAAACTATTCCATGTTTCACATTTTTTCACCAAATGTTCCAATTATTCTAGCAATCTGCACTCATTTATATATTTATGTTTCATGACACATTTTAATTTGCAGCGTTATGTTTTCACAGGTAGATTTTGAAGCCTACTGATAAATTATGTCTGTACTGATTGAAATGTATAATACTTTCTCTTCTGAAAAATCAATATTTTGTTTGATTGCTCACCCCAAAGAATGATATTAGAAACATGCAAATTCATTTGAACAGAATAACTGGTAGTCTTGATTATCATAACGGTTGGTCTTTGTTTTTATTAATCCTCCTCTCTGTGATTAATTTTTCTTTATACTATACATTTGTATTAGTCTTGTAGTTATTATTGTAAAAAAATTATTGGAAATCAACATTAATTTAAATAACATTGAAAGCTGAATTCTAATTTTTTGCTTAGCTAGAGGCCTTTGTTAGGGACTTATAGATTTTATGAATACAGCAAGACAAAAGCATTAATCAAAATAGGATGCAAATTTAGTCCTTCTTCTAACTTTGTTTTGACTTCTTATCAATATTTCTTTCTTTCATTTTCAATACACTTTCCATTCCATACCATTACAACGTTCATTTACAATGTCTTAAGATAGTATACTTTAGTATATCCAGTAAGCTTCCTGTTCAGGTGCCTCAATTTTTATATCTAAGAGATCACATGTATTTATATTTTTTAAAATTATGTAGCTTACTCTTTAAAACTTATTTTCATTCCAATTTTTTATTTATTTTAATTTTTAATGTTCTATAAGGTGACCAGACGTCCCGATTTTTCCGGGACAGTCCCATTTTTTAAAATGCTTTTTCAACCTTTGTCCCAGATTTGTTACTGTCCCAAATTTGTCCCAATTTTGGCGAATTTTTTAGCTGCTGTCCCGTATTTTTTAAAATACATTAGGGACACAAAACATTGACCAATTTTGTCAATATCGTAAACGTCTCTTCGACTTAAAAATATATATTATTAAATATATATTATAATATTTATTATTATATATATATATAATATATATTATAAATGTTGAAAAAGTTGAAGTGGCTGCTCATTTGGCGAATCAGTAACAGTAAAATGCGCTCCAAGTTTTAAATCTTGTATACTGAAACTGAAACTCAACAAGTAGCATCTTTGCGGCCACCACATTTCATATTCTTGTATATTCATTCTGTTACTTTCGTTTACCGACGAGCTAATTCTTTTTATTGTGTTGTTTAGTAATAGAGGATATTGCATTCAAAGGATTTTATTTACACTGTATGACCATAAGCTACCCTTTTAAATTTGTTCAAATATTCTGTATCACGTAACTTTGATAAAACACAGAATGTGTAATAAGGAAAATGAGAGACAGATGGAGAGGAGATTCAACTTAAAGAAGAATGCTGTTTGGAACCTCCAATATATTGATACATTATTAACCAGACCTGTATAAAAGGAAAACACTTGAAGATAAAACATTATCTCAATTCAATACAATCTTATCACCCTTTACATTGGACTAACTGTGGTAGACATTTTTAACAATTTATTTTTTTAATGTTAATTTTAAAAATATTTTTATTTATATTTTTTTGAAAAAATAATTTATATATATAAATTATTAAAATTAAAAAAAATAATTTTTTATTTATATTATTTTTTATTTTTAAAATATAAAAAAAAATTATTTATTTATTTATTTATATCATATATTTTAAATATTTTTAAAAATTAATATTTTATTTATATATTTAAAAAATATTTTTAAAATTAGTTTTTCAAATATTTTTAAAAATAAATTTTAAAAATATTTTTTTTTATTTTAAATTAATTTTTTATTTATATTATTTTTTCCTTACTTGTTTCTCTCCTTAGAGACCAACTATTTTTTTTCAGTTTAAAACCAGATTCTCCAAAAAAAAATGTAGCAAATTTAAAATAGGGTCAAGTCCGGTCTTGAAGAACCCCTGTGCACCGAGATGTTCCGGGAGACTATACTCGACGCTGGTGAGAAGATCTTGTAGGTGATGACCATCCACTCTTGTAGCAAGAGGTTCATCCGGACATCAGGTAGGACAGCGGAAGTTGTCGTTCGCGCGGTCTTTGAGCTCTTTCTGCGACTCGTATTTAGCCAGCGAAGGCAACCAGCAGTCTCCCCTCAATTGCTACATCACAATCGCCGTGTTCTTGTTCTTCTGACATCGTGGAAGTAATCCACCTTTGGCGAACCAGATTTCAGTGTTATTTTGGCCCCTATATAGGTTGCATATAACAATTACATATTTTTTAGGAGATCATCATCATTATCATCATCATCATTCAGTACCGTATCCGCATCGAAGGTTGGCTACCATGGAGCGCCATTCCACTCTATCTCTTGCTTTGATGGTGCAGATAGTCATAGGCTGATTTGTCCATCTTTTGATGTTACTTGTCCATGTTAGTCTAGGTCTGCCTCTGCCTCTTTTACCGTGTATTTTCCCTTCCATTTTATTAGGCTGTTGTGTCTTTTAACATGCCCCAAAAATTTCATTTGTCTTGTTCTATTGTGTTTAGTAATTCTCTTTTCATTTTTAGTTGTTTTAAAACTTCATCGTTTGTTTTATTTTCTTTCCATCCAATTCTACCTATTCGTCTATAGATCCACATTTCAAAGGATTCTACGTTGAAGGCCTGAATGGTTGCTAGGCCTGCTCCCTGTAGAGTAACAGCCACAATTTATGAGGCCTGTCACTGGAGAAACTACAACTCTAATGTACTAGCAGCGCGGACTATCAATAAAGCAACACAATACCAGTGACGTCATTTGTGACACTAAAAAACCTGGACCCGACTTATTTCTGTTTTATGTCGGGAAATCCCACAGTTTCCCATATCATTGAACTCCAGCAATCTTGGACCAAGATGGGTCTATTACTGGGCACGTACGGAGGTTGTAGGCTTTCATGGCACATTTTGGAGGTACAGCTGTGAAGGAAGATTTGATGCTTTCATGGCACATGTAGGAGTCAGAACTATGCTCCACATTGGAGCTGAAAGGTACAAGAAGACTATCATTTCCCGCAATTTCACAAAACTGTTCACTGCACATCATAATGATGAACTTAGAGTGCCGTCTCTGCCTCGAATGTTGGCTGTCATGGTGCGCCATTCCACTCTCTCTCTCTTGCTTTGATGGTGCAGGTTGTCATAGACTGACTTGTCCAACTTTTGATGTTACTCGTCCATGTTAGTCTTGGTCTTCTTCTGTCTCTTTTACCTTGTATTATCCCTTCCAAGATTACTTTTAGTTGGCTGTTGTGTCTTTTAACATGCCCCCAAAAATCTCAAGAATGGTTTCATATGTGTGTCCCATAATATTATTTATGCGATCATATGCAACGACGAAACATGACTTATTTTGGCTAATATATATTGACTTATTTATTGAGTCCGTGAGACATTTAGCGGGAAGATTTGATGAATATCTTCGGAATATTCAACAAAGAACAGTCTCCTTCAACTTTGAGATCCATTTGTAGGTTCCACCGCACAGCGATTTTACTAACACCCCGAATATGTATGTGTTATGACCTTATAAATAACTGTCGTGATCGGAAGTTGTGGAGATACATGATCACTTACGCCAGCAGGCCCGGTACTTGATGATGATGATGGTTATTATGACCAGCGATCCGTGCAGGTCGTTGTGTTTGACCCTCGGGTAACTAACTTTCTGACCAAACTGACCCAAAACACACTGACAGCGACCAGGTAGGTATATGTTGTGGATGGAGCAGTTAGTTGAATCATCGCTGAGAAGTATGTCTCACTTCAGGACCAAATATCTGCTCTCCCAGTTTGTCATAAACACAAGACATTACACGTGGCACTGCGAGATCTTGACAGATTGGCTTTACAATCTAGGACCTGAAGATTTCATAGTTGCTGCCATGACTTCTTTTAGGCACAGATTTCACTTCACACGAGTCTCAGGCTTTTTTGGCGAGAAATAAATAGAGACAAAGAGAGATAGAGAAATGATGACACTTATGCGGGAAAATAAAAAGTTAGAGAGACAGAAAAGATTGTTGTGTAATACTCTCAGTTGGCTTCCCCAGTTTGTGTCCTATCCAGCGTCATAGTCATCGATGTATCTCTTTATCCACTGGTATTTAACTGGTACTATTCCACGAGTCTATGTTAGGGACTTGTCTTGCTATTCCCACTATTTTATTCTGCGCTAACATCCATGCTATATAGCATGCAAACAAACATGACTTTAGCTAAACATTTAACGTTGTGTGTGACGTCACACATTGGAAATGCCTTCATCAAATATTAATGTTAAGAATTCAAGGAATGTTCAAGGTTAAGAATATCTTTATCTATAAATGCTGCAAAATAAAGAACAATAAATGTTCTGGTCACGCCAGGCGCTTTTATCTAATGTGACCAGACGTCCCGATTTTTCCGGGACAGTCCGGTTTTTTACTGGTTTTTTTTCAGCCTTTGTCCCGAATGTGTTACTGTCCCGAATTTGGTTGATTTTTAGCTATTGTCCCGGGTTCGTTAAAATACATTAGGGGCATAAAACGTTGACCAATTTTGTCAATATGGTAAACGTATATTCGACTTAAAAATATATATTATTCCATTGTTGTGTAGAAAATGTTGAAAAAGTTGAACTGGCTGTTCATTTGGCGAATCAGTAACAGTAAAATGCGCTCCAAGTTTTGAATCTTGTATACTGAAACTGAAACTCATCAAGTAGCATTTTTGCGGCCGCGACATTTCATATTCTTGTATATTCATTGTGTTACTTTCGTTTACCGACGAACCAATGCTTTTTATTGTGTTGTTTAGTAATAGAGGATATTGCATTCAAAGGATTTTATTTACACTGTGTGACTATAAGCTACCTTTAAATTTGTTCAAATATTCTGTATCACGTAACTTTGATAAAACACAGAATGTGTAATAAGGAAAATCAGAGACAGATGGAGAGGAGAGGAGATTCAACTTGAAGATGAATAGTGTTTGGAACCTCCAATATATTGATACATTATTAACCAGACCTGTATAAAAGTAAGACACTTGAAGATAAAACATTTCCTCAATTCAATACAATCCTATTACCCTTTACATTGGACTAACTGTGGTAGACATTTCTAACAATTATTTATTTATTTGTTATGTTAATGAAAAAAATATAAATATATACTGGTGTCTTCTGCCTTTGCACCGGTTTGCAGGTGAAGTGTATTGGGATTCCACGGAAGTGATCACTATCCATGTGTCCTCCTAACTGAGATAGGCAGAAATAGAAGTCAGAAAAGGAAATTTCACACATTCTACTATGAGAACACAGATCAGGACGTCATTAGCAAAATCAGACATAGGAAACAGGGCGCCCCTCGCAGGAGGTATGAGAGATGGACGCAGCCGCCCTGGTGGAACGCTGAAGTCGAGGAAGCGTCGCGGAACAAGAGACTAACGGTCAAGACATGGCAGAAAGCCAGAAGGAATGGAAGACACAACCTGAGCTCCTGGAGCGTCTGAAAGAAGAAGTCGATCAAAAAATCATGCACTTTAAACTATGCGCTATGCAAGCTAAGGATGCCAAGTGGGATGATTTTTGTAAAAAAGTGTGCTCAGAAAAATCGTTAGCCACATTCTGGCGCCTTCATCAGAGCATGAATGGCACAACACGACACAGAGGCATACCAGACTTTCTAGAGCACAGGCCAGATATGGCACAAATCTGATGAGAGCAAAGTGAAGGCTCTGCTTGCCCGCTACATTGAGCAGACTGACCAGAGAAATGAGGCTGTAAGAATGAGGATACGGAGGTCCCTTTCAGAATTGATTAAGGATGTAGTGCTGGGAGAAGATCTCACAATCACAACTGATACCATTCGCACAACACTTAAAAGGCCACACAATACTGCTCCTGGTCCAAATGGTGTTCGGTACGGCGACATAGGCGATTTAGCTGACGACGACTTTCAATAACTGGCCAAAGAGTTTAATTCCAGCATTCAGGGTGGCCAGATTAAGGAGGAGTGGCTTCACAGCTACTTTCTACCTCTACCGAAGCTAAACAAGGACTATTCTCAGATGAGTGCCTACAGAATCATCACGATGCAAAACACCGTGGGCAAGCTACTGGAGAAAATAGTTGCCCGTGTCCTCACCTGTCACCTTGAACAGAATTGCGCTTTCCTACCCACACTCGGAGATTATAGATATAACAAAGAGACATGGCTCAATGCGATAGTCTTCGCCTATGACGTGTTCGAAGGCTTCCACAGACGAGAGGAGACATATGCTGCTGCTAGAGATCTGGAGGATGCATACAACAGAGTGCCGTTTGAATATCTTATGCATATGCTCCTCGAAATGGCAGTGCACCCCTTCCTCATTAGATGTATCGCTGCAGCACTGTTTCAGAGGAAGGTGATACTCAAATGTGGAAGTTGGTCATACGAGCCAATATCCAAAATTTTTCCAGGGCTGCCACAAGGTTCACCATTGTAACCAGTTCTATTTAACATGTACGCAGTAACGATCACGGAACAACAGCTGGATGGGAAGAACTACGACTTATGCTGATGATATTCTGGTATATCGACAGGGAAAAGACTGAAGTCAAATCGCCTTAACAATGCAAGATGAGAACTCGTTCGCACCTCTTTGTGGTGTGGAGTATCAGGTGCCTTGGTTAATCCTAATAAAGCTACTAATGATATCTGATGACTTGACCAGGGACAGGATGATGACGTACATCGGAGTTAAGTTTGATCGTAGCCTGTGTTGTCGAGACCACATCGACCATGTGATAACAAAATCCCGCAAAGGATTAGCAGCCTTGAAGATCATGGCAGCTTCCAACATCGAGCAGAAGCTACTTACTCTTCTGTTTCAGGAACTAGTCCTTGCACCAATCGAATATGCCTTGCAGTTCTTACAGTCAGTAAGACGCAAATTGACAAGCTGTAGAAAATGCCGAATGAAGCTATGCGCATTATCTTGGGGTGTACGAGGAACACTCCCTGTGTAGCAATGAGGTATCTTCTCAACTTTCCAACCATGGATGACAGGATCAAGATCTGGAGGGCACGAGCACACCTGAAGATTAGTGCAGATAAAGAGCATCCATTGCATCATGAGCTCGAAACAGAGAAGGGTGTCAGGCAAATCATGGGTGGGCCGAGCAGAAGATGTCATCAAAACAGGTCTTTGTGTTTACCAATATCAACGCTGGCGAGAAGTGGATACCGGTGCCTACGCCATTCAAGGGGACATTCTCGTTTATTGTCACACTCGACAAGAAATGTAGGGAACATAACTCAGTCGTGGTCAATGCGGAGGTCAACGGTCTCATCTGGGATAACACCGATGAGAAAGATGCAGTCATCTATACAGACGGATCTGTAATACGACACCGAAGAAGTGCATGGGCATTTACAGCACGCTCGGCAGGCAGACTACTCAAGGAAGACAGCGGTGCACACGTTATGACCACGAGTAGCATGACGATGGAGGTGATGGCAGTGACCAAAACATTCATCTGGCTAGTCACAAGACTACACCCAAGCCTGTATATTGAGTGATTCGATGAGCATGATACGAAAAGTGGAGGCTGAATCTGTACGTAGGCAATGGATAGAGTCATTGCAGAAGCCAAAAATGCGTAAGGTCACCTTTGTCTACGTCCCAGGACATGCTGGAGTACGGGGAAATGAAATGGCGGACGGGTTGGCTAGCTGCGCTATTGTTGAGGACGGTCAACCAACATATCGGGCGGACATCATCAATGCCCTCCGGGAAGTTGGAAGGACACAGGACTTCAATAACCATCAGTCCACGTCACTTCTTCGGATGAAAGAGATGGGAGTTAAGATTGGCACAGCCAGAAACGAGAAACTTAGTGGGCGTGTAAGAAGACTTATCAACCAACACAGAACTAGAGTCGTCAGTCGCTGGACACTTCGAGACTTGCTGAGGAGGGGATCAGAGCACCTATGGACATGTTCGGAGTGCAATGATGATGACCCGCTAATAACTCAACAATATACTCGACCCTGGCGAGAGGATCATGTAGGTGATGACCATCCACTCTTGTAGCAAGAGTTTTATCCGGACATCTAAAGGACAGCGGAAGGTGACGATGACACGGTCTTTGAGCTCCTTCTGCCCTTCGACTCGTATTTAGCCAGCGTCGGTAACCGGCAGTCTCCCCTCAACTGCTACAACGCAATCGCCGCGTTCTTGTTCTTCTGGCGTCGTGAAAGTAATCCGCAATTGGCGAACCAACCTTCAATGTTATTTTCGCCGCTGTACAAGTTGCAGATAACAATGACATAATTTTTAGGACAAACACAGATCCACGTCACTTCTTCGGATGATGGAAATGGGAGTTAAGATGGGCACAGCCAGAAATGAGAAACTTAGTGGCCGTATAAGAAGACTTATCAACCAACATAGAACTGGAGTCGTCAGTCGCTGGACACTGAGGGAATTGCTGAGGAGGGGATCTGAGCACCTATGGACACGTTCGGAGTGCAATGATGATGACCCGCCAATAACTCAATAATCTTTAGGAGATCATCATCATCATCATCATCATCATCATTGAGTGCCGTATCCGCATCGAAGGTTGGCTACCATAGAGCGCCATTCCACTCTGTCTCTTGCTTTGATGGTGCAGATTGTCATAGGTTGATTTGTCCATCTTTTGATATTACTCGTCCATGTTAGTCTTGGTCTGCCTCTGCCTCCTTTATCTTGTATTTTCCCTTCCATTTTATTGTTGTGTCTATCAACATGCCCCCAAAATTTCATTTGTCTTGTTCTAATTGTGTTTAATAGTTCTCTTTTCATTTTTAGTTGTTTTAAAACTTCACCGTTTGTTTTATTTTCTTTCCATCTAATTCTACCTATTCGTCTATAGATCCACATTTCAAAGGATTCTACGTTGAAGGCCTGAATGGTTGCTAGGCCTGCTCCTTGTAGAGTAACAGCCACAATTTATGAGGCCTGTCACTGGAGAAACTACAACTCTAATGTACTAGCAGCGCGGACTATCAAGAAAGCAACACAATCCTAGTGACGTCATTTGTGACGCACTAAAAAACCTAGACCCTTATTTCTGTTTTATGTCGGGAAATCCCGCAGTTCCCGGAATCGTTGAACTCCAGCATTCTTGGACAAAGATGAGTCTGTTACTGGGCACGTACGGAGGTTGTAGGCTTTAACGTTCATGCTGGAGATACAATTGTGAAGGAAGATTTGATGCTTTCATGGCACATGTAGGAGTCAGAACTATGCTCCACATTGGAGCTGAAAGGTACAAGAAGACTATCATTTCCCGCAATTTCACAAAACTGTTCACTGCACATCATAATGATGAACTTAGAGTGCCGTCTCTGCCTCGAATGTTGGCTGTCATGGTGCGCCATTCCACTCTCTCTCTCTTGCTTTGATGGTGCAGGTTGTCATAGACTGACTTGTCCATCTTTTGATGTTACTCGTCCATGTTAGTCTTGACCTTCCTCTGTCTCTTTTACCTTGTATTTTCTCATCCAAGATTACTTTTAGTTGGCTGCTGTGTCTCTTAACATGCCCCCAAAAATCTCAAGGATGGTTTTATATGTGCGTCCCGCAACATTATTTATGCCATCATATGCAACGACGAAACATGATTTATTTTGGCGAGTCCGTGAGACGTTTAGCGTGAAGATTTGATGAATATCTTCGGGATGTTCAACAGAGAACAGATCTCCTTCAAATATGAGATTTACTTATAGGTTCCACTGCACAGCGATTTTACTAATAACCCGAATAAATGTATGTATTATGACCAGCGACACGTGCAGATTGTTATGTTTGACCCTCGGGTAACTAACTTTCTGACCAAACTGACCCAAAACATGCTGACAGCGACCAGGTAGGTATCTGTTGTGGATGGAGCAGTTAGTTGAATCATCGCTGAGAAGTATGTCTCACTTCAGGACCAAATATCTGCTCTCCCAGTTTGTCATAAACACAAGACATTACACGTGGCACTGCGAGATCTTGACAGATTGGCTTTACAATCTAGGACCTGAAGATTTCATAGTTGCTGCCATGACTTCTTTTAGGCACAGATTTCACTTCACACGAGTCTCAGGCTTTTTTGGCGAGAAAGAAGTAGAGACAAGGCGAGAGAGAGAGAGAGAGAGAGAGAGAGAGAGAGAGAGATGATGGCACCTTTGCGGGAATATAAAACGTTTGAGAAACAGTAAGGAAAAGAGGAAACAACAGGGAGATAGAACGAGAGAAACAAAAGCGATGTGGGAGAGTAAGACAGACAAATCAAGTGATAGAGAGAGATAAAGTGTTGAAGCTAGAGGAAGAGAGAAGATATGAAAAAGAAAAACTGAGTGAGAGAAAGAGAAAACTGGGTGAGAGAAAATGCTGATTTCGTCGGTTCTGTTAAATGTGTTGTAGGTGTCCTATGTGTATGAGAGCGATGTTCATGTCATTGAGGGGGTGGGGGGGGGGGGGAAGGAAACAGCGAGCCCAACTGGCAATTAGACGATTTTCAAGGGCGAACCGGCTGTGATGAAAGTGAAAAAGGTCGGAGCCAACTAATGGAATGTATCTTTGTACAATAGATTGAACGTGACACCTTCTTCTACTTCTTTCCTTCCTCATATGCCTTTCAGCGTCGAGGGGTGATATAATTTGCGGTCTTTTGTTCTTCTGTTCTCCTCAGCTGCTGTTATTTTTCCTATTGTTTCTAATATTCCTCCAATCCATCTTTTTCGTGGTCTCGCAACGTTTATTGAAGGCTCGTTGTTTTGTATTTTGAACTTTCCGCCTTGTCACGTGGCCAATCCATTTTATCTGTTGTTTCTTTATATATTCTATGGCGGGGTTATTCCTAGCTTTTTTTCTGAGTTCTTCATTTCTGATCTTGTCTCTCAGGCGGTTTCATTCGTCGTTCGTGTAACACATTTCTTCTCAGTAAATGTTATTTTTCTTATTATTCTTGCATTTAGGATCCATGACTGACATTGGTAGCACAACACGATACCATTTGAACAATTATACCGATAAATCGTTTCTTATTATTATTAGTACATTTCTCAAAATATATTGCATTATAACCAGAACCATGTAATCTAGGAACAAACCTTAGATTGTTCTATTTATTTTGTTCGTATAAAGTTCACCTTCTTTATTTAGAACAGACATTTGGGCTATGTAAAGGGTGGCATATTTTTTCTGCATTGAATGAACGAAACGCCATTTCAAGGTCAGATCAAATGTCAGTACACATCTTTCGGCTTCAGACACCTGATCCTAGCACACACCCACACACGAGAACAAAAACACTGCCAGGATGGTCATCATCATCATCATGTGCCATACCGATTGACATAGGCGATCTTGACATTCCGCAATTCTCTATCCACAGTACAACGTATCAATTCTGTTGTTGAATGTGTTCCGTGCCACAACACCATGCTATCCAGTATCTTCTCTCTTATAATGGTAATCACCCCAAATAACAGACCTGCAGGACTGAAACCAAATTCAAAAGCAGGCGATTTATTTATAAATAAAAAAAAAATGCTGTAGCACTCTATTTCTGTGACCTGTGACACCTACGTTATCATTTATGGGCGTGTGGTCCAGTTACCGACGTCGCATTAAAAAAAAATATTTAAAAAATAGCTCATTTGTATGGTTTCTCAGGCTGAGCCGTTCATGCCTGATTATCTGGCCAACCCATTAGCTAGTTTTATGTGCATTTGGTGAGAGCTATGGACAAATAAGCTATCCAGGGATATTAGCTGTTCCCTTATATCTTTAACCTCGAAATAGCTTACCTTGTGATTTTTGCTGATTAAATGATCCTCTGATCTCAAGCAGAGAATGTCTGTTATTATAACTTATTGCAGCTAAACATATTTATTTGAAAACTTAATTTTCATGTGATATTTATTTATTTCTTGAAAGTTCAATGGCTAATATAACTTAGTTATCAGTGGCGGAAACGCTTTCTTCATAAAACGAAGAAAAAATCCATCTCTGTATTGTGTTTAATCTTAATTCTTCACCGGCAAGTGAAATAAAGAATAAAAGAAAGCTTATTGCTATTTTCCTGAGCTTCATATGTAGTAAAAGTAAAGGTTGCAGCCACACCTTGCTAGACACATGGGAAACTGTAATATTAGTGATCATATCTCCCCATGTCCACGACGTTTTTAGGTACTGAGTGAGCCGTCGGTCCGAAAAAAAAGTCCGCCACTTCTGGAAATCGAACTTTGGCCCTAAGTTAGCACACTAACCACTCGGCCACCTAGGCTCCTTCAGTCTCATAGTCATGCCTGTAATACAGCCATCAGCGTAAGTCTTCACATTCTACCCCTTCCTCATCCTCAGTTAGAATTTTTAGTTAAACCTGTCATATTGATTCCATCTAAAATATTGATCAATGGAAGCTTTTCATGTCCAACTTTAGTATTCGAAGAATGCGTTCTCCATTCAGGCAGCCCGAATAAATAGGATATCTTTTGTCAGGAGAGTAAAAATACTGGGATCACCCAAAAATATGGGAAGACCTAACGCTCAAGTCAACAAGGTCACAAGCAATGCTTTGGAATATCTCTACCTACAATTCTTATTTACAAATATTTGTTTAAGTTTTCATTCTCAAGAAGGTAAAGCTACGAAGCGTAGTCTACTTCTTCTTCATTCGGGGTGCACAAGTTAGGCCACTGCTTGGTCAGGGACACCCACGGTTGATTAAGATCACGCATCACCTACCCGACTAGACTACCGACGTTCGGACAACCCGTGTTCGATTCCCGCTGGGAGCAGTGTGAATTGTACTCGTGGTTGGAAATTTAAAAAAAAATTACCCCCACGGTCGACCCAGCCGTTGGCAGAAATGGGTACCAGGGTATTATCCTGGGAAGGTGAGGAATGTCGCTTCGCATCTGAGTTTCGATGCTTGAGGCTACACTATACAGAAATATCCGAACATTTCTGGATAGGCGGCCGAGCACATATGGGTGTAAACTCGCGTGCTAAGACGCCGGTTCATGTCTCGTACTTTACCTTTACCTTTACGCATCACCTCCAAGTCATGTCCATGGTAACCGTCTACGTAAAAACAGGCTGGTTAACGAGGTCTGGATTGCTGCAGTCCAAGCATTACAGAGGTCTGTTGTTATAGAAGATCATGTGTTGCCCTACGGGGGTTTGTTGATATAGAAGACCGTGAATTGCGATGCCGAGGTTTGTTGATACAGGCCATTCATTGTAGTACCCGGGTCTTTTGATACAGAAGAATTTTCATTGTAGCACTGGAGTCTGCTGATATAGAAAACCATTCATTGTAGTACCGGAGCCTGTTGGTATAAAAGACCATGTTTTGCAGTACTGGGGTTCTTTATAGAGAAGAACATTATTGTAGTAGTGGGGTTATGTTGAATAAGAAGACCATTCATTGTAGTACTGGGATCTGTTTTTATAGTGGACCATTCATTGTAGTACTGAGGTCTGTTGATACAGAAGTCCATTCATTGTAGTACTGAGGTCTGTTGATATAGAAGACCATTCATTGTAATACTGAGGTATGTTGATATAGAAGACCATTCATTGTAGTACTGGGATCTGTTTTTATAGTGGACCATTCATTGTAGTACTGAGCATGTTGATATAGAAGACCATTCATTGTAGTACTGAGGTCTGTTGATATAGAAGACCATATTTTACAGTACTGAGGTCTGTTGATATAGAAGACCATTCATTGTAGTACTGAGGTCTGTTGGAACAGAAGACCATATTTTACAGTACTGAGGTCTGTTGATATAGAAGACCATTCATTGTACTACTGAGGTATGTTGGTACAGAAGACCATATTTTACAGTACTGAGGTCTGTTGATATAGAAGACCATACATTGCAGTACTGAGCATGTTGATATAGAAGACCATACATTGCAGTGCCGCTTGAATTAACAAACTCCAACATCTCTGACAGAGCCCGACCACTTAAGAATGACATTGCAATCTTGAACACCACATTTCTGGCTCTAAGAGCTGATGACTCACGTTGATCACGTGGTATTAACATCGTCATCTTTATATTCTGTGATCTAGACAGTCACATATGGTGATTCTAAAGAATGTGGCAGATACCAAACAGTTCCAGCATCTTCGAAAAAGCTGTTTTCTAGAGTGAGACTGCATGCTACTATGTGCTAACAGCAGCAGCAAGTAACATGTACTGACCTAGATGATCTTGTTTCGCGACATCTTTCTGTCTCTATGGTTGCTTATCGTTTCTGCTATTGACTTCCTACCATTATCTTAAATTGTGTTGCATCCTTTTCTCTCAGCTTCCCTCTATTCATTCTTCCCTCGATTTTTCATCATCATTATAAATTACCATGCATGCTGGCGTAGGTGATCATGTCTCCCCACAATTGTTAACCTCGACAGTTATTTATCATTTCTGTTGTTGACTTTCTGCCAAGCCATTCTCTTAAGTTGTCTGTCGTCTTTTCTCTTAACGTCCCTCTATCTTTTCGTCCTTCAATGTTCCCAGTTATCACAAAATATATCAGGCGGTCCCTTTTCATTACATGACCAATAAACGATATTTTTTTCTTCCTAATGTAGGAAATTAGTTGCCCTTTTGTTTTGGCCTCTTTCAGAACGTTTTTAATTCTCTTAACTGTCGGGGTGCGCGTGGCCGTGCGGCTAAAACCACTGTTTCGTGGGCTGAAAAGCCGGCGTACGGTGTTCAAAACCAGCGGTAGACAGAAAGGATTTTTTCTATCATTATGATAATTTCTGATTATGGATGATGATTTCTATCATAGTGAAATAAAAACCCTGAGTCCCACACGTCGTGGCGACTACTTTGACCAAGCGGCCTTTATCCCTCTGGTTCTATCGTGAGGCTCCCCCCCCCCCCCCAAAAAAAAAAAAAAAAAAAAAAAAACACCCATACACCAGCAATGGTAATATGTGCCGTAAAGATAGTTTTCTTTTTTTTTAATTATCTGACCATGGTATTCTCAACGGTCGACTGTAAAACTACATTTCTACAGCCCCCAGTAATTTTCTTGTCTGTTGTCTTATTGTCCATGATTCACATCCATATGTTAAGACTGGCTCTATATAACATTCAATAACTCTTTTTCTTATTTCTGTTGTCAAGAATGGATTGCACAGTATCTTCCTCTTTTTTTTTGGAAAGCTGCCTTTTCCTGAGCTAGTCTGCATCTCATCTCGATTTTTTCATGTTGTCACAATATATCCTGTCCTATCCTTATCAAATTAAAAAAAAATAATGATGACTGTTTCTCCCTGGTGATATATAAGTAAGCTTTCTTTTCTCTAGTGAGACAGGACATATTTGCAACAGGTCATCTGTTTGGGACCCATGCCACATATTCATGCATTTGTTTTGCGGTAGAGATGATGTTGTCTCAGCCTGATGTTTGCTTTTATAAGGAAGAAGACGGTGACTTTATCTTTTCTTGACAGTTGAAGTTGATAATTTGATAATTTCCTGACAGTTGAAGATGGTGACTTTATCTTTTTCTAACAGAAAAATGTGACTTTTTTTTCTTTTTCTGACAGTTGATGATGGTGACCTGATCATCATCATCATCATAGAGTGCCGTCTCAGCACCGAAAATTGGCTACATTGGAATGCCATTCCAATTTTGGAATGGAGCGCCATTCTGCATTTTCTCTTGTTTTGATGGTGCAGGTTGTTGTCATAGGCTGACTTGTCCATCTTTTGATGATACTTGTACATGGTAATCTTGGTCTGCCTCTGCCTCCTATACCTTGTATTTTCCTTTCCAAGATTACTTTTAGTAGGCTGTTGTGTCTTTTAATAAGTCCTCCAAATCCTAAGTGTCTTGTTTGAATTGTGTTTAGTAGTTCTCTTTTAATTTTTAGTTGTTTTAAGACCTCATCGTATGTTTTCTTTTCTTTGCACCCAATTCTTCCTATTTTTCTTTGAATCCACATTTCAAAGGCTTCAATTTTCTGTTCTGATTTCTTGTCTAATGTCCATGTTTCTGCACCATACAAGAATGTTGAGAAGATATAACATTTTGCTATTCACACCTTTATCCCTGGTGTTATTTGTGTTGATGTTAGTAAATGTACCTGATCAGCCAGACTTAAATGGACCCCAATTTGTCTGGTGAAAGGGCGACCTGACATAATGTCGACCACATAGCCTATAAAATGTGCCGTCGATCATTGAAAGTTGTGGGCTCTAACAACATATTCCCCGTACACTTCACGGTGCAGATGGAAACCCCTTACATCTCACTATGTGGCACCCATTCTGTTCTTTTCGAGTTATTTGCGTATGCAGCCTCGATTTGTAACATTATTGTTGTCAGTATTGCTCCCATCTGATTTGATTGAACTCTTTACTGACTACATACAAGCTATTAAAAATTGATTTATCGTTACCTTCTCTGTCATCTTGAAATATGTATTTTTTATTCTTCATCTTGTGTCAGCTCTTTCTGTTCCTTGTTGAAATGTGTATCTGATTTCAGGACATCGTTCATCTCGACTACTTCCTTAGCCATTGATATTGCATAACTTCCGTGCAAGACAACACTTGTTTATAGACATAGTTTTTTCACCCAGTACATTATTTTACCAGAATAAAAGGCTTTTCTGACTATTTTTGTAACAAATCTTCCTTCTTTCAGGTATTTTCTCGTGCTCCACATTATTTGTTATGCTGACATATTTCAATAACCGTCTACCATCTATTTGGAATGCATATAAACTGTGACTGTGTAGAATCTGAATGTCGTGAAATAGAGAGTGCAACAATTCAATGCAACTTTTGGATCAACATCAAGATCAAACGTGTAGAAGACAATTCTTATCATTAGAAAGATAGTCACTTAGAGTATAATATAATCGATAATAAACTGTTTAAAATATAATTATTCAAATACTCAGTATTTATACGTTTGATGGCCAGTGCGTTCACTCCTGACTTGTCTTAAGTAACGGAATTAGGTGCCGATTTGTAGTCACAAGCCAACGCTTTAATCACGGTGCTACTCTAGTGCTAAAACGAGTATATACACATAAGTATAATAGGTATAATACGTCTATATAATATATATATATATATATATATATATTGAGCCGCGATAGCTCAGTGGTTAGTGAACTGGACTACAATGGACAAGGGGTAGGGTTCGATCCCAACCGATGGCTTCCGGTTCACCCAGCCTTAAATGGGTACCGGATTTTTTTCTGGGAAAGTAAAGCGGCACGACGTAATACCGACCACATTACCCTAAAAATCATGTGCTGAAGGTCTGTATAATTTATGGTCACTAACACCATATTCCCTACATGCCACATGGCGTGACGGGGGCACTTTACTTTTATATATATATATATATATATATATATATATATATATATATTTATATTATATTTATATATATATATATGTATATATATATATTATATATATATATATATATATATATATAAAAGGATATAACTATATAACATAAGTATATTTAAGTATATATACATACTTTTGCAAATTATATTATTTGCAATAAATAATAAATAGACACATTAGAAGATATCAGACACATTTAAATGAAATCTGGTCTCTTTAAACATTGTCTTTCAACAAGACAGTGCTGTATATATATATATATATATATATATTTATATATATATATATATATATATATATATATATATATATATATATATATATATATACAGTATTAGAATTGATTTAGTCTTCATCAATAACATTTTTGTAAATAAATGAAAGCTCTCTCATCCAAATTACCATAGATTTCTTCCAACTAATCGTTAACATTCAGACTGAGATCTGGGCACAGAAGACTTGAGCAAAATTTGTTCCAGAATTCAGACATGGGATAATGATCTTTGTCCTTGTGATCAATCCCTGCGTCTTGCAACCCATACACGCCAATGTGAGCTTAAGTCTGGTCTACAGAGGCACCATTGAGGTATACGACTTCAGCTTTTTGGGTGAAATGGGGAATCGGTTAGGTACATTTTAAAAATCGCTATTTGTGCTTGACACTTCCAGCAAGAGAACGAAGACAGCGGAAGTTCCTTCACCCGTTTTTACCAGTCTCCATATCTTATCATCATCATCATCATCATCATCATCATCATCATCATCATCATCATCATCATCATCATCATCACTACTTGCGGTATAACTTGGACAAGTTACAGTGAATAATCACATATATACATACATTTGTTTAATTAATATGTTGCTGGGCGAGTTGGGATCGATTCATTTAGTAAAAACACTGTAGCATACAACATTTATGAACATGATTTATAAAAGTGGATCGTATAACTGACTTCGTAGTTGTGGGGTAAAAATGTAATGATATAATAAAGCCATTGCTCTTGTTTCATCATTAAAATTAAACAGAGTTCATTACTATATCCATCTCGTTCGTGGTTAAGCAAGAAAATATTGGCACAATACACGAACTTCGCACCACTGGCAAGATCCGAGGAAAATTCCATTTCGTGATAGTGAGAATATTGCTTGTTAACATCTGTCCATGGCAGTGGGTTAAAGCCTAATCTTTTCGATTAGTAGCTGTTGTTAGTTCTTTCATCTGCCAAACATAAACATGGGAGCACAACTTTATCGTTTGTTTTCTTCAGCACAGTGTACTCGGACTGAGTCGACTTCATATCAGAGGTCTGTCTGTTGAAGGAATGTACGCCGGAAAAGGCATAAAGGTTGATGCCCAATTTGTTTCTATTTGTGTCTCCTGTGATCGGCCTACAGTTACTTTTCTTCGTTGTTCTACATTTAAAAGAGTCAAATGAACACAGTTGCGTTAAGTTGTGGCTTACATTAGCAAGCTAAGACATATGTGCCGTCAAGCCAAACACTTGTGCCTTCAGCACGCTATTTTGGGAATCAAATTGCCCATCCCACTTCAATTCCATCTCGCTTGGCCGGTGAGTTAGTATGTTCTGTAGGATCTAGGTCAGTAGTTGTTCTCTGATCTTGGCACAAGCAATCGGCTGTGAGTAGTTTAACGCTTTCAACCTTTAACCTGTCTGCCCGGTCTTGCACTGTTCATCGAATTGTCTCCTGTTTCTAGACTGAGAACGATAATAATAAGTAAACATTATTAAGGAAACTTCTGAGGATTATGACAAACTAACATATTAGGAACAATGGTGCGTATATATATATATATATAGTAATAGGAACCTCTTTATACAGACCTTCGCTACAGGAGGCAATCTGATCATCAGAAGGGACTTCAGTTGAGCAAGTGTTTCGTCCGTTTAACTTCTTGACACTCTAAGAGAGGTGAGCCCGCCTGGGTCATGAAAGTCGATCTCCTGCTGCATTGAACTCTAAAGCTTACAATATATATTCAGCACAAAGTAACAGCACTTACTTAACATAATACTGTTGGCCGAATCTACGGCCTCTATCCGGTCGTAGGAGACTTATGTGTCATAGCTTTAATCCAGCACCTTGATGTCCTCTTCGTATCATCATCATCATTATCATCGAGTGCCATCTCCGCATCGAAGGTTGGCTACCATGGAGCGCAATTCTCCTCTGTCTCTTGCTTTGATGGCGCAGGTTGTCATAGGCTAGTTTGTCCATCTTTTGATGTTATCGTCCCTGTTAGACTTGGTCTGCCTCTGCTACCTTGTATTTTCCCCTCCAGAGTTACTTTTAGTAGGATGGTGGGTCTTTTAACATGTTCCAAAAATCGCATTTGTCTTGTTTGAATTTTGTTTAGTAGTTCTCTTTTCATTTTTAGTTGTTTTAAGACATCATCGTTTGTTTTCTTTTCCTTCAATCCAATTCTTCCTATTCTTCTATAAATCCACATTTCAAAGTCTTCAATTCTCTGTTCTGTTTTCTTGTCTAATGTCCATGTTTCTGCACCATATAGGAATGTTGAGAAGACATAACATTTTGCTATTCTTAGTTTTAGCCCTGGTGTTATTTGTTTTGATGTTAGTATTGAGTTATTGAGTTATTTGCGGGTCATCATCATTGCACTCCGAACATGTCCATAGGTGCTCAGATCCCCTCCTCAGCAATTCCCTCAGTGTCCAGCGACTGACGACTCCAGTTCTATGTTGGTTGATAAGTCTTCTTACACGGCCACCAAGTTTAATGATGTTAGTATGTTCTTCATGAACACTCTGCGTATACACTATACATATATACCATATACAAACAACAACAGAAATAGCAATATGTGTATTGTTCTTCCAGTTTTTCTGTTTGTTTGTTGATTTTCCCCAGTGCTGTATGATACCATTATCCTTAAATTTGTCTGTTTTGCCTATTTCTGTCGGAAACGGTTCTATTTAACGTAGATTCTATTAACAATCAATGTCAACAAGTAACCTGTGAGCTGGCTCGTTCTTATGCTTGTATTTAAACCTTGCCTGATTGCATTATTTATGCCGCTTTCCCTCAGCATACGCCACAAATCTGTCTTTCTCTCGACGTTTCTTAAAGTTATTATGTTTTTATTAATAAAAAAAAAAAAGAAAAGAAAAAAAATATGGTGTAATTAAGTGTGCTTTTTTTTGTCTACTCCCCTCGTTCTTCCATTTCTCTCTTTCCGTGCCTCACTGTCATGCATCCTTCAGCTCACCGCCCTTATGTCATCATATAAGCTTTATAATGCAGGTTTTGAATTCAACAAGTAAAATGACTATGTATATAACGTTATTCTGTCTATCTGTTGTCCTTTCAAGTAGGTGACGGCGCATAGAGCAGAAGTTGTAAATTTTCAATGTCCGACGATCTTTGTTAAGAAGTACCGGACATTGTACAGGACCTGCATATGTGACTTCAGGTCAATATGGCGGATAGACGACATGAACCGTTGAGACACTGTCTGAAAACTGTTTCTTGTTGCAGTTTCCTCATATTCCAAGTCCGGCTTGCTGCTGGAGCTACTTAGTTCAGTGTTCTGTGCATACCAGGTGTGCTTTTCATCCAGATGGTGTTTCTATATTAATTACTATATTGATTACTTACGATGAATGATGATATCGTATAACGAAGGACAGTTCAGCTGCGTTCACTTTCGGTGCTGATACGCCTTATGTCTTTTGATGTGTATTGTGTTTGCTTTAATGGGGATTACAGCTGCCTTTCTTTGTTTGTATATTCGATGAGGTGTTAATTTGAATGATTCAACTGGCACAGGCGGTTGAGCAATTATGGATTTTAATTCATTTGGAGTGATACCGGAGCCTTTGAATAACTATTACTATATATCATCATCATCAAGTACCGGGCCTACTGGCGTAGGTGATCATGTCTCTCCACAATTTTCGATCTCGGCCGCTATTTATCGTTTCTGTTGTTGACCTTCTGCCAAGCCAATCTCTTAAGCTGTCCGTTATTTTTTCTCTTTGCTTCCCTCTATCTCTTCGTCCCTCAATTTTTCAAGTTGTTACAATATATTCCATTTGTTCTCTTCTCATTACATCGCCAAAAATGATGATTGTTTCTTCCTAATATTGGAAATTAGCTCTCTTTTTACTTTGACCTCTCTCAGAACATCTTCATTACTCTTCTTAGCTGTCCATGGTACTCTCAACTTTCTTCTGTAAAAGCACATTTCTACAGACTCCAGTGATTTTCTTGTCTGTTGTCCTGTTGTCCATGATTCACATCCATATGTTAAGACTGGTTCTATATAACATTTAAGAACTCTTTTTCTTGTTTCTATTGTCAAAAATGGATTGCATAGTATCTCCCTCATTTTTTGGAAAGCTGCTTTTGCCTGAGTCATTCTGCATCTCACCTCTTTTGTACAACGTCCGTCTGAGGTTAACAAAGTTCCCAAATATTTAAATTCATTTACCTGTTTTAATATTGTTCCACTTGTCTTTATTTTGAACTGAGGTGATGTCTTTTTCTTTATCGCTACCATTACCTCTGTCTTTTTGCTATTAAGGCTGAGTCCTTTAATTTTTGCTTTCTTTCACTATAATGTCCAACATTTCTTGTAACTCATTTTCACTCTTAGCTATTAAGACTGTATCATCAGCATACCTTAGATTATTTATATTATCACCTCCAAATAACTATATATATATATATATATATATATATATATATATATATATATAGGATAGTTGTGTTGCGTTTTGGTCTTTCGGTCTTATCACGTGACCTAATCATTCTATTTGTTGTTTCTTTATGTATTGTGTGGCGAGGGTTGCTCTTTTTGTTCTACACTTCTGAGTTTATCGGGCTGTTTCCTGTCATTCGCCTAACACATTTCATATATGTAGTTTTTATTTTTTCTCATTGTTCTTGAGTCTAAAGTCCACGTCTGGCATTGGTAGCACTATTGTATATATATATATATATATATATATATATATATATATATATATATATATATATATATATATATATATATATATTGTCATTGGTTACATTTGGAATAAAAACATGTAAAAATACATATACAGAGAGAGAGAGAGAGAGAGAGAGAGAGAGAGAGAGAGAGAATGAGATACAATTTTAACAAAAAAATGAATGCTGGTCTTTAATCTCTTAACATTGTTACTGCAGATTTAGACAAATACATGTTAGCGCCCAAGTTGTGTCCCTTTCTTCTATTTCAACATGTCCCCACACTTGTATTTATTTGTTTGCTCACTTACTCTAGAATGCAAACAATTTCTTTGTTCTAGATACACTAACACGAATCTGGATGGTTGCAGACCTTTTAACAAGTTTAGGAAGCATCACTCAGCCGAACTTTTTTTTTTTACAAAGAAAGCTCAGATAATTGCACATGAAACTATTTCAACTTGTCTTGTTAACGTCACATTTCTTAGATTATGAAGTCATTATTTGAGATCGTCACTTTAAGAGACAATTCAAGAGCCTTTTCCTAAAATGCCACACAAACAGAAAGCTGCATTAATAGGCATACCCGGGCTTTTTTCTTTGTTGTAAATTAGGAGGCAGTTTAAAATGTTTGCCATCTTTTAAAATTAAAGATTAGGTTCACATTAGATTTACATTGCATTCAAATGCAAACATTTGCTCAGCAGCTTACAGAAGGAAATGTAGGCTTTTCAAATGGAAATTTAATCCTAAAAAAATTTTTCGTCTGAAACGATAATTTGTTTATTGCTGTTTTTTTTTCATCTCTCTTTCTTTCTTTCTTTCTTTCTTTCTTTCTTTCTTCTTTCTTTCTTTCTTTCTTTCTTTCTTTCTTTCTTTCTTTCTTTCTTTCTTTTTTCTTTTTTTCTTTCCTTTTTTCTTTCTTTCTTAATCTGTTTAATTTGAAAAATCCCTTACTTATTTCTTCCATCTGCCGTCTCTTTTTCTATTTCTTTCCATTTCTTGTTTGCTTTTTAATTTAAACTGTTTTTTTTTATTTTTGCTATCTTGATCAATTCTATTATTTTATAGTATCTCATTTGCCCTATCTCTTTAAGGGCAAATCCTATATTCTTCAGTCAGATCTTCTTTGTCTTTTTTCCTTATTTTTAATTATGTATGTCGGTCGTTCTTTAACATTTTTTCTCACCTTCTTCTTATTTGTTTACTTCTGTTATTATTGTTTCGCTTCATTTTTCTTTCATTTTCTACCGTTAGTTTTATATATTTGATTTGTTTTTTCAGCTGCTGTCTGATTCTATTGCAACTATATTTTGTTCATTTAAAATGAAACAAAACAAATAAAAGTCATTTGTTATTCACAAATTAATGCGTCTACATTACTTTCTTTTAAACGTCTGCGATCGATTTTTGAAAAAAATGGAGCCATAAGGCATTACGGAACACAAGCTGATTACAGTCATAATAAAAACTACGTGAACGAATTGCATGAAGCATTTCTAAAGTTCTAGCAAAACAACGTGATGGCCTTGGCCTGAATGGCAGGAAGCGCCACCTATAAACGATATTAGTTTTTGTTTTCGTTTTCCGTGCTGTCAACATATTAATGAGTTAAAAGAATCACGTTCTTCTGTTGGTAGATTAAATGTCGTATAATTATTGATAACATCAGGTTGTGTGTGCTAGACATATATGAAAAAAGAGGGTATGGTGTTTTAATTAAAGTCAGAAGTGTCGTTAAATTTGCTTGGTCGCATTCTTTTTTTCGTCTGTAGAAATATGTTTACATTTGATGATATCCTTGTTTGATGATGGCTACATTATTTCTGTTCATCTAATTCTTTGCTAGTTTTGTTATATTCAGTTCTCAATCCTATTGTGTTTTACAACAAATCATTTCAAAGGAAGAGATATGTTTACGGTACATGGAAAAAAAAATACACAAATAATCAGAAACAGAAAAACAAGACAAAAAAAGAACACTTGACAGCCCGAAGCAAAATGGAACTCGAACTTTTTGACACAGCGCCTTGCCACGCGAGACTATGCACTACGGTACACTACCAACTAAGCAACCTATTGAAGTTGCTGTAATTGTCGATGTCTTTCACGTCTGTGTACTCGTGACTATAGCATAGGGTTGCGAACACAACAACTCGTGAATGAATTGATTGTTTCTATTTTCCTATTAAGACAAGCATATTCCAGATAGAGAAGGACTGAATACTTGAGTTGCAAACATTTATAGGATGAAACAGTACGAATAGTAGTTTTCAGTGTTTTAGACTGAAGACAAATAATAATTATAAACGTGACCTTTTTCGAGACAGATCAGCGAATCATAATTTGGAGGAAGAGGTATGTTTACACCACTTGGAACGTTTTCTTTCATAATAATGTTCACATATTAGTATTTACCTCCTTGTACGCTACAGCGTTCAAGGAAAAGTGAGGTTGACATAATAATTTGTGAGACATTCAAAATAGTAGGAGCCAGAACAATTGAGACATGCTAGTGCAGTCGTAAATGAAGAAATCATGAAGTAAATGAGAGGAGATTTTCATGTCAAGATGTCACTACATGGATCAAGTGACAATTATAACAGAGAAATGTATTAGTTCAGTCAATGTTTATTCGCAAGAGCACGTGCCTCATGACAATCACAATTAATGGGTTGATTCCTCATTGAAGATGAATGATGATAATTAATTAGTTAATTAAATGTTCAACTTACTCTTATGAACTTGTTCCTCTCAATTCCTCCAATTAAAAATAAATAACATATACTCTATTTTGCAGTGCTGGGATGGGAACTAGACTATCGTCGTGTGGTGATGACTCCTAATAGATCGCTCAGTTGCATACTACTTATTATTTGCTACTGTCTCTGTACCACTTGTGGACTGACTGTCACGCATAATTCAATTATTACTATTTAATCTAACTCTAACTCTTTCACTGGATCTTCCTTCTGTGTCTATATTGATAAAAAATAAATACTAACATGTGGAAGTTTCTCACTATCGTTCTGCCTTTAGGCAGTTCGACTGAAGCCGGACTAAGTTTGTCTAGTTTACATTTCTTATTCTTGACTCTGACTCTTCTCGTGCATGAGACTAAATACCTTAGTCATTTGCATAGTTTATTGGCTTACTCTTTGCGCGGGCCACACACAGCCAATAACTTGTCGCGAGGTCTCAACTCTGATTGAACTATGTGTCAAAATTGCCAAAACACTCGGATATTGACACTCTGTTTTACCTCTAAGTTTAAAAATAACGCTATTATGAACTCTTAAGATCATGAACTTGACCTGCCACTGGAGTTGTCTGTGAACCTAATTTCTAACTGTTTTGACGGGTCAAGCCATGTACGTTTATTCACACTTTCCAAAAAGTTACATTTCCACTGGCCACTGTTAATTTTCTGAGTTTGATATGTTTACAGCTCAGTATGTTTACCACTCTGTGACTGCTCTGTACTCACATCTCAGTTACGAGATTTTTTCACTTTTACTCTATATACTATTACAGTTGTGTTTGCGCTGATCTCCATTTTATAGGTGGCTCCTTCCTTCCTTCCTCCTCCCTCCCTCCCTCCCTCTTTCCTTCCTTCCTATTTTCTTTCCTATTTTTATCATTTTTTATTAAAAAAAATAGTTAAAAAATCTGTTTCTATGTTTGTTTTTCTTTTAGAAAAATTACTTGTAATGGCTTAATTTATAGTTAAGTTAAAGATCTTACAGCACGTTGGATGTCAAATAATATTTGAGGTGACTGTTGCAGACCGTAATAAAATGCTATGAAGCTCATTTTGAAAGAAAATAGTGTATCAAATAATATTTTACAAATATAGAATCAGAGCTAGCAATATGATCATGTAAAGCAAACTGCTGGAACTTTCGAAATACGTACTTTCCTTATTTTTTTAATTTATCATCATTTTATTTATTTATTACAAGCTCAACATTCGATATCGCTGGATATAAGAGGATTAACGGACATGGAAGGGACATCTTTATACTGAATATTCTTATGTTCAGTGAAGTTGGTGTTGCGATGGTGGTGGTGGTTGCACACACTCATGTTATGGTTACCTTATGTTACTGGCGAATTGTAGTGCATAATGAGTGAAGCGAACAGGAAAAAAAGGGCAAAACATAATTACCTATTAGAGAAATGAAATAAAAAATAATATCATCTATTTCGTGTACTTTACTGAATGTTTCTGTCATCACAGCTCGCCTGAAGTATCAATGTCTTTATCTTTATCACATTTCCTCAATTGCCAAGTTGAAGGTTTATTTGATGTATTCTTGGTCTACCCCTGCCTTGTTTTACAGGAACAATACCCTCCCTTATTGTTCTTTCCAGCTCACGGTGTCTTTTTTATGTGGCTGTAATGTTTTAACAATATAATATAAAATTAACCGAGTTGCAAAGCCAGCCATCAAATAGGAAACAACAGGTAGGAGGAAAAGAGGCCGACCCAGAGAAACACTGAGAAGAACATTGATCAGAGAGGCAAAGGCACCAGGAATCGACTCCCTCAATGAGATCGAGATGCTTGCACAGAACAAAGGCGAGATTTGATAAAAGATCTTTCCAAGGATTGAGACTGCTAGAAAGAAAATTTCGAAACAGGGAAAGAGTATCCGAATCTATGACCTATGGGCCGGCTACGACTCGAAAGGTCGATAGATAGGTAGATAGAGTGTTTTCATTCCTTCATTATATCTTGTTTATAAACCTGTTCCCTCCAGTGTTCTGATATTTTAATATATCTTCATAAAAAAAAAATTCAGAATCCAATATATTTTAAGAATTTGTATGTATCACTTTGTTTCGAATTTATTTATCAATTATTTTTTTTCCCAACTCATGTTTGCAAAATTATCTATGATTTGCAACCATACTTTACTATCGAGAAGATGCATGTCTTTCCTCAGTAGTTTTACTTCTGAAACCTTGTTTGTGTTGTGCCATAGGTTCTTCATGTATTTAATTTGTATGATTTTGTTAGTCTTGATTTTCTTCTGACAGTCTCCATTGTTGGTTATTACAGATTCCATATATGCATAATGTGTTACAATTTCAAGTTCTTCGTTGTCGATGATGCATTTTGGATGGCTATTACTTTATCGATGAACATTATCTTAGTTTCCTGTATGTTTAACTGAAGGATTTGATCTTTACTGTAGAATCAGCAAAACCACAAGTGAACCAACTTAGCAGAAGTATTACTCTTGTAATATCAAAAGTCATTTCGCGAAATGACCATACCGTGAATCAAAAGTGGGTGAATAAGTGAGAAATCTGGCTAGAGGCTATTTTTTTCAGACGAGCTGTGGTGAATGCAAGGTTCTGCATAGGGCATACGATCTGATGATGATGACTCCAAAATGAAACATAATTTAACCATAATAACCAATACAGAGCACATCTTCATATTTTCATATTAAAGTGACATTTCTGTTATAGTTTTAATACTGTTATCAACTTGTAGAGGTCAAGATTATCGAAGTCTAATACACATACCTCAATAAGAAAAAAAAAATATATGTATACATACATATATCATCATCAAGTACAGTGCCTGCTGGCGTAGGCGATCATGTCTCTCCACAACTTTCGATCTTGACAGTTATTTATCATTTCTGTTGTTGGCCTACCGCCAGCCACTCTCTTAAGATGTTTATTATCTTTTCTGTTTGCTTCCCTATATCTCTTCGTCCCTCAATTTTCTCAGTTGTTACAATATATTCCAGCTGTTCTTTTCTCATTACATGGCCAAAAAATGATGATTGTTTCTTCCTAATATTGGATGTTAGCTCTCTTTTTGTTTTGGCCTCTTTCGGAACGTTTTCATTACTCTTCTTAGCTGTCCATGGTATTCTCAATATTCTTCTGTAAGACCACATTTCTACAGCCTCCTGTGATTTTCTTGTCTGCTGTCCTATTGTCCGTGATTCACATCCATACGTTAAGATTGGCTCTACATATCATTTAAGAACTCTTTATATATACAATCAATTTGTACAATCATGAATCCCCACAATATATATATATATATATATATATATATATATATATATATATATATATATCATCATCATCAAATACCGGGCCTACTGGCGTTGGTGATCATGTCTCTCCACAACTTTCGATCTCGACAGTTCTTTATCATTTCTGTTGTTGACCTTCTGCCAAGCCATTCTCTTAAGCTGTCTTGTATATTTTCTCTTTGTTTCCCTCTATCTCTTCGTCCCTAAATTTTTCCAGTTGTTACAATATATTCCAGTTATTCTCTTCTCATTACATGGCCAAAAAATAATGATTGTTTGTTCCTAATATTGGAAATTAGCTCTCTTTTTGCTTTGACCTCTTTCAGAACATCTTCATTACTCATCTTAGCTGTCCATGGTATTCTCAACATTTTTCTGTAAAATCACATTTCTACAGCCTCCAGTGATTTTCTTGTTTGTTGTCCTATTGTCCATGATTCACATCCATATATTAAGACTGGCTCTACATAACATTTGAGAACTCTTTTTCTTGTTTCTATTGTCAAAAATGGATTGCATAGTATCTTCCTCATTTTCTGGAAAGCTGTTTTTGTCTGAGCCATTCTGCATCTCACCTCTTTTGTACATCTTCCGTCTGAGGTTAACAAAGTTCCCAAATATTTAAATTCATTTACCTATTTTAATATTGTTCCACTTGTATTTATTTCGCACTGAGGTGATGTCTTTTTCATTATTATATTCATATATATATATATATATATATATATATATATATATATATATATATATATATATATATATATATATATATATATATATATATATATATACATATTATATTAATATATTTTGTCGTATATAGCTTATTTTATGAAACGCTTCAAGAACGAACGCATTTGATAGCTTCGGGTTAAAATTGTCAACCACTATTTTCATTAGTATTTAAGGTGTACATTTAGTTTATTCAACTGAATGTAGCACAAAAGAATCAGTTTATTGAGTAAGACAACTAAACTGTTAATGATAAACAAATGCCAGAGAAAAAATGTCCCGGGAAGAACGGGGTGAGACAAGAGGTACCTCAATATGATCATACACATTTGACGTCATATGTAGTGCTGCTATGATACTCAGCTGTTGTCTTTTCTAACATTCTCCATTTACTCATGTGGGCTAGGTCGTCAGCAGCTATCATGTGGGCTAGGTCGTCAGCAGCTACCATGTGGGCTAGGTCGTCAGCAGCTATCAAGTGGGCTAGGTCATCAGCAGCTATCATGTGGGCTAGGTCGTCAGCAGCTATCATGTGGTCTAGGTTGTCAGCAGCTATCATGCGGGCTAGGTCGTCAGCAGCTATCATGTGGTCTAGGTCGTCAGCAGCTATCATGTGGGCTAGGTCGTCAGCAGCTATCATGTGGGCTAGGTCGTCAGCAGCTATCATGTGGGCTAGGTCGTCAGTAGACGATAACAAAGATATAAAGATAGATTTGCTGTAAGGACGAGCAACGTGCATTGATGCATTCTTTGTGGAGTGGCGATGGTGAAAAGCCATTTTCTGTCCGTTCGTCCGTCCGTCCGTCCGTTCGTCCGTCCTTCCATCCGTCCGTCCGTCCCTCCGTCCGTCCGACCCTCCATTCCTCCGTCCGTCCGTCCCTCCGTCTGTCCCTCCCTCCATCGGTCCGTCCCTCCCTCCGTCCATCCGTCCGTCCGTCAACTTTTCAAGGCTTCTGAAAGACATTGCTGCTTTAGCTATTCTGATTCTAATTTCTTTACTTGTATCTCCTTCCCGATCAATGTGACTTCCAAGATAGATAAAGTGGTCATTCTCTTCCACTGGTTTATTTTCCATGTATTCTGTCACCTGTTGGAATTAAGCGCTCTACATTAGAGAATGCAAAATCATTGAAGGATCAAGATTTGAAACTGGAAGAGCAAGCACGTTCTGCGGAAGGAGGAACTCGTTATTAGCTTGTAACAAGAATGATCAGTGTACGCACTTTGGCTTTTGGAAATATTATAGTGGAGCGGATGTTGGAATGTTCTGATTATAGTGACGCTACCTCTTGAATCCAAAACCAAATTAAATCAAACAGTTAATTTAATTTTCTATTGGAAGTGTACGATGTAATATTCATTACTGCATATGATTTATAATTTTCTGGTTGAAATGGAAATTTATACTTTCGATCAAAACGAATTAAAAACAAATAACGAGTAAACATAATACATAGTTATAGTTAAGATAATATTGTAGACACCAACATTAAACAATGAGAGTTCGTCTTTTGTTGCTAGAACAAGTAAAATTATACATAGTTTTGAGATGTAATAATAGACGATTGCACATAAGGGAGAAAATAATTGTAATAGGAAAAACAAAGTTTCAGCTATTTAAAACAGAACAACAAAAAATAAATGATAACATTTAAATAAATAGATTTTAAAATGAGGTTGATCAAATTCAGAGAGATGGTCATTTAACATGAGAGGATGAGAGCTGAAATGGAGGTCGGCATTGGTTTAATTAAATATAGAAGAATTTAAAATATATTAATACAAACTGGAAATAAGAATTAGTAATAAAACACGAAATTCTGGATATGGCGGGGATAAGGTAAGGAAACGAAATATTTTGAGTTTATGAAAATTAATATTGGAGGTCATACTAGTGGAAAAGACTTTACAAAAAAAAATAACAGACGTGGAATGAACAAAGTATATGTACGAGATTAAAATATGGACGATTAATGTTTATCGGATTGTCGCTACTATGCAAGGGATACTTTTTAAAAAAATCCAATGTAGCCAGTCTTCGATGCGAAGACATCACCTGTCAGTATTCATCACAACGCCACACATTGTTATTATACCAAAGAGGATACCATATTACAAACATTGTAGGAATATTACAGCAATATGGCGAGACTAAACATAACCTTCATTTGATCAAATGGCTTTCAACCGAGCACATTGATAAAGCAATTGTGATCACAATGTGGTTCTTGTACTTGTGGCAACGCGTAGGTGTGGACAATAGATTCAGTCCAAATGTTTTGCTCCGATTACACATTTCGCTATTAAATGCTGGTAGTTTAGAGACTGACAAAATATACAGTTAAGACGTTTCGCGAACCTTCGGGCAAGACAATTCACTTACAGCAAGTGTGTTAGATTAAGATTGTACTGTAACATGAGTGCAATCATGAGAGTTTGATCCTTGTTACTTTTCATCATTCCACTCCAAGTTATCTCCTTTGTTCATCATTGCACTCCAAGTTATCTCCTTTGTTCATCATTCCACTCCAAGTTATCCCCTTTGTTCATCATTCCACTCCAAGTTATTTCCTTTGTTCATCATTCCACTCCAAGTTATCTCCTTTTTTCATCATTCCACTCCAAGTTATCTCTTTGTTCATCATTCCACTCCAAGTTATCTCCTTTGTTCATCATTCCACTCCAAGTTATCTCCTTTGTTCGTCATTCCACTCCAAGTTATCTCCTTTGTTCGTCATTCCACTCCAAGTTATCTCCTTTGTTCATCATTCCACTCCAAGTTATCTCCTTTGTTCATCATTCCACTCCAAGTTATCTCCTTTGTTCATCATTCCACTCCAAGCTATCTCCTTTGTTCATCATTCCACTCCAAGTTATCTCCTTTGTTCATCATTCCACTCCAAGTTATCTCCTTTGTTTCTTAAATTTGTTGAAGATAACTGTTTATGGTCGAGTTCTTGGTTGTTACCTCTTTCTTTCTCCTCTCACAAACTTGCATTTTGAGAAAGGGGTGGAGTGGGATGTAATAATCGCCAGTAGTGAGCATTTTACGAATTTACGAGAAAAATAAGATACAGGAAGTAAGAGAGATCACGTGTGAACATCCATATCAAACAAAGATAAATAAACAAAGATAAAAAGAAACTGCGATAACATTTGGTGAAAGAAAAGAATGGAGAATGAGAGAAACAAAGAGATAGTGAAATATGTATGTCGAAAATTATGCACTCGCGCAATCATAATGGGCTTTTTCAGTTAGAACTACCAGAACACGCTCTGTTTAACTTTTATGGACTTTAAGGATCAACTAACTCCAGGACTAAGACGGCAACCCGAAGATTTCAACTTATGAGAAAGCTTTGTAGTACTTCATGGGGAGCAGATATAGAAACTCTTAGATATCTGGGTTATGTTAGCTCTAGTCTGGAACATGGTAACTCGCTACTACTAACGTGCAACAAAACAACCTACATGTCACTGAACATGATACAAAACAGTGCACTGTGGCTGATCGGTGGCTAGAGATAGAGGGAAGCAAAGAGAAAAGATACCAGACAGCTTAAGAGAATGGCTTGGCAGAAGGTTAACAACAGAAATGATAAATAACTGTCAAGATCGAAAGTTCTCGAGAGACATGACCACCTAGGTCAGCAGGCATGGTACTTGATGATGATCGTATAATTTAAGAAATAATAATTTAAGGAGTGAAAAAACTCGTACGGGCCTCTCGAACATCGCCGCTCAAACAACGTAGGCGCAGCTCAAGCAACGTAGGCGAAGCTCAAGCAACGTAGGCGCAGCTCAAACAACGTAGGCGAAGCTCAAACAACGTAGACGCTGCTCATACAACGTAGGTTACGCTGGCTCGACAACTTACACTGTATGAAAAATTGTTGCATAGCAAAATGGACAACTAGCTGATGGCAAAAGAATCAGGGGGCACCCAAAACTCCAATTTATTGAGATGTGTAAATACGACATGAAGACTGAACCATGTAGTCAGAGAAGACATAGCTCCATACCGCAATCTTTGGAAATAACATTATAAAGCCCCAACTCAAGCAAGAATCAGACAGATTAATATAAAAAAAGGAATATACGGCAAGGAGGCTACTAATTTAATCAAAACAAATCCAATCGACAAATACACAGTAAGTACATCGAAGCTTCACAGACTGGATAAACTATGTTACTAATTTCTCATTTTACTGCGTGACTCACATAAAAGAATTCCGGTAAGTCTTATAATATAAAAAAAAACATTTCCGTTTATATATATAAAAGTTATATGTATTTACCGGTGCAGATATATATATATATATATATATATATATATATATATATATATATATATATATATATGTATATATATGTATATATATAAAGGGATGGAGTCCCTAAGGCAGTTCAGTGTTCATTTCAACATTGCTCTGGCAACTCCGGCGACGTAGTGGCACCAAACTGTTCTTGCAAACTGTTCCTTCTAGACCTTTGGGTCGCTCGGCTGCGTGGAGAGAAGAATCATGTTACATGGGCTCGGCTGCGTGAGAGAAGAATCATGTTACATGGGCTCGGCTGCGTGGAGAGAAGAAACATGTTGCATGGGCTCGGCTGCGTGAGAGAAGAATCATGTTACATGGGCTCGGCTGCGTGAGAGAAGAAACATGTTACATGGGCTCGGCTGCGTGAGAGAAGAAACATGTTACATGGGCTCGGCTGCGTGAGAGAAGAATCATGTTTCATGGGCTCGGCTGCGTGAGAGAAGAAACATGTTACATGGGCTCGGCTGCGTGGAGAGAAGAATCATGTTACATGGGCTCGGCTGCGTGGAGAGAAGAAACATGTTACATGGGCTCGGCTGCGTGAGAGAAGAAACATGTTACATGGGCTAGGCTGCGTGGAGAGAAGAAACATGTTACATGGGCTCGGCTGCGTGAGAGAAGAAACATGTTACATGGGCTCGGCTGCGTGGAGAGAAGAAACATGTTACATGGGCTCGGCTGCGTGAGAGAAGAATCATGTTACATGGGCTCGGCTGCGTGAGAGAAGAAACATGTTACATGGGCTCGGCTGCGTGAGAGAAGAATCATGTTACATGGGCTCGGCTGCGTGGAGAGAAGAATCATGTTACATGGGCTAGGCTGCGTGAGAGAAGAAACATGCTACATGGGCTCGGCTGTTTGGAGAGAAGAAACATGTTACATGGGCTCGGCTGCGTGGAGAGAAGAATCATGTTACATGGGCTCGGCTGCGTGAGAGAAGAAACATGTTACATGGGCTAGGCTGCGTGGAGAGAAGAAACATGTTACATGGGCTCGGCTGCGTGAGAGAAGAAACATGTTACATGGGCTCGGCTGCGTGAGAGAAGAAACATGTTACATGGGCTAGGCTGCGTGGAGAGAAGAAACATGTTACATGGGCTCGGCTGCGTGAGAGAAGAAACATGTTACATGGGCTAGGCTGCGTGGAGAGAAGAAACATGTTACATGGGCTCGGCTGCGTGAGAGAAGAAACATGTTACATGGGCTAGGCTGCGTAGAGAGAAGAAACATGTTACATGGGCTAGGCTGCGTGAGAGAAGAAACATGTTACATGAGCTAGGCTGCGTGAGAGAAGAAACATGTTACGTTGGCTAGGCTGCGTGGAGAGAAGAAACATGTTACATGGGCTAGGCTGCGTGGAGAGAAGAAACATGTTACATGGGCTAGGCTGTGTGGAGAGAAGAAACATGTTACATGGGCTAGGCTGCGTGGACAGAAGAAACATGTTACATGGGCTCGGCTGTGTGGAGAGAAGAACATGTTACATGGGCTCGGCTGTTTGGAGAGAAGAAACATGTTACATGGGCTCGGCTGTATGGAGAGAAGAATCATGCTACATGGCTCGGCTGCGTGGAGAGAAGAAACATGTTACATGGGCTAGGCTGCGTAGAGAGAAGAAACATGTTGCATGGGCTCGGCTGCGTGGAGAGAAGAAACGTGTTACATGGGCTCGGCTGTGTGGAGAGAAGAAACATGTTACATGGGCTCGGAAGCGTGGAGAGAAGAAACATGTTACTTGGGCTAGGCTGCGTAGAGAGAAGAAACATGTTACATGGGCTAGGCTGCGTAGAGAGAAGAAACATGTTGCATGGGCTCGGCTGCGTAGAGAGAAGAAACATGTTGCATGGACTAGGCTGCGTAGAGAGAAGAAACATGTTACATGGGCTAGGCAGCGTAGAGAGAAGAAACATGTTAAATGGGCTAGGCTGTGTGGAGAGAAGAAACATGTTACATGGGCTCGGCTGCGTGGAGAGAAGAACATGTTACATGGGCTAGGCTGCGTGGAGAGAAGAACATGTTGCATGGGATAGGGTGCGTAGATAGAAGAAACATGTTGCATGGGCAAGGCTGCGTAGAGAGAAGAAACATGTTACATTTGCTAGGCTGCGTAGATAGAAGGAACATGTTATCTTGGCTAGGCTGCGTAGAGAGAAGAAACATGTTGCATGGGCTCAGCTGCGTGGAGAGAAGAAACATGTTACATGGGCTAGGCTGCGTAGAGAGAAGAAACATGTTACATGGGCTCGGCTGCGTGGAGATAAAAAAACATGTTGCATGGACTAGGCTGCGTAGATAGAAGAAACATGTTACATGGGCTCGGCTGTGTGAGAGAAGAAACATGTTGCATGGGCAACAACTTGTCTCTTTCTTTTTCCGCCCAAAGCTCGCGCCCTGGAGAGGATATTTCTAGTAAAAGTAAGTAAAGTACCCCCCGTCACGCCAAGTGGCGTATAGGGAAATATGGTGTTAGTGACCCTATATTTTACAGACCTTCAGCACATGATTTTTGGGGTAATGTGGTCGGTATTACGCCCGTGCTGCTTTACTTTCCCAGAAAAAATCCGGTACCCATTTAAGGCTGGGTGAACCCGGAGCCGTCGGTTGGGATCGAACCCTACCCTACCCCTTGTCCGTAGTTCTCCAGTTCACTAACCACTGAGCTATCGCGGCTCCCACTAATTTTTAGGGAATTAGTAAAACCCAGGTGTCCTCACCAGGGAACGAACCCCGGCTGTTGCCGTGGTAAGCCAACCGTGGATATTTCTAGTGGCACTGAAAAATCCCGTCAACCATGACTGACGGAAGCTACTACTATTTATAATGTTAGTTTAAGGGAAATGACCTAGTAGCCTAAGAAAATAAATCTTGTGAGAAAATGAGATGAGATGAACATATTATAATAACGGTATCCCAGGTCAGATCGTAAACATGGCCGTCTTGTAACAACATTGAATTTCATTCAGAGATTTCAGCAGTAGATATCAGCACTGGGCTATCTCGTTTCAGAAAAAGAAGGCATTAATATTATAAGCGAATGATATAATTTCTTCGCTGGGTGAGAGGCAGCGGTCAACTGATATATCAAGGAAGGCATGTTAACGTTTGTGATGTGCAGAATTAATATCTTTAAAGTAGTCTTGTTGGGGGTTAGATATGGAGTTGGAAAGCAAAGGAGAGACATGATAACCTACACTAGAACGCACTTGATTACAAACTAAAGACACAGTTGAGACGCAGAAAACACAGAAATTCAGCAACTTCGACCAATTCAGACATTGGGTTTGAATTAAACAACATATGAGGGTAAACAAATAAAAAGTATAATTGATTATGGGGAAGATACCGCAAAAGAGAAAATAAATTTCATTTGTGACATAAAGAGATCGAAAAGAAGAGGAGAGGCAGGTGAAAATATAGTAGGTAGAGAAAGGAAAGGAAAGAGTAAGGGTAAGAAAGAGATAGATTAAACACAAATCTTAAGGGGATAAGTTAATACATGCAATTAATGGAGCACACATATATATTGTTTCATGAGTAATCTCGGATTATAATATTGTCTAGCACGACACCTGATGCTGAGTGATGATTTTATTTTATTTATCACCTTTCATTCCAAACATTTGCTGGTGAAGACTGTGATTATTTCCCCTTATATGTTTTCAAAGTCATGAAAAGCTTAATTACAACAGACGACAAAATATACATGGAAAACAAACCAGTGGAAGAGATCGATCACTTTATCTATCTTGGAAGTCACATTGATCGAGAAGGGGATACAAGCAAAGAAATTAGAATCAGAATAGCTAAAGCAGCAATGTCTTTCAGAAGCCTTGAAAAGTTGTGGAAATCAAAACTCATCAGCACAAACACAAAACTTAGACTATTCAAATCAAATGTACTATCAACCCTTTACGTATGCGTGTGAAAGCTGGAAAACAACAAGAGATATAGAAACAAAGTTGAACACATTCGAAAATAAATGTCTAAGGAAAATACTCGGTATAGCGTGGAACGAATTCAAAACAAACGAGGAAATTAGAGAAATCGCCAATCAACCACTAATATCTTCAGTAATAAAGAAAAGACGATGGTCATATGTTGGACATGTGATGAGAAGAGATAATAACCGAATAGCAAAGCAAGCGCTCATGTGGGAAACAACAGGTAAGAGTAAAAGAGGAAGACCCAGAGAGACACTGAGAAGAACATTGATGAGAGAGGCAAGAGCCGCAGGAATCGGCTCCCTCAATGAGATAAAGCTGCTTGCACAGAACAGAGACAAATGGCGAGATTTGATAAAATATCTTTAAAAGAACTGTAGGCTGATAGAACAAAATTCAGATAAGTGATGGAGTATCTTGGTCTACGCACTATAGGCCGGCTACGGCTCGAAAGGTCAATAGATAGATAGATAATTAGATATGTTTTCAAAGTAATTACTTCTATTATTGAAAAAGCGTTCGTCCTGAAAGTAATGTTCAGCATCGTCAAATCCAAACCATTTAACATAGAAAGCTTACATTTTTACAGTATGGCCCTTCTCTGTGTCCCACCTTTGGAAAATGGGGTGAAAATGCTTGCACAATGTGTGTGTGTGTGTGTGTGCGTGCGCGTGCGTGTGTGTACCAGTGCACGTTTGTATGAAAACTCATACAATTTTATGATACATTCACAATTCCCATATCAGCTATCATTTTGCATAATGGAATCGCCCGACATCATTTAAACTACCTACGTTTTTTTTTCTCTAAAGTTACGGTTTTACATATATAACGTTGAAGCCTTCCAGCTTAAGGCACAGGTGAACAAATTAAATGATGTGCCTTCTGCTCAACTTTTCTTGTAGTTAATTACCCATATCAACATTGGACGAATCATAATCGCCTGTACTTAAATCTGTAATGAGTTTGTGTACAGTAACATCCCACACAAAAGTTGCATTTTTGGCGATATTAATAATTCATCATATAAATTTCAATAAGAAAAAAAAAGCTATGTTGCGATATAAAATAACATGTAGCCAGCAACTTATATAAACACACACATAATTAATCTAAGATTATATATATATATATATGCACATGTTTTCTGGGTTTGACTCTATAATTGTATATATTTTTTATTAAATAAGTGTAACCTCACTAAACCCAGACCGTAATTTTTGTGGACTTAGTTTGGGATTCAGTTACTCAGCTAATTGAAGGTCATCATCATTGCACTCCGAACATGTCCATAGGTGCTCAGATCGCCTCCTCATCAACTCTCGAAGTGTCCAGTGATCGACGACTCCAGTTCTGTGTTGGTTGATAAGTCTTCATATACACCCACTAAGTTTCACATTTCTGGCTGTGCCCATCTTAACTCCCATCTCCTTCATCGGAAAGAGTGACGTGGATTGCTACATATGAGTGTCTCTTGTACACCCCAAGATAATGCGCATGGCTTCATTTTGTGTTTTCTCCAGCCTGTCAAGTTGCGTCGTACTGACAGTAAGAATTGCCAGGGCATACTCGATTGGTGCTAGTACTAGCTCCTGGAACAGAAGGTTAACTGTCTCTGCTCGATGTTGTCAGCTCACATGACCCTCAATGTGTCTAATCCTTTGCGGGATTTTATTATCACATGGAGTTTGAGATTTCTTTGAAACAGTTTATTTATTTTCTTTTTATTGACAATATACTTTCAGTAAACATTAAACAAATTGTCCGTTTTCGCATTTATTAATTAATGAAATATTTTAATTTAAATGTTAAAGGTTTCGCAACTAATTTTAGTTGATTAAATTAATTAATTAGTTTATTAAATGTAGGCTTAAGCCGCAGTGGTTTACATTTTTATTTTTGGATGGCAGTTGCGGCCAAATATAACTTATTATAATTATTTTGAGGTTGAATGATTGTGCCACGCCAGTAAGTAAACAAAACCCCAAAGACGACGACAAACTCAAATGTGTTGTGCACTTTTCTTTTCTTATTTATACAATTAGAGAGATAAACCCGAATGAACGCCAATGTCTTCTAGCATATTTGCATTTCACCTTAACGATTGTACAAATCCTTTTTGAGGACAATAGGAACAAGCAAATAATGTACATGGGCCATGCACCTTGTCATATATAATGAAACATTAACCTAATTGCACACGAGTTTTTAAATAGGTCAGTTAAAGTGTTCTGTTATTTTTAAACGTCTTTTCGTGTTTACCAGGGTTAGTCCAGCAACGTAACAATTGCCTGGTAACCATGACGACCAATATATTAACCGAGAAAGGAAAAATGCATCAATCTTCACAATAATTGTAACATGTCTCGTGGTTTATAGAAATATATTTATTGTTTGCACTTGCAGTCTTGGCATGACAATATATCAACATCAGAACTGGTTAGAAACACTATGGTCAGAGCACATGTAGACAAGACATTCGATGATGTATTTAAGTTACATTCATCATCATCATAACCATCATCATCTTCAGGTAGTATGTCCTTTGCAAAACGTTGCATTCACCACAACCAGTCTGAAAGTATCTCTGTCTCTAGCCAGATCTCTCACTTCTTCTGTTTTCATGTTCACAGTCTTCTTAATTTCATAAAAAAACACCTTCATGGATTGATCCTGATGTGTCGCCCAGAACCATGCCTTCCATTATTGTTCTTTCCAGCCCACTGTATCTTTTGACGTGACTATATTATTTTAATTTCCTCTGTAGAATGGTAGAATGGTAAGACAGTTCTTTTTAATGCTTAAATCTCTTAGTACGTATTCATTGCTCTTTTTCATTATTCAAGGTACCTTAATGATCTTTCTGTAGCTAAGCTACATCCATCATCATCATGTAAGTTGGTGTAGACGATCAAGTCCTTCCATAATCTTCTATCCACCGTGCATCGTATCAATTTTTGTTGACTGTTTTCCATGGCATGACACCGAGTAAAGTATACAAATAATGGTGTATAGGTAATATGGTGTTAGTGACTATACATTTTACAGACCTTCAGCACATGATTTTTGTGGTAATGTGGTCGGTATTACGCCCGTGCCGCTTTACTTTCCCAGAAAAAGATCCGGTACCAATTTAAGGCCGGGTGAACCCGGAAGCCGTCGATCTAGATCCAACCCTACCTCTTGTCCTTTCTAGTCCATTTCAATAACCACTGAGCTATCGCGGTTCCCTATGGCATGACACCAAGCTATCTAGTATTTTCTCTCTTTGTTGTCCGCGATCTCTCTTTCCCTGTATTTTGCCAGTTGTAACCAAGTATTCCAACATTCCTCTTCTCATGTGTCCGAAAAATGTTTTATTGTTTCTTTTAGATGTTTTTTTTTAGGAGCTCCCTTTTTCTGATGGCCTCTTTGAGAATCTCCTCTTTGGTGTTTTTAGCTGTCCAGGGTATTTTCAACATTCTTCTGAGAAATCCCATCTCCGTGTCTTCTAATCGTCATTTCATTTGTTTGTTTACTGTCCATGATTCACTTCCGTAAGTCAGAATTGGCTCTATATAGCATCAATGAATTCTCTTTCTCACTTCCACTGACATAGATTTGTTGCATAAGACATTTTTCATTCCTCCATCTGATGTTATTATTGTACCCAAACATTTGGCCCGTTGTACTTGTTTCACATTTGTCATGTTTATTTGTACGCTGCATGATAGTGATTGTTTCTTTGACATGACCATTACTTCTGTTTTCTTACTATTCAGACTACATTACTAGTGGTCATATATAGATTTCGTGTAAAGTGATGGCTTCGAAAATCATTTTGTTGAATAAATTTTCTTAATAACCACCAGGTAGATAATGCAAGTTTCGTGTGGCCTGTCCAGTCGAGGACGTTAATCAAACTGTCAGTCTGAATATTTATCATTTTCTAGTTATGTTTCCTACCTCAGTGAGTGCATTCTGCAAGTCGTCCTCGCTGTCTTTGATAATCTACATGTACATCAGAAAATCCCATTGTTATGGAATAGGTAGGCTTTCGAGCAGGTCGAAGTACAGCAGAACGAATCTTCAGTCTCAGAAATTTCTGCGAATTATACCTCCAACAGCAAGATCTGTATCATATGTCCATAGAGTTAGAAAGAAAGAAAATATGGTATAGTCCGTTCAGAAATTCATAATCACACCTGAATTAGTTTTGCGTGATAATCGCTTGTTATTTTGGTTTCAAAATTTGCATGCAATCTTAGAATATTGATGACGTTATAGAAATATTTTTTGCTCTGAGAAATTTGATCTAGTCTAAAATATTTCTTCTTTAGGCTATATTAAATTCACCCTGTTCGAATTTGACACCATTTTAGGATATACACATTAATTTGGTGCGGTCGTTCACGTAAAATAGTTTGGCCATTGCAGAAACACTAACTTCAGGAAAATCCCGTGCACAAAACTGAATTGTTATAGAACGACATGACGCACCACGGGCTTGGCATTAATTACCGAAGGGAAGGTGTATCTTTATTAATTTTGTGAAGACTCAGTAGACAATTTGTTGACTTTAAATACCAACATTTATATCTAAATTACAATGAGTTTGAAATACAAATTTATAACTATGCAAAAGGTTACTTTTTTACTAGATCAGCAATTGTAACCAATTGAATTCATGTTTCCAAATACACATAACGAACAACACCCACAATTAAGCACTATGTAGATACGCCTCTGACAGGAATTGCAGTAAACTGGACAATTTAACACGATTACTGTAAACTCTAAAATTTGAATCAACTTGTGTGATATCGTCATAAAAGATCAAAGGAATTCGCTGATGTGCAAAATCTGTTGTGTTTGTGGAATAAAAAATACCAAAATCTTTGCGTCATCAATATTCTAAGATTGCATGCAAATTTTGAAACCAAAATAACAAGCGGTTATCACGCAAAACTAATTCAGGTGTGATTATGAATTTCTGAACGGACTATAGAGATCGCATGCAGCCCTTCTGTGCCAGCAGAGTTTGCAGTATAAAACATCTGTACGATAAAGCTACAAGCGCAGTACCTATCATAGGAAACCGAAGGGAATGGTTCAGAACAGTAATTGGAGTTCGATAGGGCAACTAACTTTCTCCTGTCAAATTCAAGAACTTCATGGAACGGATCATGATATATGTTTAAAAGAACCGTGGGAATATTGTCAGTATTGGTGGCAGTTTACTATAACTATTAATATTATGCGGTCTGCAGATAACCATAGATGGTTTAGCAGGAACAAAACAACTAACTGATCCGATATAACGACTAGAAAAAATATCTTGGACATAAAGCATGGAGATCAATGCAGGAAAAAAATGGTGATATATCATAAATCATTGTTGCAAAAATACAAATAAATGAACTAGATCTAGAAACAGTTTAGATACTTTATGATCAGCGATAAGTCTCAAAACCTGAAATATCGGTTAGAAGAGCTCAAACTACAGCAATCTATGCAAGGCTAGCATTTTGTGTAGAAAGATAAGAACATCACTCTTGGTTCCAAAATCAGGTTGATGCGCTCCCTTGGTATATCAACGTGTCTTTGTTCTTGCGATAAATGGATCCTTACAGTAAAGATACAGAAGAAAACACACGATGTGGGGATGGAATGTTATCGTAAGCTTTTGGGTACTTCTTACTTTGATCGTATCACGAATGCTGGAAAGTTCGAAAAAAGATACAAGAAGCAATCGGAGTTCACGATGAACCTTTAACTGTTAAAGAAATGCGACATGCTACGGTTTGGCTACGTATCTCGAACATCTTGCCCGGAAATTACCGTGGTAATTTCCTAGTTTGATCAGATATATTATTTCAGTTGGAAGAGTGATGTCCCCTAAAATATGTCTGCCAAAATACAGTGGTTCTACGCATTCTTGGCGTTGGGGTCATTACGCTGGCATGTAATCATTTCGGAGTATCTGTTGATTGGGCGTTGGGTCCAGGGGTTAGGTTTAGCTTTAGTGTTAAATATTTATAAATATATTATAACGCGTGACAAAAACGACGCCACTCGGCCTAATTATGATCTTCTGATCGAAGGGAATTGTGCGGTTGATTACCAATCGCCGTAATTTACTGCCAAATGTTGGAAGATTGTCAAACTTTGGCTATTAATTAAAATGCACATACACACACATAAATACAAAAAATATCTAGAAATAGCTTTACGAAACACAATGCAACGTCTGTATTACCTCAAATTACCTGTCACACGCTGACCCAAACGCCAGTGTGAGTGACACATGCCAGCGTAATGACCCCAACGCCAAGAATGCGTAGAACCACTGTATTTTGGCAGACATATTTTAGGGGACATCACTCTTCCAAACTGAAATAATATATCTGATCAAACTAGGAAATTACCAATACCGTCTCCAAGAAACTGTGAACGGAGCCAGGAGGAGTACTAGGCAGAGAAAAAAGTATGAGACGATAACTTCAAAGTATGGGTATGCATTAGGTTCGTTGAGTTCTCAAAAATGACTGAGGATATAGACCAATGGAAAATGTCGATGAAGTCTGTCAGTAGTGCTCAAATGAAGCCACATGATATGCCATTAAAATAGAAGATAATGTACATGTTTATGCAGACGCGCACTCTTATGTATATAACCTACAAGACAACGGAGCAATGGAACTGGCGACAATATAGTATGCACCACCATGAAGCTCACTTCAAAACGTTAATTTGAATATTCCATTTCAATGAAAGGCAATAACAACTAGATTCTTGTATGGTGTAGAAACATGGTCATTGAAAATACAAGCAGAAAAGAAACTTGAAGACCTTGAAATGTGGATTATGAAAAAATAGGAAGAAATGGGTGGACAGACGAAAACAGATAGTGATGTTTTTAAAAAAGCTGACAATTAAGAGAGAAATATTTTACACAGTTCGACGTAACAAGACACATGAAATTTGTAGGACAGATAAAGTGACAGAAAAGACAAATATAAAAGTGAATTTGTATCATCAATAGATGGACCGGAGAAGCTATGACTGCAAGTACCATCAAGTCAGGAGACAGGGTGAAATGGTGCACCATGGTAGCCAGCCTTTCGATGCTTCAACGGCGCAATACGAGAATGTCCCATCCAGACAGACCTCTATTCATCATCCTACCTGACTATGCAATACGAGAATGTCCCATCCAGACAGACCTCTATTCATCATCCTGCCTGACTATGCAATACGAGAATGTCCCATCCAGACAGACCTCTATTCATCATCCTACCTGACTATGCAATACGAGAATGTCCCATCCAGACAGACCTCTATTCATCATCCTGCCTGACTATGCAATACGAGAATGTCCCATCCAGACAGACCTCTATTCATCATCCTACCTGACTATGCAATACGAGAATGTCCCATCCAGACAGACCTCTATTCATCATCCTGCCTGACTATGCAATACGAGAATGTCCCATCCAGACAGACCTCTATTCATCATCCTACCTGACTATGCAATACGAGAATGTCCCATCCAGACAGACCTCTATTCATCATCCTACCTGACTATGCAATACGAGAATGTCCCATCCAGACAGACCTCTATTCATCATCCTACCTGACTATGCAATACGAGAATGTCCCATCCAGACAGACCTCTATTCATCATCCTGCCTGACTATGCAATACGAGAATGTCCCATCCAGACAGACCTCTATTCATCATCCTACCTGACTATGCAATACGAGAATGTCCCATCCAGACAGACCTCTATTCATCATCCTGCCTGACTATGCAATACGAGAATGTCCCATCCAGACAGACCTCTATTCATCATCCTACCTGACTATGCAATACGAGAATGTCCCATCCAGACAGACCTCTATTCATCATCCTACCTGACTATGCAATACGAGAATGTCCCATCCAGACAGACCTCTATTCATCATCCTACCTGACTATGCAATACGAGAATGTCCCATCCAGACAGACCTCTATTCATCATCCTACCTGACTATGCAATACGAGAATGTCCCATCCAGACAGACCTCTATTCATCATCCTACCTGACTATGCAATACGAGAATGTCCCATCCAGACAGACCTCTATTCATCATCCTACCTGACTATGCAATACGAGAATGTCCCATCCAGACAGACCTCTATTCATCATCCTACCTGACTATGCAATACGAGAATGTCCCATCCAGACAGACCTCTATTCATCATCCTGCCTGTGTATGCTACTCTTTCAACTATACCGCGGCAGTCGTTCTCGTATTCGTTTGCCTTTGACCCTTCAGTCCTGTATGACATTCAAACTGATATCATGTCTTTAATCTGGCACAAACAAACAAATAGTCAGAACAATGTCTCGAAACTGGATATCATTTAAAGAAAACCAACAGAACATGAAAGCATAGTTTCCACCTGAACAAGGTCTGTAAAATAAGCATAAACACACTAGCTGTTTATTCATCACAAGAAAACAAATATAAAGCGTGAGATTGAGAATGCGTCTCCAGCTGTGTCACAGCGAAACGTTAACTTAGGATGACTGCGCTAAAACAAATCTTGATGACACTTTCTTTAATGTCAGAGAGAAACAATTTCATCTAGACAAAGGGACTATGCCAAGGACATAATTTAAAATGTCTTTGATTTATATTTTACAATATAAATGTAGCGTTCTTTATTTTTTTTTTTTAATTGATGATGTATTATAGCTAGAGATCAATGAAAACCGATATACAAATTAGACGGATAAAGAATTCTTTGAAATTGATATTATCTAACCGCGTCGTCTACCGACATTGGTTATAGTACATAATATGATAAGAGATAGATAATAATAATTATATATGCCTGCTTCATAAACTACATCACATCATTTGACAGAATACACCACAAACAAATTATCATCATCATCATCAAGTAAGTGATCATGTCTCTCAACAACTTTCGATCACGACAGTTATTTATCATTTCTGTTGTTGACCTTCTGCCAAGCCATTCTCTTAAGCTTTCTGGTATCTTTTCTCTTTGCTTCCCTCTGTCTTTTCGTCCCTTAATTTTCCCAGTTGTTACAATGTATTCCAGCTGTTCTCTTCTCATTACATGGCCAAAAATGGTGATTGTTTCTTCTTAATATTGGAAATTAGCTCCCTTTTTGCTCTTTCAGAACGTTTTCATTACTCTTCTTAGCTGTCCCTGGTATTCTCAATATTCTTGTGTAAAACCATATTTCTACAGACTCCAGTGATTTTCTTGTCTGTTGTCCTATTGTCCATGATTCACATTCATATGTTAAGACTGGCTGCACATAACATATAAGAACTATTTTTCTTGTTTCTATTGTCAAAAATGGATTGCATAATATCTTCATCATTTTCTGGAAAGCTGCTTTTGCCTGAGCCATTCTGCATCTCACCTCTTTTGTACATCTTCCGTCTGAAGTTAACAAATTTCCCAAATATTTAAATTCATTTACCTGTTTTAATATTGATCCACTTGTCTTTATTTTGCACTGAGGTGATGTCTTTTTCTTTGTTTTACCATTACTTCTGTCTTCTTGCTATTAAGGCTTTATTTTTGCTTTCTTTCACTATAATGTCCAACATTTCTTGTAACTCATTTTCTCTCTTAACGATTAATACTGTATCATCAGCATACCTTAGATTATTTATATTATGACCTATGATTGTTATTCCAGGCATGCCCCTTATGGATCTTAAAATAATCACACTATAAAAATTATTTCAATCTGGTGACAGCACACAACCTTGCCTAACACCCTGTAAATAACTTAAAGACAGCTTTAAAAATATACATCTAGATGACACAGACACAGGCACATTTATCAATATGTAATTTATACTGGGAGCAAACGGCAATAATAAAATATATTTTAAAAAAGTAAAGTACCCCCTTCACGCCAAGTGGCGTATAGGGAAATATGGTGTTAGTGACCCTATATTTTACAGAGCATCAGCACATGATTTTTGGGGTAAAGTGGTCGGTATTACGCCCGTGCTGCTTTATTTTCCCCGAAAAAAATCCGGTACCCATTTAAGGCTGGGTGAACCCGGAAGCCGTCGGTTGGGATCGAACCCTACCCCTTGTCCTTTGTAGTCCAGTTCACTAACCACTGAGCTATCGCGGCTCCCCAATAATAAAATATAACAAAGAGAAATCTATACCCATTGATATAAATATAGAAGTAAAACAAGGATGCATCATATCATCAAGCTTGTTTAATCTATACGCTGGACAAATCTTTAAATACATCACAGAGATGACAGGCCTAAACATTAATGGAAAGATAATCAATAACCTAAGATGTGATGATGGTACTGTATTACTAGCAGAAAATTCTGAATATCTGCAACAATTGCTTAATGAAATAAACATAACAAGCAAAAAATATGATTTAGACATGAATATCAGAAAGGCTAAAACTATGATCATAAACAAAGATAACATTTAAAACCTACAAGTGGATATCAAATTTGAAGGAATAGACCTGGAGATAGTTCAAAGTTGCAAACACCCTGGACATACAATAACCAGTTATGAAAAGTGCAAAACTGAAATAAACAAAAATAGGAATAACAGAGCAATTTTAATGCCATGAAAAATATACTAACATTAACACAAATAACACGAGGGTTAAAGCTGTTATATCTTCTCAACATTCCTGTAGGGCGCAGAAGGAACAAAATTAGACAAGAAAACAGAACAGAAAATTTAAGCCTTTGAAATGTGGATGTATAGAAGAATAGGAAGAATTGGATGGAAAGAAAAAAAAACAATGATAAAATCTTAAAACAACTAAAAATAAACAGATAACTACTAAACACAATTGAAACAAGACAAATGAGATTTTTGGAGCATGTTAAAAGACACAGCAGCTTACTAAAAGTAATCTTGGATGGAAAAATAGAAGGTAAAAGAGACGGAGGCAGACCGAGACTTACATGAATGACTAACTTCAAAAAATGGAGAACTCAGCCTATTACAACCTGCGCTATCAAGGCTAGAGATAGAGCTACCATGGTAGCCAATCTTCGATGCGGAGACGTCACTCAATGATGATGAAGACAAAGAATCTAATTAAAATAAGACAAACAATCTAAGTAAGATACGACAAACAATATATCAATGTTTGTGCCACATTTGATTATATTATATATTACATAATTAACCAGAAAATACTGGCGGTCACTGTTTGTAAAAATGTAAGATAGTTTCACATAGTGAGAGAGACAATATTATCAAAACAAAAAAAAGGTTGGTAAACAGTTCTTTTCATAGAATGAGTTTCACTGCAGTCGGAAATTCCCCATTTCCGCTCCACTTCATGTCACCTGCCACAGCCATTTATAGATTTACTAAGGCCTCCAGGCTGAGAGGGAAAATTTGGAAAAACTCAAACTGTCGCGACATTTTCAGACTTGCGAGCAGGAGCGATTGTGGATAGAATGAATTCATCATTCTATAGCTCGCATGTAGCTGAAAACGTAATGTCATTGGAAAAAGGGGGAGGGGTGGGGGGTGTTCCGGTTTTATTTTCACACCACGGGTCTTGCTAATGTATAGATGGATTTGAGCGCGCACACCTCCCAAGCGTGTTGGTCAAATTTGTTGACAAGGTCTACTTCCGTGCAGCCCTTTCAGCTGTACAGTCGATGATTCCAAATGTCTTCCATCAAAACGAGAGAGCACAGTCACAACCTCACTCCAGTTTCCTCGAAAACACAAATTGAAAACGAACGAAGCAACCGAGACGGTTTAAGCGATTACGTTAGCCACGCTAAAAGCAGGACGAAATGAAGCCATGTTGCATTCTGGGTTATGACATTAGCTTGGTTGATCTCCGGTGCAAACCAAGTCGACCGCATGGGCGACAATTTCAGACGAAATCATCGAAAAACTGAGGACCTACATTCACTTCCCACTCTTAAAGTAGGCGGAAAGGTAGTTGGTGCTCGATTATAGCGTGTGCCATCCATCTGGAGATATATGAAATCACCTGGTTCGAATAGTCACTCTACAATCACTGCACAACTACTGCATTTCGCAAGTTGTTATCATCATCATCATCATCAAGTACCATGCTTGCTGGTGTAGGTGATCATGTCTCTCCACATCTGTTGATCTCGACAGTTATTTATAATTTCTTTTGTAGACCTTCTGCCAAGCCATTCTCTTAAGCTGTCTGGTATCTTTTCTCTTTGCTTCCATCTATCTTTTCGTCCCTCAATTTTCCGAATTGTAACTATATATTCAAGCTGTACCCATGTGATAACATGGCCAAAAAAATTACAATTGTTTCTTCCTAAATCTGAAATTAGTTCTCTTTTTGCTTTGGCCTCTTTAGAACGTCTTCATTACTCTTCTTAGCTGTCCATGGTTTTCTCAGCACTCTTCTGTAAAACCACATTTCTACGGCCTCCAGTGATTTTCTTGTCTTTTGTCTTATTGTCCATGATTCACATCCATATGTTAAGACTGGCACTACATACCATTTAAGAACTCCTTTTCTTGTTTTGTTTATGTTGTCAAAAAGGGATTATCACAGTATATTCCTCAAATTTTGGAAAAGCTGCTTTTGCCTGAGATATTCGGCATCTCACCTCTGTTGTGCATCCACCATCTGATATTAACAATGTTCCCAGATAAAAAAAAAAAAAATTGCCGTAAAATTTGGATTAAATATTCAAGTTCATTATACAACCTATCGCAATTAGTTAAATACGAAAGTTTATTAGTCACGCAGATTTTAGAGAACGAATGAGAAAGTATTATATAGAAAATCGGTCCTAGAAGTCACTCGGCTTCATATAACAGGTACCACTAACAGTTATCACATATAACGAGCGGATTGGAAAAAGGAATAAATCAAGAGAACGCACGCCTTTTTATCTAAAACTAAAAGCGATCGAAATCTTTGAAGATTTTACTAAATAAAAATAATGCCTAGGAAAAAAAAAACTATTGGAGATTACTAGTCGTCAAAGAAAGGTAAAGAATAAGACTTGTTAGGAATGCCAATATGGTTTGGAAAATATAGGCCACATTGATGAATTAATATGTTACATACATACTTACAAGGGAGCCGCTATAGCTCAGTGGTTAGTGAACTGGACTACAAAGGACAAGAGTGATCGACGGCTCACAGGTTCACCCGGTCTTAAATGGGTACCGTTTTTTTTTCTAGGGATGTAAAGCGGCACGGGCGTAATACCGACCACATTACCCCAAAAATAAATGAGCCGAAGGTCTGTAAAAATTATGATCATTAACACCATATTTCCTATACGCCACTTGGTGTGAGGAGCCGTAACAGCTCAGTGGTTAATGAACTGTACTAGAAAGGACAAGAGGTAGGGTTTGATCCCAACCGACAGCTTCCAGGTTCACTCAACCTTAAATGGGTACCGTTTTTTTTTCTAGGGATGTAAAGCGGCACGGGCGTAATACCGACCACATTACCCCAAAAATAAATGAACCGAAGGTCTGTAAAAATTATGATCACTAACACCATATTCCCTATACGCCACTTACTGTGACGGGGGCTCTTTACTTTACTTTCTTACTTGGTGTGAAGGTGCACTTTACTTTTTATACACACACGCGCACGCACGCACGCACGCACGCACACCTGTGCAGAAATTGTTCACCAAACTCACAAAACGCCAAGTATAATTGCCAGCAACGAAGTGGCCTGCCTGTCCAAGTACTCCTATGTAAACGATTTATGAAACTTAGCTTGGGACACTTGCGTTCTTGAGTTAATGACTCTGTGTTGAACATTATGTATAAAAACAAGTGAACATCATGAAAACAAGTTTAAATTGATAGAACATGAGGTAAGGATTTGAACTTTATATGGACGCGTGCAATATTGTGTCTCTGTGTGTGATCGACACAGTCCCCCATTTATACTCTTTTTTGTGATTTTATCCATTTTTGTTGTGCGAAAGGAAGGTCATATTTATTAATAATTCCCATTTCTAATAGCATAAAAAAAATCAGTAGCTATAACTTAAGAGAGATGGAGAGGGAGAGAAAGAGAGAGCGAGTGAGAGAAAGAGAGAGAGAGAGAGAGTAAGTGATAGGGCAATTGATTATAATAGATTATCAGAACATCGATGACCAATTCAATCATTTTATAAATAAGATTCACCATTGCCTTATCCATCTAGTTTCTAGTGAAACTTACTAACTACTACCGACTCTAATAATTCTACAGTTTACAATTCTACTACTGAGCTCTACTTTCTATGCTGTGATATAATTGTTGTCATTTATGTTTGACGTATTCGCGAATCTTTCATTGGTCTTCTGTCTTAGTTTGTCCAGCAAATCACATGTCTGACTAGAAGTAGAGAATAAATCATATAAATATAAAGGTTGTAGAAACAATATAAATATTTGGGAACTTTGTTAACCTCAGATGGAAGATGTACAAAAGAGGTGAGATGCAGAATGGCTCAGGCAAAAGCAGCTTTCCAAAAAATGAGGAAGATACTATACAATCCATTTTTGACAATAGAAACAAGAAAAAGAGTTCTTAAATGTTATGTAGAGCCAGTCTTAACATATGGATGCGAATCATGGACAACAGGACAACAGACAAGAAAATCACTGGAGTCTGTAGAAATGTGGTTTTACAGAAGAATGTTGAGAGTACCATGGACAGCTAAGAAGAGTAATGAAAATGTTCTGAGAGAGCTCAAAGCAAAAAGAGAGCTAATTTCCAATATTAGGAAGAAACAATCATCATTTTTTGGCCATGTAATGAGAAGAGAACAACTGGAATATATTGTAACAACTGGACAAATTGAGGGACGAAGAGATAGAGGGAAGCAAATAGAAAAAATAACAGACAGCTTAAGAGAATGGCTTGGCAGAAGGTCAACAACAGAAACGATAAAAAGCGGCCGAGATCGAAAATTGTGGAGAGACATGATCACCTACGCCAGTAGGCCCGGTACTTGATGATGATGATGTTGAGAAACAGTAATCGTGAGAATAGACAGGTAAAAATGAATTTTTATTAATAAAAATATGTCGGCAGAGCTGATGGTTATAGGATCGAATTCTTGTTTTAAAAACCTTAAACTGTATGTCCAATATGTTGTTTATTGTATTGTTTCAGGTAATAATTACTGACGTAAATGACGTTGGTTTACTATTTGTGCATAACAGATACACAGATGGGCAGTTTTCTGACCGTTCGCGACATTGCTGAGAGATAATCGTTGACCTATTCGTGAAAAAAGCAGAACAATACGAGAGTTGACTAACCTTTTGAAAAAACACCGTCAGTTAAAAGGAAGAAACATATACTTTGCTCACATATCTTACCTTGTTATTCCACTAGGTGTTACAGACTGCTGCAGCCACATATCTTATCATCTTATTCCACTAGGAGTTACGGGCTGTACAGCCACATATCTTATCCTCTTATTCCACTAAGTGTTACAGGCTGCCCCAGTCACATATCGTATCCTCTTATTCCAATAGATGTTAAGGCCCCCCACAGTCACACATCGTATCCTCTTATTCCACTAGGTGTTACAGGCTCCCCCAGTCACATATCGTATCCTCTTATTCCACTAGGTGTTACAGGCTGCCCCAGTCACATATCGTATCCTCTTATTCCACTAGGTGTTACAGGCTGCCCCAGTCACACATCGTATCCTCTTATTCCACTAGTGTTACGGGCTGCTGCAGTCACACATCGTATCCTCTTATTCCACTAGGTGTTACGGGCTGCTGCAGTCACACATCATATCCTCTTATTCCCCTAGGTGTTACAGGCTGCCCCAGTCACATATCGTATCCTCTTATTCCACTAGGTGTTACAGGCTGCCCCAGTCACACATCGTATCCTCTTATTCTACTAGGTGTTACAGGCTGCCCCAGTCACACATCGTATCCTCTTATTCCACTAGGTGTTACAGGCTGCCGCAGTCACATATCGTATCCTCTTATTCCACTAGGTGTTACAGGCTGCCGCAGTCACATATCGTATCCTCTTATTCCACTAGGTGTTACAGGCTGCCCCAGTCACATATCGTATCCTCTTATTCCACTAGGTGTTACGGGCTGCCGCAGTCACATATTGTATCCTCTTATTCCACTAGGTGTTACGGGCTGCTGCAGTCACACATCGTATCCTCTTATTCCACTAGGTGTTACAGGCTGCCCCAGTCACATATTATATTCTTTTATTCCACTAGGTGTTACAGGCTGCCCCAGTCACATATTATATTCTTTTATCCCACTAGGTATTACAGGCTGCCCCAGTCGCATATCGTATCCTCTTATTCCACTAGGTGTTACAGGCTGCCCCAGTCACACATCGTATCCTCTTATTCCACTAGGTGTTACAGGCTGCCCCAGTCACATATTATATTCTTTTATTCCACTAGGTGTTACGGGCTGCTGCAGTCACTTATCTTAGACATAATGTAGTGCTCTGACAGCTGCTTACCCGTAACACTACACTGATTCTTTATTATTATGCTTATACATACGTACATACATACACACACAAATACATACATACACACATCCATGCTTACACACATACAAACACATACAGACAAATACACAGACAAAATCCATACATACATGCATACACAAACATACCACACGTAGACATACACACATACATATACGCACACACATTTGTCTTGCGCTTGTTCTTCATCGAGCCCCGAAGCCATATTGTCAAGCTACCCAATATTAGCCGATATGGTTCCATTGTGATGATATCGCTATACTACTTCATTTTGCTTCTCTATCTACTTCATGCAGATTAAGTTCCCGAGAACTGTTCTGATGCTATCTTTTCTCTTTCGATCTTGTCTTTCGTGTTAATTAATTTTCCCCAGAATCGCACGCCATATTTTGTATGTAATCTGTCTTTTCCTATGTCTTTGACAAGGAGCATACTTGACTTATATAATAGAGTAACAGAGGGTTGATGTATGTCTCTATCTATTTCTCTCTCTCTCTCTATTTCTCTCTGTATATATACATATATATATGTAAAGTAGCCTCTATCAGTTATAATTTGACAATGGATTTTGCAGCATCCCTAGAAATGTTCTTTTTTCTTTTCTTTCGCCGTATATTCTTGTTTTTTTTTAATGAATCTGTCTGCGTCTTGTCTGAGTTGGATCTTTAGATTGCGTCTACAAAGATTGCTGTCTGCAGCCATTTCTCCCAGACTGCAGGGTTTATGTTCAGAGTCTTCATGACACGTTTACATTTGCATCTACAAATCGAAGTTTTGGACGCCATCCTAGTTCTTTTTCCGTCTGCTAGTTGTCCATAGAGTATATCGTTTGGTACTCGGCCATTTTTCATGCGGTGAAGTGGCTGCTTAACCTGAGTTTTTTGAGCAGCGTGTAGATGTTCGGGAGGCCTGAGCGAGTGAGGGAGGACCTCCACGTTTGTTACTTTATCCTTCCAGGTAATACCAAGATTACGGCGCAGACATTGCATATGTAATGCATTTAGCCTTCTTTTCCACTTTGAATACGTTGTCCATGATTTGCTGCCATACAAAAGGATGCTCATGATGCAGGCGTTATAAACTGCGGCCATTGTTATATTTGTCAGTTTGTTGTTTTGCCAAATACGCATAGAAAAACGGGCAGCTTTACCAATGCGGGTGTCAATTTCTGTATCTAAAAATAGTTTGTCGTTAATGATGGACCCCAGGTAGCTATACTGCTGCACGATATAAAGTTTGTAATTGTCCATAAAGATTTGCAGGTGTTGCTTCCATGTCCTGACTTATATATATATATATATACATATATGTGTATGTGTGTATGTTTGACGAAAGTTGGAACGTCGCAGCAATGACTTTCTTGTTCCATAAGTAATAGGAAACTCTCTATACAGAGCTTCGCAGGAGCAGACAATCGGATCATCATCAGAAGACGCCGTCGAGCACGTGTTTCGGCCCTTTAGCTTCTTGACACTCTAAGGGAGGTGGACCCGCCTGCGTCATGACTCCCTGGCGTCGACTTCCTGCTACATTTAACTCTAAAGCTTGCAATATATTTTCGGCACAAAATAACCACGCTTACACATATTTAAACACCTCTACACTTACTCATGTGCTTTAACGACCTTTTAATTAAGCGTGGAAGCGTTTCCTAATATTGGTTTAAGAAAAAGAGCATCATATTTATCTCTATATTACAATTTGCAAGTTCTAAATATTGATTTTGAGACAGTTCAGGAGTTTTCTACTTACATAAGATATTGGCGTACGTAAACCGTTCTTGTTAGAGAAATGAGTCCGTATTTGTTTATTTATTGCCATCTCTTATAGTACGACTATCGCGTGTTTCTATGATATTTGAAATAATTAAGATGTATGGAAATCCTTAAAATTCAGTATTATTTGGTTGCATTGTTCAGCCACTGCTACTACTTTTTTTGTCGTATACCCTTAAAAGGTCATAAATGGACTCTTCGTGTTGTGATTTATAACAAATTTCAAAATGTGTACCTTATGGCCCAACAAACATACGCACGCGTATACATACAAATATATTATTGTAGAGGGTACTGAATAGCTTTGCAAATCTGATTCATTTTCGATTGGTCAGACTGGTTAGTCTGTTTCCAGAACCGTCATTAGACAACGGAGTTGGATCTTGACTATTTATTGTTCACTGATCCTGACTCAAGTAGTCAGCTATGAGTCGGTAACTAATTTTTTAGCACACATTTTTTGTTTGACTTGTGCTACTACTGTATATTCTATACCACGTTGCTAGTTTCTGCAATATGTTCTTCAATATTACTTTTCTCCCTCTCTCTCTATCTGTTATAGTAATATGTTCTTCAATATTACTCTTCTCCCTCTCTCTCTCTATCTGTTATAGTAATATGTTTTTCAATAGTACTCTTCTCTCTCTCTCTCTCTCTATCGGTTATAGTAATATGTTCTTCAATATTACTTTTCTCCCTCTCTCTCTCTATCTGTTATAGTAATATGTTCTTCAATATTACTCTTCTCCCTCTCTCTCTATCTGTTATAGTAATATGTTCTTCAATATTACTCTTCTCCCTCTCTCTCCATCTGTTATAGTAATATGTTCTTCAATATTACTCTTCTCCCTCACTCTCTATCTGTTATAGTAATATGTTCTTCAATATTACTCTTCTCCCTCTATCTCTCTCTCTCTCTCTCTTATAGTTATTGTTGGCTATAGTAACAAACCGTCATCATGTGTGATGCGGTAACAAATGTTTGTTATTCTGTGAAACGGTATTGGTAGTTTATAGTTTACTGCATCTGTCTGCACCATTCCCTAATGTACCTACCAGTTATCTCTCCCCCTATCCAATACTATTACATCTCTTTCTTTCTTTCTTTCTTTCTTTCTTTCTTTCTTTCTTTCTTTCTTTCTTTCTTTCTTTCTTTCTTTCTTTCTTTCTTTCTTTTCTTTTTTCCTTTCTTTCTTTCTTTCTTTACCACATCATTTGTTAGTTAACTCTGTCATTTGTAGGAGAAGTATCTGTTTCATTTTAAGAATCAACTCTAACAGAGAGTAATAAAAGCGCGGTACTCATAAATACTGACTGATAGAACGAACAAAACAAATAAATATACAATACAATTTTTTTTCATAAATTTGGACACATTCATATTGTTTTTTTTCCCTAACATATATATATATATATATATATATATATATATATATATATATATATATATATATATATATATATATATATATAGGTTGTCCATAGTTCTTTAATTATTCAATAGATCATTGCCATTTCACTAAATTCATTAATATCATGTCCCCCTGCGTTTTCGATTATTTTATTATTCTTTTTCTGTACTGCGTCTAATAGTCTTGAAAACACGATTAATGATGTACCTTTGAGAGCCTTGCTCATGTTTATTAGCCTACAAGAGTCATCAGAATAAATTTTATTGATATTAGAGTCCATGGAGGGTTCTTTATCTTACTAGAGTTATCGGAAGGTCGTTTAGCTTATTAGAGTCATTAGAATGTTCTTTATCTTACTAGAATTATCGGAAGGTCGTTTAGCTTATTAGAGTCATTAGAATGTTCTTTATCTTACTAGAGTTATCGGAAGGTCGTTTAGCTTATTAGAGTCACTAGAATGTTCTTTATCTTACTAGAGTTATCGGAAGGTCGTTTAGCTTATTAGAGTCATTAGAATGTTCTTTATCTTACTAGAATTATCGGAAGGTCGTTTAGCTTATTAGAGTCATTAGAATGTTCTTTATCTTACTAGAGTTATCGGAAGGTCGTTTAGCTTATTAGAGTCATTAGAATGTTCTTTATCTTACTAGATTTATCGGAAGATCGTTTAGCTTATTAGAGTCATTAGAATGTTGTTTATCTTACTAGAGTTATCGGAAGGTCGTTTAGCTTATTAGAGTCATTAGAATGTTCTTTATCTTACTAGAGTTATCGGAAGGTCGTTTAGCTTATTAGAGTCATTAGAATGTTCTTTATCTTACTAGAGTTATCGGAAGGCCGTTTAGCTTATTAGAGTCATTAGAATGTTCTTTATCTTACTAGAATTATCGGAAGGTCGTTTAGCTTATTAGAGTCATTAGAATGGTGTTTATCTTACTAGAGTTATCGGAAGGTGGTTTAGCTTATAAGAATAATTAGAATGGTGTTTATCTTACTAGAGTTATCGGAAAGTCGTTTAGCTTATAAGAGTAATTAGAATGGTGTTTATCTTACTAGTGTTATCGGAAAGTCGTTTAGCTTATTAGAGCAATTAGAATGGTGTTTATCTTACTAGAATCATCAGGTAATTTAGCGAACTAGAGTCACTGGAAGTAGTTCAGACCACTAGAGTATGATAAGTTTCAGTTTAGAGTCATCAGAAAATCGTCTAGAGCTGATATAGTTATCAACATATCGTCTAACTTGAGTCATGAATATACTGATCTATGTTCAATTGAAAGTTGAACAAATTTAACACATTATTTCATCGGGAACAATATCCTTTATTTTTTTAAAATTCGTTTATTTATTTTTTTTTTGTTGGGTCGAATCTGCATGAATCAGCTTTTTGAATGTGATATTAAGGCAACAGTGACTGGCAGTCTGAGTTACACCAACAGCTTGCCAATAGGTAAGCTAGATAGATTAAATGCGTTACGCTGAATAACACGAATTATAGACACTTGCATAGATAAGGCATTTGATGTAAATGTGCAATAGTCTGTATATTATTTAATTAATATCAAACAAAAGCTAAAAGCGCCACAAGCCGGCACACATAAATTAGTAGAAGAAACCGTACTAGCCCTTGTTAGTGATGGTCGACTATGGATTTTACAGAGCGCCTAGAAATACTTTTTTTTTTCTTTTCTTTCGTCGCGTATTCTCTTTTTATAAGATTCTGTTTTGTTTGATTTGACATTTTAAAGTGTCTTTCCAAAGATTACGGTCTGCAGCTATTTCTTTTCAGGCAACAGGGTTTATTTTCAGAGTCTTCATGTCACGTTTGAACACGTCTACAAATCGAAGTTTTTAGCGCCCCTATAGTTTTTTTTTTTTCCATCTGCTAGTTGTCCATACAGTATATATTTTGGTATGTGAGCATCTTTCATACAGTGTACGTGGCCAAGCCAGCGTAACCTACGTTGTTTGAGCAGCGTGCAGATCCTTGGGAAGCCTATGCGAGTGAGGACCTCCACGTTTGTTACTTTATCCTTCCAGGTGATACCAAGAATACGGCCCAGACATCGCATATATAATGCAATTAGCATTCTCTCCTGCTTTGCATAAGTTGTCCATGATTCGCTGCTATACAGAAGGACACTCATGATGCAGGCATTGTAAACTGCGGCCTTTGTTTTAATTGTCAGTTTGTTGTTTTACCAAACACGTCTAGAAAGATGGACGAAGGTGGTAGCAGCTTTACCAATACGAGTGTCAATTTCTGTATCTAAAGATAGTTTGTCGTTTATGATGGACCCCAGGTAGCTATACTGCCGCACGACATCGAGTTGTAGTTGATGATGGACCCCAGGTAGCTATACTGCTGCACGATATCAAGTTTGTCGTTGATGATGGACACCAGGTAGCTATACTGCTGCACGATATCGAGTTGTAGTTGATGATGGACCCCAGGTAGCTATACTGCTGCACGATATCAAGTTTGTCGTTGATGATGGACACCAGGTAGCTATACTGCCGCACGACATCGAGTTGTAGTTGATGATGGACCCCAGGTAGCTATACTGCTGCACGATATCAAGTTTGTCGTTGATGATGGACCCCAGGTAGCTATACTGCTGCACGATATCGAGTTGTAATTGATGATGGACCCCAGGTAGCTATACTGCTGCACGATATCAAGTTTGTCGTTGATGATGGACCCCAGGTAGCTATACTGCTGCACGATATCGAGTTGTAGTTGATGATGGACCCCAGGTAGCTATACTGCTGCACGATATCAAGTTTGTCGTTGATGATGGACCCCAGGTAGCTATACTGCTGCACGATATCGAGTTGTAGTTGATGATGGACCCCAGGTAGCTATACTGCTGCACGACATCGAGTTGTAGTTGTCGATTAAGATGGCAGGTGTTGCTTCGACGTCCTGGCGAAATATATTAGGTTTCTGCACACGTATTGTTTGTCCGAAGGCTCTCTCTCTATATAAAAACGATGTACCATGCTCTGGAGTTCTTCTTGACTTTGCGTGACAAATGCAGTGTCGTCAGCAAATAACAGGTTTCTAATAGAGATATGTCTGATTTTGGACCTTGTCTTTAGTCTTGCCAGATTGAACAACCGACCATTAGACCTGGTATGAAGATAGACTTCTTCGTTCGCATTTGAGAATGCCAGTTTCAATAGAACATATGTTGAAGTGTCGCGATGTGCTACCGTCGTATTGATGGTACCCTTCATATCATGAAACGATTTGACTAGCGTCAGCAGAAACTGTGCGTAGTCTATTTTAGGAAGTATTTTGCAGAGCCTGTCCATGCTTACTAGGTCAAAGTCATTTGTAAGGTAGATAAAGGGGATAAAGAGGGACTTATATCTGCTCTCTAGATTTTTCTTGAGGGAAACGTAAAGTGAAAATCATGATGGCAGTTCATCTTCCGGATGTAAAGTCGCGCTGCGATTTAAATAAATAAATTGTGATTCAAATATGCACAAACACACAAACACACACCATTAAAAACCTTTGTGATTTTTAAAAATAAATTTATTGAATGTTTAAAACACAAACTAAAATTGTCCTATAGAAGAAACGAATTGTTTGTTCCTTAATGAATTAAAGTGTCAGCTGGGAAAGATTACTAGTCCTCTGTTATCAGGAGTCTCATTAACTTGTCTGCTGCTTACTCTCTGTTGGTTGTTGTCATTACCGGATTTGTTTGACATGGGCCACAGGGGAGCACACTTGAAAACTGAAAGGAAAATTGAAAGAGTGTGACTAAGTGAGGCGTGGAAGAGGTGAGTGATAGAGGATAGAGGCTGCCACACGTTTGTTTGGAGCCTGTCTTGCTAATGAGTAGCAGAAAATTGTCTCATCCACTTTCATTAGATAAATGAGTGAAAACATTTTCTCGTTTTTTTTGTCTACATTTTCGCGTTCTCATATCGATTTTAAATACATTCCCGCATTATTTCTAACAGGTAGTTAGATTATGAATACACAGTAGATATGGGCGGAGGGAGAAACAAAACAACAACCTAAAAATAAATGCACTTTCATAACAAATTACGATAGTAGTGCATGCTTGCGTTACATGTTCGCTGCCCGAGCTTGTGTTGCTTAGAAAAGGCGCATATTGACCAATATTGCGTATTATTAAAAGACAGAATCAATATCCACATATAATGTCTTATTTGTTATGAACCAGCGCGCAATGCGACTGAAAAACAATAACAGCGCCGCATTATCGTATCTACCTTCCTTGCATATTAATTTTGGCTGCCAGTTATAACAAAAAAATAAATAAATAAATAGTAAACATATCACACCATATACATTGCTACACGTGATCACTTTCCAAGATGTGCACTGCAAACTACTTTGAAATCCAATTGATTAAGATGGCTCCCAGTCGTAAAGCAGCCAGGATCTCACTTGGATTTGCCAGCCGCGCTCACGAACTTCTGTGTCGGAGTTACGTCCAAATAAAATATTCGTTACGAATGATCGGATACTGATCTGTTGGGCTTTAGGGATCGCCTGCACAGAGCTGGTAATTTTTTTTTTTTTTACAAATTGGAAGTTTTACATTTATATAACACGTTTTAAAACTCACACTTGACGTCCATAATGTTCACTACAATAATAAACGATATCACCTCTTAGCGTGTACTTTTCATTTTGATGTCCTCTCTCTCTCTCTCTCTCTCTCTCTCTCTCTCTCTCTCTCTGAAAAGAAGAAAGAAAAGAGAGAGGTGGAGGGAGGAAGATGGAGGTGAGGCATCTACCATACATTTGATTCCTTAACTCTTTCATCATTAACTGTTTCATCATTAACTGTTTCATCATTAACTGTTTCATCATTAACTGTTTCATCATTAACTGTTTCATCATTAACTGTTTCATCATGAACTGTTTCATCATTAACTGTTTCATCATTAACTGTTTCATCATTAACTGTTTCATAATTAACTGTTTCATCATTAACTGTTTCATAATTAACTGTTTCATCATTAACTGTTTCATCATTAATTGAGTGCACACCATAAAATCACATTAGACAGCGAGTCGTCATACTTTCTCTTATGTTCTCACTGTTGCAGACAATCACCTCAGACATGCAATTTATCGATTTATGGTGGTCTTTATACTGATTACACTTTCTTCACATATCTTGTTGCATCTTCTCCATATAGCTTGTAATCTGCAGTACTATATTCTCTAATAATTACTATAGTAATCTTAAGAATGTTTTTTTTTTCAATTGTGTGATTGTTTACTGTAGTTATTTTCTTTTCGTGATCATTCTGTTATTGTTCATTTGTTTGTAAGCTATATTTGTAGTATTATATTTTTTCAACTACAAGAAATGATAGACATAATAGTAGAAGAAAGCAACAAGAAAGGTCTCAGTCTGAATAGTAATAAAACATAAGTAATGGTTAAATCGAAGAAACAATGCAGCATAAAATAAACGAGACAAATCTGAAACAAGTACAACGTTTCAAATACTTGGGCACAATAATTACATCAGATGGGAGATGCACCACAGAAATAAAAAGCAGAATAGCTCAGGCCAAAATAGCATTTAAGAAAATGCAAAATATCTTATGCAACAAATCTATGTCAATAAAAATGAGAAAGAGAGTTCATCGATGCTATATAGAACCTATTCTGACCTATGGAAGCGAATCATGGACAATAGACAAACACATGAAAAGACGATTAGAGGCCACAGAGATGGAATTTCTCAGAAGAATGTAGAAAGTTCCCTGGACAGATAAAAAGACCAATGAGGAAGTTCTCAAAGAGGCCAACACAAAAAAGGAGCTCTTAAAAAACATCAGAAAGAAGCAATCAACATTTTTCGGGCACATCATGAGAAGAGGAAAGTTGGAACACTTGGTTACAACTGGCAAAATAAAAGGAAAGAGAGATCGCGGACGACAAAGAGAGAAAATACTGGATAGCTTGGTGTCATGGCATGGAAAACAGTCAACAACAGAACTGATACGATGCACTGTAGATAGAAGATTGTGGAGGGACATGATCGCCTACACCAACCGGCAGGGTACATGATGATGATGATATTTTTTCACGATGAATTCGTCCTGCAGTCAATGATTGATAATCTGGCTAGATCATGTAAATTATTCTCCCTATCAATAAGTATCCAGAAAACTGTGGTGCTTCAACAAGGTTAGCCAGCCCCGCAGCTATATCATTAAATAACATACCTCTTGAGCCTGTGAGAAAGTTCACCTATCTCAGTTCTATGGTCACAACCAATGTCTCCCTTGAAGAAGAAATAAATTCCCGAATCGGAAGGGCAGCTTCCACATTTGGTAAACTTAAAGATAGAGCATGGGCCAACACCAATTTAACACTCAGGACTAAGATTCGAATATCTCAAAATTATGTGCTTAGTACACATCTTTATGGATCAGAAACTTGGACTACCTATGCAGGACAGGAGAAAAGGTTAGACAGCTTTCATGTGCGTTGCCTTCGCAAGGTTCTGAACATCAAATGGCAGGACAAAGTAACTAACTCTAATGTACAACGAGCCAAACTCCCATCGATCATGGCAACACTTAGGATTCGTAGACTAAGGTGGCTGGGCCGTGTAAGAAGAATGGCTAACAATCGTATTCCCCCTAAAAAATTGTATGGCGAACTTAAGGATGGAAAGAGACCAAAGGGCAGACCAGCGCTGAGATATAAGGATGTTTGCAGGGCTTCCTTGAGGGAATTTTCTATAAGTGAAAAAACTAGGAAAATGTGGCTGCGGATCGTAGCACATGGAGAGCTAACATAAAAAAAATGGCATAGCAGCTTACGAAACAGTACTGATGTCAAATTCAGAAGACAAAAGGCGCAAGAGAAAGGAAACAAAGCCGGGTACCGTGGGTACACCTTGCTCGTTCTGTGGAAGGATCTGTCTTTCCAGGATTGGCAAATTCAGCCTGGAGAAAAGATGTTCAATAAAGCAGCACACATTATGAGATACTAATGCTTTACCAAACTATTGACTTTTCATGATTGCTTGCTATCAATCGTCTGTCAAGACACCAAAGGCTATATATACTTGTAGTACTCTCAACAGTACCAGTTTAGAACGAAATTATTTTGTTTTGTGAAATAAATATTCACTAGAACTTTATTCATTCAACATCCCTTGATTATTTATTTATCCACCACTTCTTTAATTCCGCATCAACATTAATTATTGTTTGTGATATAATATCTAATTAAATCTTACGTGTTTCATTCATTCACAAACACAGATCATGTATTTGTTCTGTGCAATTATAAATTTATGCTTAACATGTTAAACAATATTCAAGTTGGAGGTTATTGCACGTAGTTGAGAGAACCGTGCGTCACTGTTCATCAATAACGTTTAAGGTTCGGACGACTAACCTGTACCTGGGCCTCACTGAGTGTTGTGGCATCGATCTCTAAAAAAACAATTTCCCAAGTTTAAAAAAAAGAAAAGAAAAGTTTTCGTAAATCATTTCTGAAATTTAACTATCATTTTGGGACATCCTTTTTTTTTTCTTTATCTCGCTATTATTTTATTTCGATTTCTTCAATTTCTGCTTGGAGAATTTAATTTTTAGTCGGAAATAATGTCCGTCCTTCACCCGTCTATAAAAATCATAGCTAATAGATTGTAGATTGATAAAAAGTGATATAATGATGGTTTGAAATAAATTGTGCTATTATTTTGAATTCTTTCCAATCTGACCTAGATTATAGATCGCAGGAATCAATGTGTATAGCCATCACCACTGACGTCATTGACATTTACATTTCACAGAAAAACCTACAACAATGAGACTTAGCTGCTATGTGGATATAATGGCTAAGAATAGCCATATAACATCAAATTGTAACCAGCGGCTTACGTGCCATTATGCTTATTTATCTGTTCTTTTGTTTCTTATTTTTATCTCTGTGTTTTCTTAATGTCCCTGAGTAATTATAAAAAAATATTAATTTTACTTTATTCAAATATTAATATCTAAAACACTGTCCTGCAATGTTTTACCGCGATACGTATGAAATATGTCCATGTTTGCCTACATTAAGTGTGTTTAACAAACAATACATAGCCAGCGGAAAAAAAATAGATTAAACAGTTATTGGTTTCACTCATCCAACATAGTCTGTCGACCTTGTCAGCAAAATTTGTCAACGAGCTTTGATGGAGTTATACAATGAGTTTAGCGGATGTGGGGGATTGTCGACGTCAGTAAAACTGATTCCATGAACAGAACATCTAGCCTTGCCCGAAGGCGCGCGCTGCCATGAGCGGAAATCAGTCAGAAATGCATAACCAACTGCTGACGTCAGTGATACAGCGTTTGATATTGTCATGTTAGCTACACAAAAACAACACGACGAATCACATTTTCCTGATATAATTCAAATAGTCAAATAAGTACTGAATATTATATGAGTGGTTCAATTTTATTAGCTTGTCATCTATACTAGGTTGTACCAGTGGAGTACATCTGAAACATATAAATTCTAAAAGTTCTTGCTCTGGATGCGTTTGAGAGGTTATCACCGTTAGTTATTTGAGGCATCGCTTTATAAGTATTGTCTGTGACATTTCTAAAATCCTATCTTCCTGCTATTAAAATATTACAACTCGTTTTGCTTCATACTTGCTGTTCTATATCTTTCTCTGGACTTGTCCTATGTTATTCTTTGTCTACGTACATTTGTTATCTGGAGCACAAAAACAGCAAAATTTAACTGTGGAATACCTCTGAAATAAACTATTCCTTCCTGAATTATCTCTCTGCATCTTCTTTCTACATATGTATCTGTTAAAAGCTAACTAACTGTGTGGACGTCCATAACTATTCTATAACACTCACATCTGCCTTCAGATAGTTTCGGCCGAAGCCGGACTAAGCTCTTCTACTTTACATCTCTCTGGGTGTTTCTCTATCTCTCTCTGTCTAAATCTGTTAATGCATGAGATTAAATACCCGTCTCAATTTATTGACTGATTGGCTGATTAGAGCTCTCTCAGCCAATCGTAGAAGACAAGGTTCAACTTTCGATGACTTTTATGTCAAATTTTGCAAAACATCTCTATCTTGACATCTGGCTAACCTCTGAGTTTAAAAATAATGGCATAGCATGTACCTTAAGAGTAACATCTCTCTCTCTTTCTCTCTCTCTCTCTCTCATTCTCTCTCTCTCTCTCTCTCTCTCTCTCTTAAGCTTTACCTGCACTCATTCCCTTGTTAACTGAGTTTGTTCATCAACCCGATTACTGGACGCGTGACATCGACCTTTTGGGGGGAAACTCCAGTTTAATTCTATTCCTCCATCTTTATTTATATTGTCTTACCTTTCCAATAATAGCTACAATTTTCAATTTCTAAAACTGCTTCTCCTCTTCTAAGTTTTGAGTAACATCTAACACATCCAACCCACTCTACATCTCTCATTATATGATCTATTCTATTCATAGTCTATATATATTACATCAGGATCTGTGAACTAGAACTGGTGATGACTTAACTTCACTTTCTCGTAGTGCCCAAGAGAGAGGACCGACTAGTTTGTCATACAAAACCGAATCGAATAGGGAAAGCCTGACACCAATAAAGATAAGTTTGACGTGAAGGCACATAACATTGTTAACAACGACACAACGCTACTTGCGTTCACATAGCGCTCTTTTAAAAAACGGACGATGGGGAAAGAAATCGTTGGTGGACGCCAATAAAATCCATCCTGCTCAAGGCCCTCATAACATAATACAACTTGGCACATATACCAGTTTTGTATTATTTTCTTATATTATTTTTTTTTTATATAACCTTCAAAATGTGTTTTAATAAAATTAAAACCCTATTTATATTTAACATGCGCTTGAACATCGACGATCTTTTAATGAAATACCGTCTCAATCTTTTCATTGACAACAGCTCAATTTGGTGAATACAGGTCATTAGTATTTGGTTAAAATACATGTATATATGTTGGTTTGCCTTAAAGATGTCATTTATATGTAACAAAGCTTCTAAAGATCCCAATAAATTATGTTCCACAGTGTTCTCCTGCTCACGGGACTTGTTCTCTCCCGCCCCCCCCCCCTTTTTTTTGCCCTTAAAACTCAGAAACAAACTAGACTTCGGATTTCTAACCCAAAAGACGCTGCTATGCCTGATTATTTTGCATCGATTTGTGAATAATATAAAAACAAATTGTTTGTGTGTTTTTTAAATAAATGCAGTAAACAATTTAATGTTACCAACGATAATATCCAATGGAGATGTTACATTATACTTGATTTAAAAGTGGAAACAATTCGTTTATAAATTCGCATGCAAATAAAGATAAATAAAAGCGAAGTTTAACGCGAAGAGAAACGCTGCCTCCGACGAATTTAAAGTGATCTATTTCTAAGCGAGGCGTCTATTTACATAACTCTTATCTTGCTTGTCTAAGTCAAATTGTTAAATACCTACTATTTAATGCAATATTGCATTTAAGATGAAATAAGTGCAACAGTTTTTCTTCTACAATTCTGCTCCCTATAGTCCAGAAGTCTTAACAAACATTTTCTATCTTATTTGTTGCCATTTTCACAACATTTTCCCATGTTTTCCCCAGATTTTTTAGTCTGTTTTCACCAAACTTCTCCAAGTATTTATTGGCCTTTTCTTTGTTTCCTTTTCTGAGGGTTTTCAATGGCCTGACATATAATTATTTTCTGTTGGGTCCGGAGTACGTATCTTATCTATGTCAACGTGTTTTCTTCGAGATTCGTCATGTTTCTTCTACGAGAGAATGCATCTGTGTTGTGCGAAGAATCAAGTTACTTTTTTTTATTTGACTATTTTTTGGTACCCGGAAGCATGACCAAACCTTATCGCCATAAACAACATACAGAGTAGGATACATCCATGTTACCATTGTACTCCCCTTCCGGTTTCATATGACGCACAGTAAAACAGTTAATTAGGTGTAAACGTTATGCGGTTTAAATAATAATAAATAATAGGACTTCCGTTGTAAAGATGGTGGGATCTAGGTCACGTTCTCTTGATTGCTGCAGTAACGGTTCTCCGTTGTACTTTTCTGCGTTAAAGTAAAAGTGATGATCTTCTTATTACATCTGCGCCGCTAAAGCGATGTTGTACGCCGGCAACATTCCCTTTTTGACAAATCAAGTGTTGTGAATGCGACCTTCCAACGTCTAGACTTGATCTGCGCTTTACGTTACATTGGTGCTGTTCATGTCCGTTGTTGGAATTCCTTGACACAAGTTATTTCCATGTTACTCATCAATGTAAACTACTTCGTCAGCCGCTGTTTTATCTCTTTACGGAATTTGCACAGTGTTTTGTTCGTCTCAGGCTGCTTTTACTAGAGTAATCAGAAATCGAAAGGGAACGAAATTGTGTGTGCGACATTTTTTGTGTGCTACGCCATCGTAATGGTTCATTGTACATCCCTTGACTCTAGACCGACCGTACGCTAATCGTACGGTCGGTTGTTTGATGTGCGACGGGGATAATCTGACGACTAACTGTGTGTCTATATGTTCGGAATTGTAGTCAACAACGATGGCCTAACATCACCAAGCGCTCTACATTTGTTAAAAATGTGACGATCATCATTTTCAAGAGGACGTGAACTCCCGGTATATGGTGGATAGGCGGTGGGAACAATTGAAGGCTATGTATGAAAAGTGTTCCTTGTTGCAGTTTCCTCATATTCCAAGTCCGGTTTGTTGCAGGAGCTACTGAGTTAAGTGCTCTGTGCGCAACGTGAGCTATGTGTCTCATCCGTTTTGATCATGTTTCGATATTCCAATTGCTTTCGGTGAATGATGATACCGTATGACAGGGAACAGTTGGCTGTGTTCACTTTCTGCGCGGTTTCGCTTTATGTCTTTTGGCGTGTGCTGAGACTGATATGATGGGGACTACAGTTACCTTTCTTTGTTTGGGAGATGAGATTCGGATGATTACGCTGGCACGGACGGTTGAGCAATTATGGATTTTAATTCGTTTGCAGTGATACCGGGGTCTGCCATAACCAAATAACCAACCAAATAACCAATCAAATAATAATATGTTTAACGGGGATTATTTCACATAAAGGGGACTGGGTGGTCTAGATCAGTGGTTCTCAATCTGGGTTATGGCGCCCGGGGAGTTTTTTTTTGGGGGGGGGGGCACAGGAAAAAGTAAATAACATAATTGGGGAGCAACGGCACGAGACTGGGAAACGGGGGACACAACACGAGATTAAAGAACCATGCTTAGGAATAATGATGCGTGTGGAATACAACCACATATATCACTTTTTCCCACTCAGTGAATTGTTTGTTTAGCGACACCTAAGACAACCCTACACCGTAAGTATGTAACAGTCTTCAAAAATGACTACACTCGATGGTCGGATCGCCGTTGGTGTCTTCGGCAACATTATTTTCCTTTCCTATTTCTCACTTCTTTCGTTACAAAATCAGCAAAATTAACACAAAGGTTTAACCACTCGTTACAAAATATAAATATTGATATCTACAGAAGGAACAATGATGTACAAGGATAGGGGATTCCTTAAATTGGCCAGCTTAGTCTATAGTTATTACAGCTGTTATACTTTAAGCATGCTTTCTATGTAACTGTTTTGTGTATATTATGTATGGCCTTTTCGTCTTGTGAGACGGTCTAGTGGAGGCTACTGTGTATATTTTTTATTTTGAGGTTTTGTTTTTGTCGAACAGCTTCTCTCGTGGCTAATTCTACCAATGTTTGACAAACACACACGGCCACAGAATGAACAAGTCAGGCCCACTGATCGACAGGGTTTTCCATCCTTTTCCATGAGTCTTTTCCCTTCTAAGTTTTGCCTTAGCACAGTCTCAAAGGATGTTATACAATTCCTAATACATGCTCTCCATGATGTGCGATCTCTTGCCAGATGTTCTCAGTCATTTTCACAGATGGAGAAGCCATTCAGTGATCATTTACAGATATCTCTATATCGTAGTTTAGGTCTGCCGATTTGTCTTTTTCCGTGTAGTAGTTCACCATATAGTATTTGCTTGGGGATGTATTTTTCTTCCATTCGCTGGACATGCCCCAGCCATCTTAGTCTTCCACTTCTGAGCATCGACATGATTGTTGGTGTCTTAGCACGTTGCAGGACAGTTAAGTTGGTTACTTTTTCCTGCCATTTAAAGAAAAAAGGATAATTTTCGTCCTTTACAAAACAGTGTGGGCGTCTTGTTTCTTGTAGGGCAGCAATATCGACATGTAGCCTATTTAGTTCTTTATATATGAGGACTGTTGTTCTAATTTGTCCTTCTTTCAGTGTGTTTGCTTTAATAAGTCCAGCGCACATGATCCTTTGTTCCATGTGCCAAGTTTAAACATTGGTGCTTTCTTCCTCATTTCACTTTGCCTACTCTGCCTGGGCACGGAATATGGAGATATTGCTTTACCCAGTCGCACTATCCCCCTCTCGACTTCGTTTCAAGGATTTCCGAAGGTGGGCCGTAGTCCATACGTTCGGAATTGAAAGAAGGTGCAGGGGATGCCAGAAAGACGGTTAACGCCGTGTACTACTATAGTTTGTATAATATATATATATATATATATATATATAAAGAAAGTATAAAGTAATTGTGTTAGCCATAAGTAAGAGAGGCAATTGAATTTGAGTGATGTAGTTGCATATACACAATCGCGAGTGCGCGCGCGCGCACACACGTATATATATATATATATATTTTTAGTATATATATATATATATATATATATATATATGAACACGATATGAAAGGACAGGGAGACCACGTGAAGAAAACAAGGTTGGAAGGGGGACACTGGTTAAAAAGGTTTGAGAAACACCGGTCTAGATGTAAGACATCAGCCTCTACATAAGGAAGGTTCTGGGGTTTGAAACCATAGGCGATAGGAATTTTTCTTTTCGAGTCTGTTTTCTACCATATTTTAGGCTCTGGGTAATGAGATCTGGTGCATAACCATCTTTAACAGTGGCAAAAAGAGGTCTCCTGTTCAACAGTTGACAATCGAAAAGAGTAGATAAGGTCAGTGTCCAGGAAAAAAAAAAAAAAAAAAAAAAAAATATATATATATATATATATATATATATATATATATATATACCTCGACTTTTTTTGTTTTTAGGAAGTCATTGCCGGTACAACATCATCTGTGCATATGAGCTGAAAATAACGTTTATTATTTTCACCAGCGTGTAACAGCAGTGGCGATTACTGGGATCGTCAGGTGCTGCACGCTGAGGGCAGGTGCTAGGAATGGGATTTGAACATTATGAAGTTGTCCGTGTGCAGTGAAGACGATGACTACATTACATTCACTGAACACAAGCTATATTATGATTTACAGTGTCGATTAAAATAGCTTTATTTGCAGGTATCTGATGTTTGCACTATACGTAGTTGTAGTAATATGCCGTTTACATTGTTTGTTAATCCATTTTTGGTAATCTTATGTTTATTGTTGTTACATCTTGTTGCTAATATTTGTTGTGAGATGTTAGTTGTGTTAAATATCAAACCATTTAATTAAAGTATGTAAACTGTTTCTTTTAAAAAAAAAAACGTTTGCGCGTTTTAATAAATTACTGGAGATGAACAAGAATATACCAATACAGTTTTAGGTTAACACATTTATATCATTATAGTTAACAGTAATGCATTCAGTTATAATTTTCCTAATGTTGCTATACTATTGCTATACTATTGTTATAATAATGTTAACCATTAAAGTAAGTAACCGTTAAAGTAAGTAACCATACGCAACTGAGCTTATTGAATTTGTTCATACCATCACAACCGCCATATAATTATAGTAACGGTAAACACACTCGGCTACAATAATGTATAGTGTAATACACATTCTTTGAAAATATGAAAATGCAAACATTGCGAAATATATTGCATACCAGATGAAGATATTTGAAATAAAATATAACGATTCTTGAATAGAGTAACCAAGAATACCTTGGAACCATACCAAAGATAAGATGATGTAATGTTTGTGGACATGTATTCGGAACGATTGGCAATATATTTCCTTTACAGACATTATTGTGTTGTCTTGCATGATAGCAGGAGAGAAGAAGGATGACCAAAAGAGGCTGTCGAGGAACTACCAAAAGAGTGGCTCAGGGGCAAGAAGAGAAATCCATAAAATGCTGAGAAATTAGCAATGTAGATTCCACGATATAGAGCAATATCTTCTGGCCCGTGGACTGTGTTTGAAATGAAATAATATAACATGCCATGACATGACATTAACGTAACATAGAGCATAACATACAAGTGAGGTTGCCTAGCGTAACATATCAGTAATTATTTTAAATTTGAGATGACATTTGACACATTAACCCCCACATGTTTTTTTTAAAATTGTAATTCACAAAAATTATTTGTATGCAAAACGTTCTTTTTTTTTTTTTACAGAAAAAAATAATAATACGGTAACGTTTAACAATAACGATGATTAGTTTTAGAAATAAAATGTTAATGGAGCTAAATAAAATGTTAATGGAGCTAAATAAAATGTTAATGGAGCTAAATAACATGTTAATGGAGCTAAATAAAATGTTAATGGAGCTAAATAACATGTTAATGGAGCTAAATACATGTTAATGGAGCTAAATAAAATGTTAATGAAGCTAAATAAATGTTAATGGAGCTGAATAAAATGTTAATGAGCTAAATAAACAGTTAATGGAGCTAAATAAAATGTTAATGGAGCTAAATAAAATGTTAATGGAGCTAAATAAAATGTTAATGGAGCTAAATAAATGTTACGTAAACACATCATTGCTGTAGAGTACATTATTTTGATTTGGAGGGGAGCGGTTCCATTTTACAGTCTCGTTATCCTGACTTTCAATAATTATTAGTCTCGTACATGTGTTTCTCAACTCTGATATTCCTTATGCAAACTAAACTATGTTTACGACACATAGTACCATTGCTGGATTTTTATTGCACCCACGATAGGAAAAAATCCTTTCTGTCTACCGCGGGTTTCGAACACTGTACGTCGGTTTTTCAGCCAGCACAGGGGTAGATTTCGCCGTACGGCCAGCGCTCCTTATTAACAGAATCGAAATAAGAGCACATTTTATTACGCAGATTTCAGCCAAATAGCTTGCAGTTTACTGCCGAAGGGAGCTGTTAGTGTCAAAATCAGATTAGTTCGCACAGTTTATCAGGTTATATTAGAGGCTGATCTTGTTAGTTAATGTCCGTCTTTTAATTATCGATGTCCTTAAGAGCGATGATGAGCTGGCTTTATATCGTCTTGAGTCAAGTGTGTTCCGGTGGATAATGGAAGCTTCTCTTGTTTGTTGTTGTATAAAGCTTCTCTCTTTGTTTATTTTCATCTTGCTTGCCAGAGTGGCGGAATTAATAGTTATATATATATATATATATATATATATATATATATATATATATATATATATATATATATATATATATATATGGAAGTAACTGCTTCAGCCCCATTCACATTATTTGGGCAATCCATATATTATCCGATTATGATTTTGATAGCCAATGTCATTCTCTGATGTCACATAATCTTCTACCGTTTTTGGGGGATATCATTGATTTAATAGTTTTTTCCTCATCAAATATTTAATCTAGAATTATGCACGATTGTTTATAGACATTTTTTTCTCAATGTGTTTTCTTTGTTATTCTTCTCAGAAATAACATTTTTATGTAAACATTTTACGGTGTAATCATTTTAATGGAAGTTAACATTTTCACATTTTTGGTGTCTGTTTGTGAAGAAATTGTATGTCACGCTGCCCAGACCAACATTTGGAGCGTTTTTAATTATCAGATCTAATGTACTGAAATCTCACTAACATACAAGGCAGAAAAGTGTATTATGCTAGATTGCTATATTTTATGTGCGCTGTCATAAACTCGAACGAAATTTAGAGAATATTAATGTCAAGATCAAGGGAAATGTAGCTAATTCAGAGTATTTGATCTGACACGCTTACTTTCATCTGTCCTGTAAAACCAGAAAACCGTGCCTATGTTGTTAAAGCAAGTTGTTTTGTGTGTGGGAGGGAGGAAGTGTTACAAGGTACATTTCTTTCCTCTGTACTTTGAACAACATATCTAACACGACTCATTGCTCTATCTCATTTGGGAAGTCAGAAGCGTATATTTATTTTTAATCTACATGTTTGACCACAATCGTTTACGAATGCCTGGAGAATATTGTTGGTTTCATTTGAACAAAGATACTATTTTGTGTGTTTGTTTAATTGAACAAAGATACTATTTTGTATGTTTGTTTAATTGAACAAAGATACTATTTTGTATGTTTGTTTAATTGAACAAAGATACTATTTTGTATGTTTGTTTAATTGAACAAATATACTATTTTGTATGTTTGTTTATTCGGGCCACTTTATGCCAGGTTAAGCAGTGTTGTAGAATCTTGTAGTGTAGAATCTTGTAGTGTTGTAGAATCTTGTAGTGTTGTAGAATCTTGTAGTGTTGTAGAATCTTGTAGTGTTATAGAATCTTGTAGTGTTATATAATGTTGTAAAAAGTAAAGTAAAGTGCCCCCGTCACGCCAAGTGGCGTATAGGGAATATGGTGTTAGTGACCATATATTTTACAGACCCTCGGTATATGATTTTTGGGGTAATGTGGTCAGTATTACGCCCGTGTCTCTTTACTTTCCCAGAAAAAATCCGGTACCCATTAAAGGTTGGGTGAACCCAACCTTTTGTCCTTTGTAGTCCAGTTCACTAACCACTGAGCTATCGTAGCTCCCATATAGAATGTTGTAGTGTTGTAGAATCTTGTAATGTTATAGAATCTTGTAGTGTTGTAGAACGTTGTAGTGTTATAGAATCTTGTAGTTTTCTAGAACCATGTAGTGTTGTAGAATCTTGTAGTGTTATAGAACTTGTAGTTTTCTAGAACCATGTAGTGTTGTAGAATCTTGTAGAATCTTGTAGTGTTATATAATCTTGTAGTTTTCTAGAACCAGAACCATGTAGTGTTGTAGAATCTTGTAGAATCTTGTAGTGTTATATAATCTTGTAGTTTTCTAGAACCATGTAGTGTTGTAGAATCTTGTAGAATCTTGTAGTGTTATAGAACTTGTAGTTTTCTAGAACCATGTAGTGTTGTAGAATCTTGTAGTGTTATATAATCTTGTAGTTTTCTAGAACCAGAACCATGTAGTGTTGTAGAATCTTGTAGTGTTAGAGTCATGCCGAAAAATCAGCTCAAGAAAGAGAAATAATGACCTTGAAACCAACTATCTCATCAACAATTAGGAAGAGAAGAGGAACATAAGTCGGGCTTGTGTTGAGAAGAGAAACGGGATGGTAAAAAAAAACAGGCTCTTCAATTGAAAACGCCAGGGTACCAAAAAAAAAAAAAAGAAAAGAAAAGAAAGGGAAGACCTGGAGAGACACTAAACATAACGCGTATAAGGTAAGCAAAGTTGCCAGGTACAGACTCATTAGTTAAGATTGAACATCACGCTAAGATGGATGACGAAAAACACAACGAGACCTATTAGACGGCTAGCAAACCTGGAAGGTTTTAGATAAAAAATAAGGTAACGTTTGCCTAGCGCGACAGCAATAACAAAATTCCCATTAACCGGACTGTCACCTATTGCACAGAGACTTAAGCTAAACGTTTGTTGTATTGTAACTTACATTTATTTGCTTTATATCTGCTGTTTCAAGAGTATAATCTTACATTTGATTTGCGAGCAGTATTCAATGTAGTGCACAATTGTATTATTTTACATATTAGTATCTCCTAACTTATTTACCAATTATTTGTTAATTTCTTGTCTTCAAACACACAAAACTAATGAAGATAGTTGACTCATTGCTGACATCACGACCACACGCCTAATTGCTCACATCACGACCACACGCCTAATTGCTCACATCACGACCACACGCCTAATTGCTGACATCACGACCACACGCCTAATTGCTCACATCACGACCACACGCCTAATTGCTCACATCACGACCACACGCCTAATTGCTGACATCACAACCACACGCCTAATTGCTGACATCACGACCACACGCCTAATTGCTGACATCACGACCACACGCCTTATTGCTGACATCACGACCACACGCCTAATTGCTGACATCACGACCACACGCCTAATTGCTGACATCACGACCACACGCCTAATTGCTCACATCACGACCACACGCCTAATTGCTCACATCACGACCACACGCCTAATTGCTGACATCACGACCACACAACGTTTCGATATGTGTCACCATACTACACTTCTTGAAGTAATGCCAGTTAATGTTATCTCTATCAGAACATAGGCACTCCATCATTTGTTCATTGGGTGCTGTCTGCACATCGAAAGTTGTCTACCATGGGGCGTCATTTGACTCTTGCCTTGATAGTACATGGTGTCATGGGCTCACCTCTCCACAACCATCTTTGTCTTCGTAGATAAAGATGACATGACATGTCTATCTTTTTATGCTATCATTTCACTTTAATCCTGGTTTTCCTCTTTCTCGTCTACTTTGTACTTTCTCCTCCAAGATTAATTTGTGTTGTGTCTGTTCACATGTTCTAAATATTTTAGTTGTCCTGTTCGAATTGTAAGTAGTTCTTTTTTTTTTTTTGCAGCTGACTCAAAGCGGCATTATATGACTTTATTTCTCCCTTCCACTCAATTCTTCCCATTCTTCTATATATCAATATTTCAAATGTTTCGATTTTCTGCTCTATCTTATGTTATGTCCAAGTTTCTACACCATGCATGTGTATTGAGCAGATACATTTGACTGTTTCTAGTTTTAGTTCTGGTGTTATAGTGATAGTTCCAATTGCCTGTCGACTTGAAGCAAAGAGTTCTGCATTATTCACATTTCAAACCGTCTTATATACAAATTTGGGATCTTTATATATGATTTCTCTCTGCAGCAACCACCCTGGTCCCAGTAGCGAGGCCCGGCTTGAAACGTCATTTACTCATCGACGGAAATTTGTCATTTTTTCCGAGTGCTGTAAACATATCTCTTCCTGTGAATTGATTCACTGATTACCGCCTCGGAAGTTTCCCTCTATAATAATATTTATTTATTATTATTTGTCTCCACCCGAAAAAAATATCAGTACCTCCGAAGTCGGAGTTATCAGCCTGTGCTGCGAGGGACCCTTGTGCACACCGCTGCCAGGGAAAAAATGGATTAACACGCAAAATTCAGTTCCTAGTCTCTAGGGACTTCGTCAGAGGTAAAAGCTGGGGAACGGAGAAAAAACTGAGGGGTTTTCCTCTTATTTATGTCCACTTTTTACTTCTTCGTCTCCTCCTCCTTCCTCATCGTCGTTGTCGTCATGGCCGTATGGACTATTTTGTTTTGTCTTATTGTTTGCCGTTTATGTGTATAACCACTTAGTTCTTGCTTCAATGCCTCCTTAGAGTCATTAGGTTGTGTCTTCTGTTTGTCTCTCCTGAAAAGTTGATAAGCTTACAGAATATGCAGTACAAATTCTAGACCCTTATCATACGTGTACTAGAGAAGTAAAGATGAGTCTTTAGTTGTATGTATCTGATGTTATAGCTTTTAAAATCTTACTTTTAGAATTTCGTTCTTTCCCCCTTCTAACGTGCAATTTTATTTATTAAAGTTACAAACTCTATTTTCTTCTTTGAATGGTAATTGAAATGTCTGATTTGCTTTTGCACAATCTTATATTTTGCATGCCATTTTTTTGGCTTGCTTTTTTGTGTTTGTGAGAAATTTAGTAAGATTTGCTTCTGTATGTGCGTTTTTTTTTTAAAAGTTGCATCGTCCACTTTTTATTTTCAATTTTCTATTCTCTGAGGTATATCATTGAGCGTTAACCATAAGCTGAAGATGCACTCATGAGCACATTTTTTGCACTGAGGATAATTCTCTGCGGTTTTCTGCTCAATTGCTTTTAAAGTAGATTAAAATGTAGTATATATATATATATATATATATATATATATATATATATATATATATATATATATATATATCTTGACGAAATGAAACATGAATGGTTTACACAAATAGACTACGAGAGTTAGAGAGAGAGAGAGAGAGAGAGAGAGAGAGAGAGAGAGAGAGAGAGAGATCATACATTTGTACACAAAGGAGCTTCTAAACTTCTAATTATGGCCTATAATTATGCACGTGACTCTTACTTTCTTAGATCCTAGTCTATTCTCATATTTTACCTTCATCTATATTTTTTTTATTTTGCTCCTTGTTGTTGCAATTTTTTGAAGCCCCAACCTCAGGTTCTCTATTGACGCTTGAGAACGTTGAACAAAAGGGTGTGTAGAAAATATAGCAATTCCATGGAGTAAAGAGTAAACCCATTCATTGGCTGATAATGTTCATCATATTTGTTTGAGCTTCTGATATTCATTTCCGCTGTCATTAATTTTTGATTATTATTTTAAATGTTATATGCCTCTCACTTAGCTTCATCTGCTGAATGAGACCTGCTTATTTCAAGCATTTTTAACCTTTAAGATGTTAATTAATAATAAATAGATAGCATGTACAATTCCATCTTTATTTTTGTTGCAATAACAATTTTAAAGAAAAATGTATCCTTTCACACTTGAAGTAAATAATAAAAAATGCATGCTTAATGACATATGTATTTCTTCTTTTCTTTTCACTTCCGCAATCGCTCGTAAATTTGTCTTAAGGGTTAAGCAGATTGAGGTCTTTTTCCTTTCTCACTTGCCTTTCAGCGTCGTGGGGAGATATCTGAGTCTTCTGCTCTTCTGTTGGACTCTACCGCTGTTATATTTCCTAATGTTTCTAAAATTCCATCAATCCATCTTTTTCGTTGTCCGCCCTTGAGTCTGGTGTTCTGGCAACTTTTATAACATGTTCGTTGTTTTGTTTTGGCCTTTCTCTCTTATCTCCTGGCTACACCATTTTATCTGTTTTTCTTTATGTATTCAGTGAAGGGAAGTATTCATAGCTGTTGTTCTTAGTTCTTCATTTCTGATCTTATCTCTCATATTGTTTCCTGTCATTTATCTAATATATTTCATCTCCTTTTTAAAAAAAAAAAAAATTAGTACTCTAGCGTCTAAAGGCCAGGTTGGTAGCACAACCCTGCAGTGAAACTGTGTTGTAGAGTGCCCGTTTTGTATATTGGAGTGAACTGTGTCATGTGCTGAATATCAAATTATCTCCATGTAATGCATACCGCAAATGATGAGAAATATATAAATATCACAGTAATTAATTCAACATTTGCAGTGCAATCACCGTGTGTTTTTTTTTCTACTTCTCACTGTTATTATGAAGCCTCGGTGCCTGGGTAGTTAGTGCGCTCACCTCCTGATCAGAGAGCTTGGGGTTAACGTTCCAGTAGGTACAGTTTTGTTTTCAGACCGACAAGGTCCAGGTTCTACCCATCCTCTAAAAAATGAAGAATTATTTTCCTGGAAATAAAGGAGGCATGGCGTGATACTGTCCATATCTCCCACAAGTATGCCGTGGTCATGGGAAAATATACTTACTAGCACCATATTCCCAATATGTCTATAAGACGTGGAAGAACCTTTTCTTACTTTACTCTTGACCAGTGTTATGTGCCATAATAGTCAGCAAAGCATTTTTAGTTTAGTCGATTCAACCGTGCCATCTTTGGTTTGAATTCGTGAGTTTCAATTTGGGAAACGTTGATGCAAACACAGTGGTAACCACTCACACATCACAGCGTTATTTTATTTGAAGAAAAAACATGAGATATACATTTTAATTTCATTGATAAGAATGAATAAAAATATGCTATGAGGTAATTAGCCAACAGAGTATTACACAACATGCACTTTTTTGGAATCCCCAGGGAAAAAGACAAAGACGAAGACCAAGGAACTCTTGGAGAAGACAGACAGAAGCAGAGATGAAGATGATGGGGAAGACATAGAATGATCTTAAAAGAATGGCAAAAACAGAACGGCTTGGAAAGTGTTTGATGAAGACATATGCTCCACAGGGAGCTGAAAGGTAGAAGAAGAAGTTAAAGTAATTATAAAATAGTTTGTGAATTAAAGAGGAATTGTTGAACCCAAGTCTCCGTTGCAACTATATGTTAGTTTTTATTTGGGCTTTTAAGGTCTCGTGGTTGTCGACTGTCTTCATCACATAAGAGTTGACAGAAATGAATAACTGACAAGCTTGCTTCTGACGTCCGCAGCGGGAGCTGTAGTAAAGCTTACCAGAGATATATGGAAACTAGTCGATAACGATTTATTGGAGAACGAATGATACATCAGTTGATGCGGAATCATTTCAGGAATTCCAAAAATCTGGAATTGGCTTGGCGAGAGTAAAATGTAACGATTAAGAGAGTAGGTTTGTGTACAACGTGAAGAAACCTCAAACTATAATCTGTTGAAAGTGATGAAATGCTCGTGGATTAGCCCTTAGTTTAACCATAAAAAATTATGAAAAAGAACGTATAAAGTAATTGTGTGAGCCATAAGTAAGAGGGGCAATTGAATTTGAGTGATATAGTTGCATATACACAGTCACGAGTGCGCGCGCGCACACACACATACATACACAAACAAATAGACAAACACACATTCACACAGACACATACATCTTGTACATCGAATATTGTTAATCCAGTTGAGATCCATATTGAAAAGTGCCTGCATCTGTAATTGAAAAGAAATAACTTATTCTCGAGTATATCTTATTATGTACATACTGTAAACGTTTATGTATCAAGGTGTGTTTGGCATGTAACAATTGTTTCTCTTTATGTATCAAGGTGTGTTTGGCATGTAACAATTGTTTCTCTTTATGTATCAAGGTGTGTTTGGCATGTAACAATTCTGTTTCTCTTTATGTATCAAGGTGTGTTTGGCATGTAACAATTGTTTCTCTTTATGTATCAAGGTGTGTTTGGCATGTAACAATTCTGTTTCTCTTTATGTATCAAGGTGTGTTTGGCATGTAACAATTCTGTTTCTCTTTATGTATCAAGGTGTGTTTGGCATGTAACAATTCTGTTTCTCTTTATGTATCAAGGTGTGTTTGGCATGTAACAATTCTGTTTCTCTTTATGTATCAAGGTGTGTTTGGCATGTAACAATTCTGTTTCTCTTTATGTATCAAGGTGTGTTTGGCATGTAACAATTCTGTTTCTCTTTATGTATCAAGGTGTGTTTGGCATGTAACAATTCTGTTTCTCTTTATGTATCAAGGTGTGTTTGGCATGTAGCAATTCTGTTTCTCTTCAGTGAGTGAAGCCGCCAAAAGCGCGGGAACCACACTATTGTATCTCCCTCGACACTCTAACGGGTACAAGAGGAAATGAAGAAAGAAAGAAAGATTTGTCTCCAAACCAAATAAAGCCTGAGTCATACTGTAACCTTGTTTATCTAACACCATTTGTATTTATATGTAACTTTAGGTACTTTTTGTCTTTGTACAATTCATTGTGTCATAGCGTTTTAACGAGATTAAAATCAGTCAAACCCATAGAAGACATGTATATGCTCTCTCATGTTCGTATACATTGGTAGTAGACATTTGTTCTAACTTGTTGCTGTCTTGTAACAAAAAAATGCCATGGTGGGCTTTACCAGCGGAGTAGACATAGACATATTCCATTAAGGAATGCATTAGAAATAACGAAGTAGAGAATGAAATACACAGGCAGACCAACTGTCAAATAGGAAAACAGCATTAGACAGCCCCTGGGTGATCTAAGACTAAATTAAATTATAGTAAAAAAAAAATTAATTAAAAAGACGATACGCCCCTAGAGACGGAGAGAGCGCAAGACTATCGATTTATATAATCGATATATAATGATAGAGAAGGCGTGAATGTTGAAACAATTATTCAAACACACACACACACATATATATATGTCTATGTCTATATGTCTCTCTCTCTCTATATATATATGTATATCTATAAATGTCTCTCTCTCTATATATATATATGTGTGTGTGTGTGTGTGTGTGTTTGTGTATGCGTGCGCGTGTGTGTAGAAAATAAAGTTGAAGTGCAACACTATATAGGAGGGAGCCGCAATAGCACAGTGGTTAGTGAACTGGACTACATAGGACAAGAGGTAGGGTTCGTTTCCAACCGACGGCTTCCGGTTCACTCAGCCTTTAATGGGTACCAGATTTTTTCTGGGAAAGTAAAGCGGCACGGGCGTAATACCGACTAAATGACCCCAGATCATGTACCGAAGGTCTGTAAAATTTATGGTGACTAACACCATTTTCCCTATGCGCCACTTGGCGTGAGGGGGGTACTTTACTTTTTTACTTTTCTATATAGGTAATTGTGCCTGATTTCTTGGACGACATGAAATGAAACTTGGTGTATGTGTCAGTGTGTGGCGTACATTGCCCATGTAGTTGCAAGTGCCTCGCACTATTTATGGAGAAATAATCGCGGCGCAGCTAAATCACGTGAAAAGTGCAATAAGGGAGTATGTATCACTTAACAATGTAATATAATTGTGTGTATATAGTCACATGCGTTTTTTCACAGTGCTAAGATTAAACAGCAACGAGTTTTACCTATATACATATTAAATGGTGAAATAGCTATATCAACTGTATCACAACATTTCAATGTGTACCGGAACACTATATCACACGTTCAAGCTCGCTGCCACAAAACTGGATACATTGCTGATAGCTACAGAAGTGGTCGACCGCGAAGACTGTGTATATATATATATATATATATATATATATATATATATATATATATATATATAGTATATATAGTCTGGCCTAGCAAAGACCATTCTGTAGATAACTAGGAAATTAGCGAAAAAAGAGAGATGGCCAAAGAAATAGATTGAAAAATAGCATTAAAGATTGGACATGCTTACACATGACGCAGTACCAAAGAATGACCAAAAATAGAGAGATTTAGAGAAGACTGACGGAGTCTGTCAGTGGTTTTCCAACGACCCTTAGGGCTATAGTTTGAATAAGAATAAAAAAAGATTTTCTCGAAAAATCAGTATCTATAATAACAGTATGAATGTTTTTAAAATACTGTGAATTAAAATAATATATTATGTTATATTTGATAAAGACAGAAGGAAAGACTCCGGTACCCAGGTCAAAAAAAAAAAAAGAGGAAAGTAAGACAACAGTATTTCCTGAAATGAACATCGAAATGTGAATCAAATCTTCGTCCCACAGAACAAAAAGAGCTTACTACACTCCAGCCATATGGAAGAGAATCAACAGCAATCAATGCTAAAACATAAAACTTTAAATGGATCAATATGACCATGCAGGAAAGTGATTACTATTTAGTGCACGTGCTAGACTATTTATGGTAACCAAAGCTTATTAAGTACGAAGCTTAGTTCATTTAGAGAAATGTTGCGAGAAGAGATACGATGGTTCCAACAAGCGTGCTAGAAGTAAAAATATGGTAATACATTTATAAATACTAGTGTTTATTTGACGGAGAAGCGCGCGAGACACTGCAAGTGGAATGGATCTGCAATTATTAAGGGAAGATGTAGCGAAACAATTGTATGGCAAGTAGATTTACAGTCACAGACCTAACGTGTTTAATTATCAGTTGTGGAAGGGATATCGTGTCGTTTCTACTCCCTAAGTTGTAGTAACTCATTTAAGAGATTTGAGATAGAAAGAGAGAGAGAGAGAGAGAGAGAGAGAGAGAGAGAGAGAGAACAAGTAAATATGATATCGATCTTTACTTTATTTCTTGGATGATTTATGCTAGAAAAAGTATTAACGAAATACGCAGTTATGTATATCTCTTTCTTTTTTACCACTTTTTCTCTGCACATCTCTCTCTCTCTCTCTCTCTCTCTCTCTCTCTCTCTAGTTCTTTTTAAATTCATCTACTACTGCTTATACCACCCCTTATAGATGTATATATATATAAATATATCAGCTGTTGAGACTATATAGTATTCCTAGATGGATTCACCTGCTGTACTCTTTTTGCTGTTCCCTCTCCACCACCACAATTCCGACTAGATCTCTGGGCAGTAGGGCTCCACAAGTCACATACAGATGGGGGTCAACTGTTGCACTTTAGTTCCCAAGTGGGGTTTAATCTTTTGAATTGTTTCAGTAGTATAGCTTGTTCTATTCTTAGTATGAAAATTAAACCATCTTCCAAATTCCATGTTAGTTTGTTTTCATTTTTGATGTCTTATTTGACTGTGAACAACCAGCGCGCTTTATAAAAAAAAAATACTTGCTCACTATGTTTGTTTTGAAACATATTTGTAGCAATTGAAAACTAAACTCTAAATGCAATGAATGGCCATCCTTATGAAAGCTATATGATGTATTTTGATCGTTTTTTTTTGGAAGTCAGTGTTTGTAAAAGGAACTGAAGCAAACCGCCGTAGTAAGCAGCTCAAACGCTAAGTAAAGTCGCTGATCAAACTGGTCTTCCAAGCTCAGCACTATTCCAACATGATTTATTTCACCGCTTGTACGTGTCTCTATTCATGTGGTCTTTTTTCAGCTTCTATTTCGAAACGGAAAATACATGGCTAGCTACTCCTGTTATGGTTACGATTCTAGAACCAGAGGTGCACGTTTTTTGGCTAATTCCTGGATGTTAGATATAGTTTTTCTTACATTTTTGACTCTAAGTTTTGGAGTTTGTGATTCAATAAATAGAGTTGATCCGTAATGTTCACAAAAAGACAAAACATTGCAGCAATGTGAAGTTTCTAAAATCTGGATTTTTATTTAAAAAAAACGTGCCTTTTGCAAGCAGCAGTTCATTAAAACTACGAGAACTCACCCTGAACTAATCCAGCGTATTTCTGCATGGACTACGGCAGTTGATACTGGCAGTTCATTCAATTAATATGTCACGAATAAAGTAGAATAAGTGCATTTTAAAATCATGAAATACTTTAGTAACAAATCACGTTACTTCCTTCAAATCTAAACATAATCACCCGAAAGGCTGCTTGCAATTAATGTACAAGCGCGTGCGAAAATATGTGCATTTAATATTTCCCCAACAGGTACAACTCTTTTGCGTTCATTAATAATCACCGTCTGTGCCCACGATTGATATCAAAGATAGTGCGTGTTAATAAATCTTAATATGATACCAACAAGATATTATAATACAATGAAGATTTTGCTCAAACTAACAGTTATAATGCACATTTTAACTATAGTTTACTAAAATGGTATTTGCTGTCTAGAAGATATAATTTTAGCTTCAACGGAGCGTACCTCGCCAAGAAGAAGACAAACAACAACTCAGGCGAACAGTTCATGAAGAGTTGTGTTTGAAGATTGAAAGTGTGAATAATGCTCTATGTATAGTAAAAAACACACTCGATTATCAGAAATAATTCTTTTAGATTACCCCCTCCCCCTCTTTTTTTAACGGTGTTACTTATCTCTGTTCAATCTGAAATATGGCGCCCTCGACACTGCTTTGGTTGTTGATGCAAACACTTAGCATATTCTTTGTGTTTTAATTTAATTCAGACTATGACTGGTCATGAACCGGGTAGCTTTAGTCTGTCAGATCTTGTTGTAAACGTCTGGAATTTGCCAATACATGTGAGAGATCCAGTCATCATGGACTGCACACAGGTTTCCGTTGTGATGAAGTAATGCGTCATTGACATTTGGAGTAATGGATGTCAAAAATCACGAAATGCCAAGAGTGTTGCATACATCAAAGGCACACAATTCTATATACCAGTCTAGAAAGGTCTAAAAAAACAGGACGGATTACTCAGTTGACTATATTTGAAACTCGAAACTTTGTGGGATAAAAGCAGTTCTGATATTTGATCTCAGACGATGAACGCTGCGAGGTTGAAAGACGATTTTTGTATTAAACATCACATAGTATGATGTCATAATACCTTTCAACAGCCGTATCTATGGGGCATGTTAGTACTTTATAGTACTATATCGTTGCCAAAAGTCACATATGTTTTCTTGTTTTAGTTAATGATTTCTGACTTCAGTTTGTTACTGAGTTTTACTTTCTTAAAGAGAGTGCATTTGAACAAACCCAGGAGCTGTTACACTAAAGAAAGAATAGGGAAGGATTGATCTCAATTCAATGTGTTGGGGTTAACAAAATACTTCCATGGGACCTCACAAAATAAAAATAATAAAATCATATTCAGGAAATCGTTTTCATAGATTTATCACTAATTGTGTGACACACTTAGGCATTTTGTTTGTCCTCTGCTTATATTGGCCATTCGTTGTTGGAATTGAGTTCAAAGGTCACAGCATAAACAATTTGCGATATACTGATGGCACATTTGTAATAGCAGATACGAATAATGAACTGCAAGAAATGATTGACTTAAAAGTGAAAGAAGGCATCGAGAACGGACTCAGCCTAAACAGTAATAAAACATAAGCAATGGTCACATCGAAGAAACAATCGTCATAATTATGCAACGAAAACATAAGCGGGACAAATTTGAAACAAGCGCAGAGCATCACATTCTTGGACACAATAACAACATCTGACGGAAGATACACCTCAGAAATAAAATGCAGAATAGCTCAGGGCAAATTAGCATTCCAGAAAATGAAAGGCATTTTACGCAACAAGTCTATGTCAATAGAAGTGAGAAAGAGAGTTCATCGATGCTTTATAGAGCCAATTCTGAATTCCGGAAGCGAATCATGGACAGTAGACAAAGAAATGAAAAGACGAATAGAGGCCACATAAGAGATTTCTCAAAGGAATGTTTCCTGGACAGCAAAATATGTCCAACGAGGAAATTCTCAAAGAGGACCAATACAAAACGAGAGCTCTAAAAAATATCACAATGAAACAATCAACTTTCTTCGGACATATGAGTAGGGGAAAGTTGAAATATTTGTTTACAGCTGATGACAATCGATGTCCTCTCTGTAGTGAAAGACAAACGATGGAACATGCTCTTTCCTCAAACAAGACAGTCCTAGGCCAAGGGCGGTACATGTGGCGACACAAGTTTCAGCATGAACTGGCTGCCATCGTGGATGGAACGCGGACTGAAGGACAGCACTAACGTTCTACTAGCTACAATAAACACCTACTTTTTGAGACAGACCGCACCCCCCCCCCCCAAGCAAAACAACTGAAACGTCTCAACGATCCTGGATATAATAAATGACTGGGAAATGGCTGTTGACCTCCCATGGCGAGGGAAGTACCCAGAGTGCACCAACAGATCTAAAAATGCGTCCGGAAATTGCTCTTCACACATCAGATATAACCCACGTTATCTTAATAGAGCTCACAGTGCCATTTGATACCATGGTAGAGGGACATCATATATTTAAACTAGCCAAATATAGGGATTTCGTCACCGAGCTGAGACAGAAGGGATTCCAGATTAGAGTGTTCACTGTGGAAACTAGTACCAGAGGACTCACGACCTCATCCCTCAACGACCTATTAAAGAGGCTAGGAATTAAGGGGGAATGCGAACAAGAGAAATAAAGGCTATTGCTGAGTCATCCCAAGGAGCATCATGCTGGCTTTTGCGAAACCGAGACATCACGAATGTCAGAACAATCTGTTGTTCAGACGGTTAGGCGACTAATTTACACATTGACGCTCCAGACTCCCACGTAAGTCAACAGCATAGCGATGATTTAATCCTTGAATATCCAATCACCAAACGTAGGTGAGCCACACCCGACGGTTGCAAGACTGACAATTCAAAGGAATGAAGTTCCCAGCCCGAGCTATCTTTATCACCTGTTAACAGTTTCTGAGCCACTCCTTTCTGTTCAATCCGCCATAACAAATCAGCGTACACGCGAGTCTATATAAAAGGACGCTGCATTTACAAGGCATTATAGACTGCCGCCACCACGAAGAGGACATCAATGTGCTGGGTTAAAGTTAAGTCAAGTAAGTATACGACCGAGAATAGACCGTAGATTCGAACTAGTTATTTTGTGCCGAATATATATTGTAGGCTTTAGAGTTCAATGCAGCAGGAGGTAGACGCCTTGGAGTCGTGGCCAGGTGCGCCCACCTCCCTTAGAGTTGTGGGGGGGGGGGGCTTCAGATGATCAGATTGCCTCCTTCTGTAAAGCTCTGTATAAAGAGTTTCCTATTTGTGGGAAAGAGATAACAGACGATAAAGAGAGCCGATACTAGATAGCTAGTGTTGTGACATGGTAACAAGTCAACAATAACATTGACACGATGACAGAAAATTGTGGGAGGACAGCGCCTACACCAACCGGTATGGCACATGATGATGATGAATCATTGTTCTCTTACTAGTGTTCTCTTGCAATATAATATATAAGTATAATATTCAATGTTCAACTATTCTTCATCGTTAGCTACCTGTGTATTGCGGGACAGCTACATCAGAAACGACGCTTTTGTTACTGTCAATGGTTCGTCGGCTTGTTTGTTGTGTACGGGTCATACTTATAAAGCTTTATTGATTCCGTGTCCCAGAACCCTCTTTCTCTTGCCACACTGATGCTGATGTGTTACTATATTTAAAAAAAAAATTATTATTTAAAAAATCTTTTATTTAAAGGAAGCCGGCGATCAGCGTCCTTTGTGTTTGTTTTATTTCGTATTTTTTGGGGTCTATGTACGTTGTCACGTACTTGTCCTGTTGTAGAGAAAGTTGAGTCTTAAATTTGCTAAAGATACGTCATGCATCAATGGACTGCTACAGTGTAATTCTGAGTTTTTATTATTATTATTTTTTTTTTTTTTTTTTTGCCGTTAGGAAAAACACTTTTCTTTTTATTTTCTTATGTTTTCACTGTAAGTTCTGTAAGTCTACAAATAAAGTTGAGTTATGATCAAAGTAGCACAGTTTTTTCACAGTTTTTCCCCCCTGCTAATTAAATGAGATGCGATAATCCGCGAGTAAATTGATTCAGATTTTCCGACATGGTATGTTTATTTTAATTACCAGTTAAATCCACTCTCCATCTGTCAAAATCAGGCCTGTGTTTCTACTTGTAATTTCTCTTTCCTAGCTAAATTTCTTCTCCACTCGGAGTCGAGAGATGGTCTTTAACTACCCTTTTGCTTCTTCGGCTGTTCATGTTTCTTATTGTCTCTAGTATTCCATCAATCCATCTTTTTTTGTATGATCTGACTTTTTGATCTAGTGTATTCATAACGTTTGATTATGGCTCGCTGTGTCACGCTTTAAAAAAATTTTTTTTTGCTTGAAAGAATGAATATCTGGAGGTTAATACTTCCATCTCTGAATTTAATTATTCCAGATGTGATAGATTCGTTGAGACATATAAATCAACCCCCGCTTATGTACTAGAATATACGTTAGGCAAATGTATGACATCTGCGGAAGCCAAGTGAAAGTATTACACAACATGACCTTTTTTGGAATCCCCGGGGAAAAGGAAAAGAGGAAGACCAAGAAATTCTTGGAGAAGACAGACAGAAGCAGAGATAAAGATGACGGGGAAGACATGGAATGATCTTAAAAGAATGGCAAGAAACAGAACGGCTTGGAAAGTGTTTGTTGAAAAACTATGCTCCACAGGGAGCTGAAAGGTGGAAAAAATGTATCACATCGTATCTTCTCTCAGAAAGCGCAATGAGTACATTTACATTATCCTAATATATTATTATGTACTCAAATTTACAGTGTCTGAAGAAGCATTAGTTTTATTAAAGAAAAAAAAAAGCGTAACATTTACATTCAGTATTTTTATATGTGGTCTAGTAATTAGCACACTTGTCAAATAGTATTAGGTGTTTCCCTGAGAATTAGGAATTCAGATAGCATTACTCATTGGGATTTCGACCTGATGTCGACTTTCGGCGGCATATTACTCGCTATCTTGGTTAAGCTTCACTAACAATCGACTATAACTTGATTAGTGTGTGGCGAGAGCGTGTGAGGGGTAAAGATTGAGAAAATAGTAGAGACAATGAATTATCAAGAGTATGGGGAGTCATTACAACTGATTGGGCTATATCTGTTAGCTTTTGGATAGCTATAGAGATACAGCAGAGGAATTTTCTGAGTCATTTAGGCTTGGATATCTGATGTTTTTGATGTCTGATTAAAACGGAGAGAGAGAGAAACAATAATGAAAGTAATATCGAGTCAAACATAGTAATAGAAAGATTCAGAGAGAGAGAGAGAGAGAGAGAGAGAGAGAGAGAGAGAGAGAGAGAGATAACTAAAGACGTACATAGTCAAATAGTGGGATAGGGAAAATGAGAGGTTGTAGAATACAGAGTACAAACAGGTGGGGGAGTAGGAGAAAACAGGTAATGTGGTACACGTTAAAATAGGGAAACATACGGGAGAGAGAGTAAATAAAATGTCAAATCAAGAGCTGGAGATACAGAAAAGAAAGGGATACCTACTGAAACAATGTAGTAAAGAGCATGAGAGAGGTGGGAAATCTGAAAAAAAAGTATAGCAAGAAGTGTGAGTGGAAGTGAGATACAGAGAGAGAAAAACTGATTTGTAGAGACACATATAAATTAAACACACACACATATACACATACATGTACACGCACACCCTAATACACACAACAAAACATACATATTCATAAAGTGAAGTTCAACACATATAATCAGAATGAGAAAGAGAGGCGAATAAGTAAGGCAAAGTCAGAGAGAAGCTACATCACATTTAGAAATTGAATAGACGATACAAGAAAAATAAAGATATTGAGCGGAAGAGACACATATAACATGTTAAAAAGAGATTGACGGAATGACAAAGTTAGATAGACGGGCATAGTAGTAGTGTTTGTCTGTCAATTTTTCCGAGTGCTAACACATACTTCTTTGTTTTATCATTCCATAGTAGTAGTAAAGTAAAGTAAAGTACCACCTCACGCCAAGTGGCGTATAGGGAATACGGTGTTAGTGACCATAACTTTTACAGACCCTCGGCACATAATTTTTGAGGTAATGTGGTCGGTATTACGCCCGTGCCGCTTTACTTTCCAAGAAAAAATATCCGGTACCCATTTAAGGCTGGGTTAACAGGAAGTCGTCGATTGGGATCGAACCCTACCTCTTGTCCTTTGTAGTCCAGTTCACTAACCACTGAGCTATCGCAGCTCCCTATATATATATATATATATATATATATATATATATAGACCTTTGGCGTCTTGACAGACGGTTGGTAGCAAGCAATCATGATAAGTCAGTAGTTTTGTAAACACATTAGTGTCTTAGTGCGGGATGCTGCGTTGCTGAGCAGCTTTTCTCGTTGCTGAATCTGCTAATAACCTATACATATATATATATATATATATATATATATATATATATATATATATATATATATATGAAAGGAGACAAACGCCTACGCTATGTGGTGAGTGTTTATATTCAGATTTGGGTAGTTGGTTAGGGCTAGGGCTTTGATTTTATAAAAGAACAGAAACTAGCCAGAAAAAGTGCTCATAATTTATCGTATTATATGTGCTGTCTATCGGATACGCCAGACAAACCATTTTTAGCTAAAAGTATTTAGTGACACCAAATGCCCTTGCATTATCACTATTTGCTCTTAGGGCAAGTATAACAATACGTTTCTTTTACGCGTGTGCATGTGTCTGTGTGCGAGTGCTGTATTGTATAATACTTATCTCATCCATTTGTCTCTGTTTTGTGTTTCATCGTAAATTAATCCATTGTTCCCATTATTGTGTTCGTGTGTGGTTATTTTCTTGGTGTTTAGTTTTAAAACGCAATGCATATATCCATCTATTTGCTGAATTGCCTTTTTAGTTTGGTATAACCTTTGTTAGAAGAGTATTGAAAATGCTCTGAAAGAGGCCAAAGCTAAAAAAAAGAGCTAATTTCCAATATTAAAAGTAAAGTAAAGTAAAGTAAAGTGCCCCCGTCACGCCATGTGGCGTATAGGGAATGTTGTTAGTGACAATAATTTTTACAGACCTTCGGCACATGATTTATTTGGGGTAACGTGGTCGGTAATACGCCCGTGCCGCTTTACTATCCCCCCAAAAATCCGGTGCCCATTAAAGGCTAGGTGAACCCGGAAGCCGTCGGTTAGATCGAACTCTACCTCTTGTTCTTTGTAGTCCAGTTCACTAACCAATGAGCTATCGCGGCTCTAATTTCCAATATTAGAAAGTAATAATCACCATTTTGTGGCCATGTAATGAAAAGGGAACAGCTGAAATATATTGTAACAGCTGGGAAAATTGAGGGACGATGAGATAGAGGGAAGCAAAGTTAAATGAGACCAGACAGCTTAAGAGAATGGCTTGGCAGAAGGTCAACAACAGAAATGATAAATAACTGTCGAGATCAAAAGTTGTGGAGAGACCTACGCCATCAGGCCCGGTATTTGATGATGATGATAACCTTTGTAAACATAAGAAAAAAATATCTTATCTTCTTTTCTTAAAAGTCATTAGCTAGTGAAGCTAAATGCGCATATTAAATGGAATTTCCTCTAGACATTAAAAATGCATGCCTCCTTATTTTTCTAAACAAAGTGTTTTATCTTAATTTCCTGTTGACACACTAATCTTCTTATATAAACATGTTTGAGAAAATTTAGTTGTATGTAGCGATCATTTAGCTTTTGCCTATAATTATTACAATTATATTTAATAAGCGTTGGGTTGCGGGTTAGTGTGGCTTGAGATTCGACGAGATGTTTACGCTCAATAAATAAATGTATTCCACTATCACAAGTCAACTCAAGAGCAAGTTTAAAAAAAAATGTGTTTGTTTGTTACTGTTTTCACAGTTTTAGAACTTGATCTCTATCTCCACATTTCCCCGCTTTACGGTAATCTATTGCCATTTCCACTTTGACATTTCTTGGCGCTGTTCTACTTTGATTGGATGTCTGCTTGGGCTCACATTTATTTTTGTGGGCAGACTAAAGTGTGTTTATGCATTTGCCTCTGTTTGTCTTAAATCACTCTTTATCTAAGTGGAATTTTGTCTTAAATCACTCTTTCTCTGAGTGGAATTTTGTCTTAAATCACTCTTTCTCTGAGTGGAGTTTTGTCTTAAATCACTCTTTATCTAAGTGGAATTTGTCTTAAATCACTCTTTCTCTGAGTGGAATTTTGTCTTAAATCACTCTTTCTCTGAGTGGAGTTTTGTCTTAAATCACTCTTTATCTAAGTGGAATTTTGTCTTAAATCACTCTTTCTCTGAGTTGAATTTTGTCTTAAATCACGCTTTCTCTGAGTGGAGTTTTGTCTTAAATCACTCTTTATCTGAGTGGAATTTTGTCTTAAATCACTCTTTCTCTGAGTGGAATTTTATCATAAATCACGCTTTCTCTGAGTGGAATATTGTCATAAATCACGCTTTCTCTGAGTGGAATTTTGTCATAAATCACGCTTTCTTGAGTAGAATGTTGTTATAAATCACGCTTTCTCTGAGTGGAATTGAGATTGTTAAAGGAAACATACCCATGCCGGATGGATCCCTGGCCGTCCAACGGTGTTTTTGTGGATGTGGGTCTGGGTTCTCTCTGGGAGTTTCTCACTATTTCAAGAAGAAGGTCAGTTTACTTATGGATGTGTCCGGAGTGCAATGACGATGAACAACAATCAACGTTCGACAATTAAGTAATACGACAGATTTTATTATGGTTAAGACAAAAATGGAATCCAAAGAGGCACCCTTCGTCTATGATCTGACAACGTTTAATTGCCGCCCGATAAGCAGACGACAGAGATACCGCCATTTTGTTGACTTATTTAGAGGTACATGTTTACGTAATCATCATCATCAAGTACCGGGCCTGCTGGCGTAGGTGATCATGTCTCTCCACAACTTTCGATCTCGGCAGCTATTTATTATTTCTGTTGTTGACCTTCTGTAAAGCTATTCTCTTAAGCTGTCTGTTATTTTTTCTCTTTGCTTCCCTCTATCTCTTCGTCCCTCAATTTTTCCAGTTGTTACAATATATTCTAGTTGTTCTCTTCTCATTACATGGCCAACAAATGAAGATTGTTTCTTCCTAATATTGGAAATTAGCTCTCTTTTTGCTTTAACCTCTCTCATAACATCTTCATTACTCTTCTTAGCTGTCCATGGTACTCTCAACATTCTTCTGTAAAACCACATTTCATTTCTAAAGACTCCAGTGATTTTCTTGTCTATTGTCCATGATTCGCATCCATATGTTAAGACTGGCTCTACGTAAATTTAAGAACTGTTTTTCTTGTTTATATTGTCAAAAATGGATTGAATAGTATCTTCCTCATTTTTTGGAAAGCTGCTTGTGCCTGAGCCATTCTGCATCTCACCGCATTTGTACATCTTCCATCTGAGGCTAACAAAGTTCCCAAGTATTTAAATTCAGTTATCAGTTTTAATATTGTAATTATTTAATTTACGTAATCAGCATGGAACAAAAAGCTAACATTAAATTCTGTTTACAACTCTGAAAAAAGTGCCATTGAGACAATTGAATTGATGCTTTGATACAAATTTATGGGACTATAGCTCGTTTCAAATCACGTGCCCTACTTCAAAACACTATTGCTCAGTAACCGTTTGTTAAAAACTGTTGAAATTTTCCAAATGTTATTAGAATGCAAAAGACCTTTTAAATGTATATTTAACAAATACCTTGTAGCTGCAGTTTTCTTAAAGCGGCGAATTTCTTTGATGTTTGTCAAAATTGTAAATTGTGAACCCCTAAATAATAGAAATTACCGTAGTTGCTGGTTTATGATTAATTTTCACTAGGTAAAGGCGTGGCCGTAATGGGGAAATACCAGGAGAATTATTGTCTTCTCAGTTCGAGGACGGACGATAATATCAAGGTATACATGTATGTCCAATTTTCATAGTTGTGTGGTCCTGAAAAGGACCGTTTGTTGAACTAATTTAAGTTAATATAGGGGCCAACATTGTGGGGGCTATATACTTTCATTCTGAATCAGACGAGTCTAAAAGATTAATAACTGTTTGGGGTTTAACATTCCACAAACCATCATTTTTCCAATATTTCTCTTCCTGTTTTAAGACGTGGTCTTCACATTTAGCCCAATAAGCTTTGTCTATATTTAATAAAGCGAGATTAGCAAGAGTCTTTACATCGCATATTTTGAATGTTGTATTTTCATCTGCCACTTGTCCTTTTAATTTTGCCCAGATTAGTTCTAATGGATTTAAATGGGCATGGTAAGGTGGCAGCCTCAAACTTATATGACCGTGCTCTTGGATAATCTTATCTATATGAAAAATCTTTTTCCTTTGTTTTTGCTTTACTAGAAATAGTAATTCAGGTTTTAAGTACATGTTATTAAATTGTATGTGCTCCTTTGTGAGCCATATCTTAATAGCATCTTTTGTACTGGATGACGTCGGGACTTCATCTTCAATTGCAAGCATGTTGTGGTACGCTGCATTGTCCATTATTAGGCAAGATGGTCGATCTAGTGATGGGAGAACAGAATTTTCAATTCCATGTCTAAATATGTGACCATTCATCTCAGAGTGATATTCCCCATTGTCTATGGATTTTGAAAGAAAAATGAGCTCTGCATTCTGTATTAGTCCATGTTGTCGACTACCTGCATGAGCAATTATCAAGCGCTGTCCTTTGCTGCTAGGTATTAATCTCTTAATCTTCCATCTGATGACTGCCATTCCCTTTGGTTAGTGTGGTGAGCATTGATCCATGTTTCATCCAAGTACACAATATCATAACCTTGCTTGCGCACCTCTTTTACTTCACGTAAGTACTTGCTTCTCATGACTACTATATGTGGCTTCTCACAGATGATGTTTCGTCCATTGGAATACTTTCTGAATGTAAAGCCTGCAGCTCTCACATTCCTCCATAATGTAGACTTTGATATTTCAATACTGTTGTTCTTTTTCAGCGAAACTTTTAATTTTCTTATTGTAACAGTTTCATTCATACCAACATTTTGCGAATTTCACTTCTAATAAGTTCACAGTCGAAATTATCCAACATTTTTGCTCTTCCTTGTGATTTTGTATATTTTGAACATTGACGGTCACGTGCTTGAATCCAGCGATTAAATGACCGTTTAGATAAATCCAAAATGTGTCTTGTCCTATTCTCAGGGTTTTCTAAAGAATGAAATAATCTTCCTCGTTTAGCCTCTTTGCAAAAATAGTCATATATTTTTATTGCGATGTTTTGTAAACTGCAGAATTTCATTTAAGACTCATGATAAATGTTATCGTTCCACGTCTACACCTCTGAATGAACGGGAATGGAACACACAATTTTTCAAGTGTCTAATTGTGTCAAAAAAAAAACCACGGTGAAAGCGTGCAAACACGTAAATTTTACCGTGTATGGATTTTTACTCGCTATTTTAACTTAAAATACTGTAAACATTAAGTTTTGACTACATCAAAGGGTCGTTATAAATTTATAAAATCAAATAAGCAACAATAATAACCAAATATTTTTTTTAATGAAATTAATTCCCTGTTGGGTTCTAATCATCATAACTTTACATGCAAATTTTGAACAACTTACAACAAGCGGTTAAAAAGCTATCGATTTTAAAAGTTGGGCACGAGTTATGAAACAAGCTATAATTATTTATCTCGTGCACAGATATTCTAGTGATATTCGCGACTCAAAAGTCGTGTGGAGGCGATTACAAATGCAACTGGACATGGGCACCCATATTATGCTCATAATGAGGAACTCATTGCAACAGTTAGAGAACAGATACAAGAAGATCGTTGTTTGACTGTGATACAAGAAGATAGTTGTTTCACTGTGATACAAGAAGATCGCTCTTTGTCTGTGATATAAGAAGATCGTTGTTTGACTGTAATACAAGAAGATCGTTGTTTGACTGTGATACAAGAAGATCGTTGTTTGACTGTGATACAAGAAGATCGTTGTTTGACTGTGATACAAGAAGATCGTTGTTTGACTGTGATACAAGAAGATCGCTCTTTGTCTGTGATACAAGAAGATCGTTGTTTGACTGTCTATCTATTGACTTTCGAGCCGTAACCGGCCCATAGGGCGTAGACCAAGATACACCTTCTCCTATATGAATTTTTTGTTCTAGCAGTTTTCTTTTTAAAGATATTTATCAAATCTCGCCATCTGTCTCTGTTCTGTGCAAGCAGTTCTATCTCATTGAGGGAGCCGATTCCTGCTGCTCTTGCCTCTCTCATCAATGTTCTCTCAGTGTCTCCCTGGGTCTTCCTCTTTTTCTTTTACCTGTTGTTTCCCATATGAGGGCTTGCTTTGCTATTCGATTATTATCTCTTCTCATCACATGTCCAACGTATGACCATCGTCTTTTCTTTATTACTGAAGATATTAGTGGTTGATTGGCGATTTCTCTAATTTCCTCGTTTGTTTTGAATTCGTTCCATTCTATACCAAGTATTTTCCTTAGACATTTATTTTCGAATGCGTTCAACTTTGTTTCTATATCTCTTGTTGTTTCCAGCTTTCACACGCATACGTAAGGGTTGATAGTACATTTGATTTGAATAGCCTAAGTTTTGTGTTTGTGCTAATGAGTTTTGATTTCCACAACTTTTCAAGGCTTCTGAAAGACATTGCTGCTTTAGCCAGTCTGATTCTAATTTCTTTGCTCGTATCCCCTTCTCGATCAATGTGACTTCCAAGATAGATAAAGTGATCGATCTCTTCTACTGGTTTGTTTTTCCATGTATATTTTGTCACTTGTTGGAATTAAACTTTTCATGACTTTAGTCTTTTCATGATTGACCTCAAGCCCAATTTTGCTGGCTATTGATGATAGTTCATTTGTGTTTTCCTGCATCGTTTTTATCTGACTGCTGATGAGAACTATGTCATCAGCAAAGTCGAGGTCCTCCAAATGGTCTCCTTGTATCCATTCGATGCCTTTATTACCAGTGCAGCATTTCTTCATTATGAAGTCCATAACAATTCCAAATAACAAGGGCGATAAAATACATCCTTGTTTAACCCCAGTTTCTATTGGGAAACATTCGCTCAGTCCTTCCTCTGTTCGAACTGCGCATGTGTAACATCATACATGTCTTTAATAATATTTATGATTTTTGATGGTAAGCCATATTGCTTCAGAATTTTCCACAAAGAATCTCTATGAATACTATCAAATGCTTTTTTGAAGTCGATGAAGTTAAGTACAAAAGGTTTTTGCTTTTCAATGTGTTCCTCCAATATAAGTCGTAGAGTGAAAATGTGGTCAAGACAGCTTCTCCCTTTTCTAAACCCAGCCTGTTCTTCACGCATCACTGTATCTATTGAATCCTTTATTCTATTTAGGATGATTTTACAGAATAACTTTGAGGCAACTGACAAAAGTGTCACGCCTCTCCAGTTGTTACAATCTCTAAGATTGCCCTTTTTGGGATCTTAACAATGATTCCTTTTTTCCATTTATGAGGCGTCTTCTCTGTTTTCCAAATGATGTTGAACATTTTTTGGAGATGTATTAAATTATGGCTATCAATTGCCTTGAGGATCTCAGCTGTTAACTTATCCTCTCCAGCAGCCTTGTTATTGGTCATTAGCTTTAAGGTGGTTTCTATTTCACTCAAGGTGAAGTCATCTAAATTTACATCTAATTCTGCTGCTGGTGTTTCAGCTTCAAAATCTATTAAACTGTGAGGTAGTGGACGGTTAAGAATTTCTTTGAAGTGTTCCGCCCAACGAGCTTTTATGTCTGCGCTTGTTGTTAGCATTAATCCAGATTTGTCTAGAATTGGTGTTCCACTGGATGTATAGGTGTTTGTCAGCATCTTTTGTACAGTATAAAGAGTTCTGCTGTCTCCTGTAATTGCAGCTGTCTCTGCTTTCTCTGCCAAGTTGTCTATATAAGCTCTTGTATCTCTTCTTGCCGAACTTTTCACTTTGTTGTCTAATTCTTTGTATGTTGCTTTTGCCAGAACCTTTCCAAGATCTGTCTTTACATTAGTCATGGCTCTCTTTGCTTCTCTTCTTTCTTTGATGTATTTCCATGTGGTGTCTGAGATCCAAGCTCGTTTTTCCATTTTCTTCAGTCCAGCACTTGCTTCTGCTGCTGTCATTAGTATTTTGCTCTGTGAGTCCCACATTTCATTGATATCTAAGTCTATTTCACCAAGTGCTGAATAACAATTACTTAGCTCTATGTTAAACTTTTCCTTTATGGCTTCATCTTTCAGTTTATGACTATCAATTTTATGTGTAATTGACCTCTTCTGTTGGTTTCTAAATTTTAATCTTATTTTCCCAATGCACAGGTTGTGGTCACTATTAACATCAGCACCTCTGTATGCTCTTACATCTATTAATGATGATCTGAATTGTTGTTTAATACATAGGTGGTCAATTTGATTTGATGTTCTATCATCAGGAGATATCCATGTTGTTTTGTGGATATTTTTGTGTGAAATAATGTCCCACCTATAACTAAATTTTCTATTAAACATAATTCTATTAATCTTTCTCCATTCTGACTTGTTGTATTTACATTTACAGCCTTCTCTCCCCATCACATGTTCCACTCCTGCGTTATCTTGTCCTACTTTGGCGTTGAAGTCTCCCATTACAATTAAAAGATCGTGTTTTTGGTATTTTGTTATAAGTTGTTGCAGTTGGTTATAAAAATCATCCTTAACTTCATCATCAGCTTCGTTAGTAGGCGCATAACATTGAATAATTGAAAGTCTTCCATGTTTTGTTTTGTATCGTGTTCGTATCAGACGGCTATTTACCGGTTCCCATTCTAATAAACTTCTTGCAGCTTTGTCTGTCATCATTATGCCTACTCCTTCACGGTGTTTTCCATCTTCCCTTCCAGAAAAAACTACTATTTTATTATCAATAGATCTCCTACCTGTTCCAGGCCAGCGCATTTCGCTTAATCCTAAAATATCTAGATCGTATCTGTCCATCTCGCTCGCGACCCTGTGCATGTTTCGTCGGAGCGGCCATTGTTCGCACATTCCAGAATCCTATTTTTGTTGTTGTTTTAGGGCCGAAAAAACTATCACTACTATCTACTGCTAATTTACACATTCTGTATCAGGTCTACGTTTCATTAACAACATCGTTTTTACGATAGCGGCTTGTTAAACCTCTGATCAACGGTTCTATTAAACCTCTGAACAACGTTGTTTGACTGTGATACAAGAAAATCGTTGTTTGACTTTGATACAAGAATATCGTTGTTTGACTATGATACAAGAATATCGTTGTTTGACTGTGATACAAGAAAATCGTTGTTTGACTGAGATACAAGAAGATCGTTGTTTGACTGTGATACAAGAAAATCGTTGTTTGACTGTGATACAAAAAAATCGTTGTTTGAATGTGATACAAGAAGATCGTTGTTTGACTGTGATACAAGAAGATCGTTGTTTGATTGTGATACAAGAAAATCGTTGTTTGACTGTGATACAAGAAGATCGTTGTTTGACTGTGATACAAGAAGATCTTTGTTTGACTGTGATACAAGAAGATCGTTGTTTGACTTTGATACAAGAATATCGTTGTATTACTTTGATACAAGAAGATCGTTGTTTGACTGTGATACAAGAAGATCGTTCTTGAACTTTGATACAAGAAGATCGTTGTTTGACTGTGATACAAGAATATAGTTGTTTGACTTTGATACAAGAAGATCGTTCTTTGACTTTGATACAAGAAGATCGTTCTTTGACTTTCATACAAGAAGATCGTTGTTTGACTGTGATACAAGAATATCGTTGTTTGACTTTGATACAAGAATATCGTTGTTTGACTGTGATACAAGAAGATCGTTCTTTGACTTTCATACAAGAAGATCGTTGTTTGACTGTGATACAAGAATATCGTTCTTTGACTTTGATACAAGAAGATCGTTCTTTGATACAAGAAGATCGTTCTTTGACTTTGATACAAGAAGATCGTTGTTTGACTGTGATACAAGAATATCGTTGTTTGACTGTGATACAAGAAGATCGTTGTTTGACTGTGATACAAGAAGATCGTTCTTTGACTTTGATACAAGAAGATCGTTGTTTGACTGTGATACAAGAATATCGTTGTTTGACTGTGATACAAGAAGATCGTTCTTTGACTTTGATACAAGAATATCGTTCTTTGACTTTGATACAAGAAGATCGTTGTTTGACTGTGATACAAGAATATCGTTGTTTGACTTTGATACAAGAATATCGTTGTTTGACTGTGATACAAGAAGATCGTTGTTTGACTGTGATACAAGAATATCGTTGTTTGACTTTGATACAAGGATATCGTTGTTCGACTGTGATACAAGAATATCGTTGTTTTACTTTGATACAAGAAGATCGATGTTGAATTTGATACAAGAATATCGATGTTTGACTGTGATACAAGAAGATCGTTGTTTGACTGTGATACAAGAAAATCGTTGTTTGACTGTGATACAAGAAAATCGTTGTTTGACTGTGATACAAGAAGATCGTTGTTTGACTGTGATACAAGAAGATCGTTGTTTGATTGTGATACAAGAAAATCGTTGTTTGACTGTGATACAAGAAGATCGTTGTTTGACTGTGATACAAGAAGATCTTTGTTTGACTGTGATACAAGAAGATCGTTGTTTGACTTTGATACAAGAATATCGTTGTATTACTTTGATACAAGAAGATCGTTGTTTGACTGTGATACAAGAAGATCGTTCTTGAACTTTAATACAAGAAGATCGTTGTTTGACTTTGATACAAGAATATCGTTGTTTGACTGTGATACAAGAATATCGTTGTTTTACTTTGATACAAGAAGATCGTTCTTGAACTTTGATACAAGAAGATCGTTGTTTGACTGTGATACAAGAATATCGTTGTTTGACTGTGATACAAGAATATCGTTGTTTTACTTTGATACAAGAAGATCGTTCTTTGACTTTGATACAAGAAGATCGTTCTTTGACTGTGATACAAGAAGATCGTTCTTTGACTTTGATACAAGAAGATCGTTGTTTGACTTTGATACAAGAAGATCGTTGTTTGACTGTGATACAAGAATATCGTTGTTTGACTTTGATACAAGAAGATCGTTCTTTGATACAAGAAGATCGTTCTTTGACTTTGATACAAGAAGATCGTTGTTTGACTGTGATACAAGAATATCGTTGTTTGACTGTGATACAAGAAGATCGTTGTTTGACTGTGATACAGGAAGATCGTTCTTTGACTTTGATACAAGAAGATCGTTGTTTGACTGTGATACAAGAATATCGTTGTTTGACTGTGATACAAGAAGATCGTTCTTTGACTTTGATACAAGAATATCGTTCTTTGACTTTGATACAAGAAGATCGTTGTTTGACTGTGATACAAGAATATCGTTGTTTGACTTTGATACAAGAATATCGTTGTTTGACTGTGATACAAGAAGATCGTTGTTTGACTGTGATACAAGAATATCGTTGTTTGACTTTGATACAAGAATATCGTTGTTTGACTGTGATATAAGAATATCGTTGTTTTACTTTGATACAAGAAGATCGTTGTTTGAATTTGATACAAGAAGATAGTTGTTTGACTGTGATACAAGAATATCGTTGTTTGACTTTGATACAAGAATATCGATGTTTGACTGTGATACAAGAAGATCGTTGTTTGATTGTGATACAAGAAAATCGTTGTTTGACTGAGATACAAGAAGATCGTTGTTTGACTGTGATACAAGAAAATCGTTGTTTGACTGTGATACAAAAAAAATCGTTGTTTGAATGTGATACAAGAAGATCGTTGTTTGACTGTGATACAAGAAGATCGTTGTTTGATTGTGATACAAGAAAATCGTTGTTTGACTGTGATACAAGAAGATCGTTGTTTGACTGTGATACAAGAAGATCTTTGTTTGACTGTGATACAAGAAAATCGTTGTTGGACTGTGATACAAGAAAATCGTTGTTTGACTGTGATACAAGAAGATCGTTGTTTGACTGTGATACAAGAAGATCGTTCTTGAACTTTGATACAAGAAGATCGTTGTTTGACTGTGATTCAAGAATATAGTTGTTTGACTTTGATACAAGAAGATCGTTCTTTGACTTTGATACAAGAAGATCGTTCTTTGACTTTCATACAAGAAGATCGTTGTTTGACTGTGATACAAGAATATCGTTGTTTGACTGTGATACAAGAAGATCGTTGTTTGACTGTGATACAAGAAGATCGTTCTTTGACTTTGATACAAGAAGATCGTTGTTTGACTGTGATACAAGAATATCGTTGTTTGACTGTGATACAAGAAGATCGTTCTTTGACTTTGATACAAGAATATCGTTCTTTGACTTTGATACAAGAAGATCGTTGTTTGACTGTGATACAAGAATATCGTTGTTTGACTTTGATACAAGAATATCGTTGTTTGACTGTGATACAAGAAGATCGTTGTTTGACTGTGATACAAGAATATCGTTGTTTGACTTTGATACAAGGATATCGTTGTTTGACTGTGATACAAGAATATCGTTGTTTTACTTTGATACAAGAAGATCGATGTTTGAATTTGATACAAGAATATCGATGTTTGACTGTGATACAAGAAGATCGTTGTTTGACTGTGATACAAGAAAATCGTTGTTTGACTGTGATACAAGAAAATCGTTGTTTGACTGTGATACAAGAAGATCGTTGTTTTGACTGTGATACAAGAAGATCGTTGTTTGATTGTGATACAAGAAAATCGTTGTTTGACTGTGATACAAGAAGATCGTTGTTTGACTGTGATACAAGAAGATCTTTGTTTGACTGTGATACAAGAAGATCGTTGTTTGACTTTGATACAAGAATATCGTTGTATTACTTTGATACAAGAAGATCGTTGTTTGACTGTGATACAAGAAGATCGTTCTTGAACTTTAATACAAGAAGATCGTTGTTTGACTTTGATACAAGAATATCGTTGTTTGACTGTGATACAAGAATATCGTTGTTTTACTTTGATACAAGAAGATCGTTCTTGAACTTTGATACAAGAAGATCGTTGTTTGACTGTGATACAAGAATATCGTTGTTTGACTGTGATACAAGAATATCGTTGTTTTACTTTGATACAAGAAGATCGTTCTTTGACTTTGATACAAGAAGATCGTTCTTTGACTGTGATACAAGAAGATCGTTCTTTGACTTTGATACAAGAAGATCGTTGTTTGACTGTGATACAAGAATATCGTTGTTTGACTTTGATACAAGAAGATCGTTCTTTGATACAAGAAGATCGTTCTTTGACTTTGATACAAGAAGATCGTTGTTTGACTGTGATACAAGAATATCGTTGTTTGACTGTGATACAAGAAGATCGTTGTTTGACTGTGATACAGGAAGATCGTTCTTTGACTTTGATACAAGAAGATCGTTGTTTGACTGTGATACAAGAATATCGTTGTTTGACTGTGATACAAGAAGATCGTTCTTTGACTTTGATACAAGAATATCGTTCTTTGACTTTGATACAAGAAGATCGTTGTTTGACTGTGATACAAGAATATCGTTGTTTGACTTTGATACAAGAATATCGTTGTTTGACTGTGATACAAGAAGATCGTTGTTTGACTGTGATACAAGAATATCGTTGTTTGACTTTGATACAAGAATATCGTTGTTTGACTGTGATATAAGAATATCGTTGTTTTACTTTGATACAAGAAGATCGTTGTTTGAATTTGATACAAGAAGATAGTTGTTTGACTGTGATACAAGAATATCGTTGTTTGACTTGATACAAGAATATCGATGTTTGACTGTGATACAAGAAGATCGTTGTTTGATTGTGATACAAGAAAATCGTTGTTTGACTGTGATACAAGAAGATCGCTCTTTGTCTGTGATACAAGAATATCGCTGTTTGACTTTGATACAAGAATATCGTTGTTTGACAATGATACAAGATTATCGTTGTTTGACTGTGATACAAGAATTTAGTTTTTTGACTGTGATACAAGAATATCGTTGTTTTACTTTGATACAAGAATATCGTTGTTTGACTGTGATACAAGAATTAGTTTTTTGACTGTGATACAAGAATATCGCTGTTGACTGTGATACAAGAATATCGTTGTTTGACTGTGATACAAGAATATCGTTGTTTGACTGTGATACAAGAAGATAGTTGTTTCACTGTGATACAAGAAGATCGTTGTTTGGCTGTGATACAAGAATATCGCTGTTTGACTGTGATACAAGAATATCGTTGTTTGACTTTGATACAAGAATATCGTTGTTTGACTGTGATACAAGAATTTAGTTTTTTGACTGTGATACAAGAAGATCGTTGTTTGACTGTGATACAATAATATCGCCGTTTGACTGTGATACAAGAATATCGCTGTTTGACTGTGATACAAGAATATCGCTGTTTGACTGTGATACAAGGAAGATCGTTGTTTGACTGTGATACAAGAAGATCGTTCTTGAACTTTGATACAAGAAGATCGTTGTTTGACTGTGATACAAGAAGATCGTTGTTTGATTGTGATACAAGAAAATCGTTGTTTGACTGTGATACAAGAAGATCGTTGTTTGACTGTGATACAAGAAGATCTTTGTTTGACTGTGATACAAGAAGATCGTTGTTTGACTTTGATACAAGAATATCGTTGTATTACTTTGATACAAGAAGATCGTTGTTTGACTGTGATACAAGAAGATCGTTCTTGAACTTTAATACAAGAAGATCGTTGTTTGACTTTGATACAAGAATATCGTTGTTTGACTGTGATACAAGAATATCGTTGTTTTACTTTGATACAAGAAGATCGTTCTTGAACTTTGATACAAGAAGATCGTTGTTTGACTGTGATACAAGAATATCGTTGTTTGACTGTGATACAAGAATATCGTTGTTTTACTTTGATACAAGAAGATCGTTCTTTGACTTTGATACAAGAAGATCGTTCTTTGACTGTGATACAAGAAGATCGTTCTTTGACTTTGATACAAGAAGATCGTTGTTTGACTGTGATACAAGAATATCGTTGTTTGACTTTGATACAAGAAGATCGTTCTTTGATACAAGAAGATCGTTCTTTGACTTTGATACAAGAAGATCGTTGTTTGACTGTGATACAAGAATATCGTTGTTTGACTGTGATACAAGAAGATCGTTGTTTGACTGTGATACAGGAAGATCGTTCTTTGACTTTGATACAAGAAGATCGTTGTTTGACTGTGATACAAGAATATCGTTGTTTGACTGTGATACAAGAAGATCGTTCTTTGACTTTGATACAAGAATATCGTTCTTTGACTTTGATACAAGAAGATCGTTGTTTGACTGTGATACAAGAATATCGTTGTTTGACTTTGATACAAGAATATCGTTGTTTGACTGTGATACAAGAAGATCGTTGTTTGACTGTGATACAAGAATATCGTTGTTTGACTTTGATACAAGAATATCGTTGTTTGACTGTGATATAAGAATATCGTTGTTTTACTTTGATACAAGAAGATCGTTGTTTGAATTTGATACAAGAAGATAGTTGTTTGACTGTGATACAAGAATATCGTTGTTTGACTTTGATACAAGAATATCGATGTTTGACTGTGATACAAGAAGATCGTTGTTTGATTGTGATACAAGAAAATCGTTGTTTGACTGTGATACAAGAAGATCGCTCTTTGTCTGTGATACAAGAATATCGCTGTTTGACTGTGATACAAGAATATCGTTGTTTGACTTTGATACAAGAATATCGTTGTTTGACTGTGATACAAGAATATCGTTGTTGACTGTGATACAAGAATTTAGTTTTTTGACTGTGATACAAGAAGATCGTTGTTTGACTGTGATACAAGAATATCGCCGTTTGACTGTGATACAAGAATATCGCTGTTTGACTGTGATACAAGAATATCGCTGTTTGACTGTGATACAAGGAAGATCGTTGTTTGACTTGATACAAGAAGATCGTTGTTTTGACTGTGAAACAAGAAGATTGTTGTTTGACTTTGATACAAGAAGATCGTTGTTTGACTGTGATACAAGAATATCGTTGTTTGACTGTGATACAAGAGATCGTTGTTTGACTGTGATACATAAGATCGTTGTTTGACTGTGATACAAGAAGATCGTTGTTTGACTTTGATACAAGAAATCGTTGTTTGACTTTGATACAAGAAGATCGTTGTTGACTGTGATACAAGAAGATCGTTGTTTGACTGTATACAAGAAGATTGTTGTTTGACTGTGATACAAGAAGATCGTTGTTTGACACTGATACAAGAAGATCGGTGTATGACTTTGATACAAGAAGATCGTTGTTTGACTGTGATACAAGAAGATCGTTGTTTGACTGTGATACAAGAAGATCGTTGTTTGACTGTGATACAAGAAAATCGTTGTTTGACTGTGATACAAGAAGATCGTTGTTTGACTGTGATACAAGAATTCGTTGTTTGACTGTGATACAAAAATCGTTGTTTGACTGTGATACAAGAAGATCGTTGTTTGACTGTGATACAAGAAGATCGTTGTTTGATTGTGATACAAGAAAATCGTTGTTTGACTGAGATACAAGAAGATCGTTGTTTGACTGTGATACAAGAAGATCGTCTTGTTTGACTGTGATACAAGAAGATCGTTGTTTTTGACTTTGATACAAGAATATCGTTGTTTGACTTTGATACAAGAAGATCGTTGTTTGACTGTGATACAAGAAGATCGTTGTTTGAACTGTGATACAAGAAGATCGTTTTTTGACTGTGATACAAGAATATCGTTGTTTGACTTTGATACAAGAAGATCTTTCTTTGACTGTGATACAAGAAGATCGTTCTTTGACTTTCATACAAGAAGATCGTTGTTTGACTGTGATACAAGAAGATCGTTGTTTGACTTTGATACAAGAATCGTTGTTTGACTGTGATACAAGAAGATCGTTCTTTGACTTGATACAAGAAGATAGTTGTTTGACTGTGATACAAGAATATCGTTGTTTGACTGTGATACAAGAAGATCGTTGTTTGTCTGTGATACAAGAAGATCGTTCTTTGACTTTGATACAAGAAGATCGTTGTTTGACTGTGATACAAGAATATCGTTGTTTGACTGTGATACAAGAAGATCGTTCTTTGACTTTGATACAAGAATATCGTGTTTGACTTTGATACAAGAAGATCGTTGTTTGACTGTGATACAAGAAGATCGTTGTTTGACTGTGATACAAGAAAATCGTTGTTTGACTGTGATACAAGAAAATCGTTGTTTGACTGTGATACAAGAAGATCGTTGTTTGACTGTGATACAAGAAGATCGTTGTTTTGATTGTGATACAAGAAATCGTTGTTTGACTGTGATACAAGAAGATCGTTGTTTGGACTGTGATACAAGAAGATCGTTGTTTGACTGTGATACAAGAGATCGTTGTTTGACTTTGATACAAGAATATCGTTGTATTACTTTGATACAAGAAGATCGTTTTTTGACTGTGATACAAGAAGATCGTTCTTTTGACTGTTGATACAAGAAGATCGTTGTTTGACTTTGATACAAGAATATCGTTGTTTGACTGTGATACAAGAATATCGTTGTTTTACTTTGATACAAGAAGATCGTTCTTGAACTTTGATACAAGAAGATCGTTTTTTGACTGTGATACAAGAATATCGTTTGTTGACTGTGATACAAGAATAATCGTTGTTTTACTTTGATACAAGAATATCGTTCTTTGACTTTGATACAAGAAGATCGTTCTTTGACTGTGATACAAGAAGATCGTTCTTTGACTTTGATACAAGAAGATCGTTGTTTGACTGTGATACAAGAATATCGTTGTTTGACTTTGATACAAGAAGATCGCGTTCTTTGATACAAGAAGATCGTTGTTGATGACTTTGATACAAGAATATCGTTGTTTGACTGTGATACAAGAATATCGTTGTTTGACTGTGATACAAGAAGATCGTTGTTTGACTGTGATACAAGAATATCGTTGTTTACTTTGATACAAGAAGATCGTTGTTTGAATTTGATACACAGAAGATAGTTGTTTGACTGTGATACAAGAAGATCGTTGTTTGCTGTGATACAAGAATATCGTTGTTTGACTGTGATACAAGAATATCGTTGTTTGACTTTGATACAAGAATATCGTTGTTTGACTGTGATACAAGAATATCGTTGTTTTGACTGTGATACAAGAAGATCGTTCTTTTGACTGTGATACAAGAAGATCGTTGTTTGACTGTGATACAAGAATATCGTTGTTTTTGACTGTGATACAAGAATATCGTTTTTGACTGTGATACAAGAAGATAGTTGTTTTCAATGTATATAGAAGAGATCGTTGTTTGACTGTGATACAAGAATATCGTTGTTTGACTGTGATACAAGAAGATAGTTGTTTGACTGTGATACAAGAATATCGTTGTTTGGCTGTGATACAAGAATATCGTTGTTTGACTGTGATACACAAAGATCGAACAACGAATATCGTTGTTTGACTGTGATACAAGAATATCGTTGTTTGACTGTGATACAAGAAGATCGTTGTTTGACTGTGATACAAGAAGATCGTTGTTTGACTGTGATACAAAAGAAATCGTTGTTTGACTGTGATACAAGAAGATCGTTGTTTGACTTTGATACAAGAGATCGTTGTTTGACTTTGATACAAGAAGATCGTTGTTTGACTGTGATACAAGAAGATCGTTGTTTGACTGTAATACAAGAAGATTGTTGTTTGACTGTGATACAAGAAGATCGTTGTTTGACACTGATACAAGAAGATCGGTGTATGACTTATTGATACAAGAAGATCGTTGTTTGACTGTGATACAAGAAGATCGTTGTTTGACTCTGATACAAGAAGATCGTGTGTTTGACTGTGATACAAGAAGATCGTTGTTTGACTGTGATACAAGAATATCGTTGTTTGACTTTGATACAAGAATATCGTTGTTTGATTGTGATACAAGAAGATCGTTGTTTGACTGTGATACAAGAAGATCATTGTTT